>CM040124.1:133386589-134590470 GCA_022559845.1 Amorphophallus konjac | reverse complement strand
TCAGATTGCAGGCTCCACTCTCTTCTCCTTTTGTGGCTATCTATTCTTCTTCTCCCCCTTTTTTTTTGCTATCTGTTCGGGCTTGAGCTCTGGCCTCTCTCCTGTGTGTCTTCTTTCTATGAATGAGGGGGTTTATATCCCTCCTTGGTGTCCTCTCGGCAGGCTTGTCCCGGCGCGCCTCAATCGTAGGCAGAGCTCCCGGCGCGTGGGACTCAAGCTTCTCGGCGCCAGCTTTTGGGCTTCGACAGGGGGTCCCGGCGCCACTTTTATAGGCTCATTTAGTGCTTTTAAGACCTCGCATAGACTTCAGCCTTTATTGGTCCTTCAAATGTTTCGGGACCCGAGAAGGCCCTCCATTGGTGACACAGCGTCTATTGAGATCATTCATAGATTTTCATTAGTCGGTAGACTGGGGTTTCATCGGCATTGCCATCTGAATGATGACAAAGTCGGACATCATCTCATCGGTATCGTCACCTGAACGGTGACAAGACCGGACATCAGCTTTAGCCTGAAAGGACTTCAGCCAGGTGACTGCTATTTCATCAGTGCCGTCATCTAACTGACAATGGCATCGGACATCAGCTTGGCCGGGAAAGGCTTCGGCCGGGTAGATGGTTGACGAGCTTCATCATTGATCTTTTACTGTTGGTCTGATCTTCTTTTCAATTCTATTTCTGCCCTTACTCATTTTCAAGGTGTCAACAAATGCCCCCCACCTGCGGGCGGCGTAAGCGCAAAATAAGCGGCACGGGGTCTGCAGGTGCCTTTCATCATTCGAGGGTATCTTCCTCCATTTCTCTTTGACATTGTTCTTCGGCTTAATCATGTTGCTGTAGCGATATTATGCACATGTATCTTTCATTTTCATGTTTTTCATCTCCATATCTTCTGATTTTATTGTCAGCACTTTGGAGCCTTCTTGGCCTTGCCTTGGGCTTCTCGGCACGAGGTAGGACCCTTCTCGGCGCGGGTGCTTCTCGGCGCGGCCTGTTGTCGATGCCGGGCATCTTCGGCGCGACCTTCTCGGCGTGGGGCGTCTTCGGCGGGATTCTCGGCGCCGGCGTCTCGGCGCGCCCCTTTTTTTTTCGGCCGACGGGGGGCTCTCGGCGCGCTTTTCTTCGCGCCGAGAAGTCCCTCCTTCTCCTTCTTTTTAACCCCCCCGAGAGGGTTTTTACCCTCATTTTCATCGGCCCTCTCTCTCTCTTTCATCTCCTCGACGGCGGGTTTTTTTCCCCCGAGAACCTTACTTCATTCCCCCCCCTTTTTGACCGATTCATTCTCGGGTAGGTTCATTATGTGGGATTGAGTCCCATTTTATGCTCGGGATCACTCCCTCTTGGTGGGTGACTCCCTATCTTTCTTGGGCAGACCCCGGACAAGAGGAGATGCTGCCGAAATTTAACTGGAATTATTTATTTAATCATCACATGCCCATTCATCTTTCCGATGCTTATTTTTCATCTTTTCTTGATTGCAGTCACTGACATGGCTTCTGACTCTTCTGTTGCGGCTTCCATGACTGTGGGAGCGAGTTCATCGGCTCAGCCGGACATATCTCGGGCTTCAGTCAACTGGCTGAATGTGAATAGTCTGAGCTTTGGCTATAACCAGATCGCCACTGTCGACGAGTCCTCTGATTCCGAGACTGACACAGTGCCGTCTTCCAGAGTCTATTCTTCCACAGAAGGTATTGATTTCAGAAGGGCTACTGACTACCGTCCGGACCTGCCGAAGGATCGTCATCTGTTGCCATTTATCCGGACCTTCACCATAGGCGGAATGAGGGATTTCCTGCTTGCTCGGTCTGTGGAAGCGGCAATACTTGCTGACAGAGACAGCATGAAGGGTTCTGTTTATCGCGCCCGAGCTATATATCTCCCGGGCGAGCAGAGGGACTGGAATGCCGTGCTGGGCATTTCTGAATTAGAGCCGGAGAAGAAGATGCTGACCCGGGCTCCAGAGTTTACCCCGGCAAGGTGGGACCATGCAGTCGGTCGCGTCCATCGAGAGAAGCCCAACTTTGGACTTTTTCTAGCTCCTGTGAAGTGGGGGTTACAGGGACGAGCCATTTATTCTGAACTGTCTGGCCGTTCAATTAAATATCAGCTAGCTGCCGGCTGGTTTGGAGATGCTAAAGTGACAGACGCCCATCTCTTCAGGGTAGGAGCAGTGGAATTTACAAAATTTGTCTTGAAGGAATACGCCCCCTTTACTGATTAGAGCTGGGGTATATCATAGTGTATTTGCCTCCAGGTTCCGCTATCCCATCTCTCGGGGATTATGTTGCGGCATGCTTGAAGTGTTCTGCCCACAGTTTAACACGTTCTATACAGTAGAAGGCGAGACTTCTCTCGATCTTTGGAGTCTTGCGCAGCTTTCAGGCCTGCCTATAGATGGGGAGCCATACGAGGAGGTCTATCTAGACGACTCTGTAAAGGATGCCTCTGATGGAGAGGGTAGATATTCTTTTGGCTACGCATACCGGTACTTGACGAAGGCTTATCACACCATCTGTCAGGCCTACAGCAGGGGATCTTCCAAAGGATATCAACCCCGGGAAAAGAGCAGCAGATTGAGAGTCTGTGTAGGATAGTGGATACAAGTACTTCTTCGGGGGGTCCCTTGAAGTATACAGACTTCCCTTCCGTGGGACCGACTCCCGGTAAGCAGATCAGGGCCCCTCGTTACAAATCAGCATTGCCGGCTTCACTGCGCCGAGCAGGTGTAGACGGCCCGAACCCAGCAGGGGTTGACCCCATTACTCATTGTGCAGCTTATCTGACCTTCTGGCTGTGCACTTTCGCTCTCCCCCAAGGGGACGAGACGACTATCAGACCGGAGGCTATATATCCGGCCTGTCAGATGGCCTGGGGGATGAGACTGTCTCTGTGCCCGGTGGCTTTGTGTTTAGTTTACAAATCGTTGGGAGATTTGCATAGACATCGGGTTCCCCGTTCCTTACGGACTGTAGGTCCATTTCATTTCTTCAATGCTTGGGTTTGCAGCATTTTCCCCGAGCTGGCCCCGAGAACTTTGCAGTCGGACACATTGCTCCCTCGGATGATTGAGTTTGCTAGTGCCGAACCCGGTCTTTTCTCAGAGCAGCTGTTTAAGATAAGGGGCAGGTTGACAAAAGTGCATGTAGATGCTCCTGGCAGCATTCACTTTTGGAGCTTGGCAGCAGGTTCGGCTCCTTTAGTAGACCCTCAGAGGGAATGCAAAATGGAGGAGGTAGAAGTTTATGTCCATCCTGTTTCGGGGGCCAATGCCACCCGGCCCATATTAGAACCAGAACTGGTAAGGTGGGCTATGGCTATCCGACCCAGTGTATTGGTCTTCAGGAAGGGAGGCTTGCTCATTTTGGAGCCCTATTACCCATTCCGTTTTAGCAGAAACTTTGGCTACGATCAGCATATTCCTCCATCAGTTGCTCAGTTTCCTTTGGACAGCCGTGCCAAGCATGGGTCCTCCATTGCCAGTGACGGTCGGATATGGTGGGATTTCTTTCATCGCCGAGAGGGCGTAACTTTCAGGGTCCCGACCGTTTCTAATCGTATTCCCCGTGTCACATCAGAATATATTAAGTGGTGGAATACCCGTACCAATTTCTATAAAGATGGCAGAGGCGCCTTTTGGGATGTGGCCGAGCGCTCTTTCTTAAAGCGGCAATCAGGGCCTGTGTTTGAAATTGATGAGGTTCATCTGAAAAGGCTCTATTCACAGCATCCGAAGGAGGCGGAAACATATATTGCCAGGCGTCGGTCCTTAAAAGAGGAAGGTTCTGAAATACCCACTCCTGTCTTTTCTGAGATCAATGAAGATGCTTTTACAAAGGACCTGAGGCAGTTGGGCCACATAGGGAGTATTCATGTGGAGGTGCAGTATCCATTTCCCCCGGAGGAGCCTCTCCCGACAGCAGCCCCCTGGAGGGGCCCGGTGGACAGATTTCACCCTTATAGGACGTTTGTGCGGAGGGAAGACCGCACCCAGACATATTATCAGCACACTTCTTGGCTTTTTGTACTGCTGAATGTTCACGGGCTGTCAGTAGAGAACCCGATAGCTGGCATTCTGAATAAGCCGCTTTTTATTTCTTTTCATTATGTCGACGGCTGGTGTATGGATTATCTCGGCCTGTTTCATTGCCTCGACTTCCACGGACATAAAGACTTGGCTGCCTTGACGGAGAAGTGCCAGACCATTGGTGACGTATGCTGGCTCGTGAAGGAGGCTGCTTCCCGCTCGAAGGAGGTGGCTTATCTGTATTGGCCGCTTTCCACCTTCTATGACGGCCCAGCAGGTATGACCCTTCCTGTGCGCTCATGGCGTCTTTCTTTTATTGTTATGTTCTGCATCTGTCGACTATGACTGCCTTCTTGTGTTTTGCACAGATAGACCGGACATAAAACGGCAGGGACTTTACAGGAAGATTATTGCTCAAGCTGAGAAGCCTGCTTACTTTGAAATTCCTGCAGCGGCACCTACGACCACTCCCTTGCCTCCAGGCAAGAAGAGGAAGCCTTCTGTGGTGAAAGCTGCAGTTGTCAAGGCCAAGAGGGCCAAGGTTGTTCGGGTCCAGCAGTCAGCTCCAGTTGCGACGGATGCCGGAACCCCTCTTCCAGACATCCCCTCTTTTGACGAGTTCAGGTCTCAGAGGGAGGCTGCTCAGGAACCTGCCGAGAGTGGCGGTAAATATCTTGCAGATGCAATCTTCATTATTTTCTTGACTGATCTTTTAAGGCGTCCTTCGAGACTGAGCTTCTCTTTATCTGATACAGCCCCAGAGCAGGTTGCAGTGTCTGTGGAAAGGGACACGAGGCTGCCTTCTCCTACCCCGACTGGCGAGGAGGAGGGTAAATGTGCTTTCTCATCTTTTCTCTTTATACTTTCGTTGTTGTTCTTTTCCATTATATCCCTCAGAGTTCCCCTTTTGTTGAGGTGACAGTCAGGGAGCAGACTGAGGCCATGATAGCAGCGGGAGAGTCGCCTCAGCCACAGGAAAGTGAAAGGACTCAAACAAAACGGAGCCCTATTCCGGCCAGACGTATAATCACCCGGTCTGCATCCCGGCATGCTCTAGAGGTGACCTCGCAGCATATAGCTAGTGTGGAGGTATCCTCGGGCAGCTCTGAGACCGTCCCTGATAATGAGGAGGAAGTGACTTTCAGCGACAGTGAGGAGGAAATCCTAAAATCAGAAGCCTTGCCCGTATTTGCAAAAGGCCTTCCGCCTTTTCAGCCTCCTAAGCTGCTGATGCTATCTTCTGAGGAGGAATTGCAAGAGGAGTTTGCCGGGCTCGACACCGAGGTTGACATAACCCCTCCATTTGTTGCTTCAACTACGGAGCTTTCTCCCCTTTTGTCTCATTTTGAGGATATAGACCCCACTTTAAAGGTAAGCTTCTTTTTTTTGTTTGCTGTTCTATTTATTTTCTTTCATTCATTGATGAGGATCATTCTGCTTTGTCCTCAGGACCCTGTCATTACCAGCTCAGACGCAGCCGCAGTCTCCATGGATGTCTCATCTGCAGACTTGGTCATCATCCCTGCTTTACCTTCAACTTGCATGGGAATTTCTGAGGTTATTCGCCCTGTGCCAGTGAGAATACAATCTTCAACTGACTTAACATCACTGACTTGGGATCATCAGGAGAGATTTCCATCCCTGTCAGGGCCTCAGAGTTTAGAGCCGAAGCAGACCCAGCCAGAAGCTCCGCTTTTATACCGGCCGCCGTAATGTCAATTGCGCCCGAGTCAGCAGTCCCTGCCACAGTGGCTATAGAGACTGGATTTCTGCCTCTACAGACTAGGGACCTTTCGTCCCCATTATCAGAAAGAGTAGCTGAAGATGAAGCCCTTATTCAGGAGACTCATGAAGAGATAGCTCCATCATTCATTGGTTCTCCCTCCGCGGATGTTCAAGCCATAGCTCCCGAGACAGCGGTAGAGGAGGAATCTTCAGCTCAGCCGGAGAGCACAGAGAGGGACCGGCCAATTCTTCCAGCGGATTTGCCGTCTTCGTCCTCTCAGCCGGATGTTGCACTGTGGGCAGACATTGACGGCGAGGTGACTTTCGAAGTAGCTCCAGTTCCTTCTCCTGGCTTCGCTTCATCCGAGAGTTTCGTCTGGCAAAATCTGGACATGCTGCGCCAGCTGGTGGAGTCCCAGCCCGGACTGACTTATCTGCGGCTGAAGGAGATAGCCGAGCGTTTCACCGCTGGTCTACAGGCGATGGGCTGTCCCATGGAAATATGGGCCCAGCGGGTTCTATTGTTGTTAAAGTTTATACATCGCCGGGACTTCTTGGCACATATTATGTCTGACAGACTGGCAGCTTTGAAGTTGCAAAGGAAGGAGTGCAAATCTGAGCTGGAGAAGACGGACTCTGTTCTTCAGGAGCGCCAATGCCAACTGCAGTCTCTGGCGCAGCGGGAGCAGTTCGTGCACAGCCGGATAACCATCCTGGAGGCTGAACTGTTTGACCTCCGGGCTGAACTGCCGCAGATAACAACTTCTCGGCCGCAGCTTGCGGAGGAAGTAGCTCTGTTGGAGGGGCAGGTGGCATCCTTTCAGGACGAGTCTGCTCGGCTACAGGAGGAGGAGGCTCGACTTCATGAGCTGGGGGCTGCCCCGCATGTAGGGCTTCTGGCCTTCGAGGACATATTCCGGCGCCCGTGAATATCTATTTCCCCCTTTTTGTAATACAATTCCCCCTCAGGGGCCCTTCTTGTATTCCCTTTTTTATTCAATGGAAAGGAATCTTTACACCAGTCTCATATGTGGTTTGTTCTTAACTTATCGCACCATCAATATTTCACGGCGATTTGGCAGCGGTTTCAGCGGTCCCTATGGGAATAGCCCGTACCTAGCAGGAGAGCGTCCACCCCTTCAGAGAAAGGATGGGGAACTCGCTCCACCGCGTGATGGCCTCCGGGGGGGTGCTTTAAACTGAATTCTGTTGGTGGTAGCAAACGTCCTTCTTGGCCATACGTGCCGCAAGGGAGACGGTTTGCAGGAATGTGAACGAAGAGGCTCAGAGCACTATCCGGAACGGGCGAATGGTCCATCCCGGGCAGGTTTCAAAGCTAGTCGGGGCAATGTGCCAATCGACCAGTACATGATTTCATCATCGATATTGGGTTTATATCGATGCAAAGGAGTTTTACAGGTTTCATCAGAGTAGACGTAAGGTCTAGACTGGGTAGAGGTTATCACAGGTGGGACATTGAAAGGGTGCGTGGTTTTCATCAGGACAGACGTAGGGTCTGAACTGGATAGGATCCATCATTGATCGGGCGAGGTGCCGGTCGATCAATAGCTAGTTTCATCATCGATATTGGGTTTATATCGATGCAAAGAAAGTGTTATAAGTTTCATCAGAATAGACAAAAGGCCTAAACTGGCAGGGTTTTAATTGGACATGGTTTCATCACTGATCGGGCGAGGTGCCAGTCGATCAGTGGTTGGTTTCATCGTCGATATGGGGCTTATATCGACGCAAAGAGTTTCATAGGTTTCATCAGTATAGACGTAAGGTCTAAACCGGACAGAGGATTTCATCATTGATCGGGCGAGGTGCCGGTCGATCAACGGTGGGACGTATGTAGAGGTGTAGGTCTCGTCAGACAGACGTAAGGTCTATTCCAGCAGGTTTTATGGCGGGTGGGACTTTGCCAAGAAATACGTAGGTTTCATCAGGATAGGCGTAGGGTCTATCCTGGTAGGGTTTCATCGTTGACCGGGCAAGGAGCCGATCGATCAAGGGAAGGTTTAGGAGTTTGATCAGGACAGACGTAAGGTCTGAACTGGCCAGGCTTTATCAGAATGATGACGGGTTTTATTATCGGTGGGACATGTGAAAGAGGGTATGTAGATTTCATCAGGGTAGACGTAAGATCTACCCCGGAAAGGCTTTATCATCGGTGGGGCATAGAGCCAGATGACCGACGGAAGGCCTCATCAGTGAAGGGGAGGTGAAGGCAACGTGCCGGTTGGCATGGAACTTCTGAATTACCACATTACCGACCCAAGCTCCCTTTCGGGTTTTCGCCGGAGCCAGCCCCCTCTTGCTTTTGCCCACGCGTCCTTTCGGATTTTCACGTGGCGGGGTACCCGATTTTGCCTGCAGTGCCCTTTCGGGTTTTCACCACAGCTAGGTTTTAGCCATTTTTGCCCTTGTCCAGAATGCCTGAACAAGTCTGGCGGGGTATCTCTATTTTCAACCCCATTTCTATATATGTACTTTTTGTCGTTTTCTTTCTCTTTTCTTTTTCATTGTCTTTTCTGGGACCAGAACTTTCATCCTATGGACCATGGCGCCATATGTTTATTGTGGACACACGATCATTGATGTGGGTGTCAACATCAATGCAAAGGGAAGTAGGGTTTCATGATCTATTCCAGACGAAAGGTCCGAATTGATTTAGAGGATATAGATAGCAGCTCGGGCACGAGGCCGTTTGCTGAAAATATGAGTTTCATCGTTAATGTGGGGTTTAACATTAACGCAAAGGAATAGAGTTTCATGATCTATCCAGACGGAGGGTCTGAATCGATTCAAAGAGCAGTGTTGTGCTATGTCAGAGCGGACGGAAGGCCCACCCTGGATGGATTTTAGCGTCGATCAGGCAGCGTGCCAATCGATCGATAGCAGGTTTCATCATTGGTATTGGCTCATCCCAATGCAAGGATTTCATATGCTTCATCAGGATAGACGTAGGGTCTAAACTGGGTAGGGTTTTATCATTGATATTAGGCGAGGTGCCAATCGATCAATGGCGGGTTTCATCATCGGTATTGGATTTATACCAATGCAAGGAGTTCATGGATTTCATCAGGATAGACGGAAGGTCTAAACTGATAGGTTTCATCATAGATCGGGCAGTGTGCCAATCGATCAACAGCAGGTTTCATCACGGCGGGCCGTAAAGAGACCTGTAGATCTAGTCGGAATAGACGTAAGGTCTAAGCTGGACAAGGTTTTATCGCTGATCGGGCAGTGTGCCGGTCGATCAGTATCAGGTTTCATCATCAGTATTGGGTTTATACCAATGCAAGGATTTCATAGGTTTCATCGGGATAGACGTAAGGTCTAAACCGGACATGGTTTCATTGTTGATCGGGCAGTGTGCCAATCGATCAACAGCAGGTTTCATCGCGGTGAGACGTAGAATAGGTTTCATCGGGATAGACGTAAGGTCTAAACCGGGCAGGTTTCATCGTGGTGGGTCTTAGACAGAAACAAGTGGAAGTGTTTTATCAGAACAGATGGAAGGTCTATCCCGAGGTGGGCTTATTATCGAGGGAATTTTTCTTGAGCAATGCATGAAGGCTTCAACAGAATAGACGTAAGGTCCATTCCGGATGGGTTTAATCGTTGATCGGGCAAGGCACCGGTTGATCGACGAGGAGTTTTATGGTGGGAGGTGAGGCTTTCTTTGGAATCACCACATTATCGACCCAAGCGCCCTTTCGGGTTTTCGCCGGAGCCAGCCCCCTCTTGCTTTTGCCCACGCGCCCTTTCGGGTTTTCACGTGGCGGGGTACCCCATTTTGCCTGCAGTGCCCTTTTGGGTTTTCACCAGAGCTGGGTTTTGGGCCATTTTTGCACTTGTCCCTAATATAGGAGCAAGTCTGGCGGGGTATCTCTATTTTTAACCCCATTTTTTTACTTTCTTTTTGTTCTTTCTTCTTCCTTCCTCTTTCTTTTTTTTAGAGGGTGACAGGTCGGAATGCCACCAGCTCAAGATGAGGGTAGCTTGGTTAGGGCGGAGTGCCACTAGACCAAGAAAGGGGTAGCTTGGCTAGGGCGGAGTGCCACTAGACCGGGAAATGGGTGTAGCTTGGCTAGGGCGGAGTGCCGCTATACCAAGAAAAGGGTGTAGCTTGGCTAGGGCGGAGTGCCGCTAGACCAAGAAAGGGTAGCTTGGCTAGGGCGGAGTGCCGCTAGACCAAGAAAGGGTGTAGCTTGGCTAGGGCGGAGTGCCGCTAGACCAAGAAATGGGTAGCTCGGCTAGGGCGGAGTGCCGCTAGACGAAGAAAGGGCAGCTTGGCTAGGGCGGAGTGCCGCTAGACCAAGAAAGGGTAGCTCGGCTAGGGCGGAGTGCCGCTAGACCAAGGAAAAGGGTATAGCTTGGCCAGGGCGGAGTGCCGCTAAACCAAGGAAAGGGTAGCTCGGCTAGGGCGGAGTGACACTAGACCAAGAAAAGGGTGTAGGTTGGCTAGGGCGGAGTGCCGCGAGACCAAGAAAAGGTAGCTCGGTTAGGGCGGAGTGCCGCTATACCAAGAAAAGGGTAGATTTTACCCGATTACTCGGGGAATGTCGATTGTGTCGTATGATACAGCTTCAGATGTCTTCCGTTGAGTCGTGAGAATTGGATTTCCCCTCGATGGTTAACAACCACGTAGGCCCCTCGTTCGTAGACCCTCTGTATCACATAAGGACATTCCCAATTAGCATTCAGCTTCCCTTTGTGATGGAGGCATCACCCACGATTCCCTTTGGCTCGGGTCCACTTCTTCACACTCGGGAGCTGGTTGAGTTTTGGCCTCACTCTATTAAGGCCCCTTATCCATTTTGTAGCTTTCCTTTGAGTCATTTTGATGTATTTTCATTTTATTTGAGTCATTTCCCTAGGTCTTGCATTTATTTTCCTAAGATTGTGTGTCATTAGATGATGTAATGTGCTAATTGGGCCCAATTCATTGGACTAGGCCCATGTGCACCCCTTCCACCTTCGGTTATTTGCTATTGGGTCTTTTGTCATGGACTTTTGTAGAAATGTGGGTTTCCTATATATTGGACCCCATTTCCCCCATTTGAAGTCAATGAATGAATGAATCCTTTTGAGTTAAACTTGCCATTTGAGTTAAATTGGAGTGATTCCTCTAGTTTTTGGGTGAGAGACCCTAGGGGAGAGATTCCCCACCCATTCCCCTCTTAATCTCTCTATTTCACCCCTCTTTCTCTCTCCTCCAACCCCAATTCCGAATTTCCTTCTCTCTCCTCCCTTCCCCTTCAACTCCCAACCACCACCCACCTCCTTTAATGCCCTCCACTTCCCCATGGCCTCCTTTACTCCACCCCCCTAGTTCCTAGGTAGAAGTCTCCCCATTCCAACACCATTCTCCACCTTCCCACCAAATCTACCCCATTCCAATACAAACTCTCCACTTCCCCACATAATCACCCACCTTCCAAGGCCATTTCAAATTTGAAATTCACACTCCCTCCACCCACTTGTTCCCCCTCACCTTCCCCCCTCTCCCTCCAAGCCCCAAATTCGTAGCTCCTCTCTCACCCACAGAACACACCCCCTTCCAGCTCCCATTCTATCCCTCCCTCACCTTGAAACACCCCATCCTAGACCCCCTCACAGCCCGGGCTTTCCCCACACTCATCCACCCCCATTTCCTCTCCCATATACCCCATTTCCCCCCCATCATCTTCAACCTACCGTTTCAGCTGACAACCTGCAGAAGTGTACCATCTTACAGCGGCGACCACGGCTTCCTCCCGACGAGTTTGAAGACCCAAGAGGCATCCACGGAAGCGGCTACCTGTCCTCTTCGCAACGATTGAGGTCTCATCCCCATCGGAGATCGGTGCTGCTGTGGAGGTCCGTTCTTCCCCGACCGCGCAGTTCTGCTCCGGCTGAGGATCTGAACCGGACTAAAAGCTCAGCCACGACAAACCTTGGACGAACCAGCCCCCAAGATCTTCTACAAATATCTTCCTCCTCCAGTATTCGTTCAGGATCAAGA
This sequence comes from Amorphophallus konjac, assembly GCA_022559845.1. Lineage (NCBI taxonomy): Eukaryota > Viridiplantae > Streptophyta > Magnoliopsida > Alismatales > Araceae > Amorphophallus > Amorphophallus konjac. The sequence continues at coordinate 134,578,706 of CM040124.1, read as the reverse complement.
AACAGAACCTCATTCGGCTGCCGGAGGAAGGAGTTACAAATTTTCTCCCCCGAGCTCTCCAGTCTTGTCTCCTGCAGTCTGCTCCGACCAGTGCCCACTCTTTAGGGTACACCGACTGCCCTCGACCTCTGATTGCAGCCCGTCACCTCTGGCTGAAAGCTACTTCGACCACGAAGACGTCGTCGCCAGTTTCGTGCTGATCGGAGTTCGGGAGGGTGCGTGGCGTCCTCTGCAACCTGCTGCCAGAAGTCTGCAACTGCGAGTCAGAAAACCTGATGTCCTGTTCCAACCTCTGCCCCAGTCAACAACGGTCTCAGAAGAAATTTAAGAAAATCTGAAGCGTTCCTGTCCCTGTTACGAAGCTTTTTCCGCCGGTCTCGCCATCGGAAAAATTCGTGAGAAGGATCTACAGCAACCACACCAACACACTATCCCTATTCATAGACAACCGGCAGATTCGGCAACCTCGCTTAATCGTCGTTCTTTACCTTACTTTCCCCACCCCGCTTGGCCGGCTGAAGGCCCCTCCCTGCGGGAGGTAGTATTGTTGTATTCACATTAACCCCCACCCCAAGATCCCCCTCCTGCGAGAGGCGTAGTTTTGTACATGGTTTGAGCAGGTCAAGCTTCACCGCCGCGGCGTGTGGGGAACCACCGCCTCCCCGCTCGTCCTCGTCTCCGACCGGGACCGGTTTCTTCAAACCGGTCGAGTAAGTGCCTCATCCTAGCTCATTAGTGTTGCTCTTTCAATATTTACTTCATGCGCCGCTGAATTTGCGAGGGAGCGCCCGATCCTCAAGTCCATGACTTAAGAGTGATCACCGTGGGATAGTGTGAACCGGTGCCCTTGTGCACTTTGTCGGCCCCAATTGAATTGGGCATCCAAACCTTGGGAGTCAAACCTTGGCCTTGCTGGCCCTCTACCAGCAAGGGCCCTTTCCCATACCTCACACTTGGCATCGCCAAGTCACTCCGGGTATAGAGTGCGACGGGAGAGCGGTGGCCCTTAAGGCCCATTTGAATGCTTAATTGTGCTTGTTTGCCTAAGTCCGAGGTCGTGTCACATCAAGTGGTATCAGAGCAAGTCTTTGACTTGTCTCTATCAAGTCAAGTCCTAGGGCATTCTTGCATTAGAGTCATCATCAATCTGACCCTTGCATTGATTCCCCCGATCATCATGGCCAACTACTTAGCCTACTCACCAACCTTGAATTTCATTCTAGATGGGGACATTACCTTTGACGGATCACATTCTAGTGATTATCTTAGGTGGGAAACTACCATGGAAAGATATTTTGAACGGACTTGGGTATATGGAGCCGCGAGAGTCCGCAAGGCCAAGGGACGATTTCGGGGTCAAGCCAAGAGTAAATGGGCAAACATAGAGGGATTAAGAAGGGTTAGGAGGCAAGAGCCCATTTCTTCGTGGGATGATATGAAGAAGGAACTTAGGAAGATCTACATCCCAAAATATTCCCAACCCTCCTACTCGAACACCCCAAGCCCGAGGAGCACTACCACTCCTCCATCCTCACCCGACCAATTTGAGACCGACCTTTGGTCTCCACCCCCACCAATCCCAACAAATCACCTCTCAACCATCATAACTACACTTCGCAACGAAGTCCTCTCCCTTAAGACCCTAATAAATCAAACATCCACCTCTCCACCTAACCCCATGAGGGCCCCCATACCCCAACCAAAACCCCCTTCCCTAACCTACGCTAGTCAAGCCCCTTTAGCTCCCACTTCCACCCCAAACGATCCTAAGGGCAAGAGACCCCTAATCGACCCAATCCCCTCCATGATGACCACCACTCAACCAACCCTCACCATTCAAAACCAAGTGGACACCGTGTCCACCCCTCCACCTAGGCCCATGATTGTCACCACCCTCCAATCCAGAAGCTCCCACCAAACCCCTACCCCACAAAACCCCTTGGTCCCCACCACCACCCCTCCCTTGTCCCCGAAAAAGGACATTCCCCCCAAAACCAATCAACCCAAGCCACCCCAACCAACCCATCTCCCACTCCCTACCCCAAAAGCCCAAAGTCCTAGGCTTCCACTACTTCCCCTCCCTATCCAAGCCAAAGTTTCCCATCACCCACCACCCCGGGTACACCATGCACCAACCATCATCACCCCACCCCCAATAGACCTTCCCATTCCCTTGAGAAAGGAGACCACAACCATCCACATGGGTGTAGATGAACCCATCCCCATCATTGAGGAAACCCAAGTTCATATCCATGGTAAGGAAGAATCACAAATGTCCCCTAGCTTGGACCCCCAAGAGCCACAAGCCTTCACAAATAGCACCATAATCATAGATGGGCCCCTAGCTAGATGGCTAAAGAAGAGACCACTTCACCCCATCATGTCCTATGTTTACCCACCCATGGAGAAAAACCTTCCCATTGCACCCATTAACTCCTATCACACCATAATCCAAACATCCTACCAAGTGGAAACCTTAGAGGATCTTCTTAAGGGCGTAGCATGGCAAATTGAGTTCACTAGCATGTTGACCCCTATGGCCAAACCACTTAGGAGCCTTGGCCTCCTACACCTATGCATAGGGTCTATCACCTCGATTTGCACCATTGGTTGCTACACTAGTGACCTCCTTCTATTCCTCCCTACACCCGATGAGCCCAACCTTCTCCTCGATTTAGAGCTTCTTATCTCGGGTAGAAAGCCTAGTCCTCCATTCATGGCCGACCATCCCACCAAAAACTTTGGCCCGATCACTTTACTAGAGGAGGAGAATCCACCATCAAGGGGTTGTGAGGACCAAAAGGACCTAGGGTTCCTCTCCTTAGGTGACCCTTACCATGACCCCTTCGATCCCTTCCTATACCCACCCATTAAGATCCCAAACACTTTGTTCGGCCAACCCACTAGAAAACTTGGCCCACTTACCTTGGAGGAGGATGACTCACAATTTGGGAACCTTGAAGACATAGAGTGCCTCCCTCTAGGAAGACCTTTCTACGACCCCTTTGATCCCTTCCTATGGGAGTCTAGTTCCCCATGTAACCCAACCATCTTACCCACCACCCACCCTTTCCTACCCTCACCCATCATATTGGGCCAAACCAATCTCATCTATGACCCGGGTTACACCTTGGGAGCCAAGACCTTGGGCCACATATCCATAGGTAATAAGGTTGTGCCCCACCCCATGATGACCACCTTCTTAGATCCATTCGATCCGTTCCAATGGGAATTCAAAGGTTGTCCCACCCCTATACACATGGAAGTCACTTTTGGGAAAAGTATGCATGTGTCTAGGCTTTCCACACCCCTTGGCATGAACACTATGTTGGGTCCATTCATTCATATCACCCACATGTCAAGTAAAAAGCATGAGTGGTCCAAATTTGGATGTAGTGGTCCACCTTCATTCATCATGGGTCTTAAGCATATCAAAGGCATCTACAGATGTTCGGGTCCCCCGACATGCATCACCACTTTGCATGATAGATTCACATATGGTTGCCCCGGTCCACCTAAGCCCACCAAAGTCTACATGACAACATTGCATGATAAGTCCAAATATGGTTGCCCCGGCCCACCAAGGCTCATCAAGGTCCATATGGCATCATGGCATAAATGGTCTATATATGGTTGTCCAGGTCCACCCATAACCACTAGAAGGTCAGCACTCACAAAATTGCATGAGGAAATCCGCAAGCACATTAGCATAAAAAATGAGGCTTATAAAAGGTTGGCTGACTCTCACCGGCGTCACTTAGAGTTCCAAGAGGGTGACTTTGTGATGGTAAGGACGGAGAGGCTCTCCCCAGGAGCCAACTCCAAGTTGAGGCCACGTGGGACTGGTCCCTTCCAGGTTTTGAGGCGCATTGATGCAAATGCTTATTGGTTAGATCTCCCTGAGGACTATGGGATAAGTCCAACATTCAATGTCGCCGACTTAGTGCCATACAAGGGCCCCACGGTGGTACCTAGTGAGGAGATTGAGCCTACTTCTTCCTTTGAGAGAGCACCCACCCGTGAGGAGAGTCCACTAGCCAAGAGAGCTCAGCGCGAACGCATTGAACGAATATTGGATGAGCAGGTCACTACCACCCGGAGCAAGGTATATGAGCGCTATCTCGTCAGGTGGAAGGATCGGCCTCCTTCGGAAGACTCATGGGTGAGTCGGGAGGACCTCCAGCGGTTGGATCCGGACCTCCTTGAGCGGTACCTTAGCCGGATGGACCCTTACTCGACGGAGTCGAGCTCTTCGCGGCCCAGGGGATTTGATGGAGGCATCACCCACGATTCCCTTTGGCTCGGGTCCACTTCTTCACACTCGGGAGCTGGTTGAGTTTTGGCCTCACTCTATTAAGGCCCCTTATCCATTTTGTAGCTTTCCTTTGAGTCATTTTGATGTATTTTCATTTTATTTGAGTCATTTCCCTAGGTCTTGCATTTATTTTCCTAAGATTGTGTGTCATTAGATGATGTAATGTGCTAATTGGGCCCAATTCATTGGACTAGGCCCATGTGCACCCCTTCCACCTTCGGTTATTTGCTATTGAGTCTTTTGTCATGGACTTTTGTAGAAATGTGGGTTTCCTATATATAGGACCCCATTTCCCCCATTTGAAGTCAATGAATGAATGAATGAATCCTTTTGAGTTAAACTTGCCATTGGAGTTCAAATTGGAGTGATTCCTCTAGTTTTTGGGTGAGAGACCCTAGGGGAGAGATTCCCCACCCATTCCCCTCTTAATCTCTCTATTTCACCCCTCTTTCTCTCTCCTCCAACCCCAATTCCGAATTTCCTTCTCTCTCCTCCCTTCCCCTTCAACTCCCAACCACCACCCACCTCCTTTAATGCCCTCCGCTTCCCCATGGCGTCCTTTACTCCACCCCCTAGTTCCTAGGTAGAAGTCTCCCCATTCCAACACCATTCTCCACCTTCCCACCAAATCTACCCCATTCCAATACAAACTCTCCACTTCCCCACATAATCACCCACTTTCCAAGGCCATTTCAAATTTGAAATTCACACTCCCTCCACCCACTTGTTCCCCCTCACCTTCCCCCCTCTCCCTCCAAGCCCCAAATTCGTAGCTCCTCTCTCACCCACAGAACACACCCCCTTCCAGCTCCCATTCTATCCCTCCCTCACCTTGAAACACCCCATCCTAGACCCCCTCACAGCCCGGGCTTTCCCCACACTCATCCACCCCCATTTCCTCTCCCATATACCCCATTTCCCCCCCATCATCTTCAACCTACCGTTTCAGCTGACAACCTGCAGAAGTGTACCATCTTACAGCGGCGACCACGGCTTCCTCTCGACGAGTTTGAAGACCCAAGAGGCATCCACGGAAGTGGCTACCTGTCCTCTTCGCAACGATCGAGGTCTCATCCCCATCGGAGATTGGTGCTGCTGTGGAGGTCCGTTCTTCCCCGACCGCGCAGTTCTGCTCCGGCTGAGGATCTGAACCGGACTAAAAGCTCGGCCACGACAAGCCTTGGACGAACCAGCCATGAAGCTCTTCTACAAATATCTTCCTCCTCCAGTCTTCGTTCAGGATCAAGAAACGGAACCTCATTCGGCTGCCGGAGGAAGGAGTTACAAATTTTCTCCCCCGAGCTCTCCAGTCTTGTCTCCTGCAGTCTGCTCCGACCAGTGCCCACTCTTTAGGGTACACCTACTGCCCTCGATCTTTGATTGTAGCCCCGTCACCTCTAGCTGAAAGCTACTTCGACCACGAAGACGTCGCCGCCCGTTTTGTGCTGATCGGAGTTCGGGAGGGTGCGTGGCGTCCTCTGCAACCTGCTGCCAGAAGTCTGCAACTGCGAGTCAGAAAACCTGATGTCCTGTTCCAACCTCTACCCCAGTCAACAACGGTCTCAGAAGAAATTTAAGAAAATCTGAAGCGTTCCTGTCCCTGTTACGAAGCTTTTGCCGCCGGTCTCGCCATCGGAAAAATTCGTGAGAAGGATCTACAGCAACCACACCAACACACTGTCCCTGTTCGTAGACAACCGGCAGATTCGGCAACCTCGCTTAATCGTCGTTCTTTACCTTACTTTCCCCACCCCGCTTGGCCGGCTGAAGGCCCCTCCCTGCGGGAGGTAGTATTGTTGTATTCACATTAACCCCCACCCCAAGATCCCCCTCCTGCGAGAGACGTAGTTTTGTACATGGTTTGAGCAGGTCAAGCTTCACCGCCGCGGCGTGTGGGGAACCACCGCCTCCCCGCTCGCCCTCGTCTCCGACCGGGACCGGTTTCTTCAAACCGGTCGAGTAAGTGCCTCATCCTAGCTCATTAGTGTTGCTCTTTCAATATTTACTTCATGCGCCGCTGAATTTGCGAGGGAGCGCCCGATCCTCAAGTCCATGACTTAAGAGTGATCGTCGTGGGATAGTGTGAACCGGTGCCCTTGTGCACTTTGTCGGCCCCAATTGAATTGGGCATCCAAACCTTGGGAGTCAAACCTTGGCCTTGCTGGCCCTCTACCAGCAAGGGCCCTTTCCCATACCTCACACTTGGCATCGCCAAGTCACTCCAGGTATAGAGTGCGACGGGAGAGCGGTGGCCCTTAAGGCCCATTTGAATGCTTAATTGTGCTTGTTTGCCTAAGTCCGAGGTGGTGTCACATCACCGGGCTTCTGGACTAATCTCCTTGACCATCGGCAGTGGAGTCTGTCTTCTCCGATTGTATGTAGGTATTCTGATGCCTGCAGGTGGATTGGTCCACATAGGTGCTGCCTCTAGTAGAGTGGGTCATGGTGTGACACCATGGATCTGCACCCCCACTTTCGGGCGAGGTGTGCCTTTCTTCTTAGTTTTTATAGGGACTTGCTGCCATCCCTCTTGTTCTTTTATTGGTGTCAGGAAGTAAGCCTCATAAGCATGTTGAGTGCTGGCTTCCGCAATCTCTTTAGGCAACGCCTGATACAGGGAGATCATATTGACCGCGGCTCTTCTCAGAGGCGCTTCATGAGGTTGTGGAGGGTCAACCTTGTAATCCCCCAAGTCTATTTCTTCTTTCATGACCATGCCTTCAATGATATCCTTGAAAACATAGCAGTCTTCAATCGGGTGCCCCAGCATCTGGTGATAGGGGCAGAACCTTGGGCTGTCTTTTCTTTTCAGGTCTTCCGGCCTTTTCGGTTCAGGCAAGGTAGCCTTACCATACTGGGTCACCCAGTCGAACAGGACTTTGGTCTTTTCTTTTGGGAAGGAGTAGGCCTTCTTCATTTTATCCCGGAGTGAGGGACCCTCTCGGTCGTCTCCGATTTTAGCAGGTTGAGGGGCAACTGCATTATTGCCTTTGTCCTTTTGTTGTTCAAATGACTTAATGTCAAGAGTGTTTGCTTCTTTAGGCATTGAATGCCGCCTTGCTGCTTTCGCCTTTTGTGCAGTGGAAACAGTAGATGCAGGGTCAGGTCTTGCCAGGAAAGCTTCCACCTCAACCACGACATTGTTCAGACAATCGAATGACCGGATTTCCATTCCAATCATCTTTTCCAATACCTCTCTCCTAAGGTTTTGTTTACATATTTGTACGGCATCCTCCTGGTGTTGGGGCCGCTTACATCTCATTCCGAGGTTCCTTCACCTGTTGATGTATTCAAGGGTTGTTTCATCTGCCCTCTGTCTTGTCGAGTATAGCTCGGCCACTGTGACCTCCCTCTCTGTGATATGGAATCTTTCTCTGAATTTCTTTTGCATATCCGGCCAGTCGCTGATCGACCCAGCCGGGTGGTTGGAATACCATTCAAATGTGAGCCCTGTCAGCGAGGACCCGAAAAACTTCAGCAGATATGACTCGTCGGTGGCCAGATCGCCCATGACGGCCATATAGTAACTGACATGCTCCTTCGGGGATCCCTTCCCATTGAACTTGTCGAACTTGGGTGGCTTGTTGACCCCGGGAGGGAGTCGCTTAGCAGCATGATGTGGTGGGTATGGCACCCGGTATGCATTAACTGCGACGTAGTCACCTTCACTCCGCTCAGCAAGCTTTAGCTCAATTATTCTTTCCACCATTAGCTTGTTCACGGCGGTTGGATCGACCGGTTCTGGGTAGAAGTGCGACGGCTGGAGATAAGGGGTGACCAAGGCAGTCGCCTGCGGAGGAGGGCGCAGTAGTGGAGGCACCTGGTGTACCTGTGGTAGTACTGGCGGCATCAGAGGCAGTGGTGGGTGCTGCTGAGTGGTCGCCAAGCTGGGTTCTACCGGCTGAGGCAAGGTATAAAGTGGCGGGAAGTCGCTCAGGTTGAAGACTCCCCGTGATGATTCGACCTGCATCTCAAGCTGCTCGGAGGCCGAAGCCTGCTCTGTTTTCTCCATCAGTTGCTTCTTCAGAAGTTCTATCTCCTGTGAATATCTCTGAAGTATCACTAGCACCAACAGATCCATGGTTGCCGTGGCGGGAATAGCTTCAGTTGTTTCCCCTGATGCACCTTCAGGCGGGGCATCTATCAGCACGTCCTCTTCTTCCGCGGTCACCACATTTGCAGTCATAATGGTGGATCCATCAATTAGGACTTGCTTTCCTTCTACAGTAGCCGACATCTCTCTTGCGGCTTCAGTTCTTCGAGTGCTCAGCCCGGGCCTTTCGGCTAATCGAGTCAGCTCCTGAGGTTCCTCAGGCAGTCTTCCATATCGGCCGGACACTCCAGCGATATTGCAAGTGGAGACTTGCATTCCTTTCCTTTGGCGATGGACCCTCCTCTTTGAATGTTGAGGGAAGGTTAGTCTCTCGAAGACGGAGACTCTTCTCTCTTCCTACTGATGAGGAGTGGCTTTATCGGCTCCAATTTCGAAGCCGCCTCCACATCCATTATCGTCAACCGACGACGTCATTCCTCTTTCTTCTCTTTCTTCGACTGCCATTTGTGGGTAATCATCTTCTCCTATCATGGCTGCTTGCAACAACCGTTGTTGGCCCAGTGAGGGGTTGCTCATACCCCTGAAGTAGTTTCTGACCACATTGGTCATCTCTTCCTACCCTAGCCCCTGATGCAGGACGGGGGATGGTTGTCGACCTCCGATTGGAGGGATGTAAGCCAGCCGAGTTCTTTTGGCAGGTTGTTCAAATCTTCTCCCTGCCGCAAGGATATCAGCTTGTTGGGCGCATGCCCTGAAGCTTGCGCGGTGAGGAGGCTTCGCGACAGTCTCTTCTTTTCATGGGGCCAGCGCCCTCTCATTCCTATTCTTCACCTGGATGGGCATGGAGTAATAGTAGGCAGGTGGCTCTCGGCAAGCAGGTTGGACCTTCTTAGGGATCCAGACTTGTTTAAACTTCTTAGGCCTTGAGGCCAGCTCTCTTTGGCCTTGGCGGCCTTCTTCTTCTTTCTCGGCCCTCCTCCCGGAAAGAGTCTAGAAGGAGTTGCGGGTTGGCACAACAGCAACCACCCGGTCATGAATTGCTTGGGTCTCGCGTCCATCTAGGAAGATCCGGACACCCCCAATCAGGACAGATTTCTCGGACACTGACAATCGTCCGGTCATAGGAACAGCAGGTCCTCGGCGGGAATTCCCTTGGCGGAAATTCTGAGGCTTTTAATGGTATGAGGGGCGAGCCCCTTGGGCCACATGATGTACCATGCAGCTAATCAGCTGAGTCTGCCCGATCGCCAGACTCTAGCAGCTTTGGGCGTTATAGGCCCCTGTCTTCATGGCAGCTTCTTGTTCGGTCGGCTCCAAAAGCTTGACCTCCAATATGTCGGTGAAGGCCACCCCCAGGAAGTTGGGGAAGCCGACCGACGGTGGGAAGGAACCAAAGATCATCGGCACCGCCAGGTACCCATCAGCAGCATGGTTGGCCATGATCTCGGGGCTGAAAGCTAGCGCAGTGAGTCCAGCAGCCATTGTTACTTTCCCTGTAAACAGGATAAGCAAACGATCAACATTCTTTGGGAGGGCCTCAGGCCCGTTTGTCTCGGAAAAGAGATGAGAGGAGAACTCGGTCCCACCGGGCGTGCCAAGCTATGTTGGCGGTGAGATGTGAATTCATCTTTTTTGTTGTTATTTTATCTGAACTAGATTGTTCGTTTTGTTATTCGCGTAGGGCGTGCCACTCACTAGGTGACGAGTTTATTATGTGCTCAATCTGACCCGAGTCGGGCGAGAGTAAAGTTCGTGTCAGGACCAAAAGTCCGCCATACCATAAAGGCTATGGCGTTAATTACATCCTCAAATAAGAAGGAAAACCTCTGATTAGGTGCCGAGATAACAAGCTGTTCGAGGCTGAAATAGAATGCAAGAAAATGCGTATGATGATGAAGCCTTTGAGGCCGCATGAAATGATTCATTGACCGTTTTCTTAATCATGCAGAGTAGGCATGGTTCATTAGGTTCGAGCCTTCGGTATGGAGCAGAGGACGTAGGTCCGTAGACCACCATCACGCATGGTCAAGACTTCCAATCGGGCTTGACCCGGCCTTCCATCGATGCCATTTTATATACCGAGGTCTCATTCAAGTAAGCATGCATTAACAAAGCACATAAGAATGCATATCTATGTCTAATGCATGAACTAGCAAGCGCATGATGATAGATGGTTCTAACTTGAAAAGCTTCTTTTTGTTTGACTTATGGTTGATTACATCGACAGACACAAGCCATGGAAGGAGAGAGTTGGCTCGAGAATGAGAGAGGAGTTAAAATGACGCGACAAGCACGCTTTTATTCAAAACCGGCGTGAGGTAGTGTAGGTGTAGGGGTTATACGGCGTGGGGTAGTGTAGGGAAAGGGGTTGAACCGGCGCGGCCAAGGATAAGGCCTTAACCAGCGCGCCCCATCCAGGGCGCACCGGATGTCAGCCAAGTAAAAATAGTTGAGTTTGAGTGTGAAGTTATTCCGACGCGGGGGGGGGGGGGGGGGGGGTACCGCGCCGTATTAGGGCACGCCGGATTAGGACCGTGCAGGATTAGTTATTTTTTGAAGATTTTTAGATGTTTTCTATTTATTTAACCCATGAGCAAATGTTGAATTGTTTGATGCATGAATTGAGGTCCAGGATGCCCTTGAAGCAGGGTTGAGACTCGTGCGAGGTTCATACTCGAGCATGAAAGTTTAATGGTTCAAAATCATATCTTATTAAGCCCAGACTGTGAGGGCAAATAGTCAATAAGTTCAGGAGAAATTTTGGCAGCACCTCCCCCGGTCCAGAGGATTGCGGGGGGGAAGCGGAGGCATACCCACGGATGGGATAAACTCCTTAATGCCGGGTGGCACAACGGCGGCCGGCAGACCCAAATGGATTGGAAACCCCGAGGACTAGCCTACCAGGGGCACCATCGTTCCATGGGTTGAACACGATTGGATAAGGTGACCAATGAGGGAGGTGAGGACCCCGAGGGCTAGCCTGTGAGGGGCACACGACCCATAGTCAAGTCCTAATTCGGAAAAGGGACGACTAATAGGGAAGGAAACCCCGAGGGCTAGCCTACGAGGGGCACACATCCCATAGTCACCACAATATCCCTAAGGATAGTGGATTTGATATCGGGTTAAACCCTGTCAATGTTCACCTTATGGCCCATAGGGATACTCATCACTCACAGATGGAACCCTTTGACCAAATGGCGGTTCTAAGGTATCAATGGGATATGTCCCCCTCCCCAGAGTATTAAAGCTACAGTTATCAGAAATAACAAAGCTTGGCGAATCTAAATCACATGCAGAATAGGAAGGATACAATAGCATATCACAATAGTCAATGAGTTGGCAAATCGGCGCTCACAAGGTTAGCATGTTAATGCTCACGGGGCTAAGGGGTTAGCACTCATGGAGGCAGATAGTTAGTATGCAGATTAAGGGGGTTAGTAGACCAACATTCACAAAGGGTTAATAGGTTAGCCCAGGTACTAACATGATCAAGCTACAAAAACATTCATACGAGCAACCAGCATATAACTGGCACAGGATGAACACGCATGCTTTAGAGGCGACCCCATTCCCTCTGGACTATGGAGAAATGTCGAGGGGTATTGAGGGGATCGATCTCGAACCGGAATGGATAAAGATGCACACACAAGTGTGTCTCTAACCATAAAACTCACATCACATATACAACAAGGCATGGCCATTGCGTTAGAAGGGAGGAGCCCCGGGGAGGGGGTGACATCAATGTAGCCCGTATGACTCCAGGGCATGGTCGGCATCACGAGATGAAACACAACGTTCATACATGAGGCGACTGAACATGTAAATCGAGGGAAGAGTAGAAGAAGCATACACAACAGTGCAGATTATTCATTCCATCAACGGGAAAGTAACTACATAGATTATCACAATCATTCGGCGCGGCCCGGCATCGTTGCTCGACGGCCATTTCATTAGTTGCAGAGAGAGGGTTACAGAGGAGAAAGAAATGAAGAGATGGAGAGGGGGGAGATGGGCTCATGTCATCGCCCCTCCCCCCTCACTTACATTATATCAGATGGGAGAAATCAGAGAGAATCGTCGGAAGAAAACCGTGAAACCCACCTAAACTTCTTCTCCAAAACAGAGTATCGGATTCTGGCGTCTCTTCTCCGGCTCTGAAGCTATTCAGGCAAGACAGGGGAAGATGGTGGCGAGAACCCTCTCAGTGGAAACCTTGCTTCTCCCCCAAGGATCCTCTCTCCCTCGGACGAATAGGCTCTGATTGGCTCTCAGACTCTGCCCCTCTCTCTTCGGATTGTTGTCCCCAGTTGGTCTCTTCTTTTTTTTTGGACTCTCTCCTCCTTCACTTGGTCGAACCAGGTATGTATATATAGAGGTGGCTTAATATAGCGTGAGAATTGTGCGCCGGGAGAAGGCTCTTCACACTTTTGCACGTCGGATGAGAGGGCACTGGAGTAAGGGGCGCGCCGGTGAGGGAGCGTATCGTATAAGCTTTAGTTGCTTGTCGCGGGTTAGACGGTGGGTCCCGGGCTGGTTCCGGGAGTCACTATGACCATTCATCTTGTCACGGTCCTGCAAAACCTTGATGAGAAGTCTTGATGAAGCTCTCGGGTCGACCTACAGCCCTCTTCGGAACCTCGTGTATCTGTGGCTCGAACACGCTGGTTTTTCGCTGACACGGCCTTCGGCACTGTGGTTTGTGCCGCTGGCTCAGCCTGACTCGTGCTCGAAGCTTTCTTGAATGGCGGAATACCACCCAGGATGCTTCCACCTTGACTGGGTGATCATTTGGTCACTAACGGACCCAATATGCTGAGAAGCCGTACCCATGCAAGATAATCGAGATCTTCTACTGACAGAGCCTTTGGTCCCTTGTTTTGAAGGGCGAGGGGTGTTCTTTCACCTCGGGAGGATCTTTCATTTAGGTGGCGGGCCACCGGGTATACCTTTGTCCTTATTTAGACAACGGATGTGGTTGATGCGGCACGATTGAGTCGATGCCGATTCATTGGGCAGGCTTGATCACACTGCCGGTTGGTTGTGAATTCGTCTCGATTCTCCTAAGGTGAAGTCCCCGGCATTATACTGGGTGACCTGAGGCTCTGGCAGCTTGAGAAGGCTTTAGTCTATTGATCTCTTTCGGCTTCTGTGCTTCAGTAGGCCGCATCATTCATCTTTGAGGCTTCATCGCCGTTGAATATATTTTGAGTGCCAACACCCTCACACGCCGGGAAAGAAGAGAGCCCTACTTCCGAGAGAAGGGATTCAGTAGTCGGAGAACCTGATCATTTGCTATTTAGCTTGTTGTATAGGTGGGCATCCACCGAGATTGTTTCCCATCAAATTTTAGTTTTGTTTTTCTTTCCACCCCTGTTGCTTTGCACATATTGCCTTCTGTTTGTACCTTCATTCTTTCGATTTGAATAAAAGGGGTGATGATGAACTGGTGCTACTAAGTTTCCAATTAAGTTCTTGTTTATCCGTCTTTCTTTCTCTTTCCCTTCCCACGTATCTCCATGGCGGCCAGAGAGCTATCTCTATCGGATGAGCTATCGTCTCTCAGAGAATGCTATTCCCTACACTGTTTTCCAAAATGTTTTCCATCGTTTAATATCTTAGTCTCAAATGGATCCCAATGCAAGAAGAATATGGTGGACCTGAGTCTGCACTATAGTTTGCATGATGGAGGAAGTGGGGGTTAAACCCCAGAGTGAATGAGTTTCCCCTCTGGGCTACAGACACAATGTGTTTAATAATTTCTAATTTTCACCTTTCTTCCTCCGCCTTGTCCCGAAGCGATGTGGTGAGATCCAATATGCACCATCCCGTCCGGCACCAGAGATTCATCATATCCTTCAGATGTGATCTCTGAGCATCCTAAATAAAGGGGTAAACAAGTTTTATGTTATTAACTTCATCTCCCCCAATCTCTGTCTCTTCGTACCTAACTTGGCGCCTTCACCGTCTCTCGGATTTGTTCAAGTTCAACAAGTTGTAGAAATAATTTACCTCCTTAATGGGAGTCAGGGGTTTGCCTCTCCCTAAGCATGATCATTGTTACTCCTATCTGTGAGGGATATGATACACGGGAAACTCTGTATGAAATAGAGTGGTGCGCATGCCGCCGTTTTATGAGATTCTGTGTTAATCCATTATCCATGATCATCAAACATTGAATCTCGGGTCACAAGATATTTCTAGGTTCCATGGGGCACCCTGGGTGACTAGGGATGATCCTTTTCCATTCCATTTTCTTCTTCCTCTTTTTCAAAGTCATCCAGAGGGATCAAGGAAATTGGTCCGGCGGCAGTGAGCGCCGCCGGATCGGCTTTGGCTGATTTGGCGTGTTGTTAACCCGCTAGATCACTATTTTCTTTTGTGCCCGCCGGATCATTGCTTTTTGGTCTAAAAGAGAGAGAGGGAGAGAGAGAGAGAGAGAGAAAACTACGCTCGTCGGATCAAGGGGATCCCCCATTGTGAAGGGCCGCCGGATCAAGGGGTTTTCCCGTTGTGGAAGGTTGCCGGGTTAAGGGGGTCGTCCCCCACTGTAAGGGCCGTCGGATAAGGGATTGTCCCATGTCAAGGCCGCCATATTACCTTTCAGTTCCCGTGTTCCCTCATATTTCAACTTCCATTTGACCAATCCCAGTTCTGACAGGGGTTTGTTGAGTCCTCACAGCATGACTCTTGATCAACAAGAAGGGCATAAGTGAACTAATTGCATTCCGCCCGTTTCCAGACGTGATCCGGCAGTAGGTCACATATGAATATCATATTTCATATCTTTTTCCTACGCATATCATTGACCCATCGGCGTATGCATATGCTTTCACCCTGTTTGTTTCAACATCTTTCGATTCTGTCGATCACCCCACCGGTCACGAGAGCTTGCCCTTCATTCGGCATGTTCTCTGGTGACCTCAATAGGGGAACAATACATCATCATTCCTGCGAGGGCTCCTTGTCCACGGCCATTCATACCAAATCACGGATAAGGGTTGCTCTCCCCGAGTTAACATGAACCGCCTCAGTGGCGAACAGTGCCCCGATGTCCTTAGACCCGTCGACCCATGGTTATACCAGTGCTCCCTTAAGCCTCCATGTATACGCCATGATGTCGAAATGGGTCAACACCCTTGGCAGAAGACGTTTGACAACCCTTGGGTGACACGGGTCTCCTAGTAGACGAGTCCTTGGAGATCCTCCATCCGTTATAGGGTTTGGGCTGTCATTTTGACATGCCCATCTTTACGGAGTCCGTCTCAGCCTGCTGTGGATGGGCCTCCCATAAATCTCCCCCAACATATTCTGGGGCATGGGGATATGCTGCCAAAATTTCTTAGAAATATGGGTTTCATTTCCTACCCCGTATCATGTTTCCCTCGGCCTTTTGCTTGGTATTTCTATCCCTTCTGGTGCTAATGGCCCCACAGCTGTCCATGCTGAATTGTGAGAGCAAAGTGCCCAATGAAGGGGATAAATCAATCACAAGTGCCATTCCCCTTGACACACATTGTCCCAGGGATATGCGAGCCCGTCTAAGCGTGGTCATGCCAATTCTCCTCTTGAACCCATATATATGCCTGCACTACAATATTAAAGGCAGTTTCATAATAAAAAGGTAGGCATTGATTGACGGCCTCACGGGTGACTGGGATTTCCTAAGTGGCTGGCCCTCGGGGTCCTTCATCCGTCATGTGACACGAGATTGCCACTCAGGCATGACCTTCAGTCAGGGGACCGTCTCGGTGCTTTGTGGACGCGTCTCTTATACCTTTGTTGACACCTAGAAAATGAACAGGGGTGGAAGCATAACTGAAAAGAAAATCAGGCCAATAGTGGAAGACCACTGATGAAGCTCGTCAACCATTCACCCGGCTAAAGCCTTTGTCGGCCAAAGCTGATGCCCGGTGCCGATGTCATTCAGACGGCAGCGCCGATGAAGCTGCAGTCACTCGACTGATGAGACCTCCCAGCCTTTTAAGAAGAGCTGTACTACTGCTTCGTCCGAGAATTCACGGATGATCTGTCAGGGTAAGCCAGATGTCAGCTTACTGATGGATGTAATATGAGATAAAGATGAAACCGGCACCGACAGATAAAGATTGTCAGGGCTCCTACAAAGTCAGAACAGAAGAGCAATCCTCTCCACAGATTACATACCCGGCCGAAGTCTGTCAGACTGAAGCTGATGTCTGGTCTTGTCACCGTTCGGATGACAATGCCGATGAAACATACCCGGTTTTGTCACCATTCATACGGCAATACTGATTAAACCCCAGTTCATTCACTGATGGAGCCTCAAAATGATCTCAACAAAGTCATGTCTCTACTAAAGGTGGGCCTTATTCGGTTCTGATGAAGATTAATTCAAAGGAAAGCATGAAGAGAAGCCTGAAGCACGAATGAGGCCTGAAGGCGCTAGATGGGCTAGCCATTTGGGCTCCTGTTAGTGGCGCCGGGAGCCTCAACAGGGGGCTACTTGTCGCGCCGGGAGATGTCTCGAATGGAACTGGCCACACCGACTGCCCTCCGCCGAGAGCACAGAAGGATGAGACCTATATAAACATACACCCTTTGAAAGAAAAGGGGATCGGAGGATCAGAAGCTAGACCATCGATCAAAAAGAAAGAAAAAGAGAAGAGACCAGAGAGAGAGAGAGCCTCCTCCGCTGAAAAAGAAAGAGAGAAGAGACCCATTCCCAGGGAAGAAGCTCCAGGTGGGCATCTGGGGGAGGGAGAGGAGTCAATGCTCCGCCCTCCCCCATGTTTGTTTTCTCTTTTCTTCTATTTCATGTAATACTTTCGAATCTTATCTCGATTCATGCAATGTAGCCGAAATATCTTGGCATCTGTCTGTTCCCCTTTCCCTCACTCTCTCCCTGTAATCGGTTTGGGTATGGGAATGATGTTTCATATGGGTTTTCTGACTATGTGTCTTCCGTGATGGGCATCATCAAACGAATGGATATATATGTATGATGGGCTGTAGTTTGAGCTTGATTTTTGCTTTTTCTTAAGCCCTATTGCCATTCTCTGTGTTATCTGTAAATCAATAGCATGATGATCAGTTTCGTCTGTCCTTTCTCTGCCTCGTAGCACTGTTATTGCTCACCCCAGAGCCCGGAATAGATTATTCTTTGGCTGCTGGGATGAAGCCGTGCTGTGCAATGATTGAGGCTTGAGAAACTCCGGGGTTCCAAGCATGTGTGTTTCCTTCGTATATGTCATCTAAGTCTCCTCTGGGGCCAGAGACAGCCATCTCTTGGCTCCCAGGGTGACGAATGACCATATTAAGTTTGTCCCCAAGCTCTGCATGATAACGGCGATGAAGAGGGGCATTCAGACTTCGGCCTCCCAGATGCCTCTCAAATCCCAATACTCCTCTGGATTCTAGACCTAATCCAACTCAAACTGGATGCTTCGGACAGCTCAGAGCCCATAGAGTCCGTCACTTTCGGCCCAAACCACCATTAAAACCAGAAAACAGAGTACCGTAAGCTCCGTTCTGATCCCGACGCCCTCATACTTCTCGGATCAACCTACAGTAAATTTGGTGAATAGCTCCCGGTGCCGCTTCTTCAGGCGCCGAGAACCACCAGGATCAGCTCCTCCCCCCTTTTTTCTTTGCGCTCCGGGAGCCCCTATGCCTTGGCTTTCTTCCCCGCGCGCCGGAAGGTCCTCTTTCTTCCTCATGTGCCGAGAGACCCTCCGGGCCATCCTATCAGCGCACCGAGAAACCCGTGCCGGGAGCTCTCTGGCATCCTTGCCATTGGCGCCGAAAAGCCAACATGTACACCTCAAGTCGTAAAAGCTTTGCTACCACTGAAGAAACCCCATAAATACTCTTGTTATGTCAAGGGATGCCCTGGGCCATCATATGCACCTCGGGGGTGACAATTAATGGGGATAACCCTCCCCTTTTCTACGAGGTTTTCCAGACTCGATCGGCTTTTATAACCTTCCGAGGCAATGGAGCTCCGCCACTGCATAAGCTTCGCTTACCTCTAAAGGGATATCGAAACAGTGCTGCAGGCACGTACATGGTTAGGGGTTCAATACCCCTCTATTTGGCTTTCACCCCGACATTCCGTGGGTGATCGTCTATCATTCCCTGGCAAATGCTGAGTCCGGGGGAGATGCTATCAAAATGCTCCCAAGACCACGAAAAGCCGACATTAAGCTGTCCCCGGGACTCTGTATGACACCGGTGACAGGGATCCTCTACGCCTTGGCCTTCCCAAATTCCTCCTCGATCCTGATGTTCTTATAAAGCCCAAGCCTAATCTAGTTCAAACTTTGATGCCCTGACCTATTTTTGACCCCAAAGAAATCCTTCCCCTTGGCATGAATCAATCAGATACCCAAAACAGAGTATCGTAAGCTCTGTTCTGGTCCCGGCGCCCTCACTGCTCTCGGCTCAGCCTACAGTATACCGGGTGAATAGCTCCCGGCGCCACTTCTTCAGGCGCCGAGAACCCCCAGGGGCAGCTCCTCTCCCTTTCACCTCAGCGCGCCGAGAAGCCCGGGCCGAGAACCTCCAGCGCCCTCTTTGCATCCTCCGCGCCGGGAGACCCCCCTTGCAGCCTCGTCGCGCCGGGAGCCTTGCTCAACCATCCCGCGCCGAGACCCTCTTCTAGCATTTCTTCCTCGCGCCAGGAAGCCTGCGCCGAAGGCCCTCTCCCCTTTGGCTTCTCTTTGTCACGCCGGGAACCTAAGTCCTCTCGTCTTGGCGCCGGGAACCCCCAGCCTTCTTGTTTTGGCGCCGGAAGCCCTGGCCTTCCCATTTTTGGGTCGTGCCGAGAGCCTGTGTCCATTCAGAGCGTGCCGAGAGCCCGATCTACCACCCAATGAATTCCAATACCCAAAGCGAACCCACAAAAGGGATATCTGTGGATCACCCGATATGTCCCGGGGATAAAATTGAAGGGGAGTCATAACCCCTATGTTCCACCTAACTGCAACGGATTTACGAATAACCCTTTTGCTCGGGGGGTCTTGCCACTGCATGAATCCCGCTAGCTTTTCAAAGGGAAAATCACACATTGCCCCATAGCCCATATGTACACGGGTTGGGAGGTTCGGCCTCTCTATCTCTCGGCTTTCATCTCGGCATTCCGTGGGTGATAGCCTATTTCCCCCTGGGCATAACCCAGATTAAGAGAAAAGGCCGTCGAAATACCAATCGAAGCTTTAAACCTATATCATGGCCATGGCTTTGCCTTTCCGTGGTGGATATCTTCTATCTCCTTGTTTCCACCAAGTATAACTGTTTTGAACCGCCAACCACACGATCTAGTCGGTTTCTGTGGTTGATGTTATTATCTTACCCGCCTCCCCGGCCCTGGTATGAAGTTCAAAGTTAAGCATGTGAATATCTATTTGCCTCTCGAGGCCTCTTACTTTAGCGTTTAATCAAGGGTTGTCCTTCCCTGGAAGGACGTAATTAACGTCATAACGTTCATGGTATGACGGACTTCAGGTCCCGACACGATCACTCACAATTGACTGACCATGTCAGATCGAGCGCACAATGAAATCGTCACACATGTGACTGGCACGCCAATAAATCCATAAATATAAATAAATGAACAAATAATAAATAAATAAAAATCCGCGTCCACAAGTCTGGCACGCCCGGTGGGACTTAGTCTCCCTTCATCTTTACGCTAAAGTAGGAGGCCCGGCGGGCCCCCCTGAAACTTCTAATTCTGTGTACTTTCCTTATTTCCAGGAATCTACAATGACAGCTGGAATCATGTCCGTTTGCTTCAACAAACAACCGGCGGACATGCATGTCCAGGAGGGATACTTGGTGGTACCACTGGCGTTCGGCTCGTTTCCCCCAACTGTCGGGCTGCCCAACTGCTTGGGCGTCATCTACACCGACCTTCTGAAGGTCGATAACAATGAGCAAGGCACTGCTGCGAGTGCCCCAATGAAGACCACTGTCCAGAAGGACAGCTTGCCAGAGAAGACGGCCCCCACGGCCGTCGCCTGCTATGTCCACCACGTCCAGAAAAGGGACATGGTCCCCGCTGCTGCTCAAAAGGGGAGGAGGACCAACCGGAGGAGCCGGTATGTCACTGCTGACCGTTGTCTTTCCAACTCCGGAAAGACCATGATGATCGGAGGGATCCGGACGAACCTCAATGGCCGCCCGAGGGAGGTCAACCCAGATGTGATCGTCCCGCGAGTGCCCACTACGAACAGATTCCAAACTCTGGCCACCAGGCATGCCAACTGGGAAGCCGATGAGAGGAAGCCACTGGCGCCCAAGCCAGCAAAATACAAACAGGTCTGGCGACCGAAGAAGATGCAGAGCTGGGCTCCAGCTCAAGATGAGGAGAAGGCTATTAATGATGCTGTCACCCACTTCAGGGCGGGAAGCCAAAGAAGAGAGGGAAAAGAAACAGGAAATGCTATTGCTGCTCACCCCAGAGCCTGGGGTAGGAGAGATGAAAGAAACAATGGAGAAAGAAAACTGACTACTGCTCGCCCCATAATGAGGGGTAGGAGACTTGAGAAGAAAGAAGACCTTGCTGTCACCCACCCCAGGGCCGGGGGCAGAAGATGGCAGAGAAAGAACCATGATGTTGCTGCCAACTACTGCCGGAATAACGATGCGGGAATGTGTGAACCAGCCATGGTTGCCGTCCCAAGAATAGCGAGGGCCTGTGCCAGACAGGCCGACATCTTCAAATATTCCAAGGCCGAGCATTTGAATGCTCAGATAACAAGACTGGCCTATCAGCAAAGAAGCCAGGAAAGACTGATGTTCCAGCCTGAGCCGCAAAGGCGCAACTCTGAAGAGACAAAGCAAGTAGTCCAAGACTACTTCCACTACCTAGGGAGCTCTGCCCTAGGTCAACAAAGACTATCCCGTGCCTTGGGCACCAGGGATGATGAAGAAGAAGAAACCTTCCAAGAAATGATGATCGGAGCCTCCTCCTCCGATTCAAATGACTATGGAGAAGGTCTCAGGGCCAGATATAATGAAGAAGACCTGCACGGGGAAGAAGACAAAGAAAGAATATCGGTCTTTGACCGGCTCAGATATCCTAGCCAAATAAAAAGAAAGGTCTACAGGCGAAAAGGAAAGATGCAAATCTTCGCCTGCAACATGGCTGGACTGGCCAGGGGACAAGATATACTACCAACTCGGCAAGATGAATTGCTCAGACTGGCAACTAGACCTGGTCCTGTCACAAGAAGAGGCCAGGCCGCAAAGGATAAAATGAAAATTGATGATGAAGCCCGCAGGATTACCACTATGACAGTTAATGTGGTAACAACAGAAGATGGAGATAACCCCTTTGTTGATGATGCTGAAGGGACTTCTGAAGATGTACAAATCCCATCAACTATGGATCCCATGATCCAGATGATGTTCAGGAGATATCAGCAGGAGATCAGCACTCTCCGAAGACAGCTCAATGAGAGACAGAAAGCTACATCAGTCTCGAAGCAAGTTGAACCTACAAGGCAGACATCTAGCTCCACAGAAACAACTATCCTGGCTAATCCTCTCCTAGCTGATAAGGGCAAGACACCGAGCCAACCTGTTCCACAGCAAACAGCAGCTCAGCCCTCTGTGTCTCAGACACAGCCTACCGCGCCCATCTTGCGCGCCACTGTGATGACAACTCCTCACAGCCAGCAACAAGCTCACTTCTTCCCAGAAGAGATAGATCCAGCTGTGGCCCACAAGCAGATGATTGAAAGAATTGTGGAAATGAAGCTGTCAGAAAAGACTGGTGGTGATGCGGGTACCTATGATGTGTACAGGGTACCCTATCCTCCCCAATATGCTGCTAAGAAACTACCCCCAGGCGTCAGTAAGCCGCCGAAGTTTGAGAAATTTAATGGCCAAGGCTCCCCTAGGGAGCATATAGCCTACTACACTACAATCATGGGCGACCTAGCAGTCGACGAAGCTTATCTGCTCAAGTTCTTTGGCTCATCCCTCACTGGGTTGGCCTTTGAATGGTACTCAAGCCTGCCAGCCGGGTCAGTGGTTGATTGGCCTGATATGCAAAGAAAGTTCCGCGGTAGATTTCATGTCACGGAAAGGGAAATCACGATAGCAGAGCTATATGCAACCAGGCAGAAACAAAATGAGACTGCACTGGACTACATCAAAAGGTGGAGGAATTTAGCCATGAGATGCCGAAGGCCTCCTCATCAGGAAGATGCGGTGCAGATATGCAAGCAGAGCCTCAGGAGGGAGGTGCTAGAAAAGATGATCGGTGCAGATGTCAGAACATTCGACCGACTGAACAATATAGTGGCAGAGGTCGAGACGTTCTTGTCCAAGCGTCCGACCGCCAATGTTCTCACTATGCCGAAGGGAAAATCTAATGAACGACGGCCATCACACTCTGAGGCCAACACCGTCGATTTCAGAACCTTCGAGCAGCAGAAGGGGAAGAAAGGGGCAGATGAAGCTCCCCCGCTGGCAGATACAGCAGAAAGGAAGGATAAAGTCTCTCTGAGAGACAAGATGAGAAAGGCATATTCCTTCCCAAAGGATAAGACGGCCGCACTGTTCAACTGGGCATACAAGTTCAATAAGGTAACATTGCCTGAACCCAAAAGACCAGCCGATGCAGCAAAGAAAGATGATCCGTTGTTCTGTCCATTTCACCGCGCGCTGGGGCACGCAATTGAAGATTGTTATGTCTTCAAAGATATCATGGAAGGAATGGTCAAGAAAGGTGAGCTGCAGCTGGGAGATTACCAGGTAAAGCCGCCTCATCCACATGAGCCTCCACCCTGGAGAGTGGCTGCCAATATGATCTCAGTCTACCAACAGCTGCCCAAAGAGGCCGTTGAAGAATGCACCAAGAATACCTATGAAGCTTGCTTCCTCACCCCACAGAAAGATCAGGAAGGATGGCAGATGATACCCATAAAAAGCAAAAAGAAGAAGACTCCTGTAGCCAAAACCAGCGGAGCAGTTATCCGGGGTGTTACACCAAGGCCTGAGCCGCCTCCAATAAAGTCAATATGGCATACAACTGAGACTGGACCAGTCATCCGGATCCCTACTCACAACCGGAGGAGACAAACTCCCCTCCCTACACATAAAGAAGTAAGCCCTGCAGCCAGGCGTCTGCAGCAATATATTAATGAGCTCGATGAGTACGAGCAGAAGAAGCCCAAGCATCTGCTGATGAAAGACTGTATACTCTGGGAACAGCTCGAAGAATTGAAAATTAAAGAGCAGCCAGAGGCAGAACAAGAAGAAGCTGAAAATGAGCCCTTCTGGGGGCAGGAGCCGGCAAAGTCAAATTCCCAAAAGAAGAAGAAACGACCCAAATCCAAGAAAGGAAAGAAGGTCACGACAGTACAATGTAACACTCTGTCAGTACTCTTCTCCTTGCCCGGGGAGGACGATGAGCCGGAAGCATCCAACGCTCCGCTAGAAGCTAACCATGCCGAAGCCTCTACCTCGGCCCATGCAACACGTTCTAGGAGAAGATGGGGGCGCCCACCACCAGCCAACCATAATATCATGTTCAGAGGGGAGCAACCCTATCAAATCCCGGAACCAGAGATACGAGGTGTCCAGGTTCTTCCCCCTGCTAGTCTGTACCAAGACAAAAAGAAGGCAGATGAAGCCCCTTCATTCCTGGAGTTCTTGTCCAGCTTAGAAAATGAGCGACCGGCTCGTACTGCTCCAGATAAAAGCAATAAATGCCAGCAGATGGCGGCTGGAAAGCAGAAACAGCATGAAGAAGATGAAGAAGGTAACCCTCTAGCAAAAGCAGGGGCAGTCGCTACAGAAGAAGCCTCCCGGGAGACCGATGAAGAAGATAAAATTGGGACTGGGCAGCCAAGGCCACAAGCACCACATGAACCTCCAAGGCCCCGATGGGCAGAGGAGATGAGACTGTCTAATGTCCGGGTGGGCAGTCGAGTCATGAAAATGCTGAAGAAGCTCCCTACCAGATTCTCCATCTGGGAAATTCTCTCTCTAAGTGAAGAAGCTCGCCAAGCAATTATGGATGCCCTGCAGTCCCCGGCACAATGTGAAGCACTCTTAACAGAGGTGAATGCTGGGCCATCAGTAACATTCACAGAGGATGATATGCTAATCCCAAATTCCGGCCATAATAGACCGCTATATATGAGGGGTTCCCTGAACTGTCAGCCGATAAGCAGAATACTGATAGATCAAGGGGCTGCTGTGAATATTCTCCCATACCGCATCTATCAGAAATATTACTTTGATCTGCAGCTCACCAAGGTCAGAGATATGAAGATTGCAGGATTCAACCAGAAATGTGAAACACCTCTCGGGGTGGCTGATTTCAATCTCACACTAGGCGATCTCACTACAGTGGTACGATTCTATGTAATCGACTCCAACACCACATATAAGGCCCTGCTGGGAAGACCGTGGCTACACGAATATCAGATAGTGCCATCAACGCTACACCAATGCATAAAATATTGCCATGAAGGAAAAGAGGAAAGGGTGTTTGCAGACTTACATCCCTTCGAAGTGTTTGAGTGCCATATGCTCGATGCATCCTATTACACCGAGGTGTCACAAAGGGATAAAGGAAAAGAAACTGTGGTCAGCCAAGAAAAGCCGGCGACGAAAGCAAGAAATTGGTCTCCGCCGCTGCCAAAAGGCTACATTAAAAAGCATGGGGTGTCTCACATCTCTTATGCTGGTGATTTTGCTCGAATCACTCCTCCCGGCATACACCCAGATGATACTGAAGAAAATATGAAAGAAAAATACACACAGGTGGAAGTTCCTCAGGGTCTAGTCAAGCCCATAGCCAGCACAGAATACCAGACAGTGCTGCCCCTAAAGACTATGGAAATCCCTCGCTTTGGCGAACCCCCTATCATATTCTACACCGGGGAGGCAGTCGAAGAAGATGATCAAGATTGCATGGCCCCTGAAGAAGCTGCAAACCTGATGGTACCAATTACGGGCCTGGATTATACTACCCAACGGGTTTCACAAATGTTCTCCAAGATGCAAATGCCATCGATACAGCCTGCTGCTCAGAAGAAAGTGTTGAGTCTTGTTGAATCTTTACATGTTTTGATGATGACAACACTATAAGTCTTAGTAGTATTCAGAAATATGTCTTCACTTCAGGTATACAAGGACTGTCTTCGTGTTGGTTGACACTTCGTCATGTTTGTATTTCCAACACGCCGTGTCGTCTTCTCTTACTTCATGTTGTTTATAATTTTCTGTCCTTCACTTCACTTCGTTGTTCGTATCGTTCCCTTTGTTCTTTAGTTGTTCATCTCGTGTCGTTTCTTTTCTGCTCCCACTGCTTCATCACGTGTCATGATAGCCGTGGTATCTGTCTGTCTTCGTGTTGTTTTCAGTATGTGTCAATTTCGTCTTCGTGTCATTTTTACCTCGTGTCGTGTTACCCCGTGTCAATTACTGTTTCGACTTCATGTCATTATCAGTCCGCATCTTCCTTATGTTGAAATCACACCTCGTGTTGATTTCTGTTCTCAACTTCGTGTCGTTTTCCTTCTTGTCTTTTTTTGACTTCGTGTCAAATCATTGTCTGTCTTCGTGTTGTTTTCAACCCGTGTCGATTACTGTTTTTACTTCGTGTTGTTTTCAACCCGTGTCGATTACTGTTTTTACTTCGTGCTGTATTCACCTTGTGTATCTCGTGTCGTTCTCAGTGCATCTAGTATTGCTACTACATACTTCGTGCAGATCTAGTTATTGTGGCCCTGAGTTTTAATGGCTTTTCATCTCTTTGCAGGTCCGAGGAAGAAATATTCCCCAGTGACAGGCAGCACGTGATCCGAGGCTGGAATGAAGCCTGCTGAGAGACTGCCACGTGGTCTGATTTCTTAGGGCTGGAAATGTGGAGGTCACACGTCGTGGCTGATACTGCTGCTGCTGCTGCTGCTGCTATATATATATGAGCCTTCTTCCACTGAAGCAGATTGATCGGGTTGGCAAAAAGAAAAGCTCATACAGAGAGCCACGATCCAGATAGAAAAAGAAAAGGAGGAATAGAAGAGCAGAAGGAGAAGAAGAAAGAGTGAAGAAAGAAGAAAGAGTAAAAAAGGAGAAGTGCAGCAGAGAGAGTGAGAGATTAGGAGAGTAGAAGAAAGAGAGAGAAAAGAGCAGAGATTGAGAGAGTGAAAGAGAAGAAGAAGAAGAAGAAGAGATGAGAAGAGAAAGAAAAGCTTACTTGAAGATCCGTCTACTGGACCGTGGATCAAATCCAGGCCAGTCAGCTCCGTTGAGAGCCACATTATGTGTTTCGTTTTTCAGCTTTCTGTTTTGCTGAAGTTCTTTTTTGTTTATTGTTCTTTCCTTTGTTTTCTGGTTTGCTGTGGTTTCCGATACTCTTTAGAGTGGTCGGGGTTCCTCCTGTTAGTTCAGGAGAAGGGAGATTGACATCTCCAGTTGCAAGTAGCTGGGTGCTACTTGTGGTTTCCCTCCGGTTTGGAGGAAGGGAGATCTGATCTCCAGTTGCAAGTAGTTGGGAGCTACTTGTGGGTTCCCTCCAGTTTGGAGGAAGGGAGAATTGTCTCCGGTTCTGGGCTTGTGGATTCAAGTCCAGGGGTTCCCTCCAGGTCTGGAGGAAGAGAGACCGTGTGTCTCTGGTTTGCTAGTGACTGGTGTCACTAGTGGTTCCCTCCGGTTGGGAGGAAGAGGGGAGGTTGTTCCCCTGGTCAAGCTGTGTGGCAGCAATTGTTTGCAGACTGAGTCTGCTTGGTTCTAGCGTGTGCTAGTGAAGCCTCACTCCGGTTGGGAGTGAGGGGTGGATGTAGGTCTGAAGGACCGAACCACCTAAAAAATCTTTTGAGCAGTGGCTTGATTGTTTGGTTTGCTTCCGCTAAATGCTTGAATAGGTGCGCTCAATGGGTTTGTATTTGAGTAGAATAGAATTGGCTCTATTCTGTTTCTTTATCTAGCATCCGTTTTTTAAATTTGGCCATTATTCGTAGAAGGATTCATTCACCCCCCCCCCTCTGTATCCGGGCCAAGCACCCTAACAGT
This sequence comes from Amorphophallus konjac, assembly GCA_022559845.1. Classification (NCBI taxonomy): domain Eukaryota; kingdom Viridiplantae; phylum Streptophyta; class Magnoliopsida; order Alismatales; family Araceae; genus Amorphophallus; species Amorphophallus konjac. Next base: position 134,551,320 of record CM040124.1, on the reverse strand, counting down.
TGGTATCAGAGCGGGTGTCTGCTTACAAGGTCCAGCGACCTGCAGATCGATCTTGCAATCTTAGGTGCTTATTTCTTTTTAGTGCTTCAATATTCTTGTGCGTTAATCTGTGTGTTCTCATGGCCCATCCACCGATCTTCAGTGGTACGCATTTTGATGCATGGTTCGCTGTTTTGAAGAGTTATGTTAAATCTGTGAATCCAGACCTGTGGAAAGTAATTTCACATGGTCCTCATGAACTACCTAAGAAAAAGTCCAAATGGACTGACAGTCACAAATCCATGCATGAAGAAAATCAGATAGCAATAAATTTAATGAAGGCAGCTACTGATAGAGCTTTTCATTCATGTTTCTTTGAATCCAGTTCTGCTAAAGATATTTTAGATGCACTGAAGCGAACTCAGGAGATAGATGTGGACAGATGCATGATGGCCAACAGAAGAAATCAAAGTGCCAGCGATCAAGGCAGCAATCAAACTAAAGAAGATGATGATGATGAGGTAAATATCTTCGAGAATTTCTCTCTAGAAGATTGGGAGAATGCATATGCTGAATTATTTGAATCTCATGAACTGTTAAGAAAACAGTATAAAAAGTTGAAAAAGAGTATTCGGGTAGATAGTTCTAGCTCTCCATGTAAAAATTGTTCAAGTACGAAGAAATCTCATGATGCATGTCTGTCTGATAATCATATGTATAAAAACCAGAATGCAGAACTGAAGAAGGAACTTGAATGTGTTCACTCTGAGCTGAACAATTTAAAATCTGAAGATGACTTCCTCAGAAAGCTCTCTAAAGAAAATAATGAACAACTAAAGAAACTTAAACGAGAGAATGAGTTGCTGATTGAAAATTTTAATGCCATAAAGTTTGTGAACGTGAAATTACAGAAAGATTTTGAAAAACAACAAAAGGATTTGAGGGAGTTTGAAGCTAGGAGAGAAACCATGGTTAACTCAGAAGATCAGCTTCTAATAAATGAGTTAATTCAAAATGATAAGCTTAAAGAAGAAGTTGAAAAATTAAAACTGTTAAACAGTGCCATGTCTGAAAGACTTCTCACATTGGAAAAAGGAAAAGCTATATGTACAAACGAGACTGAAGAGGTAGATGAGCTAAGAAAGGAAATTGAAGAATACAAAACAGCTAACAAGGTTTTGAATGAAGCTGTCAATTGTAGTGAACAAGAGATCACTAGTTATGAAATACACATTGCATCTCTTGAAAATGAAATTCAGGATTTGAAAGCTTCCTTGTCTAAATTTGTTGATGGGCAGAAAAACCTAGACAAGCTGCTAGGTGTAAAAGTCAATGTCAAAAAGGAAGGGTTGGGCTACAATAATCTCAATAAGAAGGCCTTGCAGAACAAAGTAATGACATCCTTTGTAAATACTTCAAATGTAGCCACTACATCAAGAGACAAACAGCCCATTGTTCAGAAAATACTGGGAACAAAGATTAACTTTAACAAGGAAGGACTGGGTTACAGTCCAGTCATGAGGAAGGTTGATGGAGCCAACCTGAAAACTGTCTTTGTCAAATCCTCTGAACAGGAAAAGCCTTCTATCTCATCTCCACCTCAGCACAAGGCTAAGAAAACAGAAAAACAAAATAAAAATCATAAAACATCAAAAATTCAAAGGAACAATCTGCATGCTAAGAACTCATCAGATAAATGCCATGTTTTAAAGAAATCAAGTGGCTCATGTCATTATTGTGGTAAGTATGGACATCTTATGAGTAACTGTTTTGTGATGGAAAAAGATGACAACAAGCATGCTAGAAAATCTGTGTCTGGTCAGAAAAGGAATGTCAAATGTTCTAATTGTGATAAAGTAGGACACACTACTACTCATTGTTGGTTTGCAAGTAGTAAGGAAAAATCATGCTCATATCATACAAAACACTCTGCAAATCAGCATGTCTATAACAAGAACCAGCACATTATATGTTTTAATTGTAACAAAATTGGTCACAAGGTCTCTGAATGCTGGTCAGGTTCTTTTAAAAGAAATTCTATCTCATGCTTTGAATGTGGAAAGTATGGCCACAGGGCCATTGATTGTTGGCATGCTCAAAGAAAAAATTTCAGTTCTGAAAAGTATAGATCTCCTGCTAGTACTAATGCTCTTAGAAAGAACAAAGTGGTTTTCAAAAGGAAAAACTTTGAATGTGTTGATTATGGAAAACAGTTTGGTCATGCAAATAACAGAAATTTCCATGCTAATGCACATACAATTCATGCTAATAAGAATGTGCATAAATCAGATCTTAAAACTACTCCTGGAAATGTGCTGAGAAAACTTGCTAAACATAATAATGTCATGTCAGGACCTAAGACCTCTTGGGTACCTGTTTGTGCAAAATAAACCTTGTTTTGCAGGTGTGCCTTGGGACTGAAATAAAAGGGGTAATGATCCAAGGCACTCAAGAATGAAAACCCCATTCTCACAATTTTCAGGTAATCTCTCTACATGTCCCATTTTGAAACTTACTGCATATCTGGTTTGATGCATTCTTGCATATCCTGCTATTAGTTTCATCTAGTGCATGCATATTGAATCTGGTCTTGCATATTCATTCATCATCTGCAAGTTGCATTATTTTCTAAAACATGCACTCTGAAATTTTTGAAATCTTTAACTGAAAGCGAATGCTGGTTGAAAACTGTATGTTGCATAATTCTTTCTTGGCATACACTGCATTCATTAAATAATTAACACTTCCAAGAGTCGTGTGTTAGATGTCCTTGAGTGGGCTGAAGAGGAGCTTGTCAGGCTATTTGGTTTCTGAAGATTTTTGTCAGCCGATGCAATTAATGTGGTTTTAAGATCAGTCATCTCAAGAGGTTGCAGTCTGTTGTCCAAGAGTTGCTCTGGATGTGAGACAGAACTACTTCAAATACTATATTTGGATATGTCCTTAGTGCTTAATGTCTTGAGTGATCTCTCACTTGTTGGCTTGCTGATAGGAGTGCTGCTCATCTCATTTCATCTTTCTCTATTCAATCAGCCACCTCATTATCTCTCACCTCTCACTATTGGTTCAGATTCTCTCTCGAAGAAATTGTGGTTTCAGTCTTCTTGCTCTTATCAGATAAGATCTATATACCTTAAACCACCCTATATCAAGTGTAACAATCTACACCTGTTAATAAAGAATTTCAATGTTTGGGGGTTATATTTGGTCCTTGATCCTTCTAAGTTATCTTCTCAAGTGTTGGTCAACATATTATAAAACTTCCTGTTAAATGAGAAAAACTTATTGAGGATCTCGACTTAACTGAAACTTATGTAAAGAGAGCTCTGAGATAAAAATTATGTTAAGTAAGATTTTTTTTAATCATGAGAAGTGCTTCCAGGGAATACGCCATTATTTGTGGCAGAGCAATGGCTTTTGTGGAGAAATAGACACTCTAGATCAATGAAGTCCAGAGTATCTGTCATGATACAATTAGCTATCTCTGTGTAGAAATGTTAAAATAAAAAAAAGGGGGGGAAAAGGAAAAAGTCCTCAAAGAAAAAAAAATATCTTTGACATAAAGGTAGTTCGTCCTGAGTAACCAGGATTTCTGGTGTCTGATAAACATGTCTCCTTGTGTAAAAAGGGACTATACTACCTTGTGTTCATCAAATTGGTTGACTCTGTATGCCTTCTCGTCCATTAAATGAAGAAATGATTTCTGCTTGACATTAATGTGTTATTTCGTTGCTTGACAAACATAAGGTACAAGTTAATCGTGTCTCTCTCTAGGTTAAGCAACTTTAACAGCTAATTTTGTGATTATGCTGATTTAATATCTTGAGTTAACTGACCTTGGTTTTTGGAAGAATATAACCCGTCCACATATTGAAGGGCTAACTTAATATGGTGTAGCTGCGTTACATCTGAACTAAGGGTATTTTGGGTATTTACAGAAATAAGTGTGATAAGAGTAAAAAGCTACTCGACAATACCTCTTGTTTTGTTCACACGTCTTCAACCTCAAACCCTCATTTCCCCTTGTCGATTCCTATTCATCCTCGTGCCGCTCCACCTTGAGCGTCTTCTTCAAACCTATCTCCATCTCTTCCCGCTCACCTTCTTCCCCCCACAGAGGTCCATTCCTCTCTTCAGTCTAGCATCGCGTCCAACAGCAGCCTGCAAGAGAGAGTTGATACTCTGAAAGTTCCGGCAGATGGATCAGCAGAGGTCAGCAGCTCCGGGTGACAGGAAGAGGAAGGGAAAAGAAATTGTTGAAGAGCCTTCATCTAAACAACAGAGATGTGTTGAGCCAGAACCTGCTGCGGAAGTCTCTTCAGAACAAGGTACCAGGTTTTCTCAGTCTACCGTGTTCTTAGAAAGTGGGAAAATCATTCCTCCTAGAATAATAGATTTCGGAGATGAAACCTTGGTCTCGAAGTTTCCAGAATTGTTGAAAATCTTTGAGTTTCAGGAGTGGAGAAATTTCTTAGAAAATCACCGTGTCTATTACCCTAGGCCGGTAATGGAATTTTACAATAACTTGTCCTTGAGCCGAGACAAGTCTACCTTGTTATCATCTGTTAAAGGGGTCGAGATAACTGTTACTTGTGACTCCCTTCACAAAGCTCTCGGTATTCCAGATAAAGGGGAGGTAGAGGGAAGCTTTCGATATAGTCTCCATGAAGCTTTCTCAGTCATTACTGGTAAACCCAGTAATATTCATGATAAGGGGCAGTTAAAGCTAAAAGCTTATCAGACATCGTCATTTCCTCCTCTTCACAAGCTCCTTCAGAATGTCATCGCTTCCATTATCACTCCACAGACTGGGGCTAGAGGAAGAATTACAGACACACAGAGATTTCTACTGTTTTGTCTGATTCAAAATGTAAAGATTTGTCTGCCAGAGATTATCTTTTCGGTCATGAAGGGATGCATTGGATCCAAGAGACATCTTCCCTATGCCGCCCATCTGACTGAGATATTCAAGCACTCTGAAATTTGCTTGGATGGAGAGGCCGCAACAGAAGTGAAGGCCAGAAACATTTTTAATATGAACTTTGTTTCAGTATTCTTGGGGTTAGAGGACTCCTCTATGGTGGGGCAAGTTAAGGTCCATAAGGCCAGGGAATCACAAACTCAGGGGGAGCATTTGGAAGAAATTCAAGTCTTAGCCCCAACTGGTGAGCAATTAGTTACTGAGATTGATCATCAGGAAACACCAGCTGGACAACCAGAGTCCATCTTGTCAGCTGCACCCACCGAAGTATCCTTCTCCTTTCAGAGGCTAGTTGAGGCTGCATCTGAGGACATCAGATTGTCTGACGAAAGCATTCAGACAGATCTAGATGCAACTATTGCTGGGCTATTTGATTCTTTTGGGAAGTCATCTGAAGAGGTAATAGTGCCTGAAGAACAGCCAGCTAAAGAGCAAGACAGTACTGATCAAGATCTTGCTGTTTTTGTTAATGAAATTTTAAGAGAAACTGTTGAGCGAAGCTTGGAAGAGGCTACCAACTTGGTCGTATCTGAAAGTCTTGAGCAGGCCTTAGTTGGCAGCCCTGCAGATCAGGAACTCACAGAAGATAGAGAAAAGGTTCCTGTCATAGAACTAGATACAGAATCTTCAAGTGAAGAAGAGGAACCTGAAGATATATTCCCTCAGAAAGAAACTCAAGCTGCAGATGAAGTTCAGGTCCCAGCTGAGAGCAGTCAAATGCCAGTACAAGAGGAAGCAGCTGAGAGAACTGCACCTGACAGTGAATTTTTTGGTACACCTCTAGGTCCACCTAGACTTCTATCTGCAGAGGCACCCAACATTGAATCTACTTGGGCGCCCAACATTGAAGAGCTTCTCATAAACCTGACTCAGCAGATGCAAAGACAAGACAAGAAATTAGATGATCTGCTTACATTTGTCACTCTCAACATTAATCAGGTACATACCAGATTACTGAAGCTTGAGATATCTCTCCTCACTGAATGGAGACGATTCCTTCTAAACAAAAGGGCTTCAGATGATGCAAACAAATCCTTGATGGAAGGATTACAGGAGATTTGTTCAAAAATTGCAAAAGCTCTGAGAGAGTCACATGATGTTAGTATTTCCTCCTTCAAAATGTCTTCTACCATAATAGATCATTGCTATGAGATCAGAACAGCTTTAGAATTGTTGAAGAAGTCTTCAAGTGCCCTAGGTCCAGGCATTCAGCAAATCTATGATAAGTTGGTCACCTTCTTAACAGAAATGACACTTCTGACTGACAGATATGAAACTGTCAATGTTCGCCAAGAAGACATCATTTCTGAAGTGGCACAGGTCAGAAGCTCTGTGGTATATTGGCTAGCTGAACTGTCAAATGACCTAAAGGAATTTCAGTCTATCTTGGGTTCAGCACCTGGTCAAGCTTCTTCCAGCAGAACTCCACCTCAAGAACATACTTCTGCTTCTCCAAGGGGGAGACCACCTCATGGCAGGCCACGTGGCCCTTCTAGCAGACAAGCCAGATATTTTTCCTGAAAAGACTATGCTCTGTATTTTGTTGCCCTTTTGAGGCCTTCTCTCTCAGATTCTTGGACTTATTAATTTAACTCATATCATTTGCATTGTTGCATTCTTCTTGTTTCATTCTTTTTGATGATGTCAAAGGGGGAGAAATCAGGCTTTTGAGCTCGTTGGTTTCTGCTAGCTCGTTCTTGAGAATGTTTAATGTGTTTGTGTTTTTCATTGAGAATGGCTATTTCGCCTTGGAGAAATCAGGCCGTTGCTAGCTCGTTGAGAATGGCTATTTAGTGTTTTTCCTTTCTCTGCAAAGACTCAAGACTCATAGTGTTGCCATCCATCAAAAAGGGGGAGATTGTTGAGTCTTGTTGAATCTTTACATGTTTTGATGATGACAACACTATAAGTCTTAGTAGTATTCAGAAATATGTCTTCACTTCAGGTATACAAGGACTGTCTTCGTGTTGGTTGACACTTCGTCATGTTTGTATTTCCAACACGCCGTGTCGTCTTCTCTTACTTCATGTTGTTTATAATTTTCTGTCCTTCACTTCACTTCGTTGTTCGTATCGTTCCCTTTGTTCTTTAGTTGTTCATCTCGTGTCGTTTCTTTTCTGCTCCCACTGCTTCATCACGTGTCATGATAGCCGTGGTATCTGTCTGTCTTCGTGTTGTTTTCAGTATGTGTCAATTTCGTCTTCGTGTCGTTTTTACCTCGTGTCGTGTTACCCCGTGTCAATTACTGTTTCGACTTCATGTCGTTATCAGTCCGCATCTTCCTTATGTTGAAATCACACCTCGTGTTGATTTCTGTTCTCAACTTCGTGTCGTTTTCCTTCTTGTCTTTTTTTGACTTCGTGTCAAATCACTGTCTGTCTTCGTGTTGTTTTCAACCCGTGTCGATTACTGTTTTTACTTCGTGTTGTTTTCAACCCGTGTCGATTACTGTTTTTACTTCGTGCTGTATTCACCTTGTGTATCTCGTGTCGTTCTCAGTGCATCTAGTATTGCTACTACATACTTCGTGCAGATCTAGTTATTGTGGCCCTGAGTTTTAATGGCTTTTCATCTCTTTGCAGGTCCGAGGAAGAAATATTCCCCAGTGACAGGCAGCACGTGATCCGAGGCTGGAATGAAGCCTGCTGAGAGACTGCCACGTGGTCCGATTTCTTAGGGCTGGAAATGTGGAGGTCACACGTCGTGGCTGATACTGCTGCTGCTGCTGCTGCTGCTATATATATATGAGCCTTCTTCCACTGAAGCAGATTGATCGGGTTGGCAAAAAGAAAAGCTCATACAGAGAGCCACGATCCAGATAGAAAAAGAAAAGGAGGAATAGAAGAGCAGAAGGAGAAGAAGAAAGAGTGAAGAAAGAAGAAAGAGTAAAAAAGGAGAAGTGCAGCAGAGAGAGTGAGAGATTAGGAGAGTAGAAGAAAGAGAGAGAAAAGAGCAGAGATTGAGAGAGTGAAAGAGAAGAAGAAGAAGAAGAAGAGATGAGAAGAGGAAGAAAAGCTTACTTGAAGATCCGTCTACTGGACCGTGGATCAAATCCAGGCCAGTCAGCTCCGTTGAGAGCCACATTATGTGTTTCGTTTTTCAGCTTTCTGTTTTGCTAAGTTATTTTTCGTTTATTGTTCTTTCCTTTGTTTTCTGGTTTGCTGTGGTTTCCGATACTCTTTAGAGTGGTCGGGGTTCCTCCTGTTAGTTCAGGAGAAGGGAGATTGACATCTCCAGTTGCAAGTAGCTGGGTGCTACTTGTGGTTTCCCTCCGGTTTGGAGGAAGGGAGATCTGATCTCCAGTTGCAAGTAGTTGGGAGCTACTTGTGGGTTCCCTCCAGTTTGGAGGAAGGGAGAATTGTCTCCGGTTCTGGGCTTGTGGATTCAAGTCCAGGGGTTCCCTCCAGGTTTGGAGGAAGAGAGACCGTGTGTCTCTGGTTTGCTAGTGACTGGTGTCACTAGTGGTTCCCTCCGGTTGGGAGGAAGAGGGGAGGCTGCTCCCCTGGTCAAGCTGTGTGGCAGCAATTGTTTGCAGACTGAGTCTGCTTGGTTCTAGCGTGTGCTAGTGAAGCCTCACTCCGGTTGGGAGTGAGGGGTGGATGTAGGTCTGAAGGACCGAACCACCTAAAAAATCTTTTGAGCAGTGGCTTGATTGTTTGGTTTGCTTCCGCTAAATGCTTGAATAGGTGCGCTCAATGGGTTTGTATTTGAGTAGAATAGAATTGGCTCTATTCTGTTTCTTTATCTAGCATCCGTTTTTTAAATTTGGCCATTATTCGTAGAAGGATTCATTCACCCCCCCCTCTGTATCCGGGCCAAGCACCCTAACAGAAAGCAATCAAGGAGTTATGGGATCCGCCTCGAGATAGCAAGGAGCTGAGGAAGATCACACAGCACCCGGGACTGGGTTATACCCTGCAAGAATACTATGAAGCCGAGGTGGATGTCATCTCAGCCTTCTACCTGAATGAAGATTCCCCAGAAGTAGGGTATGATCAATACCCCTTTGAAGATGAAGAGATTATGTATCAATCCATAACAGACAATGAAGTCCAAGACAACCAACCGGAGGCAAGGATGTCTGATGAGACCAAGAAGGGTTGGTGCTGGGAGAATCCATCTTGCAAAGAGGATCTGTTCCAGGCCGAAGCACAATTTGACACCGGAACCCCGGATGAAGACCAAGTAGCTAGAGAGCTGCAAGAGTGCCTGGAGTTTGGGCGCATTCTAGAAGAGTTCCGAGCTCTACATAATGATAACCTCTCAGGGGAGCCCACATCAGAAGAGCCTCTAAGCACAGAAGACTCCACGCCGAAATTTTTCACTGAGCCAGTCATGTCCTCGGGGCAGACTGAATAGAATCCGGCCGTATTGGCCTTATACGATGCACCAGCATCTGCTGATGACCAATCTGATGAAACAGAAAATCATGAAAATGAAGAAGATTATATCCCGGGAGGCTTTATTGATTTGCAAGAAGCCCCACCCGAAGTTGAGGACGGAGGCCAGGCCACCGTCGATGAGCTAATAGAAGTGAATCTGGGGTCAGCAGATGAGCCAAGGCCTACGTTCCTCAGTGCACTGCTGGAGCCAGCTGTCAAAGAACAGTATATTCAGTTTCTGAAAGAATTCCGAGACTGCTTCGCATGGACATATGATGAGATGCCGGGACTGAGTTCCGATGTGGCACAGCACCGATTGGCGATAAACCCAGAGGCAAGCCCTGTGAAGCAGCCTGCCAGGAGAATGCGTCCCGAACTGATAAATCAGATCAACAAAGAAGTCGACAAGCTGATCGATGTGGGCTTTGTTGAAGAGAACCAATATACTACATGGCTAGCCAATATAGTGCCCGTGAAGAAGAAAAATGGGCAGATCAGAATATGTGTAGATTTCAGGGACCTGAATAAGGCTTGCCCGAAAGATGATTTCCCAGTGCCAATCACTGAGGTAATGATCGATGCAACCACGGGCCATGAAGCCCTGTCATTCATGGATGGGTCATCCGGATATAACCAGATCTGGATTGCTGAAGAAGACAGAGTGCATACTGCATTCCGCACCCCGAAGGGGATATTTCACTACAAAAGGATGCCGTTCGGCCTCAAGAATGCCGGCGCTACTTATCAAAGAGCTGTGACAAAGATCTTTGATGATTTACTCTTCAAGAAAGTGGAGTGCTACATCGATGACCTGGTGGTGAAAACCAGCAGAAGAGAAGATCATCTGCAAGATCTGAGGATAGTGTTCCAGAGGCTGCGCAGATATGAACTCAAGATGAATCCTATGAAATGTGCCTTCGGCGTGTCCAGTGGAAAATTCCTTGGGTTCGTTGTCCGTCATAGGGGCATTGAGATCGACCCATCCAAGATTAAAGCTATCCAGGAGCTCCCTCCACCAAGGAATCTCCACGAGCTGAGATCTCTGCAAGGGCGTTTGGCCTATATCCGACGATTCATATCAAATCTGTCGGGGAGATGCCACCCTTTTCACAAGCTCATGATGAAAGATGTACCGTTCCTCTGGGACGAGGGCTGTCAGGAAGCTTTTGAGAAGCTGAAAGAATATCTCAAGACCCCTCCAGTGCTGGGGGCACCTATTAAGGGCAAGCCCCTGATACTATACATTGCAGCCACACACTGTTCCCTGGGGGCAATGCTAGCACAGATAAATGAAGAAGGCAAAGAACAGGCTCTATACTACCTGAGTCGGAGACTGATTAGAACTGAAGAAAGCTACACCTATATAAAAAAGACATGCTTGGCACTAGTCTTTGCCGTTAAAAAACTCCGACACTATATGCTGTCACACGAAATCAGATTGATATCTGCAGCAGATCCGCTCAAATACATATTGACTCAGCCAACACTGAAAGGCCGGTTGGGCAAATGGGCAGTAATTCTGATGGAATTCGATATCACATATATACCCCAGAGGGCAATAAAAGGACAGGCCGTGGCTAATTTCTTCGCAGAGCACCCTGTGCCAGAGAATGATATGTTGGGGACTGAGTTACCCGATGATGAAACATTAGAAGCCTGCCAGGCTCAGTCAACTATGTGGCAGCTATTCTTTGATGGAGCGTCTAGGACAGAGACGGACTCCAATGGAAAGACCAGAATACGGGCCGGAGCCGGTATTGTGCTAAGATCGCCAGAGGGGGAGGTTGTGCATACTTCCTGTTCTATAAACAAGCCCTGCACTAATAATGAAGCCGAGTATGAAGCTCTGATAATCGGGTTGCACATCAGCCTTCACATGGGTATCCAGACGCTTCAGGTATTCGGGGATTCAATGTTGATAATAAAGCAAATCCAAGGTGAGTTCGAAGTTCGAAAGCCGGAGTTGAACCCCTACCACCAAAAAGCTGTGCGCCTCATGGCGAAATCCTATCATATTGAGCTCAAGCATGTGGGCCGTGCACATAATGCCCAGGCTGATGCATTGGCAAAGCTAGCCAGCTCAATAGCAGTCCCACCGGATGAGACACTGAACATTGTTGTTATAAATCGGTGGCAAGTCCCCAGCATGCTAGAAGGCTACCCCGAAGAAAATGAAGTCTCAACGATCAGTACAGAACAAGCATCTGACTGGAGACAGCACCTGCTACAATGGTTTTTGCACCAACAGCTGCCGCAGAAAAGAGAAGAAAAGATGAAACTTTTAAGGATCAAAGGTTCTTATGAATTCAAAATGGAACTCTGTTCCGAATAATGGCAGATGCACGCAAGAAGATTCTGCTCCGCTGCCTGTCCACTGAGGAAGCTTGGCAAGCGATGAAAGAAATACATGCTGGGACGATAGGTGCTCACCAAGCTGGCCCTAAGATGAAGATAGAAATCAAGAAGCTGGGCTACTATTGGCCCACTATGTTTGAAGATTGCTGCAAGTTTGCGAAGTCATGTCAGAAATGTCAGGAGCATGCTACTATGTCTAGAAGGCCACCTGCCGTTCTGCACCCTACAATCCCTAGCTGGCCGTTTGCACAATGGGGAACCGATGTAGTCGGCCCACTACCAACCTCCTCAACCGGACATAAGTACATACTGGCAATAACAGATTACTTCTCCCGATGGGCGGAAGCTATAGCATTACGAGAAGTGACTGGTGAGCTGGTTGCCAGATTCATCAAACAAAACATTATCTTCCGGTTTGGGATCCCCAGCCGAATAATATCTGATAATGGAAGTCATTTCAGAAATCAAAAGATCTATCGGCTTGCCGAGAAGTATAAGATCGAGTGGAGGACTTCCACTCCTTACAATCCACAGGCAAATGGATTGGCAGAAGCCTTCAACAAAACGTTATGCACCTTGTTGGCTAAAGTCGTCAGTTCTAATAAGAAGGACTGGGAAGAAAAGATGTATGAAGCTCTATGGGCATACCGCACTGTCTTCAAGACACCTACAGGGTGCTCGCCATACTCGCTGGTATACGGCTCAGAGGCAGTAGTTCCGCTGGAGCTGGAAGTCCCGTCACTCAGGGTGGCCGTCCAATATGACCTGGCCCGTGGCGAACAAACCAATGCAGAAAGAAGATTACAAGAATTGGCTGAATTGGAAGGGAAGCGCCTCCAAGCTCAGAAGAATATCCAGATGTACCAGGCCCGCATGGCCACTGCATTCAACAAACTCGTAAAAGGACGAGAATTTAAGAAAGGTGACCTCGTCATGGTCAAGAAAAGAGAAGTTATGGCGTCCAACCCAAAAGGGAAGCTGAATCCTAATTGGGAAGGTCCTTATGTGATATATAGGGTCTACGAAGGAGGGGCCTACATGGTCGTTAACCATCGAGGGGAAATCCAATTCTCACCACTCAACGGTAGACACCTAAAGCTGTATCATGCCGCCCAACCAATATTCCCCGAGTAATCAGGCTAAAAGCTACCCATTTCCTTGGTCTAGCGGCACTCCGCCCTAACCAAGCTACCCATTGCCTTGGTCCAGCGGCACTCCGCCCTAATCGAGCTACCCTTCTTCCTCGGTCTAGCGGCACTCTGCCCTAACCGAGCTACCCTTTTCTTGGTCTAGCGGCGCTTTGCCCTAACCGAGCTACCCTTTTCCTTGGTCTAGCGGCACTCCGCCCTAACCAAGCTACCCTTCTTCCTTGGTCTAGCGGCACTCTGCCCTAACCGAGCTACCCTTTTCCTTGGCCTAGCGGCACTCCGCCCTAACCAAGCTACCCTTCTTCCTTGGTCTAGCGGCACTCCGCCCTAGTCGAGCCATCCCTTATCATGATCTAATGACAGTCCGACTTGTTACCCTCCCAAAAAGAGGGGAAGAGAGAATAAAAGAACGAAAATAAATAAAAATGGGGTTAAAAATAGAGATACCCTGCCGGTCTTGTTCAGGTTTTCCGAGCAAGGGCAAAAAAATGGCTAAAACCCAGCTGTGGTGAAAACCCGAAAGGGCACTGCAGGCAAAATCGGGTACCCCGCCACGTGAAAACCCGGAAGGGCGCGTGGGCAAAAGCAAGAGGGGGCTGGCTCCGGTGAAAACCCGAAAGGGCACTTGGGCCAGTAATATGGTGATCCTAAAGAAATCTCACCTCCCGTCATAAACTTCTCGTCGATCGGCCGGCACCTCGTCCAATCAACGATCAAACCCACCCAGTTCAGACCCTACGTCTGTCCTGATAAAACCCTCATACCTTGCCAAAGTCCCACCATGGTGAAACCTGCTTTGATCGATTGGCGCACTGCCCGGTCAATGATGAAACCTATCTGGCTTAGACCTTACGTCTATCCCTATGAAACCTATGAAATCCCTGCATTGGTATAAACCCAATACCGACGATAAAACCTGCTGTTGATTGATTGGCACATTGCCCAATCAGCGATAAAACCTATCCAGTTTAGACCCCACGATGAAATCCATGATATCCTTGCATTGGTATAAACCCAATACCGATGATGAAACCCATCTTTGGTCGACAGGGCACCCTGCCCGATCGGCGAAGAAACCTGTTCGGTCTACATCTCACATCTGTTCCGACTAGAGCTGCGTGTCTCACTATGTCCCACCGTGATGAAATCTGCTGCTAATTAATGGGCACACTCGCCCGAGCAGCAATGAAACCTATCCGGCTTAGACCTTACGTCTATCCCGATGAAACCCATGAAACCATTGCATTGGTATAAACCCAATACTGATGATGAAACCTACTGTTGATCGATTGGCACCCTGCCCGATCAGCAACAAAACCAGCCCAGGGTAGACCTTACATCTATTCTGATGAAGATTCATAAGATCCTTGCATTGGTATAAACTCAATACCAATGATGAAACCCACCTTTGGTCAATGGGCACCCTGCCCGATCAACGAAGAAACCCGTCCTATCAAATTTGCATATCCCTTTACGTCCCGCCGTGATGAGACCTACCATTGGTCGATCGGCACCCTGCCCGATCAATGATAAAACCAGCCCAGTGTGGACCTTACGTCTACCCTGATGAAACCTATAAAATCCTTGCGTCGGTATATACCCAATACCGATGATAAGAGCATGCATTAATGAAGCAGCACATCGCCTGATCCGTGCTGAAGTCCCGATTCAGGAAACATATGTATATAAAAAAAATGGGGTTAAAAATAGAGATACCCCACCAGACTTGTTCGGACATCCCGGATAAGGGCAAAAATGGCCAAAAAACCCAGCTGTGGTGAAAACCCGAAAGGGCACCGCAGGCAAAATCGGGTACCCCGCCACGTGAAAACCCGAAAGGGCGCGTGGGCAAAAGCAAGAGGGGGCTGGCTCCGGTGAAAACCCGAAAGGGTACTTGGGTCAGTAATGTGGTAATCTAAAAGTTCCATGCCAACCGGCACGCTACCTTTACCTCCCCTTCACTGATGAAGCCTTCCGTCGGTCATCTGGCTCTATGCCCCACCGATGATAAAGCCTTCCCGGGGTGGACCTTACGTCTACCCTGATGAAACCTACATACCCGCTTTCAAACGTGCCACCGACAATGAAACCCATCACCACCCTGATGAAGCCTGTCCAGGTCAGACCTCACGTCTGTCCTGATGAAGCCTACGCATTTCTTGGCAAGCCCCACATGCGATAAAACATGTTGGAATAGACCTTACGTCTATCCTGATGAGACCAACACCTTCACATACGTCCCACAGTTGATCGATTGGCACCCTGCCCGATCAATGATGAAACCTTGTCCAGTTTAGACCTTTCGTCTATACTGATGAAACTTATAAATCCCTTTGCATCGATATAAACCCAATATTGATGATGAAACCAACCGTTGATCGATTGGCACCCTGCCCGATCAATGATGAAACCTTGTCCAGTTTAGACCTTTCGTCTACACTGATGAAACCTATAAATCCCTTTGCATCGATATAAACCCAATATTGATGATGAAACTAACCGTTGATCGATTGGCATCCTGCCCGATCAATGATGAAACCTTGTCCAGTTTAGACCTTTCGTCTATTCTGATGAAACTTATGAAATCTCCTTGCATCGATATAAACCCAATATCGATGATGAAATCAATTATTGATCGACCGGCACCTCGCCCGATCAATGATGAAACCCTACCCAGTTTAGACCTTTCGTCTATACTGATGAAACTTATAAATCCCTTTGCATCGATATAAACCCAATATTGATGATGAAGCCAACCGTTGATCGATTGGCATCCTGCCCGATCAATGATGAAACCTTGTCCAGTTTAGACCTTTCGTCTATTCTGATGAAACTTATGAAATCTCCTTGCATCGATATAAACCCAATATCGATGATGAAATCAATTGTTGATCGACCGGCACCTCGCCCGATCAATGATGAAACCCTACCCAGTTTAGACCTTTCGTTTATTCTGATGAAACTTATAAAACCCTTCGCTTCGATATAAACCCCATATCAATGATGAAACCACCGTTGATCGACCGGCACCGCGCCCGATCAATGATAAAACCCTGCCCAGTTCAGACCCTACGTCTGTTCTGATGAAAACTATGCCCCCTTCAAATGTCCCACCTGCCATAACCTCTACCCAGTCTAGACTTTCCGTCTATTCTGATGAAACCCCTTCTGTCACATCCCTGCAAATTGTCTCCCTCATGGCACATGTCGCCAAGAGGGACGTTTGATGGTACCGACACAATCCGGTTTAAGCACCTCTTCGGATGCCCGTCACGCGGTGGAGCGAGTTCCCCATCCTTTCTCTGAAGGGGTGGACGCTCTCCTGTTAGGTACGAGCCATTCACATGAGGGATTGCTAAAACCACTACCCCACTTCCCGAAGTGATGAAACCACATGGTAGACAAGATGGATACACATGAAGCCAAAATATCTCTTTTCATTTCATTACGAAGTGAGTACATAAGGGGCCCCGAGGGGACGCTGTGTCACAAACAAAAAAGATGGGAAGAGAAGAAAGAAAAGAAAAGAAAGTGAAGATAATTCATGGCCGCCGAAAGATATCTTCAAAGGCCAGAAGACCAACATAGGGGGCGGCTCCTAACTCATGAAGGCGCGCTTCCTCCTCCTGAAGCCTCATGGACAGGTCCTGGAAAGACATCACCTGACCCTCCAGTGAAGCCACCTCCTCGGTGGACTGTGGCCGAATAGAAGATAATTGCTGCAGCTCGGCCCGAAGGTCAGTGAGCTTCGCCTCCAAAACGGCTACCCGTTTCTGGATAGCCTCCTCCCGCTGAATAATGCTCTGTAGCTCGGCCTAGCGTTCATCAAGTGTCAGCGTTAGCTTTTCCACCTCGGATTTGGATTCCGACCTCTACAACTTTAACGCCGTCAGCTTGTCAACCATGATCCGTGCTAGGAAGTCTCTCCGATGCACGAATTTCAACAAAAGCAAGACCCGCTGAGCCCATGTGTCCAAAGGGCAGCCCATGGCTTGCAGGCCAGCAGTGAGGCGATTGGCGATTTCCTTCAGCTGTAGATATGTCAAGCCAGGCTGAGACTCTACTAGCTGGTGTAACATGTCCAGATGCTGCCAGACGAAGTTGTCAGGAGAAGTAAAGCCAAAGGAAGCAGATGCGACGACTTCGAAAGTCACCTCTCCGTCAATATCTGCCCATAGTCCAATGCCCGCTTGGGAGGACGAAGAAGGCAAATCTGCCGAAAGAGCTAGCCGGTATCTCTCTGTACTCCCCTGCTGGGCTGAAGACTCCTCCTCTGCTGCTGCCTCGGGAGCTACACCTTGAACATCCGCGGGAGGAGAATCAATGAGTAATGGGGTTATCTCTGCAATGGAGGCTGCACCTTCAGCTGCTCTTTCTGGTGATGGGGACAGCGGTGCCTTAGACTGTGTAGGCAGGAATTCGGACTCTGTAGCCACTATGGCAGGAATTGCTAACTCGGGCGCGATTGACATTACTACGGCCGGTATGAAAGCGGAGCTCCTAGCCGGATCTGCTTCGGCTCTAAGATCTGAAGCCCTAGCAGGGATGACACTTTCTTCTGCAGCCCCCAAGTCTAATGATGCCAAGTCTGTCGAGGACTGTATCCGCACTGGCACAGGGCGAATGATCTCAGGAGCCCCCGTGCAAGTTAAAGGCAGAAAAGGAACAATAGCCAAATCTACAAGGGAAATGTCCATGAAGGATGTGGAGGTGGCCAAGGTAGCAGCAACAATACTCTGAGACCAAAGCAAAGCGACCTTTAGCACTAAATAAAAGAAACAAATGGAGCAGCATACATGAAGAACAACCCACCTTTGAAGCAGGGTCCGCACCCTCAAAATGGGGCGAAAGGGAAGAAAGCTCCGTGGCTGAAATGGCGAGTGGCGGAGCTATGTCAATCTCAGTATCGAGCCCGGCAAACTCCTCCTGAAATTCTTCCTCAGAGGATGACGCTGATAGTTCGGCGGGTCGAAGAGACGGAACACCTTTCGCAAGTGCAGGAGGGGCTTCTGACTTGGCAATACCTTCCCCTTCGCTGTCGCTGAAATCTACCTCCTCCTCATGGGAGACAGCCTGGGAGCTGCCCAAAGATATTTCCACACTAGCTATATGCTGGGCCGTTACCTCTAAAGTATGGCGGGATGTAGATCGAGTGATTATGCGTCTGGCCGGAATAATACTCTGCTTTGGCCGAGTCTTGTGACCCTCCTGTGGTCGAGGCAGCTCTTCTGTCGTCATCATGGCCTCGGCATGCTCCCCGACTGCCACTGCTACAAGAAAAGAAAACTTCTGAGAAGTATAGCAAAAAAAAAAAAACAACGGAAGTATGAAACAAATGGAAAAAAGCACATTTACCCTCCTCCTCGCCGGCCGGGGTGGGAGAAGGCAGTCTTGTGTCCGTCTCCACAGGCGCTTCAACCTGCTCCTGGGCTGTATCAGATAAAAAGAAGCTCAGCCTCAAAGAACTCCCTAGGAGATTGGTCAAGATGACAAAGGAAGTTCCAGCTACAAGCTATCACCGTCACCTTCGGCAGATGCCTGTGCGGCCTCCCTCTGAGATGCGAATGCGTCAAATGATGGGATATCCGGAAGAGGGGTTCCAGCTTCCTTCGCAGTCGAAGCCGACTTCCGGGTACGAGCAACCTTGGCCTTCTTGGCCTTGGCGACTGCAGCCTTCACCACAGAAGGATTCCTCTTCTTGCCCGCAGGCAGGGGAGTGGTCGTAGGTGCTGCTTCAGGAATTTCAAAGTGGGCAGGTTTCTCAGCTTGAGCAATTATCTTCCTGTAAAGCCCCTGCCGCTTTATGTCTGGTCTATCTGTACGAGACACGAGAAAGGCAGTCATAGTCAACATATGCAAAACATGACAATAAGAAGAAAGAAGCCATGATCAAACAAACAAGGAGCACACCTGCTGGGCCGTCATAAAATGTGGAAAGCGGCCAATACATATAAGCTACCTCCTTTGATCGGGAGGCGGCCTCCTTCACGAGCCAGCATACATCGCCAATAGTCTAACACTTCTCCGTCAGGGCGGCCAAGTCCTTATGGCCATGGAAATCAAGGCAATGAAATAGGCCGAGGTAATCTATGCACCAGGCGTCAACATAATGGAAAGAAACAAAAAGCTGCTTATTTAGAATGACAGCTACCGGGCTCTCCACTGTCAGCCCGTGGACATTTAATAGTACAAAAAGCCAGGAGGTGTGCTGATAATATGACTGGGTGCGGTCCTCCCTCCGCACAAAGGTCCTATAAGGATGAAACCTGTCTGCCGGGCCCCTCCAAGAAGTAGCCTTCGAAAGTGGTTCCTCCGAGGGGAATGGATACTGCACCTCCAAATGAGTGTCCCCTATGTGGCCCAGCTGTCTCAAGTCTCTGGTGAAAGTGTCCACATCAACTTCAGAAAAGACAGGAGTGGGTAGTTCCGCACCCGCCTCCTTCAAAGACCGGTGGTGAGGACACGCGCCGCATCACTCGACAGAGCACACGGAGCACGTCAGCATCTCTTTGGCTAGGCGACTACGGCATCGACTAGAGGATCTTTTTCTCATTTGAGGCCATGTTGGGCCTTGGTTTAGTCCCTGCGTGGACACTTTTATTAGTTGTGTGGACCTTTGTAGGCCAATTGGGGCCAATTAGGTTTTAGTTGGGTCTTTTTATGCTTATTAGGTAGGAGATAGGGCTATTGGGCCACTTTCTTGGTTCAAGCCTTGGCCCATTTGGCATGGTTGCCTAACCCAAGGCTTGGCCCACCTAGGGTTAGGGTTTTGGGCGCCCCCACCTCTTTCCCTCCTCTTGGAAGGTGGCAGCCGCCCCTCTCCTAGATTATAGGAAGAGGGGTGCGGCCCTCCCCCCCCTTTCCCTTCCCCATCAGATCCCCTTCCCTCCTTTGGCCGCCCCCATCCCCCAATCCACTCCTACAATCAAGGAGTGGTGCGCACCCCCCCCCTTTCCCCCATGCCATGTGCGCACCCCCCCTCCCCTCCCTCTTGGCTAGGGTTTCAACCCTAGCATTCCCCCTCCCCATATAAAACATCTCATGTATTTTCTTTGGAATTAATGAATGAAATATTTGATTGAGCAGCCACTTGCGCAGCCACCCCTTGGAGAGGGCGACCCTCTCTTCCTCCTTTGCTCCTGCGACGGGAGCAACCCCGGGGTGCGACTCCCCATCCCCTCGGTGCGACGCCGAGGTTCTTCCTCCCTTCTACTTCGTCTCCGGTTCGAGTTCGCGTGTTCCAGATTTGGCCCCGAGTTGCAGCGGCGTCCCCATCCGGTGCGGATCGAATCCGAGCCCCTCCTTTTTTTGGTGGATACTTCTACGAGTCAGCAGCGCGTGGGCTTTGGTTTCGCCTCGATCCGAGGTCGGCACCACCCGTGGCGAGTTTTCTCGTGAGCTAGCGCAGGAGCCTCCCTCTCTGCGCGCCCAGATCCACCCTCCTTCTTGCGAAAATCCCACAGGACGGAAAACTCCGAGTTTGGAGCTGATTTCCTCAGGGTTTGTACCTCTCGTCGTCCTCTTTCCAACGCCGCCAACCTCGTCTCGTTCCGACGTCCGAGCTGTTCGTGGCACCCGTTCCCGTGAGGTCGCGCGGGCCTACTCAGTCCACCCGGTGCCAGGACAACCGGCGACTTCCAAAGTTCACAGCGTCCAACCACGACCAGATCTGCCCGAGCTCTTTGGTCCGGACCTGCTGCTCTGCGTCCCCGACGTCCTCCCACAAGCGGGGCCTAGTTCGCCTACCGGAGCAGCGAGTTACCATTTTCCCCGCTCGACAGCGCAGTTCTGGGAGCAGATTCCTTGCCCCCACTTGCAGGTGCGGCCACGGCTTCCACGGACGGAATCTGAGCACGCCTTTTGGCCGAGGCTTCCTCCTGCGACCTAACTACGCGCCCTCGCTGACGGCACCCCAATCGGACTCCGGATCCATTCGTGGGAATGTTTACCACCGAGTCGCGCGTTGCTGCGATTCTGCCGATCGTCATTCGGACCCTCCTCGTGACCAACCCTTCACCGAGTGCCGCCCGTCAGCCCGTGTATCGGCCGCCCCGAATGGAATTGTTGTAGCCTGTTATCTCCCTGCGAGGAGTGGGCACCATTGCTGGCTTGTACCTATTCTTTCATTGTGTGTATCGGGGTTGTCGGTCTCGGCCGGGGTTCCTTCCCCACGCCTAGGCGTGGAGGTACGTGCGACGCTCCCCCCCCTTGGCATTTTGCTTTACTAGTATGTGATCTTGTATGCCGCGTGAGAGTGTAGGGATCCTAGCTAGCATTCAACACCGCGAGATCGTGAGTGAGAGTATCCCATTCCGTGGCCCTAGTCGAGCACCGAGCTCGGACTAGACTCCTATAGTTGCGCGTCGGCTCCTTTGCCGCTTTGATCCACTCGCTTCCCTCATAGGGACTACCGTGGACTTGGGTTTCTTGTTGAGAGACGCCTCTCTTCGGAGGAATAGTACGGAGGTCGATCTCTCGGCTTGCCTTGTCACGTGTGAGTGCTGGCCGCACTTGGTCTTCATCATAGGTTTAGTCCATTTGTCAGTTCCGTCCCGCATCAACCGGCGGGCAGCGATATAAGCTTCTGCCTCCCTCTGGTGCTGGGAATAAAACCTCCTCAGATGGACCTCGTCAATATCAAATACAGGCCCTGATTGCCGCTTCAAAAAGGAGCGCTCGGCCACATCCCAGAAAGCGCCTCTGCCATCTTTATAAAAATTGGTGCGTATGTTCCACCACTTGATATAGTCTGATGAGACCCGAGGGAGACGATTGGAGACGGTTGGGACCCTGAAAGTTGTGTCTTCCCGACGATGAAAGAAATCCCACCATATCCGACCGTCGCCGGCAATACTGGACCCGTGCTTGGCCCGGCTCTCCAGAGGAAACTGAGCAGCCGATGGAGGGATATGCTGGTCGTAACCAAAATTTCTGCCAAAGCGGAAGGGATAATAGGGCTCCAAAATGAGCAAGCCCCCCTTCCTGAAAACTAATACACTGGGCCGTATGGCCATGGCCCACCTCACCAATTCTGGTTCTAAAAGAGGCCGGGTGGCGGCGACCCCCGAAACAGGATGGACATAAACCTCCACCTCCTCCATTTTACACTCCCTTTGAGGGTCCACCAAGGGAGCTGAACCTGCTGCCAAGCTCCAAAAGTGAATGCTGCCAGGTGCGTCTACAGGCACTCTTATTAGCCTACCCCTCATCTTGAACAGCTGTTCTGAGAAAGGACCAGGTTCAGCGCTAGCAAACTCAATCATACGAGGGAGCAGTGTGTCTGACTGTAAAGTTCTCGGGGCCAGCTCAGGGAAAATGCTGCAAACCCAGGCATTGAAGAAATGAAAGGGACCCACGGTCCTCGAAGAGCGGGGGGTCCGATGTCTATGCAAGTCCCCCAAGGATTTGTAAATTAAACACAGAGCCACTGGGCACAAAGACAATCGCATCCCCCAAGCCATCTGGCAGGCCGGATATATAGCCTCGGGTCTAATAATCGTCTCGTCCCCTTGAGGGAGAGCGAAAGTGCATAGCCAGAAAGTCAAATAGGCCGCACAATGGGTGATGGGATCAACCCCTGCTGGGTTCGGGCCATCCGCGCCTGTCTGGCGCAATGAAGCTGGCAGTGCTGACTTGTAACGGGGGGCCCTGACCTGTTTACCGGAAGTCAGCCCTACGGAAGGAAAGTCTGCGTACCTCAAGGGACCCCCGAAGAAATATTGTATCCACTGCCCCACACGGACTCTCAGTCGGCTGCTCTTTTCCCTGGCTTGATAGCCTTTGGAGGACCCCCTACTGTAGGCCAAACAGATGGACCGGTAAGCTTTCATCAGGTACCGGTATGCATAACCGAAAGAATAGCGGCCCTCTCCATTAGAGGCGTCCTTGATGGAATCATCCAGGCAGACCTCCTCATATGGCTCTCCGTCCATGGGTAGGCCAGAAAGCTACGATAAACTCCAGAGGTCAAGGGATGTCTCGCCTTCCGCTGTATAGAATGTATTGAACTGCGGGCAGAACACTTCAAGCATACCGCAACACAATCCCCGAGAGACGGGATAGCGGAACCTGGAGGCAAATACACTATGGTATACCCCAGCTCTAACCAATAGAGGGGCATACTCCTTCAAAACATATTCTATAAACTCCACTGCTCCAACCCTAAAAAGATGGGCATCTGTCAACTTGGCATCTCCAAACCAGCCGGCAGCCAGCTGATATTTAAACTGAACGGCCAGGCAGTTAAGAACAAATGGCTCGTCTCTATAACCCCACTTCGCAGGCGCCAAAAAGAGTCCGAATGAAGTCTTCTCTCGGTGGACACGGCCGGTGGTATGATCCCACCTTGCAGGGGTGAATTCTGGGGCCCGGGTTAGCATCTTCTTCTCGGGTTCTAAATCGGAGATGCCCAGCACAGCATTCCAGTCCCTCTGTTCACCTGGGAGATATATGGCTCGGGCTCGATAGACAGAACCCTTCATGCTGTCTCTATCGGCAAGTATTGCCGCTTCCACGGAACGGGCAATAATAACATCCCGCATTCCACGTACGGTGAAAGTCCGAACAAACGGCAGCAAATGATGATCCTTCGGCAAGTCCGGGCGGTAGTCAGCAGCTCTCCTGAATTCAGCACCCTCCAGGGAAGAATAAATTTCAGCAGTCGATACGGTGTCAGTTTCAGAATCGGAAGATTCGTCGACACTAGCAATCTGGTCATAGCCAAAGCTCAGGCTGTATACATTCAACCAGTTGACTTTGGCCCGAGATATGTCCGGCTGAGCCGATGAACTTATTCCAACAGCTCCGGAAGATGCAGCAGCAGAACTGGAAGCCATGTCAACAGCTGCAGTCAGAAAAAGACAAGAAAAGAAGCTTCAGAAAGATGAATGGGCATGAAACAATAAGACAAACAAATTCTCAAAAATTTCGGCAGCATCTCCTCTTGTCCGAGGTATGCTCAAAAAAGAATAGGGAGTCACCCACCAAGAGGGAGTGATCCCGAGCATAAGATGGGACTCAATCCCATATATATAGCGAACCTACCCAAAAAAATCGGCAAAGAAGGGGGGGTGGAAATGACGCTCTCGGGGCGGGAAGCTCACAGCTCACCGCCACCGCCGAAGTGAAGAAAGAGAAAGAAGAGGAGAGAATGAGGGACAGCAAGGCTTTCGGCGCCTTAAAAAGGGCCCAAAGCTGAGGGGCTCTCGGCGCGGCCAAATGCGCGCCGAGAGCTCCCCGGTCGAGAACCCCCGTCAGCCAAAAGTCGCGCCGAGAGCTCCCCGGCCGAGAACCCCCGCCAGCCAAAAGTCGCGCCGACAGCTCCCAGGCCGAGAACCCCTGTCGGCCGTGAAGCGCGCCGAGAAGCCCATGCGCCCACTCGCGCCGATATCCTTCGCGCCGAGAGGTCCATGCCGAGAAGCTCCGAAATGCTGGAAATAAAGAAAATACAAAAATGAAGACATCAAAATGAAAGATGGATATGCAAAAGGGTTACTACAGCAACATGATCAAGCTGAAGGACAATGTCAAGGATAAAACTGAGGAATATACCCTCAAATGATGAAGAACACCTGCGGACCCCGTGTCGCTTATTCTGCACTTACGCCGCCCACAGGTGGGGGGCATTTGTTGACACCTAGAAAATGAACAGGGGTGGAAGCATAACTGAAAAGAAAATTAGGCCAACAGTGGAAGACCACTGATGAAGCTCGTCAACCATTCACCCGGCTAAAGCCTTTGTCGGCCAAAGCTGATGCCCGGTGCCGATGTCATTCAGACGGCAACGCCGATGAAGCCGCAGTCACTCGACTGATGAGACCTCCCAGCCTTTTAAGAAGAGCTGTACTACTGCTTCGTCCGAGAATTCACGGATGATCTGTCAGGGTAAGCCAGATGTCAGCTTACTGATGGATGTAATATGAGATAAAGATGAAACCGGCACCGACAGATAAAGATTGTCAGGGCTCCTACAAAGTCAGAACAGAAGAGCAATCCTCTCCACAGATTACATACCCGGCCGAAGTCTGTCAGACTGAAGTTGATGTCTGGTCTTGTCACCGTTCGGATGACAATGCCGATGAAACATACCCGGTTTTGTCACCATTCATACGGCAATACTGATTAAACCCCAGTTCATTCACTGATGGAGCCTCAAAACGATCTCAACAAAGTCATGTCTCTACTAAAGGTGGGCCTTATTCGGTTCTGATGAAGATTAATTCAAAGGAAAGCATGAAGAGAAGCCTGAAGCACAAATGAGGCCTGAAGGCGCTAGATGGGCCGGCCATTTGGGCTCCTGTTAGTGGCGCCGGAAGCCTCAACAGGGGGCTACTTGTCGCGCCGGGAGATGTCTCGAATGGAACTGGCCACATCGACTGCCCTCCGCCGAGAGCACAGAAGGATGAGACCTATATAAACATACCCCCTTTGAAAGAAAAGGGGATCGGAGGATCAGAAGCCAGACCATCGATCAAAAAGAAAGAAAAAGAGAAGAGACCAGAGAGAGAGAGAGCCTCCTCCGCTGAAAAAGAAAGAGAGAAGAGACCCATTCCCAGGGAAGAAGCTCCAGGTGGGCATCCGGGGGAGGGAGAGGAGTCAATGCTCCGCCCTCCCCCATGTTTGTTTTCTCTTTTCTTCTATTTCATGTAATACTTTCGAATCTTATCTCGATTCATGCAATGTAGCCGAAATATCTCGGCATCTGTCTGTTCCCCTTTCCCTCACTCTCTCCCTGCAATCGGTTTGGGTATGGGAATGATGTTTCATATGGGTTTTCTGACTATGTGTCTTCCGTGATGGGCATCATCAAACGAATGGATATATATGTATGATGGGCTGTAGTTTGAGCTTGATTTTTGCTTTTTCTTAAGCCCTATTGCCATTCTCTGTGTTATCTGTAAATCAATAGCATGATGATCAGTTTCGTCTGTCCTTTCTCTGCCTCATAGCACTGTTATTGCTCACCCCAGAGCCCGAAACAGATTATTCTTTGGCTGCTGGGATGAAGCCGTGCTGTGCAATGATTGAGGCTTGAGAAACTCCGGGGTTCCAAGCATGTGTGTTTCCTCCGTATATGTCATCTAAGTCTCCTCTGGGGCCAGAGACAGCCATCTCTTGGCTCCCAGGGTGACGAATGACCATATTAAGTTTGTCCCCAAGCTCTGCATGATAACGGTGATGAAGAGGGGCATTCAGACTTCGGCCTCCCAGATGCCTCTCAAATCCCAATACTCCTCTGGATTCTAGACCTAATCCAACTCAAAGTGGATGCTTCGGACAGCTCAGAGCCCATAGAGTCCGTCGCTTTCGGCCCAAACCACCATTAAAACCAGAAAATAGAGTACCGTAAGCTCCGTTCTGATCCCGGCGCCCTCATACTTCTTGGATCAACCTACAGTAAATTTGGTGAATAGCTCCCGGCGCCGCTTCTTCAGGCGCCGAGAACCACCAGTATCAGCTCCTCCCCCCTTTCTTCTTTGCGCGCCGGGAGCCCCTATGCCTTGGCTTTCTTCCCCGCGCACCGGAAGGTCCTCTTTCTTCCTCATGTGCCGAGAGACCCTCCGGGCCATCCTATCAGCGCACCGAGAAACCCGTGCCGGGAGCTCTCTGGCATCCTTGCCATTGGCGCCGAAAAGCCAACCTGTACACCTCAAGTCGTAAAACCTTTGCTACCACTAAAGAAACCCCATAAATACTCTTGTTATGTCAAGGGATGCCCTGGGCCATCATATGCACCTCGGGGGTGACAATTAATGGGGATAACCCTCCCCTTTTCTACGAGGGTTTCCGGACTCGATCGGCTTTTATAACCTTCCGAGGCAATGGAGCTCCGCCACTGCATAAGCTTCGCTGACCTCTAAAGGGATATCGAAACAGTGCTGCAGGCACGTACATGGTTAGGGGTTCAATACCCCTCTATTTGGCTTTCACCCCGGCATTCCGTGGGTGATCGTCTATCATTCCCTGGAAAATGCTGAGTCCGGGGGAGATGCTGTCAAAATTCTCCCAGGACCACGAAAAGCCGACATTAAGCTGTCCCCGGGACTCTGTATGACACCGGTGACAGGGATCCTCTACGCCTTGGCCATCCCAAATTCCTCCTCGATCCTGATGTTCTTATAAAGCCCAAGCCTAATCTAGTTCAAACTTTGATGCCCTGACCTATTTTTGACCCCAAAGAAATCCTTCCCCTTGGCATGAATCAATCAGATACCCAAAACAGAGTATCGTAAGCTCTGTTCTGGTCCCGGCGCCCTCACTGCTCTCGGCTCAGCCTACAGTAAATCGGGTGAATAGCTCCCGGCGCCACTTCTTCAGGAGCCGAGAACCCCCAGGGGCAGCTCCTCTCCCTTTCACCTCAGCGCGCCGGGAAGCCCGGGCCGAGAACCTCCAGAGCCCTCTTTGCATCCTCCGCGCCGGGAGACCCCCCTTGCAGCCTCGTCGCGCCGGGAGCCTTGCTCAACCATCCCGCACCGAGACCCTCTTCTAGCATTTCTTCCTCGGGCCGGGAAGCCTGCGCCGAAGGCCCTCTCCCCTTTGGCTTCTCTTTGTCGCGCCGGGAACCTAAGTCCTCTCGTCTTGGCGCCGGGAACCCCCAGCCTTATTGTTTTGGCGCCGGAAGCCCTGGCCTTCCCATTTTTGGGTCGTGCCGAGAGCCTGTGTCCATTCAGAGCGTGCCGAGAGCCCGATCTACCACCCAATGAATTCCAATACCCAAAGCGAACCCACAAAAGGGATATCTGTGGATCACCCGATATGTCCCGGGGATTAATTGAAGGGGAGTCATAACCCCTATGTTCCACCTAACTGCAACGGATTTACGAATAACCCTTTTGCTCGGGGGGTCTTGCCACTGCATGAATCCCGCTAGCTTTTCAAAGGGAAAATCACACATTGCCCCATAGCCCATATGTACACGGGTTGGCAGGTTCGGCCTCTCTATCTCTCGGCTTTCATCTCGGCATTCCGTGGGTGATAGCCTATTTCCCCCTGGGCATAACCCAGATTAAGAGAAAAGGCCGTCGAAATACCGATCGAAGCTTTAAACCTATATCATGGCCATGGCTTTGCCTTTCCGTGGTGGATATCTTCTATCTCCTTGTTTCCACCAAGTATAACTGTTTTGAACCGCCAACCACACGATCTAGTCGGTTTCTGTGGTTGATGTTATTATCTTACCCGCCTCCCCTGCCCTGGTATGAAGTTCAAAGTTA
Source organism: Amorphophallus konjac (assembly GCA_022559845.1). Classification (NCBI taxonomy): domain Eukaryota; kingdom Viridiplantae; phylum Streptophyta; class Magnoliopsida; order Alismatales; family Araceae; genus Amorphophallus; species Amorphophallus konjac. The sequence continues at coordinate 134,523,263 of CM040124.1, read as the reverse complement.
AGCATGTGAATATCTGTTTGCCTCTCGAGGCCTCTTACTTTAGCGTTTAATCAAGGGTTGTCCTTCCCTGGAAGGACGTAATTAACGTCATAACGTTCATGGTATGACGGACTTCAGGTCCCGACACGATCACTCACAATCGACTGACCATGTCAGATCTAGCGCACAATGAAATCGTCACACATGTGACTGGCACGCCAATAAATCCATAAATATAAATAAATGAACAAATAATAAATAAATAAAAATCCGCGTCCACAACCTTCCCCGACACACATCGGGATAGGGGATGTGCTACCGAAATGTTCCCAAAATATGAACGAACAAGTAAATGGTGGGATAATTCAATGATAGTGCACCTTCGATTAACCGACGCCAAGTTTTCAAATAGTCAAAAACTGATTTCTACACGCAATTCCGAATAAGGAAATAAACTTATATGCAAATTTACCTTCCTGTGTCCACATACGAATATATACAGATGCACATATTCTATACCATTGAATGCTTGCATGTCCTGATTCTCCGATATATAAAATGGTGATTTGTGGAAAGTCGGATTAAGTCCAGCTGAAGACTTTCACTATGCGTGAGTGAAAACTCCGCCTCGTACCGGGAATCGATCCACTTAAATAAACATCATGCCATCGCTTGCTTGATTACAAGATAAACCCTACTTCATCGAATGCATATTTCCAAATTTATGTTCTCCTCCAATTCATTTAACCCCAGGGCCCCTCTATTTTGGTGTTTAATCAAGGGTTGTTCCTCTCCCGAAGGGACGTAATTAACGTCGTAGCCTCTATGGTATGGCGGCCTTCGGGTCCTGTGGGAATGGATTTATTGTTTTATTTGTTTTATTGATTAGGGTTTGTGGGATTTATTTGTTTTATTTATTTATTGTATAGGCATGCCAGCCACTGCGTGACAAGTTTATTGTGCGCTCGATCTGACTCGGTCAAACGAAAGTGAAATCCGTGTCGGGTCCAGAAGTCCCCTATACCATAAAGGCTATGACGTTAATTACATCCTCCCGGAAGGAGAAAAATCCTTGATTAATCACCAAGATAGAGGGCCACCGGGGCTGAGTAAATATAAGCTAATGCGCAAATTGAAAGACATCACCATGCGGTGTGAAGCTCAAACATACATCCAAGCATGCGATGCAGCAATATTTATTATCTAGACCCCGATACGAGGAGAAGAACTTAGATCCGAAGATCACCTCATTCATGATGAAAGCTTCCAGTCAGGCCTGACTTGACCTTTTGCCAATCATCATTTGATATACTAGAGGGCCGAAATAGACAAGCATGTAGTAAAATAGTTATGTATATAAGTAGATGTATATATGCGAGCACGAAAGAGAGAGGCCCAAGTGGGGCCCCTTTTAATTTATTATTATTATCATTTACTTATTTGTAGATGACCCTGAGCTGGACAAGGTGAGGGGCAAACAGTTGGCCAATGCGGGAGTGGAAGTCGACTTGGGCCTCACGAGAGTCGACTTAGGGAGTGTAGCGGTGAATAGGCATAGAAGGATGTGAGGGGGCCATAACGGAGTGAATCGACGCAGTGCAAGGGGTATTGGTTCTGCAAGATGGGGTGAATCGGCACAGAAGGGATTTCCCATTGCGCCGATTCACCACCCTAAGCATGGGCTGGCACCAGATCGCTTGCAGCGGGGGCGGAGTCGACCCCAAATGACTGGGAGTCGACACAGGGACAACAGTGTGACAGGAGCTCAAATGGCCAAGTGAATAGGCACTAGAGGATCAGAAGAGCCATGATTTGACAGAAGGCAAAAGGAGCAGTGATAGAGGAGAGAAGTGAATCGGCGCAGCTTGGGCCGATTCACTCCTCTTGGTTAGAGGTGGCGCCGATTCATTCGATTTGGGGAGTGACAGGTGCCGACTTAGGAACTAGGCAAAAAGGGGTTAACCCAAGGAAAGCTGGGAGCTAATTCAAAAGAGTATGAGGAACTGATAAGGGGTCCTTAGAGGCTAAACTGGTCCATATCCTCAGAGATTCAAAAATGTTAAAAGATTTGTTGTAGTTCAATCACCCTTCATCTCATGAAAGGGAATTCGAAGATTTTATTAAGTATTGAGGTGAACTTTGTTATTTACCCTCCATGCGAGGTTCGTACTCAAGCACAGGCCCTGTGATATCTTAGGTGGGCTCACACACCACATTACAGCAGAAATCTATCCACACCGTCCACGCAATGCCATCTCAGTTTATCATTAATGCCAATTCTGGACCCATTTAAAGTAGCAGACCTGAATTAAAAAAAAAAGAGTGCAAAGAATCCTGGCAAAATTTTGGCAGCATCTCCCCTTATCTTGAGAATTGTAAGAGGAGAAATTGAGACCCACACACAGAACATTCCGGAGTGAACTCACAAGCTGCCAAGAGGCCGAATATATGGCAACCCAATGACCAGGTTTGGATGTGAAGGACCCGAGGACTAGTCTACAAGGGACCCCGACAATCCATGGTCAAATCTTATTCGAAATTCGAGACATCCGATCTACGGTGTGGCCACTTATGTAGCTGTCAATGTTCACCTCCAAAGCAGAGTTCTCAAGGGACCTTATCATGAGGAGATAGGCCCTTAGAGAACTCAGGGCAATCTGTTGGGGTTAGTCCCCTGGGGATCTATCACGCCCCGAGATATAAGTACAGCGGAAGATATTTGGAAACGTGAACAGCCGGCTAATACGCCGCAAGCGAGCAATAAAATCAGAGCGCAATAAACATACACATAAAGATGGAGTACACAATATTCGACCAAAATTCTAACTTTCATTGATGATAATGACTCACGATTACATAAGGTTGACTCTTGATCTACTAGACTCAAGAAAAATGAAAATTACATAGACTCGACTTGACTCATGACTCTACTAGGTCTTCTCTCGATCTTTAATCACTCTCGGACTCGTCACTTGAGTAGTCTGAATCCCCACTAGAATGTCCTGAAAAGATTGGAAAAGTAGGGTATGGGCACACTTCCCTAGTAGGTATCTTCGTATCAACATGAAGGCAATGTTTAAGTAATTAACATTTTTTCTCTAGAAATAAAGATAAATAAAATACGGTAAACCATGCGGTATACCAAAGTATACTACAAGTAGCAAGACGTAGATCATAGATATAGGAATGTTCATGAATGATAATATGATCAAGCAAGATAGAATGTTGCCTTTCACAAATGAGAATGTACAAGCACTTAACGAGAACGCACTTTTAATAACTAGAAAGTCATGTATCATGCAAGAATGTAATTTCACTAGATGACCTCGTGGATTTCACTCATTTATAAAAGAAAGTACTATCGGCACAATGCAACGCCAGTGTTCATCATATCCCATGATTTATAGCATGTTTCTGGCAATCAGTCGAGGGGGCTAGAGTCGAGCCCTTGGACACAATCAGTGCCCGATATGCATCTTCACGTTATAAATCCAATTACTTCCACGAGTATAACAATAAAGCACGGCCAATAATGTAACAAATAATAAGCTCATGATAGCGAATATCAAAGTAAGAACGTACCAAATATGATCTTGAGAGTTCAAAGAAGAATTTAAGACAAGGTCACGCTACGAGAGAAATCCGACAGCATAACGGTATATTCTTTAATTTTCATAATTCATTTATAACTTATTGAATAAGGTGTTAGGTTCTAGACAATCAATAGACCATCTAGGAACTTAGGAAAATCAACCCTTAGGTCAAACCTCGGGTTAAGTACACTTGAGGCAGAAACGGTCATGCTAGGGCCGTCTCTTGAATTAGCGGTCAAATCTGGGCAGCTTCTATGATATAGCGGTCAAGTCAAGACCATCTCATGAGGAAATAGCAATCAAGGAAAAGGTAGCTAACTGACATTGGCGGTCTCCTATGGGCCGCTACTAGCCAGGACAAAGAAAAACGTCGATCATGTGAGTGCTTTCTAGACAATTGGGCTTCGAGGGTACAATCAGCTCGGCGTCCTAGTGGGAGTCCCAGGCTCACGGAGACTTATGGAGGCCTTGAAACAAGATCACCTAGTCCGGTGGAAGGAATATTCAATGGAGAGGATCACAAGTCCAAGAGGTGTACTTATAAGTGTAAAAGTGTATCTAATGGCTACGTATCGGGGTACGTACCATGTACTTAAGAAAAGATTATAGATGAGAAAGGATCGTGATAAAATAGCGATCAAAATATCACAAGCCCGTGAAGCACATATAATTAACTTTAATACAAACTATAAGAATTTTGGCATGAAATTAACATATGTTAAAAATAGGCATTTTAACTATATAAGACATGCAGACCATCAAGGGTGATGCATGATATAACCAATATTACGAATATGAAGTCAAAACTAGGAATAAAACCTATTTACCTAGGTTTATCATATAGTTATTAGGGTCAATCTGTAATCTGTTTAGAGTTAGCAGGTAGCAAAGAATAGAAACAAATAGCGGTCAGATGATGGCCGCCTACCAGGGCTTAACGGTCTTTTGCAAGGCGGCTATAGACCACTGGTTGTCACATGAAGACCGCTTCTTTCTGTCTGTGGCAGACAACAGTAAAATCGAAGTACACGCTAGTCTAGGGCAATAAATCATATAAAACATGCTAGACAGAAAGAGAAAATGTTTCTATAATGAAGATAGCTCATGGAGATGCATAGGTTGTCATGAATTAATCTAAGATCATCATCTTTGTCATTAAGGGTAGAAATAATGTATGTAGAAATAACCTAGATGCGTAGTGCCAATAAAACCTTAAATACTTCATGTAGAAATCATGAAAATTCATGAAATCAAAGGGCTTTTATTCCTAACTTGGTATTTTATCCATCCACGAGATAACCTACCTCTGTGACAAGCTTTAGACTTCGAATTTCTAACTGGAAGATCACTCAGGTTCCTGCACGTCCTGTGCCAAACTAGCAACTTTCTGCCCCCTCTATCTTATGATTCTTTTGACTTAAATTCATGAAAATTAGAGGGTAGGTAGAAGATATAAAGGACAACAATAAGTTCTAAAGGATCCCTGATCTTCACTGGACCAGTGCACTAGTTCCTATGCAGCCTGTAACGAACCAGCGACTTGCAGATGCCCTAATTCTTCAACGGCTGGGTCTTCTAGCACGAAAATTGGAGGGGAGTTAGACAAAACTAAGGAGAACAAATTATTCTAAAGGATTAACCTGAGATATCGTCTCCTTACCATCGAACGTCGCGAGTCAAAGTAAGGGTTCGCACAGTTCAAACCTGAACCCTATTTATAGAGTTTACCTAGGGTTTGGGGATTAGATCAAACTTAGAGTCCTAAATTGGGGTAGAACTGATCCCTAGAGTATTCTAGAGAGTCTCCCATGCCAGATAGCTTCGATCCAAGTTGATTTGGTTGTCAAAAATCCAAGCTTTTCACGTTTCTTCCATTCACGGAATCAGAAGGAATTAACGGTCATGGAGGGACCACTAGCATGCAGTGGTGGTCTAGCGATAGACCGCCATTTGGCGTTAAATCTGAAATATTCAGATTTTCTTATTATCTCTTATTTATCTCTAATTGGTGTATATATCTAATTTTAAATCCATAAATTATCCAATTTACGTTTCTATTAGGTTGGCTTGGGCCCAAAGTGATGGAATTAGGCTTATGAGCCTACTCTAAGTGTGCGTAATTAATTGGTTATTATTTGGGCTTTTCATAAAAATTTATTTAACCCAAAATTCATTTAATAACCCATTAGTCTTTCTTAAGTGCTTAATAATCCATTTTAATTTGAGAAAGATTCCTAGATAAATCCCAAAACATTCCTAGAAAATCTGGGGTGTTACACCCTCCCCCACTAAGAAGAATTTGGTCTCCAAATTTATTTCATGGAATTTATGAAAAGTATTAATTTGTTTATAGTTAATGAGTTGCATAATTAATTAAGGTAATGATGAATATGGATGGGTCAAGATGGTACCTTCAATCGTTTTACCTTGATTATCCAAGATGGCATTTAGTCGGCCTCGTCACCCGTGTCCATTGTTATCTCTTGAAGATTGTTCCTTTATGAGAGGACACATGGGCAAGCGATGTTCCCGACTTCCACATTTGAGACAAGCGCCGAGTCGCTTCTAACATTCTTTGGCCGTGTGTCCAAACTTCTCACAGAATGAGCAAGTCACCATGACCTAGTTTTCTTCCTCCTCCTTGGCTCTTTTATTCTTTCCATTGCCGTTGCCATTGCCATTCCTTTTTCTTTTACCATTACCGTTCCCATTGTGGGACCTCTTGTTATAATGGGGTTCGTCATCCTCCGTGATGTTAAACCTTTCTTCTTTTTCCTCTCGCCTATCATGTTTTCGGCTTGATCTTTCTTCTTTCCCATGGAACTTCTCTACCTTCTCTAGGGTCCTTTTGCATAAATGTGCCCGTTGGACCATTTCCGTGTATGTGCGGATGTTTTGTGAACCGAGTTGTTGAATAAAGATGAGCCTTAAACTGTCCATGAATCGGTTAGCTTTTAGGAGATCGGTGCTAACCAAGTGAGGAGCATATGGTGCTAGACGAGAGAATTGAAGTTCATATTCCGCTACGGACATCATTCCTTGCCTTAAGGAGGCAAATTCCGTAGCTTTTCTTTCTTTGACATGTTCGGAGAAATACTTTGCTCGGAAGAGTGTGAGAAATCCCTCCCAAGTATGTGGTGCGTTTGGGGGCGGTGCCGGAATAGCTTTTCACCAAGTATGCGCATCCTTGTTCAATTGGAAAGTGGCGAGACAGACCTTCTCTTGATCAGTGCATTGCATAACGTCGAATATTCTGTTCATTTTATCAATCCAATTCTCCGCCTCATCGGGGTTGGAGGATCCAGAGAATCTTGGAGGATACATGCTCCGGAAATTCCGGTGCAGATTACTCGTGCCAGCCCGTGCGCCAGCTTGGGCCACAGTCTGAAGGGCCGGGGTAAGACCCGCAACTGTTTGTTGCATCTCATCCCAATTGACACGGTGTGCCATCGTGAAAATAAGGTACCTGAGAGGATAATCAATTAGTTAATTCTCAAGGAATTAATAGAACTAACCAAGAGAAAATTTCTAATTTAACTATCCCATCTCGGCTCTACCCATTCTCACATGGTTGGAAATTTCTTCCTAGCTTAGTTCATAGGTGTGGGTCATTAATCCTTAGACTTAGCCTATGACATGATATTTTCCTAGGAATAAGTAAGTTCTAAGACCTATGCTCTGATACCACTTAACTGTCATGCCCTAAGATATAAGTACAGCGGAAGATATTCAGGAACGTGAACAGCCGACTAGCACGCCGCAAGCAAGTAATAAAATTAGAGCGCAATAAACATCCACATAAAGATGGAGTACACAATATTCGACCAAAATTCTAACTTTTATTGATGACAATGACTCACGATTACATAAGGTTGACTCTTGATCTACTATACTCAAGAAAAATGAAAATTACATAGACTCGACTTGACTCATGACTCTACTAGGTCTTCTCTTGATCTTTAATCACTCTCAGACTCGTCACTTGAGTAGTCTGAATCCCCACGAGAATGTCCTGAAAAGATTGGAAAAGTAGGGTATGAGCACACTTGCCCATTAGGTATCTTCGTATCAACATGAAGGCAATATTCAAGTAATTAACATTTTTACTCTAGAAATAATGATAAATGAAATAGGGTAAAACATGTGGTATACCAAAGTATACTACAAGTAGCAAGACGTAGATCATAGATATAGGAATGTTCATGAATGATAATATGATCAAGCAAGATAGAATGTGGCCTTTCACGAACGAGAATGTACAAGCACTTAACGAGAACACACTTTTCATAACTAGAAAGTCATGTATCACGCAAGAATGTAATTTCACTAGATGACCTCATGTATTTCACTCATTTATAAAAGAAAGTACTCTCGGCGTAATGTAATGCCAGTGTTCATCATATCCCATGGTTTATAGCATGTTTCTGGCAATCAGTCAAGGGGGCTAGAGTCGAGCCCTTGGACACAATCAGTGCCCGATGTGCATCTTCACGTTATAAATCCAGCTACTTCCACGAGTATAACAATAAAGCTCGGCCAATAATGTAACAAATAATAAGCTCATGATAGCAAATATCAAAGTAAGAACGTACCAAATATGATCTTGACAGTTCAAAGAAGAATTTAAGACAAGGTCACGCTACGGGAGAAATCCGGCAGCATAACAGTATATTCTTTAACTTTCACAATTCATTTATAACTTATTGAGTAAGGTGTTAAGTTCTAGACAATCAATAGTCCATCTAGGAACTTAGGAAAATGAACCCTTAGGTCAAACCCGGGTTAAGTACACTTAAGGCAGAAACGGTCATGCTAGGGCCGTCTCTTGAATTAGCGGTCAAATCTGGGCCGCTTCTATGATATAGCGATCAAGTCAGGACCGTCTCATGAGGAAATAGCGGTCAGGGAAAAGGCCGCTAACTGACATTGGCAGTCTCCTGAGGGCCACTACTAGCCAGGACACAGAAAAATGTCGATCATGTGAGTGCGTTCTAGACAATTGAGCTTCGAGAGTACAACAAGCTCGGCGTCCTAGTGGGAATCCCATGCTCACGGAGACTTATGGAGGCCTTGAAACAAGATCACCTAATCCAGTGGAAGGAATATCCAACGGAGAGGATCACAAGTCCAAGAGGTGTGCTTATAAATGCAAAAGTGTATCTAATGGCTACGCATTGGAGTACGCACCATGTACTTAAGAAAAGACTATAGATGAGAAAGGATCGTGATAAAACAGCGATCAAAACATCACAAGCCCATGAAGCATATAGAATTAACTATAATACAAACTATAAGGGTTTTGGCATGAAATTAACATAAGTTAAAAATAGGTATTTTAACCATATAAGACATACAACCTATCAAGGGTGATGCACAATATTACCAATATTACAAATATGAAGTCAAAACTAGGAATAAAACCTATTTCCCTAAGTTTATCATATTGTTATTAGGGTCAATCTGTAATCTGTTTAGAGTTAACATGCAGCAGAGAACAAAAACAAATAGCGGTCAGAAAATGGCCGCCTGTCAGGGCGTAGCGGTCTATCGCAAGGCCGCTATAGACCACTGGCGATCACATGAAGATCGTTTCTTTCTATCTGTGACGGCCAGTTGTAAAACCGAAGTACACGCTAATCTAGGGAAGTAAATCATATAAAACATGCTAGACAGAGAGAGAAAATGTTTCTATAATGAAGATAACTCATGGAGATGCATAGGTCATCATGAATTAAGCTAAGATCTTCATCTTTGTCATTAAGGTAGAAATTATGTATGCAGAAATAACCTAGATGCGCAGTGCCAATAAAACCTTAAATACTCCATGTAGAAAGCATGAAAATTCATGAAATCAAAGGGATTTTATTCCTAACTTGGTATTTTAGCCATCCACGAGATAACCTACCTCTGTGACAAGCTTTAGACTTCAAATTTCTAATTGGAAGATCACTCAGGTTCCTGCACGTCCGGTGCCAACCCAGCAACTTCCTGCCCCTCTACCTTCTGATTCTCTGGACGTAAATTCATGAAAATTGGAGGGTAGGTAGAAGATATAAAGGACAACAATAAGTTCTAAAGGATCAACTTCTAAATACCTCAATTAGGGCTTCTAATCTCTTGATCTTCACTGGACCGGCGCACTGGTTCCTGTGCAGCCTGTAACGAACCAGCTACTTGCAGACGCCCTAATTCTTCAACGGCTGGGTCTTCTAGCATGCAAATTGGAGGGGAGTTAAACAAAACTAAGGAGAATAAATTATTCTAAAGGATTAACCTGAGATATCGCCTCCTTACCATTGAACTTCGTGAGTCAAAGTAAGGGTTCGCGCAGTTCGAACCTGAACCCTATTTATAGAGTTTACTTAGGGTTTGGAAATTAGATCAAACTTAGAGTCCTAAATTGGGGTAGAACTGATCCCTAGAGTATTCTAGAGAGTCTCCCATGCCAGATAGCTTCGATCCAAGGCGATTTGGTTGTCAAAAATCCAAGCTTTTCACATTTATTCCATTCACGGAATCAGAACGAATTAGCGGTCATGGAGGGACCGCTAGCATGCAGTGGCGGTCTCGCAATAGACCGCCATTTGATGTTAAATCCGAAATATTCAGATTTTCTTATTATCTCTTATTTATCTCCTAATTGGTGTATATATCTAATTTTAAATCCGTAAATTATCCAATTTATGTTGCTATTAGGTGGGCTTGGGCCCAAAGTCATAGAATTAGGCTTATGGGCCTACTCTAAGTGTGCCTAATTAATTGGTTATTATTTAGGCTTTTCATAAGAATTTATTTAACCCAAAATTTATTTAATAACCCATTAGTCTTTCTTAAGTGCTTAATAATCCATTTTAATTTGAGAAAAATTCCTAGATAAATCCCAGAAAATTCCTAGAAAATATGGGGTGTTACAGGATCGATGTAACCGGAGTACAATAACAGCGGAACGGTAAATCTGGAGAGAAAAGAAATGTCTCCCCCCCTTTTCTTATTATAATGGACCCATGCTATTCGACGTTGATCGAAAGAAGCAGGATGCCTATATTGTCACCCTAAAGCTAAGGGCCATAGTCTGTGCCAGAGATGGCATCAAACTACGGGTCCTGGAGGGCATGTTATATTCGAAGAGTCTATTGGATGAACATGCAATGTGCATGTGTGTGACTGATCCCCGGGGGTCAAGATGACTATAGAAGGGAAGAGAACAGACTTGTCGAAAGGGGATGGTATATCAGATATCGACAGATCTATGGAGAACAGCCGGACCCTTACAACTCATAAAGGAGAGTGAAAGGGGCATGCAGCCATCTCCACTGGCAATAGGCCATACACAAGTGGCTCACAACAATACCTACATTGCAGCAACGAACAGAGTTAGAAAATAACGACATAATAGGTGCAATGCGGTGCATCAGGGTCCATGAGCGGCAGTGGGGGAAAATGTTACTGTCACCCGACAGGGCATGGCCAGTGGCCATTCTGGGTCATGAAATCTGATGCACCGAGGTCACAGTCGTCCGAATGATCAAAGGATCACAGATATGTATATAGCCTCAGTGAGGCCTCCTCACGATCGGGACCTATGCCTCCATGTGTTGGGCATCAAACCACGAACTACTAGAATGAAAACAAAGAGAATGGAAGATCGAGTGAACTAGCACAGACGTTTAACATAGCAATCTATGAAACATAACATGAGCAACAAAGGGGCTTAATAGAGCTTCTTTCATTTCTGGAACGGGAGCAAACCGCTATAGCTTCTCTGTTACAAGGGCGCGGATGAAAGAAAGACAAAAGAGATACAGACGAGAGTGGGGAGGAAAATGAAGAACAAGTGAAACTATCAGTCCCCTTGGGACCTTTCTATGGCGGCGACCCACCTACAGATTAGAAGGGATAGAGGGGAGCTCTCCTCCAGGCACGGCAAAGACAGAACGAAGGCCCTCCCAATGCACGTGGCTCTCCCTATCGCTCTCTTTTTTTCTCGATCACTCCCTCTCTGGACGATCGCTCTCTGATTGTTCTTTTTTTTTTTGCTGTCTCCCACTCTATATGTCTACCACTCTTTTTGTCTGCCTCTCTCTCTGTCTGCCTCTCTCTACGGCGTTCGAATATGAGGGTTTCTTTTATAGGCGAAACAGGGTATCGAGCGGGGGATGGGACAGGTGTCCCAACGCCGATTCACTAGTCTGCCAAGGGAGAAGGAAGGCGCATCTATTCAGTTTGTTAAAAGAGCGCCGATTCATTTTGGTCATAAGGCCGCTTGCGCCGCTTCACTGGGCATAAAGGGGGAGTGCGCCGATTCAGCTTGCCATGGGGGCATTTTTATAATTTTGCCTTGTTGTCTCAACACTGACCCAGATGGAAGCCCAATGTCAGGTGCAACTTTAGGTTTGATGCGGTGCCTTCGGGATGTTGATTTTGAAGCATTTGAGCCCTAGTTTGTAGTTCCGAGTAGTTTCCGACGTGTGCCGAACTCGCATCGGGCTACTCGGGTTTCATCCAGATTTGGCCTTTGGTATTGTGATTTGTGCCACCAGGCCTGCCCTGTGAATATGCAGGACATCTTCATCGAGTGGTCTATCCCTCGAGATATTCTCACCTTGACCGGGTGACTTTTCGGCCACTTACGGACCTTTCCGGCATGACGTGTACCCGAATCGGGTCACTCGGGTTTTCTGCTGTTATCACCTTCAGCACCCCGTTTTGAAGGACCAGGGATATTTCTTCACCTCGGGAGGCTTCTTCATTAGGTGGTGGACTGCCAGGTGTAGTTTTGTCCTCATCGAACGAGATGTGGGGTTTGTTCGGCACAACCGGGTCGTTGCCAGTTTGTTGGGTTCGTTGATTTCTGCTCGCCATATAGCATTGCCGACTTGTTGTAGACTTCTTCGGATGTCCCGAGGTGATGAATTATAGAGTCCTTGACACTTCATCAGGTGACCTTAGGGCTTCAAAAGTCTGAGAGGACCTCTTCTCAGGCTTCCTTTGACCTTCACCACGCCTAGCCAACAGCTTTCAGGCGTGCTTGTCATATAGCAACATTTTAGATGCAAACAAATTCCCCCTAGCCACGGGTGTCGCAAGCGAGGGACGAACGAGGTGGGACCCGTGGATGTGTATGCTTAACAATGACAATTTTCTTCTATTATATATATTTAGGCCATGAACACTTGTCATAGTGGGGCCCCCTTCATTTGAAAACCTTTACACCAGGTTGAATCGGTGAAAAAGCCTTAACTGCAGTGAATCGACGCATGGTGTTGACCCTTTTGAATCAGCGCCAGGGCTTTGACTTTTTGAATCGACGTAGGGCGCTAATCGGCGCAGTGGCCACGGGATGGTGAATCGACGCAAAGGCCGTGGGGGTTGAATCGGCGCAGAGGCCATTCAAAGAAGCGGGCCGGTGAATTGGCACGGTAATGCGCCGGTTCACCCCCCTTCTTTTTCTTTTAAAACCTCTTCGAAGGGTCTTAAACCCTATTTCTATTTCCTACATTTTCCCCATCGACGGCCATCGCGAGTTCTCTGGCCTTCTCCTCCGAGCATGGCGAGTGTGAGGGTGAGCCTCGGCTTCTCCTCCAAGCACGGTGAGGCGACAATGGAGGCGACCTTTTCCCCCCTCCCTTTTCTCTAAGCGCTGTGAGAGCGTGAATGAGGGTGGCGGGTTTTCTTCCCCTCCGGGAACGATGAAGGCGGCGAACATTTTTTTTCCTCACCGGGCACGACGACCGACGAGCTCTCCACCCTGAGCGCAGCGATAGCGACGTGATAATGGTGAGGGCGAAATCCCTATTTGAACTACTCTTCAGGGTTTAACCCCCATTTTCCATGACCCCGGGAGGTTCTTAGGCCAGTCCTCGGAACTAAATCCCTAGGTGTTCATTTTGAAGTCCCGTGATCAATGGCACCCAAGAGGGGGATGAATTGGGTGATATCAAAATTTTAACAAAGCTATACTCAGTTTGAAGTTTATATGAAAACACAATGGATCTAGTGCAAGACAAAATAGATCTATCGAAATCAATCACTACAATAACCCTTGGTACTATGCGGAGTTGGCAAATCTGTAAATTCACTCAACGCAAGCTGTTATCTTTCTGGCAATAGTAACCTTGTCAGTCTGAATCCAGCTTTTGATATACCGAGGATCTATTTGAAAGTGATCAGTTAATCTAGATCTAATAGTTGCAAAAGATCTAAATCCACACACAAGCGTAGAAGGGGGATAGGAGAAAAGGAACAAATCACAATGAGACATCGATTTTAAGGTGGTTCGGATGCCACAATGGCAACCTACGTCCACCCCTCACCGACTGTGAGGATCCACACACTATCTTGTAAAGAGATACAGGATCGAACACACACACACACACACGTTGGGAGATGGAGGCTCCCAGGAAGGTGTGAGGACACCTAACTACACACATGAATCCAACAAGATTAACTAGACACACACACGGATCTAGGAAGATCCACACACACACAAGATTGTTACAGGATTACAAGAACCACACTTGAAGCTTAGAAAGATTAAGAATGGAAACACAAAAGAAAAGGCTTGATTGATGCTCCCCCTTAGTTGATGAAGAGTTTCTTGGATGCAGCTTGAACTCCACTTGGCTTGGGATTGATCTCCTTCAGATATGGCTTGATCTTCACTTGAGGATGGATGAAGAAGGATGAAGAATTTCCTCTCGGAGCACTGTTGATGTCTACAATGCTAGCTCCCTTCTCTCCCCTTTGGTAGCCTCCTTAATCCCGCTTAGAGCATTAGGGTTTCTTACCCCAAAGAGGTGATTTTATATCTCTTAAATGGTCAAGAGACAACCCATGAACTAGATCCACAAAATCTGAAGGGTTTGGTGGCTTTGGGATTAAATAATACCAAAAGGAGGGGCTTCTTTCGAGATGAACAAAAGTCAACATTTTGGGCTTATTGGGGCTGGCGGTCGACAGCCACTGTAAAACCTGCAGACATAATTCGTTCTGTATTTTTCGGTCGACCGGGATTGGATGGGCGGTCGACCACTCTGAGACAGTCTGTAGAAAGTTGCATTCTATTATTTCAGGTCGACCGGGATCAGGCCGGCGATCGACCGGACTGTGATAAACCTAAAAAATAAAGAGTTTAGCCCAATGAAATATATCCACATGATCGAGGCATGAATTGAACGTATGTTTATTATTTATTTCAAGTTCATTTGAGTTCTAGGGAATGCATTTGGAATGCTAAACACTTAAGCAAAATCCATGATAAAATCCAACCTTGATTGCTTATGAAATTCACTTAAGTTATTAGTTCCATGCACATATGTCTTTGGTTTTGTTATCATCAAAAGCACTGAGATATATACAACAATCTCCCCCTTTTTGATGATGACAAAACTCACATTCAAACCATTTTTATTGTTTTCAGAAATTCAATTTGAACGTAAAGCTTGAAAGGCATTCATCATGCTTGAAAACCAATCAACACATTTTAGCACAGTCCATTCAACCATTTGTTTGCCAAAAAAGATTACGAAATGAGACACAAATGCCAAACACTTGAGATCAAACACTAGTACATTCAATTCATCATTTCATTACAAAGTACATTAGTGCGAGAGTGAATGCACGACTCTAATACAAAAGACGAAGCAACTAGAACTGACACTACTGACATAAGGACCCTCACATGATCAACATGCAAGCAAGCAACACAACCACACATCGACATACATAAGTATATAAACCTACCTTACTACTTCTCCCCCTTTGGCAACATCAAAAAGGGATAGGATAGACGAAGGAGGGACTCAAGCGACATAAGACCAAACGATAACATGCTAGTAGGGAAAATCAAAAGAAATCCTCATGGAGTATCTTCTGGAGGTGGCTAATCTGCTGGAGGAGGAGGTGGATAGCCAAGGTGCTGACGGATGTCTGCAAGATAATGGTCATGAACCTGAAGAAGATCATGAATACGGCCAATAGTCTCGTCACGAGCCACATCCTGGCGTCGCATGCCAAGAAGGGAGAGGTGCATGAGGCTGAAGGATGAGCTAGACTCAGCTACACTGTCTCGGAGGGAGGCCATGTGGGTGGTGAGAGTGGCCATTTGAGTAGAGAGAGTGTCCAAGACAGTAGAGAAGGTATCCATGCGCCCTGACATGGTGTCAATCGCAGTGCCTAGAGTGTCCCCAAGGGTAGAGAGACGATCCCCAAAGGTATCCACACGAGCTTCCAATCCGGTGAACCGCCCTTCAAAAGCCTCGTAGTTTATCGAAGGACGCTGTCCGGCCCCCTGAGTAGAAGACTCTCCATGGTGAAACTGAGGTGGAGGAGGCATCTCAAAATCCTAGTGATAAGGTGATTGTAGAGGAGGCTACTCCTCAGCTAGAATTGGAGGGGGGATATCCCCTTCACCTTGCTGCTGTGCTGGTTCTTGTTCTTCCTCACTGATCTCTTCTTCCCCATAAACTGGAATGTCCAGCGTAAGCTGTCCGTCGGGACCATAGTAATAGCCAAAATCTGAGAAAATTTTATGCTTGTTGTATATGTCACCCTGCCTAACAGATATAAACTGCTCATTCGCCACATTAATCCTGACATAGATGAAGACACCGGTCAACTGTGAAGCATATGGTAGAGAGCGCCGGAGGTAGGTACGGCAGGTTCCAATCAGATCTATCATGAGCCAACCCATATTAATTTGAATCCCATCCATGACATGATAAAATAGGAATCTCTGAACTTCTGTAACTTCATCTCTGTCACCCACTTTGGGATAAATCAAGGATGTAAACATGTGATGCAAAACCCGTTGCAGTGGAGGAACGTGATTGGCATTCAATTTAATCAAGTTGCTCACACCGTGCACATACTCACAATTGGTCATAACAAAGAACGTGGCTGGAACTTCACCAAAACCATAAGCCCTATCTGCACCCACGGCGGATACTCCAAGGGCCCTCTGAAATAGATCTGGGGTGATGTGAAGCTCAACACCTTCAACAGTGGTATATAACTATTCATTTCTCACAACCAAGTACCCGTAAAACTGCTAGACCAGACGAGGATAATATCGATTGTACCGGGTAACAAAATCCATCCAACCCTCTTGAAGCTCAAATAGAGCGCACAAATCCGGGAGAAGCTCATTCACCTCGTTGAAGTCGACCAAGCGGGGGTCGATAATAGGATGTGGAGGTAGAGGTTCTCGAGGCAGGGGAGGAGCACGCTGAAGTGGAGGAGTCGGGGCCTCTTGCCATTGACGGCTAGCTTCCCCTTGGGAAGAACGTCGAGAACTCCGTCTGGGCGGCATCCCGAACAAGGAGAGCCCACCGGGAAACTATCGAACGATCGATCTCAACCCCGGGAATGAGGATGGAGCACAGGGGCACTGCTAGGGCTTGGAACAACCTTTCCACAGTATGGAAGCTGAGAGGGATCTCCACGAACTCACGAACGGCCGTATGGAGGTTGTCCCGAAATGATGACGGAATTGCCGAATCGTGTGCGGGTGGAGGAAGAATGGGTTGTGGAGGCTTGGGTGGAAGAGAGAAGGAGTGCTAGGGTTAGGGCAAGGTGGTGGAGAGTGAATGGAGGGGATAGGAGAAGAGAATGGTGGAAGAGATGCCCTTATATGAAGGGTCGGTTGGCCTATAAGTCGGCCGGTCTGCCGCCGTCAGTCGACCGGCGCGACCCTGGCGGTCGACCGCCAGGACCGAAATCCCCATTTTTTAAAAATTTTATATTTTTGTTTTTTTTGTTTTTTCTTTTTATTTTCTATTTTTTCTCTCCTTTTTTTTTGTAAATGGGAGATTATCAACCGACTGCCTGAGTGGGGCAATCATCAAGACATGGGAAGTTTGTAGAGGTGGAGATGTGGATATAAGAGAAAAAGTTTTGACTTCCCCTAGGTAGTACCTTTAGTTCCAACAACACTAGGTCCACAATTATGTAACCAAGGACTATCTGGTCTTAGAAATATGTTTCAAGGAGGGCTAAATAAATGTAAGTACATACAAGCATGCATGAGTATATGTGAACACACAAGGTATTGAAAGTAAAAATGGACAATATGCATGTTCTCCTACCCTTGATGCACATGATTGTCTACAGATGCAGCCCTTTATCCTAAATGCAGACCTATTGTCACGCCCCGAGCGCGGAAGATACCCGGATATGCGCGACGAGTTTATATCAATCATGTCAATCAGAGTGGTCGTGTATTCGACACAAAGACAGAGATGGGCAAAATAGCAAGATAACCAAATCCTTTATTTTATAATAGACTATTACAAATCTAATACTCTGTTTAATAAAAAGAAAAGTACATAGTTGACTCAAGAAAAAGAGGAAAAAGACTAGATGACACTTCGACAAGCTCTAGCTCTTTCACTCTTGACCATTCCCATCCGATTGACTTCCATCGTCGTCGGACTTACCTGAAAAGTAAAAAGGGACAAACGGGATGAGCGAACGCTCAGTAGGAAATTATATCTCAAGTACTAGCAAGGGGTTTAAGTGATTACATTTTTCATGAATGTAATAAAGCTATGCATGCTCGCATAAAACGACAAGATAGAGAGAATGTAATATCAAGGAAATAAGATGAACTTAATCATGAATTTTCAACAAGATAATAAGTTTATTCAAGATATTCAAGCAAGTACGTTTAACAAGTCATGTCAAGAACTTTGGCTATCATGTATCAAGCAAGTAAATTACCCTTTTTCGGGCCACGCATTTCATGTCAAGTCAAGTACGATTCAAGTACAAGATGTGTGTGGAATGTCCAATCAAGCAAGTCAAGTACTCGGTATAATGCCAGATACCTTATCATTTTAACTCCCATGGGCACAAGTACTTTCGGGTGCTCCTCCCAGGACCAGATCGGGCCCTATATGCGCAGGCATTTATCATGTGTTTTGACATCCACTCTTGTTTATAGCCAACATAGAATTTCAATAATCAAGCTTGTAGACACGTACGATAACTTTGATAGAATAGAGTCCAAAATATGACAAAGGACATAGATTGGCGATAATAACGGTATAATCATGATTATCAATGAAACTAGGTAGAATTAGGTTCCCTTAACTTAGGTACCATGACAAATCGATATGGACATTCTATATATAGAATTGAGGTCCACATGAACAGTATATCAAAGGTAAGATACCCTCATTCTTATCATAGAATTGAGGTTTACAAGAACGACATGATATGGCATGATATCATCATCCCATTGAGAATTTCTTATGATATACTCTTTGTATAACATAAGGGCCGGTATCCCATGTTTCTTTAGAGTGACATGGCATCAATGGTGTAATGGATTTTTAGGGTACAACCAGCTCAGTCGGCCTTGAGGGAATCCAAGGCTACGAGGAGTCTTACAGAGATCTCTATGACTAACTCGCTAGTCCAAAGGAACGGAATGTCCAATGGAGAGCTTGTATGTCAATGAGAGTTGAGTGTGATCGATAAAACAACGTGAAAAGTGGGACTATACTCACGGAGTGGAGAATAGTGCCGATATATATGTATATGTATAATATGAAACCATCAGTTAACAGAACCGGATAGAAATCATTTTTACAGTAAAATAACGACTTAAGTAAGGTCGTTTATCAAGTAATTAACGCCTAACAGAAGGGCGTTTACATATGTTTCCATTTTGCAGAATTTTCAATAATTCAGTAATTTATCTAAAACGCGCCCTGGATAGGGGCGTTTCTTCGCAATGAGACGACTACAGTAGCAGGCGTCTTTTTATTTACAATATTTTACAGAACATATTTATTTTCAGAAATTATCAAAAATGCGCCCTTGGCAGGGGCGTTAATCATTAAATTCTTATTTTTACAAAATATACTGTTCGGGTTTTTAACATAAATGCGCCCTATGAAGGGGCGTTACTTTTCTAATTCACGCCCATGCATCGGGCGTTAGTCCCGTGAAAGACGACCTAGCCACGGTCGTGAATTCAAGAAATACCATGAATTTTCATGGGCAGTAATAATTTCAAGATAATAGAATTCATGGAGAACGAATGTATGGTCATGACAATAAAATTAGCAGGTTCGAAGACATGTGATCATGCATTATTGTAGGATCATTATTTCATAGATACTCAATTCTTAACATGGGTGATTAATAATTAAATAAAATTAACGCCTGTGTACAGGGCGTCAAATCCAAAATTGATGACCTTGGCACGGTCGTGTCTTGTAAATTAGCGCCCTTGACAGGGGCGTCTCTTTCAAAATATTGCAGAAACGTATTAAAACTATAATAAACCATATGCATGTCATGCTTATATATATGTATATCTTGCATTAATTTTGTTTGGGCTACCATAACTTGAGAAAACCTACCTTAATTGATGATCTGGACCGTGAGAAGAGGAGCTCTTGTTCTTCGGTCCTGAAATTCCTACGAGAACAGAAGAAGAAATATTAGTATTTCTTCATACTTCCTGACCGAAGGTAAAAGAAAGAAGAACATCACCTTGTTCTTCACGTACGTACTGGATCCCTTCACCTTGCAGATTCCGACGTCCAAATAGGTTTAGGGTTCGGCTGTCAAGAGTCTTTATAGGATTTTGGGAAATCCTATTAGGGTTAGTGATTGTGTGGAAGTAATGCTTCCAATATAGAGTCCTTACCACCTTTTAACTCTTTCTAATACTTATCCATTACCCTGGATAAGTTCTGGGTTCGAACGGTTCTGGAATGTAATTAACGACCTAGGTCAGGGCGTCGATTCTTAAATTGACGACCTGGTGCAGGTCGTTTCTTAAGAAGCACCTTGTGTAAGGCGTTCCTTGTTTTAAAACACACCCAAGATAGGGGCGTTAGTTTGCCTTACCGTTTTTGGCGTTTAGAATTTTGACGCCATGTTGTCAGGGCGTCACTTCTTGAATAACGCCTTATCTAGAGGCGTTTCTAATTTGAATAGCGCCTTTATCCGAGGCGTTATTTTATTTTGTTTTATTTATCTATTTATTTGATTTATTTTAAAATCTTTATTATTATTAATATTTTATCAGGGTTGCTACACCCTCCCCCACTTAAAAAGAATTTGGTCCCCAAATTCAATTGCATATTATGTATACACGCGGAGAGTGTAGAGTATATACCTCTTAGAATAACTCGGGAAATCGTTTCTTCATAGATTCCTCGGTCTCCCATGTTGCATCGTGTTCAGAATTCTTATTCCATTGTACCTTAAGCATGGGAATAACCTTATTCCTTAGAGCACGTATTTCACGGTCTAAGATCTTCATAGGCTTCTGTTCATAGGTGAGGTCTTTCTGGATCACCAGATCTCCATGTTCAATAATATGAGATGGATCGTGTACATACTTCTTCAACATAGATATGTGAAACACATTATGCACCTCGGACAATTGAGGAGGCAATGCGATGCGATAAGCAACCTCGCCAACTCTTTCGAGTATCTCAAATGGTCCGATGAATCTTGGCGTAAGCTTGCCCTTAACACCAAATCTTCGTATGCCACGTCCAGGCGATATTTTAAGAAATACATGATCTCTAACCTGGAATTCAAGATCTCTTCTCCTTGTATCAGCATAAACCTTTTGTCTGGTCTGAGTAACTTGTAATCTTTCTCTGATTACTTGTATCTTCTCAGTTGTATCCCTTACCATGTCTGGACCTAACAGTTGTTTCTCTCCAACTTCGTTCCAGCATAAAGGTGATCGGCAACTCCTTCCATATAAAGCTTCGAAAGGTGCCATTTGGATACTAACTTGGTAGCTATTATTATATGCAAATTCAACTAGAGGCAAGTGGCCATGCCAGTTTCCTCCAAAGTCAATGATGCATGCTCTAAGCATATCTTCAACAACTTGGTTAGTCCTCTCGGTCTGACCATCCGTTTGAGGATGAAAAGCTGTACTAAAATTTAGTCTTGTCCCCAACGAATGTTGTAATCCTTTCCAAAAATGAGAAGTAAATCGGGGATCTCTGTCAGACACGATTGAGACAGGAATTCCATGTATCCTGACTATTTCCTTGATGTATAGTGCAGCTAAGACATCAATTGACCATAGACTCTTGATTGGCAAGAAATGCGCCGATTTAGTTAATCGGTCAATGATGACCCAGATTCCATCGTGTCCTCCTTTTGATTTAGATAAACCCATGATGAAGTCCATACCAATATCCTCCCACTTCCACTTAGGAATATCCAGAGGATGTAGTTTTCCAGCAGGCTTTTGGTGTTCCGCCTTGACCTGTTGGCATGTGAGACAGCGTGATACATAGTCCGCTATTTCTCTTTTCATGTTGGGCCACCAAAAGTTCCTCTTTACATCTTGGTACATTTTGGTTGATCCTGGATGAATAGTGTACCTTGATCGGTGAGCTTCATCTAAGATCTTCTTCTTTAATTCTGGACAGTCGGGTATACAAGTTCTACCTTTGAATAATAATCTTCCATCAGAAGTTAGTTGAAAATCAGATTGTCCTTCTAATCTGCCTTTGATTTCCACTAATATAGGATCATCATCCTGAAGTGCTTGTATCTCAGATAATAAATCTGACTGTATGCTTACATGAGATAATGTGACAAATTTGGCTTCCTTGTCCAAGCTTATATTGAGCTCGGAGAATTGTTCTAGCAACCTCCATTCTTGTATCATACAATTGGCTATCATTGCTCTCGGCTTTCGACTAAGGGCATCAGTAACATAATTACCCTTTCCGGGATGGTATTGTATATTGAAGTCGAAGTCCTTGAGATATTCTAGCCAGCGTCTTTGTCTCATATTTAGCTCCTTTTGTGAAAAGAGATATTTGAGACTTTTGTGATCGGAGTATACAGTAAACTGCACTCCATATAAGTAGTGTCTCCATATCTTTAGGGCAAATACCACCGCGGCCAGTTCTAAGTCATGGACGGGATAATTCTCCTCATGCTTCTTCAGTTGACGTGAAGAGTATGCTATGACCTTTCCTTGTTGCATTAAGACACACCCGAGGCCAATGCCAGAAGCATCGGTGTAAACCTCGAATTTCTCTCCTTCTATTGGTAGAGCTAAGACCGGAGCTGTAGTGAGATGATCCTTGAGAGTTTGGAAACTTCTTTCACATTCCTCACTCCATTCATATCGGATCTCCTTACGAGTTAATCTTGTAAGTGGTACGGCGATCTTAGAGAAATCTTTGATGAATCGCCGATAATAGCCTACAAGACTTAAGAAACTTCTGATCTCGCTAGCATTGGTTGGTTTTTCCCAGTTTCTAACAGCTTCAACCTTTGATGGATCAATAGATAGACCATCCTTGGATATCACATGTCCGAGGAAAGTCACTTCTTCAAGCCAGAATTCACATTTGCTGAGCTTTGCATATAATTGATTTTTCCTCAGTACTTGCAATGCGATCCTTAAATGCTCCTCATGTTCTTCCTTAGTTTTGGAATATATCAATATATCATCAATGAAGACTACTATGAATTGATCTAAGTAAGGCCTGAATATGCTATTCATTAACTGCATAAAGGCAGCAGGGGCATTGGTTAGTCCAAAAGGCATAACAACAAATTCATAGTGGCCATACCTGCTTCTGAATGCAGTCTTATGAATGTCATCATCCTTGATTCTTAACTGATGATATCCCGACCTGAGATCAATCTTGGAAAAATATTTGGATCCTGAAATCTGATCAAATAACTCATCGATTCTCGGCAGTGGATACTTGTTTTTGATAGTAAGATGATTCAATTGTCGATAGTCGATACACAATCTCATGGATCCATCCTTCTTCTTCACAAATAAGACTGGTGCTCCCCACGGGGAAGTACTTGGTCTAATAAACCCTTTTCGAATTAGTTCGATCAACTGCTCCTTCAATTCTTTGAGTTCCGCAGGGGACATTCTATAGGGTGCCTTTGAAACTGGACCAGCACCAGGGACTAAGTCAATGGTGAAGGCCACTTCTCTTTGAGGGGGTAATCCCGGCAAATCTTCCGGAAATACGTCTGGAAATTCTTGCACTACTTGAATGTCTTCTATCTTAGTGTCCTTTGTTTCCTTAACTGTGACAAATGCAAGGGAGGATACACATCCTTTCCTGACGAGCTTGCTTGCTCGAAGAGCCGAAATAAGAGGGGATCTGCTCCGACTCTTGGGGTGAGTAAAGACCAATTCTGGAAAATCTTTGAAAGCAATTTGGCTATTGCGGCAATCAACCGTTGCCTGGTATTTGGATAACCAGTCCGCTCCCAGTATAACATCATACTCCTTTAGATCAAGGCATATGAGATCTATAGGTAAATTCCTACCTTGAATCATTACCTCACAGTTTTGGTAGTGATGAGTAATATCATTTTCACTTCCCAGAGGAGTAGTTAGAACTATTTTTATCCATTCTGGTTCTAACGGTAACGGGTCGGCAAACTTCTTAGAAATAAAGGAATGCGATGCACCCATATCAAATAAGACATAAGCACTTTTGGAACAAATTTTCAATGTACCTTCCACTAATCCGCCTTCTTCTTCAGGTTCGGTCTCCTGGATTGCATGAAGACGAACATTCTTTGTCACTGGGCGTTTACCGTCACCGGCTTGGTCATTCATTAATGGACAATCGGGAATCCGATGCTCACGGCTTCCACAACGGAGACAAGCTCCTAATTTCCTCCAGCATTCTTCTGTCTTGTGACCAACCTTGTCACAATGCTTACACACTACATTTGAAGGGGTAGTGGTGATAGAGAAGGGCTTGGATTTCTTGAACTTGGAATCTTGAGAGGAAGAACCTCCATTATTGGGCCTCTTCTTAAAGTTGGGTTTGAAAGAACCTGAACTTGTGACTTGCTCCTTCTTGTCTTTTCCACGGATCCTATCAGATAGTTCCGTGGCATCTTCAAGTAATTGAGCTCTGCGCACTATTTCAGAATAAACTTGGATATCCATAGGCGCTAGTTGAGTAATATAGTGGGGCCTAAGCCCATTAAGAAATCTACGGGCTTTCATCTTCTCCGTGCTAATAAGATGCTTAGCATATCTAGACAACCTGGAGAACTGAGCTTCATAATCTGCTAATGATAAAGATCGTTGCTTTAATGCAGCGAATTCTGCAGCCTTCTTTTCTTGGACTCGGTCCGAGAAATATTTAGCATTGAAGTATTCCACAAATTCTTCCCATGTTACTTGAGTAGGATCGATGGTTGCTTCAATAGACTCCCACCAGCATCTAGCATCTTTCTCTAACTGGAATGTAGCTAATAGAACTTTGTCCTGATCCGTGCATTGCATGACACGGAATATGCGTTCGGTTTCCCAAACCCAATGCTCGGCATCGTCCGGATCAGTCGATCCCATAAACTTCGGGGGATTCATGTTCTTAAAGGCTTGGTGTAAGCTTTCAGCTCGTGGAGCACCACCTTGTGCTACCTGTTGTAGCACTTGAGTCATCCCCTGGAGGGTACGCTGCATGTTGCGCCATTGAGCACGTTCGGCAGCCATTATCCTACAATTACAATAACTATATCAGTATTATACCACTGTGATCTTATTAAAAGACTTATTGACTCTTAACCCTTGGTTCTACCCAATCTCACTTGGTTAAACGTTCAACTTATCCTTGGACTTGGGTTTTTCCTTGGAATTGAATACCTTAGGCTCTGATACCACAAAAATTGTCACGCCCCGAGCGCGGAAGATACCCGGATTTGCGCGATGAGTTTATATCAATCATGTCAATCAGAGTGGTCGTGTATTCGACACAAAGACAGAGATGCACAAAATAGTAAGATAACCCAATCCTTTATTTCATAATAGACTATTACAAATTCAATACTCTGTTTAATAAAAAGAAAAGTACATAGTTGACTCAAGAAAAATAGGAAAAAGACTAGATGACACTTGGACAAGCTCTAGCTCTTTCACTCTTGACCATTCCCATCCGATTGACTTCCATCGTCGTCGGACTTACCTGAAAAGTAAAAAGGGACAAACAGGATGAGCGAACGCTCAGTAGGAAATTATATCTAGCAAGGGGTTTAAGTGATTACATTTTTCATGAATGCAATAAAGCTATGCATGCTCGCATAAAACGACAAGATAGAGAGAATGTAATATCAAGGAAATAAGATGAACTTAATCATGAACTTTCAACAAGATAAAAAGTTTATTCAAGATATTCAAGCAAGTACGTTTAACAAGTCATGTCAAGAACTTTGGCTATCATGTATCAAGCAAGTAAATTACCCTTTTTCGGGCCACGCATTTCATGTCAAGTCAAGTACGATTCAAGTACAAGATGTGTGTGGAATGTCCAATCAAGCAAGTCAAGTACTCGGTATAATGCCAGATACCTTATCATTTTAACTCCCATGGGCACAAGTACTTTCGGGTGCTCCTCCCAGGACCAGATCGGGCCCTATATGCGCAGGCATTTATCATGTGTTTTGACATCCACTCTTGTTTATAGCCAACATAGAATTTCAATAATCAAGCTTGTAGACACGTACGACAACTTTGATAGAATAGAGTCCAAAATATGACAAAGGACATAGATTGGCGATAATAACGGTATAATCACGATTATCGATGAAACTAGGTAGAATTAGGTTCCCCTAACTTAGGTACCATGACAAATCGATATGGATATTCTATATATAGAATTGAGGTCCACATGAACAGTATATCAAAGGTAAGATACCCTCATTCTTATCATAGAATTGAGGTTTACAAGAACGACATGATATGGCATGATATCATCATCCCATTGAGAATTTCTTATGATATACTCTTTGTATAACATAAGGGCCGGTATCCCATGTTTCTTTAGAGTGACATGGCATCAATAGTGTAATGGATTTTTAGGGTACAACCAGCTCAGTCGGCCTTGAGGGAATCCAAGGCTACGATGAGTCTTACGGAGGTCTTTATGACTAACTCGCTAGTCCAAAGGAACGGAATGTCCAATGGAGAGCTTGTATGTCAATGAGAGTTGAGTGTGATCGATAAAACAACGTGAAAAGTGGGACTATACTCACGGAGTGGAGAATAGTGCCGATATATATGTATATGTATAATATGAAACCATCGGTTAACAGAACCGGATAGAAATCATTTTTATAGTAAAATAACGACTTAAGTAAGGTCGTTTATCAAGTAATTAACGCCTAACAGAAGGGCGTTTACATATGTTTCCATTTTGTAGAATTTTCAATAATTCAGTAATTTATCTAAAACGCGCCCTGGACAGGGGCGTTTCTTTGCAATGAGACGACTACAGTAGCAGGCGTCTTTTTATTTACAATATTTTACAGAACATATTTATTTTCAGAAATTATCAAAAACGCGCCCTTGGCAGGGGCGTTAATCATTAAATTCTTATTTTTACAAAATATACTGTTCGGGATTTTAACATAAACGCGCCCTATGAAGGGGCGTTACTTTTCTAATTCACGCCCAAGCATCGGGCGTTAGTCCCATGAAAGACGACCTAGCCACGGTCGTGAATTCAAGAAATACCATGAATTTTCATGGGCAATAATAATTTCAGGATAATAGAATTCATGGAGAACGAATGTATGGTCATGACAATAAAATTAGCAGGTTCGAAGACATGTGATCATGCATTATTGTAGGATCATTATTTCATAGATACTCAATTCTTAACATGGGTGATTAATAATTAAATAAAATTAACGCCTGTGTACAGGGCGTCAAATCCAAAATTGACGACCTTGGCACGGTCGTGTCTTGTAAATTAGCGCCCTTGACAGGGCGTCTCTTTCAAAATATTGCAGAAACGTATTAAAACTATAATAAACCATATGCATGTCATGCTTATATATATGTATATCTTGCATTAATTTTGTTTGGGCTACCATAACTTGAGAAAACCTACCTTAATTGATGATCTGGACCGTGAGAAGAGGAGCTCTTGTTCTTCGGTCCTAAAATTCCTACGAGAACAGAAGAAGAAATATTAGTATTTCTTCATACTTCCTGACCGAAGGTAAAAGAAAGAAGAACATCACCTTGTTCTTCACGTACGTACTGGATCCCTTCACCTTGCAGATTCCAACGTCCAAATAGGTTTAGGGTTCGGCTGTCAAGAGTCTTTATAGGATTTTGGGAAATCCTATTAGGGTTAGTGATTGTGTGGAAGTAATGCTTCCAATATAGAGTCCTTACCACCTTTTAACTCTTTCTAATACTTATCCATTACCCTGGATAAGTTCTGGGTTCGAACGGTTCTGGAATGTAATTAACGACCTAGGTCAGGGCGTCGATTCTTAAATTGACGACCTGGTGCAGGTCGTTTCTTAAGAAGCGCCTTGTGTAAGGGCGTTCCTTGTTTTAAAACACGCCCAAGATAGGGGCGTTACTTTGCCTTACCATTTTTGGCGTTTAGAATTTTGACGCCGTGTTGTCAGGGCGTCACTTCTTGAATAACGCCTTATCCAGAGGCGTTTCTAATTTGAATAGCGCCTTTATCCGAGGCGTTATTTTATTTTGTTTTATTTATCTATTTATTTGATTTATTTTAAAATCTTTATTATTATTAATTTTTTATCAGGGTTGCTACACCTATGCATGTATGCTCTCATCCTTGCACATCCCAAGTTCTCTTCTTATCTTGTTAAATTGATCCTGGTTTAAGGGTTTAGTGAAGATGTCAGCTAGCTGATTGTGTGTGTCAATGAAATTCAATTCAAAGACCCCTTTTCCTACATGATCTCTCAGAAAGTGATGACGGATATAAATATGATTGGTCCTAGAATGCTGAACAAGGTTTTTTGATAAGTTGATTGCACTGGTATTATCACACAATATTGGAACAATTTTCATTTCAACATCTAAATCAAGCAATTGATTTTTGATCCAAAGTACTTGGGCTCCACAACTTCCGGCGGCTACATATTTAGCCTCGGCCGTTGAGAGAGCTACTGAATGTTATTTCTTGGAGGCCCATGAGACTAGGCAACCACCAAGAAACTGACAGTACCCACTTGTACTTTTACGATCTACAATGCACCTAGCATAATCCGCATCTATATTGGTAATTAAATCAAAGGAACTACCAATAGGAAACCACAAGCCAAAGTCTATTGTGCCAATGACATATCTAAAGATGCGTTTAACAGCTGATAAATGAGATTCTTTGGGGCATGACTGAAAATGGGCACAAAGACATACAGTGAATTGAATGTCAGGGTGACATGCTGTAAGGTACAATAGTGATCCGATCATACCTCGAAACAGTGTAGGATCTACTGGTTTACCATTTTCATCTTTATCCAGCTTTGTGGTGGTAGCCATGGGAGTTGATATAGGTTTTCCTTCCGCCATCCCATATTTCTTCAACAATTCCATCGTGTACTTTGCTTGACTTATGAAAATGCCCTCAGAAGTTTGCTTCACCTGCAATCCAAGAAAAAAAGTTAGCTCTCCCATTAAGCTCATCTCGAATTCTCCTTGCATGATTTCTGTAAATTCATCGCATAAAGCATTATTAGTAGCTCCAAAAAAGATGTCATCCACATACACTTGAACTACTAAAATGTCTTTACCTGATTTCCTCTTGAACAGTGTTTGATCAACCTTACCTCTCTTGAAGCCATTTTCAATCAGAAATGAGGTAAGCTGTAGAAACCCGATAATTAAAAATGAGAAATAAAATTTTTAATTTCATTATGTAATTAAAATTTTCATGAAATAATCAAATTACATTTTTACTATATGAAATAAACTAGTTTATTTAATTTACTAGAAGTAAATAGAGATTAAACGCTTTAAACCTTAGATAAATCATAGTAAGCCTAATAAAAGTCCATATAATAGATTGGGATTATAATTGGTCCATTGGATAATCCATAATGGGCTGAATTAATGGTTAAAGAATTTATTAAAGGTTAAATTAACATTAATTTCGTAACACATGTTTAATATGATATTTAAGGGATTAAAATAACCACATTTCTAGAAGATTGACTCAAGAATCAACCCTTACCTAACAGCCCACCTTGGACCAGCCATTTTTACATTGTTTTCACACCTAAGATGGGCTAGATTAAGAGGAGAAACGGCATTTTTCTTCTAATTCGGACTTAATGGGTTTGGTGGAATTAGGTGAGGAATCTTGACAAATTTAGCTAAGTTTTGGCTATAAATAGAACCCCATTCGACTCTTAAACTATCCCTGGAGGTTAAGTATATGCTGCTGCAAAGATTTGTGGAGATTTGAAGGAAGATTTGGAGATCAAAGGATTTCTTTATATTTAGGGATATTTCTTTAGATCCATCTAAAGATAGGTGTCTCTCAGGCTAAACTCTAATTAAATCATGTCATCTTGTTCATTTTTCTGTCCTCTTTCCATTGATAGCTCATTTATTAAATTCTGTTATGAAATGAGCAAGTTATGGTCATTTTATTGGATGGGTATTCCCATTTTTTTCATCAGGTCCAAAACGTGATATACCTCAGTAGCGTGTTCTGAACGCGCCAGCCCGACCCAGAGCTTTCAGACAGACCCCGTCCCTTTGACCAAATTTTCAAAAATATACATAAAATAATGTAATAATACTTTCCTTATCGCGCTATACTTGACTAGCGCGTTCTTCATGAACGCGCTAGTCTCTGCTAGCGCGTTCATACCCTTAACCCCGGATGACCAGAAATCAAAAGTATAATACTTCTAATATATATACATATACATAAGGTGTTTATATATATATCAGGTGTCTATATCTATTATGGTTTATACAGAACCTATCTCTTTCCTTTAGTTTTCAAAAATTTTAAATATATATATATGTTCCTGAACACGTCACTCTTGACTAGCGCGTTCTTCATGAACGCGCTAGTCTCTGCTAGCGCGTTCATACCCTTAACCCCGGATGACCAAAAATTAAAAGTATAATACTTCTAATATAAATACATATACATAAAGTGTTTATATATATATCAGGTGTCTATATCTCTTATGGTTTATACAGAACCTATCTATTTTATTTAGTTTTTAAAATTTTTAAATATATACATATGTTCTTGAACGCGCCACCCTTGGCCAGCGCGTTCTTGAAGATCGCGCTAGGTAGGTATAGCGCTTTCATAAAAATTTTTTTGAAAATTTTGGTGATCAAAAATATAATATTTTGAATATATATATTGTATTTATGTATGCTGTATGAACGCGACCCTGAGCTATAGCGCGTTCACAGACAGTAACATCTTTTCAGCCTGAAAATTATTTCAGAATGTAAAAAAAGTATTTTCTATCATATTAATGTATAAAAAACTACTTTCAGCATGTTAAATCTATTTTCTTATCATATGGTTAATTAATGTATGATTAAATACTAATATCTAAACTCATGATTTTAATTCATAAGCATATATTTCCATAACTAAAACTTGATGATTTATGATTCTGAGATTAAGCTAAGATATTTAAAAATAAAACTACTATCTTAATTTTTCTTCCTACTTACCGTTCATTTTTGAACTCCACGACTTAATGTCGTTAAACATGATGCCTTAAAATTGTTATCTACTTTCTTGCAACTTCTGAAATTTTGTCAAATCTGTGCTTCTAACAAACAACATATTCTTGAAAATCATTGGCCATATACATTAAAGCGGATGTCTAAACGTACTTGGGATCTTCGGATCCATATGACTCAATGCCTAGCATTAATGGGGCCCGGTCTGATCCTGGGGGGAGCGCCCGAAAGTACTTGTGCCCATGGGAGTTGATTGACCAACGGTGTGATATTGTACCGAAGTGCATGATAGATTTACTTGATACGGCATTCCACTATTCGCACTTGTTTACTTGTTACTTGTTTACTTGAAAATTATATAAATTACTTGACTTACGTGAAAATGGCCAATTACATGAAATTCTTTACTTGTTCAAAGTCATTACTTGGAAATTCATCTTGATATCATATTATCTCAATTACTTGGAAATTCCATTCATGTTTATACACTTCCCGATACAAGTTAAAAATTTATTTAAATTGTTAATACTTAAAGATTTCCTGGTTCATAGAGATATAAAATCCTACTGAGCTTTTTAGCTCACCCTACGTTTTGGTTAATTGTTACAGGAAATCAAAATGAACAAGGGAATGGACAAGAGTGAGAGAGTGATTTTCCTTTTTACCTAGGTTTATGTAGATCATTAGTGTTTTTACAAGAATGATGTACTTTGGGATTGAAAGTTGTAATTTACCTTTATGGCTTATCAATTAGTGTTGTAAACTTCATTTTGATGGAATAAAAGTATCATTTTCCTATTCATTTCTAACTTTAGAAATAAAATTGTACATGCTCTGATCGACACGCTTGTTTACGACTAGTCGCGCCCTCGATATTCCGCGTCGGGGCGTGACATAAGCCGTTCATACCACTCCCTTGGTGTTTGCTTTAGTCCGTACAAGGCCTTTTGGAGCTTGTACACATGTCGTGGATCTTTGGAATCTTCAAAACCTGGAGGCTGCTCTACAAAAACATCCTCCTTGATATAATCGTTAAGAAAAGCAGATTTAAAATCCCTTTGAAATAACTTAAAGTTCAAAGAGCAAGCATAGGACAGTAAGATCCAGACTGCTTCAAGTCTATCAACCGGTGCAAAAGACTCATCAAAATCAATACCCATCTCCTGGCTATACCTGTAAGGCCCGTGTCTTAATGGATCCTTCATGGTATTTGTTCTATTAATTGTTCTGGAAATTCCGGCTATTTTCCTGGATTTTTAGGAATTTGTCTGGCATTTTTCCGGATTTGTTCGGAGCTGTTTGAGGGTTATTGAATATTAATAAGATTTTTATATATATAATGATTATATTATATATATATTAATTTTATTTATTTTTATTTTTTTTTATATCTCTCACCCTCACTCTCTCTCTCCCCCGTCGATCTCTCATTTCACCCTCTCCCTCTCTCTCTCCTCCGTGCGGCCACCTCCTCTCCTCTCTTAGGGATCGGGGTCGAGACGGCGTCGGATTGAGATGAGGTTGGCACCGTTGGATTCCTCGCGTCGAGTAGAGCGCGTGGGTGTCCACTTCGGCGTGGATCGGTGATCGTGGGAGCGAGGTGGAGCGTGGAAGCTCCGTGGCTATTCCTCCTTGCATGCGGCCCGTTCGACGGTTTCGGCTTGCGAAAGGTAGGGGGATGGAACCTCGATCTTGCTAGGATCGTTTCCTTTAGCTCGTTTGTTGATTAGCACCCCGTAGCATGCATGATGTTCATATTTCCATTTTTGGGGTTTTAGCCTAAATCTTGAGTTTAATGCGTTTTAGGCCTTGCATGTGCTAGATTTAGATGTTAAATTGTTGTCTAGCATGCGTGGTTTGACAGGTTATCAGGTTTTTCGTCGATACCCGGCGTTTTCAGCCGTCCGGGAGGGCTTCGGTTTACAAACCGCACCCGCCCGTAACCCAGGTGCAGTGACGGTCCTGCCAGGAACCGTCACTTGCCCGACGGTCCAAGGTGGACGCGTCACTACCAAATAGCGGCCCAATAGGGGTGCGTTACTTGGAGAGTAACGGTGGGGCTCCCATCCGTTACTCATCAACTGTTTTCCGTGATTTTGGTCAGGCGGTGCGCCCGGCGGCCTGTCGGCCGACCGTCGTTTCGGTCCGACGCGCCTAGACCGGGGCGTTACTTCGCCTGCTACCATTTAGAACGCTGATAGGTGGTTTGAGCCTCGGGTGGATGTGACGGCGGTGACCCCACGCGTCGCTTCGAAGTAACGCGCAGGGCCCTTACCGTTACATGCCCTTGGTGCCTCTTGAGCTGGAACCCTGAAGGGAGTGACGGATGGGGACTGGAGCGTCATTCTTGAAGTAACGCGCCGACCCCCGACCGTCGTTTGCATGTGGCGCGTGGGTCCTTGACCGCCACTTCCCTGATGGCTGCAATATATTCCCAGCCCATTGCTTATGCGTTCCGTTCTATATTCATGCCATAGTTGTATTGTTTTACTATATTGTGGCGTGTTTTATGTGCCAATAGAGTAGCTTTTCTTTCCAGGCAATGGAGCCACTGTTGTTGCCCTAAGGTCTGTTGAGTACCGACCCGCTTGAGGATGGCGGAGGGGTATATTTCCCATTCACGGTTTGTAAGCTAGTTCCGTGGGCTCCCAGCCAATGGTAGCGTCCTGCCAAGGGAGAAAACTAGTTAGAGGGCCTGGCTCAGGCTAGAGTCAGTGTGTGCACACGTGGTCGGAGACTGTGGACTGACGCCGACGGGTGTCACTCCGACTGGTCACTTGGTCTGGTACTGTTTGCGCGCTTAGCTTGTCGCTTGTCGACTGCGAGTGCTTGAGACGCAGTGTAAGCCGTCAGTGGACGCTTCTGGTTTCTGCTCCAGTGGTTGTCCTTCCTTGTTGCTTGGATTAGTTGCAGCTCATTCTAATTGGTAGTTTTAGCTTTAATCGCTTGCATTTAATTAGTAGCGGCATGTGTTAGCTGTTATACTTGCTTAGATAGAGTTTACAGCTTTCTGGTGATTAGATATTCATGCCATTGCCTGTGTATTTATTTGAATGCATGCTTTAATTGCTGTTAATTATGCATGTTCGCATGTTTAGTGCGAGGTAGGGATCCGCGTGACCCCTACTGAGTCTGGCTGTGACTCACCCTTCTCCTTTCAGGTGAGCCGCGCCCGACATCTCCCGGAGTTTAGCGTGCTGTTTCGGGACCGTTCCTTAGCTGCCAGCTGTGCACGAGCTGCCTTTTTGAGGCTTGTGTTGTACTTTTGCCGGGGTATGCCCCGCGTAGTTGTGCCCTGTGGACTAGTGTTTGTGACTCTGGACTAGTTATATATATCACTCTGGTTATTTTAAATTGCTTCCGCACTTGTGTTTAAATCTTAAATACTTATTTGTATTGCGCGCCCCAATTCGCAATTAATTATGCATATTCCTCAGCTAACCCCCCACTAACCCTTCAGGGGCCTCATCAGCCTCTTGGGTGGCCTCCCCAGTTCTTGGTGTCGGTATACCGATGTTATCGGTATATCGGTATCCTGAACTCTGGGTCGTCACAGGTGGTATCAGAGCTTGAAGTTGAGGATTTGCGTAAAGAATTGGAATTGACGCTTGGTCCAGAGCTAGTCCTGTTGTTGTCTCTTGCTGGCATAGGATGTTTTCCGTATGATTGATGGATTTCATTGTTGATTGTGTTTCTGGCAGCATAATTATGCCGCCTCGTCGAGGAAGACCTCCTCGAGCTCCTCGTGTTCCTCGAGATGCGCCCAGGGAAGATAGCGGTTCTGCACCTCCTCCTGCAGTTCCCGCTGTTCCTGTCGTTCCAGTTGCTCCTCCAGTGCCGATCGTTCAAGCTGAAGTGCCTGGCAGTCGAGGCAAGGCTTTGAAGGAATTTCTGATGTTTAATCCGCCTGCTTTCGATGGCCAAGCTGATCCAGAAGTCGCGAGGCAATGGATGGATGCGATAGAGCGTGTTTTTGTTTCGATGGAGTGTGCTGAAGATGAGAAAGTCATGCTCGCTGCCTTTCAACTCCAGGGTACGTCCATTGCGTGGTGGAAAGCCGAGTGGCAGATTTCCTTTCGATCCAGACCTCTTCGGCAAATCACTTGGGCAGAGTTCGTTGCTGCTTTTGAGCGTGCCTATACTCCTGCCTGCTTGCAGATGGATAAGATGTATCGGTTTATGGAATTGACCCAGGGCAGTATGACCGTGCTTCAGTACAGGAATAAGTTCTTGGAATTGGGTCAGTATGCGCCCCATGTGCTGGCCAGTGAAGCTTTGAAGACCCAGCAATTCTTGCGAGGGTTGAGGCCAGAGTTGAAGATGCCGTTGATAGCGAGTCGTGTTGCGGATCTCGATACTGCGTGCCAGACAGCTGTAGCTTTAGAGCTGGAGATGGCGAGACCGGGTGGATATCCCCAGGCAGGGTCAGTGCAGCCGGTGGCTCAGGTTCAGCAGACTTACCGACAGCCCGTGCCTAGTGTTCCTTCGGTCCAGTCAGAGGTTTCCAGTGCTTCCTCTCCTTCTAAGCCCAAGTTCAAAAGGTTCAAGAAGAAGAAGAAGTTTGTTCAGCAGCCGTCCGGTGCAGATTCTGTTCAGCAGCCGACAGCACCTTCTTCTCAAACTCGACAGAGCTCAGCTGCTAGTCAGCCGTGGACGTGTCGGAGATGCGGTGGTCATCATAAGGGCCAACCGTGTTCTCTTCCTGTTGTTTGCTTTAGGTGTGACCAGCCAGGTCATGTGGTTCGAGATTGCCCGCTGAGGCCGAATCCATTGCAAGCTCCTCAGTTTTCTCAACCTCAGCCGCAGTTTAGACCTCCTGCACCTCAAGCTCCACAGCAATTTTTCTCTCAGGCGTCGGCGTCTTCTCAGCAATCTTCAGTTGGTTCTAAGAAGCAGAAAGGCAAAGTTTCTCATTTGACAAGAGCTGATGCTGCTGCGTCCCATCTTGTGGAAGGTACGATTATGCTTTATGGTCATGCAGCTCATGTCTTATTTGATTCTGGTGCTTCTCACTCTTTTATTTC
This sequence comes from Amorphophallus konjac, assembly GCA_022559845.1. Lineage (NCBI taxonomy): Eukaryota > Viridiplantae > Streptophyta > Magnoliopsida > Alismatales > Araceae > Amorphophallus > Amorphophallus konjac. Next base: position 134,487,180 of record CM040124.1, on the reverse strand, counting down.
TGAGGATTTTATGGCTTGTATTGAGGAACCCACTTCTGAGCTGTCTTGTGAGTTGTTTGTGGAATTGCCTTCTGGAGATTTCATGGTTACTCCCTTGTGTTTGGATGAGTCTCCTGTGATGATTGATGATCACCAGTTGCCGGCGAGATTGTATGCGTTGCAGCTGGCAGATTATGATGTTATTCTGGGAATGGATTGGTTGGAGCATTATGGAGCTGTGGTTGACTGCAGATCGAAGAAAGTCTATTTTCAGCCCCAGGGAAAATCAGCCTTTTATTTTCAAGGTATTCGATCCCGTTCTTCTCGTATGATTATTTCTGCTATTCGAGCCTATAGGTTGCTTAGCGCAGGTTGTCAGGGATTCCTTGCTTCAGTGGTGGCTGTTGAAAAACCACGACGGGATGTTTGTGATATTCCGGTTGTCTGTGAGTTCCCTGATGTGTTTCCTGACGAGTTGCCAGGCTTGCCCCCAGAGCGAGAGATTGAGATGGTGATTGAACTGATTCCAGGTACTGGCCCCTTAGCAAAGCCGCCGTACCGAATGGCTCCAGCTGAATTGAAAGTACTGCGTGCACAGCTACTAGAGTTACTGGAGAAGGGTTATATTCGTCCCAGTTTTTCTCCGTGGAGTGCCCCAGTACTGTTTGTGAAAAAGAAAGATGGAAACCTGAGGCTTTGTATTGATTACAGGCAGCTGAATCAGGCGACTATCAAGAATAAGTATCCGCTCCCCAGGATTGATGATTTGTTTGACCAGTTACAGTCTGCTGCTGTCTTTTCACGGATTGATCTCCGATCTGGCTATTTTCAGTTGCGGATCCGGGAATCTGATGTGGAGAAGACTGCTTTCAGTACTCGATATGGTCACTTTGAATTTTTAGTCATGCCGTTTGGTTTGACTAATGCCCCAGCAGCCTTCATGGATCTAATGCAGCGTATCTTTCGTCCATTTCTGGACCATTTTGTGGTGATCTTTGTTGATGATATCTTGATATATTCTGCCTCTGTTGATGAACATGTGCAGCATTTGAGGATCGTTCTGCAGACTCTAAGAGATCACGAGCTTTATGCGAAGCTCAGTAAATGTGAATTCTGGCTTCGGGAGATTCATTTTCTTGGCCATGTGATTTCTAGTGATGGAGTAGCAGTAGACCCTGCAAAGATTGATGCCGTTTTGAGTTGGCAGAGACCGAGGACCATCACGGAGATACGAAGTTTTTTAGGATTGGCTGGATATTACCGCAGATTCATTCAGGATTTTGCGAAGATTGCAGCACCGATGACTAAATTGACACGGAAGGGTGTGCCATTTGTCTGGTCGGATCAGTGTGAGGCTAGCTTTGTTGAATTGAAAAGGCTGTTGACTTCTTCTCCAGTGTTGACTTTGCCTTCCGACTCGGGTGGTTTTCTTGTTTGTACAGATGCGTCTCGAGTAGGTTTGGGTGCAGTGCTGATGCAACATGGTAAGGTTATCGCATATGCATCTCGGCAATTGAAACAGCATGAAGGAAATTATCCCACTCATGATCTAGAGCTAGCTGCAGTTATTTTTGCCTTGAAGATCTGGAGACATTATCTGTATGGTGAGAAATTTCAGATTCTTACTGATCATCAGAGTTTACAGTATATTTTCTCCCAGAAAGATCTGAATCTCAGGCAGAGGCGATGGATGGAATACATGAAAGATTATGACTTTACACTCTCCTATCAGCCAGGTAAAATGAATGTTGTGGCTGATGCTCTGAGCAGGAAAGTACAAGTCAGTCATTTGTTGCTTCGTGAATGGAAATTGTGGGAACAGCTTCCGAGCGAGGCATTGTGTGTAGAGATTCCTGCCGATCCGAGGATGGCAGTTTGTGCTAGCTTGGTTTTGGGTTCAGCTTTGTATCAGCAGATTCTAGAAGCCCAACAAGCTGATTCTGATTTGGCCCGTGTTATATCAAGATATGATGTGGAATTTGATGACGAGCTGGTCGTCAGTTTCCAGGGCAGATTGTATATTCCTGTTGATGATGATTTGAGGAATGAGATTTTGAGTGAAGCCCATGGTTCCCGTTTTGCTATTCACCCTGGTGTCACCAAGATGTATCAGAATTTGAAGAAGCAGTTCTGGTGGCCCGGCATGAAGAAGGACATGGCTATTTTTGTTTCTAAGTGCTTGACTTGTCAATTAGTTAAAGCCGAACATCAAAAGCCAGGTGGTCTGCTTCAGCCATTGGAAATTCCGATGTGGAAATGGGACCATGTTACTACAGATTTTGTGGTGGGTTTGCCTCGAACTTCTCAAGGTTTTGATGGAATCTGGCTGCTTGTCGACAGATTGACGAAAACCGCCAGATTGTTGCCAATTAAAGTCACTTGGAGTGTGCAGAGATTGGCCGAGCTCTATGTGCAGAAGATCGTGCCATTGCATGGAATTCCTGTTTCACTTGTGTCAGATCGTGACCCGCGTTTTACCTCTGGCTTCTGGCGTAGTTTCCAGAAAGCTTTGGGCACTGAGTTAGCTTTCAGTTCAGCGTATCATCCACAGTCAGATGGACAGTCAGAGAGAACTATTCAGACTTTGGAAGACATGCTGAGATCGTGTTGCCTTGATTGGCAAGGTTCGTGGGGTCAGCATTTGCCACTTGTTGAGTTTGCTTATAATAACAGTTTTCACTCCAGTATTGGCATGGCTCCTTATGAAGCGCTGTATGGTCGTCCTTGTCGTACTCCTCTGAACTGGTTTGATGTTGGGGACCGACTGTTGACAGGACCGGACATGGTACAGCAGTGTTCTGATGTGGTTCGTCTGATCAGACAGAGATTGTTGACGGCTCAGAGTCGACAGAAAAGTTATGCAGATCGGCGCAGACGTCCACTACAATTTGAGCCAGGAGATATGGTGTTTGTTAAAATATCTCCAATGAAGGGTGTTTCCAGGTTTGGGAAGCGTGGAAAGCTTAGTCCGCGGTATGTTGGCCCTTTTCCGATTGTTGAAGCTATTGGTTCAGTGGCTTATCGTTTGCAACTGCCGGCGGCCATGCAAGCTATTCATAATGTGTTCCACGTGTCTCAGTTGAGGAAATATGTGTCTGATGCTTCTCATGTTCTCGATGATTCAGTGTGGCCCGAGGTGACTGCTGATTTGTCCACGCCAGAGTTTCCTATCCGAATTGAAGACCGTCGTGAGCAGCGGTTGAGAAATAAGGTTATTCCTCTGGTAAGGGTTGCTTGGCAGCGTCACTCTGGTAACGAGTCTACTTGGGAGCGTGAAGATGAGATGCGTCAGCTTTTTCCTTTCTTGTTCCAGTGAGGTATAAGTCCTTTCTCAGTTTCCTCCTTTTCGGTTATTGTAAATTTCGAGGGCGAAATTTCTGTAAGGAGGGAGGGACTGTAAGGCCCGTGTCTTAATGGATCCTTCATGGTATTTGTTCTATTAATTGTTCTGGAAATTCCGGCTATTTTCCTGGATTTTTAGGAATTTGTCTGGCATTTTTCCGGATTTGTTCGGAGCTGTTTGAGGGTTATTGAATATTAATAAGATTTTTATATATATAATGATTATATTATATATATATTAATTTTATTTATTTTTATTTTTTTTTTATATCTCTCACCCTCACTCTCTCTCTCCCCCGTCGATCTCTCATTTCACCCTCTCCCTCTCTCTCTCCTCCGTGCGGCCACCTCCTCTCCTCTCTTAGGGATCGGGGTCGAGACGGCGTCGGATTGAGATGAGGTTGGCACCGTTGGATTCCTCGCGTCGAGTAGAGCGCGTGGGTGTCCACTTCGGCGTGGATCGGTGATCGTGGGAGCGAGGTGGAGCGTGGAAGCTCCGTGGCTATTCCTCCTTGCATGCGGCCCGTTCGACGGTTTCGGCTTGCGAAAGGTAGGGGGATGGAACCTCGATCTTGCTAGGATCGTTTCCTTTAGCTCGTTTGTTGATTAGCACCCCGTAGCATGCATGATGTTCATATTTCCATTTTTGGGGTTTTAGCCTAAATCTTGAGTTTAATGCGTTTTAGGCCTTGCATGTGCTAGATTTAGATGTTAAATTGTTGTCTAGCATGCGTGGTTTGACAGGTTATCAGGTTTTTCGTCGATACCCGGCGTTTTCAGCCGTCCGGGAGGGCTTCGGTTTACAAACCGCACCCGCCCGTAACCCAGGTGCAGTGACGGTCCTGCCAGGAACCGTCACTTGCCCGACGGTCCAAGGTGGACGCGTCACTACCAAATAGCGGCCCAATAGGGGTGCGTTACTTGGAGAGTAACGGTGGGGCTCCCATCCGTTACTCATCAACTGTTTTCCGTGATTTTGGTCAGGCGGTGCGCCCGGCGGCCTATCGGCCGACCGTCGTTTCGGTCCGACGCGCCTAGACCGGGGCGTTACTTCGCCTGCTACCATTTAGAACGCTGATAGGTGGTTTGAGCCTCGGGTGGATGTGACGGCGGTGACCCCACGCGTCGCTTCGAAGTAACGCGCAGGGCCCTTACCGTTACATGCCCTTGGTGCCTCTTGAGCTGGAACCCTGAAGGGAGTGACGGATGGGGACTGGAGCGTCATTCTTGAAGTAACGCGCCGACCCCCGACCGTCGTTTGCATGTGGCGCGTGGGTCCTTGACCGCCACTTCCCTGATGGCTGCAATATATTCCCAGCCCATTGCTTATGCGTTCCGTTCTATATTCATGCCATAGTTGTATTGTTTTACTATATTGTGGCGTGTTTTATGTGCCAATAGAGTAGCTTTTCTTTCCAGGCAATGGAGCCACTGTTGTTGCCCCAAGGTCTGTTGAGTACCGACCCGCTTGAGGATGGCGGAGGGGTATATTTCCCATTCACGGTTTGTAAGCTAGTTCCGTGGGCTCCCAGCCAATGGTAGCGTCCTGCCAAGGGAGAAAACTAGTTAGAGGGCCTGGCTCAGGCTAGAGTCAGTGTGTGCACACGTGGTCGGAGACTGTGGACTGACGCCGACGGGTGTCACTCCGACTGGTCACTTGGTCTGGTACTGTTTGCGCGCTTAGCTTGTCGCTTGTCGACTGCGAGTGCTTGAGACGCAGTGTAAGCCGTCAGTGGACGCTTCTGGTTTCTGCTCCAGTGGTTGTCCTTCCTTGTTGCTTGGATTAGTTGCAGCTCATTCTAATTGGTAGTTTTAGCTTTAATCGCTTGCATTTAATTAGTAGCGGCATGTGTTAGCTGTTATACTTGCTTAGATAGAGTTTACAGCTTTCTGGTGATTAGATATTCATGCCATTGCCTGTGTATTTATTTGAATGCATGCTTTAATTGCTGTTAATTATGCATGTTCGCATGTTTAGTGCGAGGTAGGGATCCGCGTGACCCCTACTGAGTCTGGCTGTGACTCACCCTTCTCCTTTCAGGTGAGCCGCGCCCGACATCTCCCGGAGTTTAGCGTGCTGTTTCGGGACCGTTCCTTAGCTGCCAGCTGTGCACGAGCTGCCTTTTTGAGGCTTGTGTTGTACTTTTGCCGGGGTATGCCCCGCGTAGTTGTGCCCTGTGGACTAGTGTTTGTGACTCTGGACTAGTTATATATATCACTCTGGTTATTTTAAATTGCTTCCGCACTTGTGTTTAAATCTTAAATACTTATTTGTATTGCGCGCCCCAATTCGCAATTAATTATGCATATTCCTCAGCTAACCCCCCACTAACCCTTCAGGGGCCTCATCAGCCTCTTGGGTGGCCTCCCCAGTTCTTGGTGTCGGTATACCGATGTTATCGGTATATCGGTATCCTGAACTCTGGGTCGTCACAATACCCCTTGGTAATAAGTCGAGCCTTATTTCTAACAGCCAATCCCGCATCATTTAGCTTTTTTCTGAAAACCCAACAGGTTCCAATAGTGAGATGGTTCTTAGGACGTGGCACGAGAGTCCACACCTCCTTTCTTTCAAACTGGTGCAGCTCTTCATGCATAGCCTGAATCCAGGATTCATTTTGAAGAGCTTCATAAATGTCCTTGGGCTCTTCTTGTGAAAGTAAGGCCATCAAATCTTCCTCTTCTACTTGCCTTAGAGAGGACCTTATTTTTACCCCCATCCTTCAAATTACCTATGATGTTCACAGCTGGGTGATCCTTTAGAAATGTGGAAGAACTGGGCAAGTCAGGATGCTGCACTTGTGGTTCTTGCAGTGTCTCAATTGTAGGATCTTCATCTTCTTCACTCTTGCTTGGAGTTGCTTTCAATGGATCATCCTTAGCTCCGACATTAGTTGAATTCCTAAGAGCTTCATCTGCATCCATGGTAGAAGAAATTTGATTTGTCAGTTTTGATTCGGATTCCTCAAAAATAACATGAGGACTTTCTACAATGACTAAAGTCCTTTTATTTAATAATCGGTAAGCTCTAGAATTAAGTGCATAACCTAGGAAGATTCCTTTGTCATTATTTTCATCAAACTTACCCAGGTTGGACTTACCATTGTTCAAAATGTAGCAAGGGCATCCAAAGGGTTTAAGATAGGAGATGTTTGGTTTCTTACCCTTGTAGAGCTCATATGGAGTTTTCTTCAAAATAGGCCTTACCATTGCCCTATTGATGATGTAGCATGATGTACTTACTGCCTCAGCCCAAAAGTATTTAGGTAGTGGGTTCTCACTTAGCATGGTCTGGGCCATGTCTATCAACGTTCTATTTTTCCTCTCTACTACTCCATTTTACTGGGGCGTCCTTGGTGACGAGAAGTTGTGTGTGTACCCCTGATCTTCACAGAAATTACTGAATTCGTGATTTTTCAAATTCACCACCATGTTCAATCTGGATGGTGGTGATGAGGTAGCCTCTATCATTTTGGATTTTCCTGTAAAACACTTGAAACTCCGTCAAGGCATCACTTTTATTGGCTAAAAATAACACCCATGTAAATCTGGAGTAATCATCAACAATTACAAATCTAAAAGATTTACCTCCTAGGCTGGATATCCTAGTGGGACCAAATAAATCAATATGCAGCAATTCTAGAGGCCGGGAGGTACAAACAATATTTTTATTTTTGAAGGAAATGCGTGTTTGCTTGCCTTTTGAGCAAGCCTCACAGATTCTATCGCTTTCAAATTTCAATTTTGGCAAACCATTTACCAAGTCATGTCTGTACAACTTGGAGATTACTCTAAAACTAGCATGACCTAGTCTTCGGTGCCATAGCCATGTATTCTCATGGTTGTTAGCTACCAAACACACATCATAACATGAAACATCATCAAGATCAATAGTATACACATTGTTATTCCTTGTATCGATGAATCTGATTTCATTTGAGATTTTACTCATGACAAGACAGTGGGTTTCATCAAAAACTATCTTAAAACCCTTGTCACACAACTGGCTTATGCTCAGCAGATTATGATTTAAACCTTTCACCAAAAGGACATTTTCAATCAAGGTTTCTGAATTCGTACGTATGTTTCCAACTCCAATTATTTTACCTTTGTCCTTTCCACCAAAGGCAACTGAACCTCCTTCCTTTTCTTACAGCTTGGAGAACACCTTCTTGTCCCCTGTCATATGTCTTAAACAACCGCTGTCCAAATACCATTTGCTCCCCCTGGCTTCAAGACATAACTGCAAGAAACAAAATTCTCATGCAATTGTTTTTGGTACCCAAACAAGTTTGGGTCCATAGGAGTTAGTCCAACTCTTTGCGGGTGTTCTCTTTATCCATGGAGCATGATATTTAGGTATGCTTTGTCTAAACCAGCAGTTAGAAATCACATGACCAAATCTACCACAATGGAAGCAATTAACATGTGAGAATGTTCTTTGATATCTGTGTGGTTTAGGCTGAACATGTTGGGGCTTGGTGTGAGAGCATGAAGCACAGTCATTTCCTTTTTCATGTACGTGAGATGTGGTGATCTTGTGTTCAAGAGATTTTTTATTCTGGGATATGTACCCCAATCCTTCTCTCGGGAAGTTAACTTTAACTCCCAAAATATTGTCCATGTTTTGTTTCCCTTTAACAAACCTAGAAAGAGTGGACTGCAAGTCAGTCACCTCTGTATTCAAGTTCACATTTTCATTTTTGATTTTTGACATGGAAGATGTTAGGATTTCTTTTTCTTCCTTGAGCTTTTCACACACATTTTCAATTTCAGAAATTTTACGTGAAAGTTCCTCTTTGACTTTTTCAAGATCTGAAACGGTTAGAAGTAATGTTTCTTTTTCCTCAGATAGCTCAAACCATTCTTGTTCTAGTTTCTCAAATCTAACATAAATATCATCATGGGCTGACTCATCAATCTTTTTCTTGAGATTTTTTTTTCAGATCTAATTTTTTTTGTATTTAGTGTACAGTTTTTCATATTCTGACTCTCACTGTTCATTTGAAATAAAATTCGGGTCAGAATTTACCTCGGTTGAGTCATCTTCATGTGCCATGAGGCACAGGCTTTCCACCAGCTCTTGAATCTCCTCGTCGGACGGTTCGTCCTCTTCGTCGCTCCATGTGGCGACCATGGCCTTAGGCTTTCTGAATTTATCCTTTTTGAATTTCTTCTTCAGATCTGGGCACTCTCCCCTCATGTGCCCGGGCTTCTTACATTCGTAGCATATAATGCTACTTGGTTTGCTTGGCTTGCCCTTGACTTGAGTGGGCTTCCTTGCCCCTTTTCTGAAGTTTCCTTGAAAGTTCCTCTTTTTTCTCAAGAATCTCTTCACTTGGCGAGTTATCATGGCCAAGTCTTCTTCTTCATTGCTTCCCTCCCTAGATTCCTCTTCTTGAAAGTCATCATCAGATTGATGAGCTTTCAATCCCATGACTTTCTTCTTCTTCGTATCTTCCTCGGTTGTTCTCTTCATATTATCTCATAGGTCATGAGTGACCCTATGAGCTCATCCAAGGAAAGTGTGGACAGATTTTTGGAATCTTCGATCACTATGGCTTTTGTGTGCCACGCGGATGGCAGTGATCTCAGAACCTTCCTCACAAGGTCGGAGTTCGTGTACTCCTTCCCAAGGCTTTTGAGACCATTCGTGATCTCAGTTAGCCTTGCGAACATTTCAGAAATTGTTTCTTCGGGCTTCATTTTTAACAGCTTGTAATCGCTAACGAGCAGGTTGGCCTTGGTTTCTTTGACCTCTGAGGTTCCTTCATATATGAGACGCAGCTTGTCCCACATTTCTTTGGCTGAGCTGCACATAGAGACACGAGAGAACTCATTAGGATGAATAGCACATTGCATAATATTCATGGCATTGAATTTTATAGTGCATTTTTTAAATTTCCTTGGGTGTCCATTTCTCTTCATCATCCCCGAGTTTGTATGGACCCTTGTCCACAACTCTCCAGATCTCATACTCTTGGGCTCTTAGAAAGACATGCATCCTATTTTTCCAATAGGAATAATTCGAGCCATCGAAGTAAGGAGGACGATGAATTGAATGACCCTCAAGCATCATTCCCTTATTTGCCATTGATCTGGATCGCACTCTAGATCGTTAGATCTCAAAAGATAGAGCCTTAGCTCTGATACCAATTGAAGTCCGCAATCAATGGCACCCAAGAGGGGGGTGAATTGGGTGATATCAAAATTTTGACAAAGCTATACTCAATTTGAAGTTTATATGAAAACACAATGGATCAAGTGCAAGACAAAATAGATCTCTCGAAATCAATCACTACAATAACCCTTGGTACTAGGCGGAGTTGGCAAATCTGTAGATTCACTCAACGCAAGCTGTTATCTTTCTGGCAAGAGTAACATTGTCATTCTGAATCCAGATTTTGATAAACCGAGGATCTATTTGAAAGTGATCAGTTAATCTAGATCTAATAGGTGCAAAAGATCTAAATCCACACACAAGCTTAGAAGGGGGATAGAAGAAAAGGAAAAAACCACAATGAGATAGCAATTTTGAGGTGGTTCGGATGCCACAACAGCAACCTACGTCCACCGTTCATCGACTGTGAGGATCCACACACTATCTTGTAAAGAGATACAAGATCGAACACACACACACACACACACACACACACACACACACACACACACACACACACACACGTTGGGAGATGGAGGCTCCCAGGAAGGTGTGAGGACACCTAACTACACACACGAATCCAACAAGATTAACTAGACACACACATGGATCTAGGAAGATCCACACACACATAAGATTGCTACATGATTACAAGAACCACACTTGAAGCTTAGAAAGATTAAGAATGGAAACACAAAAGAAAAGGCTTGATTGATGCTCCCCCTTAGTTGATGAAGAGTTTCTTGGATGTAGCTTGAACTCCACTTGGCTTGGGATTGATCTCTTTCATATATGGCTTGATCTTCACTTGAGGATGGATGAAGAAGGATGAAGAACTTCTTCTCGGAGCACTGTTCACGTCTACAGTGCTAGCTCCCTTCTCTCCCCTTTGGTAGCCTTCTTAATCCCTCTTAGAGCATTAGGGTTTCTTACCCCAAAGACGTGATTTTATATCTCTTGAATGGTCAAGAGACAAACCAGATCCATAAAATCTGGAGGGTTTGGTGGCTTTGGGATTAAATAATACCAAAAGGAGGCACTTCTTTTGAGGTGAACAAAAGTCAACATTTTGGGCTTATCGGGGATGGCGGTCGACCGCCACTGTAAAACCTGCAGACAGAATTCGTTCTGTATTTTTCGATCGACCGGGATTGGATGGGCGATCGACCGCTCTGAGACAGTCTGTAGAAAGTTGCATTCTGTTATTTCAGGTTGACCGTGTTAGGGTGCTAGGCCCGGATACAGAGGGGGGTGAATGTATCCTTCTACGAATAATGCCCAAATAAAAACTCAGATGCTAGACGCAATCAGAGAATAAAACTAATTCAATTAAACTTATGAGCAAGCACATGGAGCGCGCCTATCCAAGCATTTAGCAAAAGCAAACACACAAGGCAAACCACTGCTCAATAGATTTTTAGGTGGTTCGGTCCTCCAGACCTACATCCACCCCTCACTCCCAACCGGAGTGAGGCTTCACTAGCAAACGCTAGAACCAAGCAGACTCAGTCTGCGAACAAGGTGCTGCCACACAGCTTGACCAGGGGAACAGCCTCCCCTCTTCCTCCCAACCGGAGGGACACCCCAAGTGACTCCCAGCCACTTGGAAACCAGAGACCGAAGTCTCTCTTCCTCCAGACCAGGAGGGAACCCGCTAGTGACTCCCAGTCACCAGCAACCAGAGGTCTGCGACCTCTCTTCCTCCAACCGGAGGGACCCCTGGACTTACAAGCCACAAGCCCAGAACCGGAGACAAGTCTCCCTTTTCTTGAATCCACAGGAGAAACCCGATCCCCAACAGGGCAGTCGGAAGAACAAGGCTAACCAAAGAAAAAAAAATAAAGAAACATAAAAGGCATAGCAACAAAAGCTGGAAATGAAACACAAGAGATGTAGCTCTCAATGAGCATAGTCGTTCTGGATTTGATCCACGAATAGAGTGAACTGATCTGCAATAGACTCTCTCCTCCTCTTCTTTTCTTCTTCTTCTTTCTGCTTCTCTTTCTTCTCTCTTTCTTCTCACTTCTCACGAGCACTATCTCTCTCTTTTCCTTCTTCTGCTCTCACTCTCACTCTCTTCTCTGCTCTCTTCTTTTCTTTCTAGAACGTGGAGGCTCTCTCTCTTCTCTTCTTCTGCTCTCTTCACTCTTCTTCTGCTCTTCTCTTCTTTTCTTCCTCTTCTGTCTGGATCGTGGCTCTCTGTATGGACTTCACCTCTCGCCAATTCGATCAGTCTTCTTCTGTGGAAGAAGGCTCATATATATAGCAGCAGTAGCAGCCCCGGCGTGTGACCTCCACATTTCTAGCCCTAAGTATTCAGACCACGTGGCAGCATCCAGCAGGCTGTCAGTCCATGTGTCATCATCTGGTCAGGCCTTCCAGCCTCGGATCAGGTGCCCTCCTTAAGCTTCACGAGCAGAGCACCTGTCAGACAGAGTATCGGATTATCAACTTGGTGTCGACACTTTGTAAAATGAAATGCATTATATAGACTTGTGAAAGCGCATGCATTGTACAGACTTAGTGAAAGGGAATGCATGTAATACAATTCTTTTAAATACCCAGAGACTAGTGCGTTCTCGCACGGGAGCATATGAAGTCTCAGGGGAGCATCTATGGCCTCTGGACAGCATCACCAGCGTCAGGGGAGCATGTGGAGCACATGCTGTCTCTGGGGAGCAATCGCTGCTCCAGGGGAGCATCCTCAAAGTTAGGGAAGCATTAGCAGTCACTGGAGTGCATACTCAGTCCCAGGAGAGCATACGGGGGGACAGGCGAGCATGCACGTCTGATGTACAGACTCTACCAATGTATAGACATTACAATGCTCATCCACTGAATAGACTTCACAGTGCTCAATCAGACTTCACGATGCTCAATCAGACTTCACGATGCTCAATCACCCTTGATGATGTGAGCGAGACAGTGTATGGACTTCAAAAGCTTGAAGGCCCAATGTACAGACTTTGAAGAGTCTGAACCAATGTACAGACTTGTAACGCTTGAGGACCGATGTATAGACTTAGGAGCATATGAAGCCAATGTACAGACTTGCCGATGCGAGGCCAATGTACAGTCTTTAAAGGCTGTGAATAGCAAGGCATGCTGTACAGACTTGAGACCTATGAAGACGATTGTATAGACTTTGCCTTAGAAACGAGTGTATAGACTTGAGGTTCTGAATGAAGGTAAGGTGTCAATGTACAAACTTGCTATGGTTGTATGGACATTGAAGCTGCAAGCGATGTATAGACTTGGAGAGTTGAAACCAATGTACAGACTTGACGAAATGAAGACCACTGTATAGACTTCCTTCGGCGCAAAGGCAGCTTAACGATGTACAAACTTGATTGAAGTGAAGTCTGTAGAGACTTGAATGTTCACAGTGTATAGAGTTTGAAGCAAGTGACCAAGGCGATGTGTAGACTTTACCCAATGTACAGACTTGGTGGTCTTGAACGTAGGTAAAGCAAAGCAATGTATAGACTTGCCACCGACCAATGTATAGACTTGCTCATACGAGTGAACAGGTCGATGTACAGACTTGGCCAATGCTTGAAGCACAGTCCACTGTATAGACTTGATGCCTTGAAGGCGATGTACAGACTTTGCTACCCAAACGATCAATGTATGGACTTGAACTTCAGGAAACGAATGAATGATCAGACAATGTATGGACTTCACAGTTCAACAGCCATTGTATGGACTTGTACAGTGGTGCGCAGTGTACAGATTTTGAAGTCCGACCTAGCAGGATGTGTAGACTTAGAATGCAACCAGGATGTCTAAACTTGTTGTGAAGCAATGCACAGGCTGTACATACTTGAAGAATGCTTGCAGAAGGCGATATATAGACTTTGTTGCGACTAGTGGCTGTACAGACTTAGGCAAAGTGCACACTTTGAACGCCTATGATGTACACACTTCAATTGAAGCCAACTGAGGACTTGAATGAAGAAATGGCTGTATAGACATGGAGGACTAGGGGGGTCGACCCATCTAGTAGGGGAGTCGACCCATTACTGCATGCAGTGCTGACTGTATGCTCAATGCAATTGTGTAAACTTCCACAAACAGACAGCCACAAGCAGAGTGAAGCAATGAATGCTTTATGCATCAGTTAACATGACTGAACATCAAATATGCAATGCTTTAGATATGTTAAACTAAACTGAGCAGCAAGATGACTGAACATTTGATAGACTGAGTTATGATCAAAAAATAACTGAATAACAGCATGATGACTCACACAGCAAGATGACTCACAGTGATTAACTCACATCAAAAACCAATCATCAAAACCATCAGAAAATAACTGAATAACAGCATGATGACTCACACAGCAAGATGACTCACAGTGATTAACTCACATCAAAAACCAATCATCAAAACCATCATCAAAACCACAGGGGCACAACAATCTCCCCCTTTTTGATGATGGCAACACTTTCAACACATTGAGTCATTCTGATGATGTGAGGCATTCTGATGACTCAAATTATTCTCCCCCTTTGACTTCATCAAAAAGAAAATAGTTTGAGAAATTAAAGCATGTATAAAAATTTAGTCAATTTCTCCCCCTTGCAAGAACATAATTCTCCCCCTTTGGCAAACAATCTCCCCCTTTGGTATAGTCAGGATGAACCATGGGAAGGGGTGAATGCAGATGCCGATACCAGAATGCAAGATCTTCCCCTTTAAGAGTTTCTATGCAGCATGATGCATATGACATGGAAGCTCCCCCTCAATAAGTGGAATCTTATAAGATGGATAACAAGGAGAGGTTCAGGTCAATGAATCAATGATATTGAGCTGAAAAGTTTCAAGTAGCAGATTTTCAAAGAAGCTCCAATCACAAGAAATTCAGTCAGATTTTCAAAGAGATATCAATCTCATAAATCCAAAACATAAGTTTTCAAAGTCTTCCATTATAAGGGCTTATGAATGAGCTTTATTGAACAGCATGGTTTAAACATGATGTATGCAGAGTTTATCAATAAAATTCTGTATTAATATCTAAAATCATGTTTTAATAAAAATGAACCAAGCCCTCATATTTATCTTGATTATCCTCCCTTTGTCTTACACAATCAAATTTATTGACTTCTTTCAGAATTACATGCACTAGTATTGAGATTAAGCAATTATGAAGTCATATGATTTTGTCTAGGGTTGTAGCAATTTGATTTTAGCATCAATATTCAGATATTGAGATATGTTCAACAATTTTTCATGCTACAAATTTTACGAGTAGTCTAGTTCAGTGCACACCTTGTAACTAGAGGATGTACCTTGATCAGAGGCCAATATCCCTAAGCACTTAGTGTGACTAACTGTCATGCTATATATGAATAGAGATAGCATTTACACATCATGACACACTCCAAATCATTTCTTGATGAGTGAGTTATATTTCTCAGTGTGCATGCCATTGCTCTGCCTGATTTTCAATGAATTCTTAATCAGAGTTAACTATGGTACCTCATGACATATTCTTTTGGACATGTGTTTCTCAGTGACCAAGGTCATTGCTCTGACAGATATTACCCTTTAGACTTTTCATAAAAATTCATTTGCTTCAAGTCAATAATAATTTCATGTACTTAATCAGTTGAAGTCATGTATTCAAAAGTGCAGATTTCAGAAGTTTTCACAAGACACAACATGAAACAGATGGTTAAGGTTTATTAAACATGCTTCAGATATTTTTAAGAGATTTTAAAGGCAACCCTTGAATACATTAAACTTAAACCACCTGAGTTATTTCAGATATTCATAAAAATGTATAATAGAAGATTTCTAGTTCAAAAGTTTTCAGATTTATGATCGAGATAGCCCATTGAAATCTTCATGAGAGACTGATAGAATTTTGAACCTAAATGATACCAATTGATAGGAGAAATACCAATTGTTAAGAGAGATTGTGAAGCTCAAAGTTTTCAGAATATGATCAAGGTTTGTCAACAAGATCAATAAGAAAGGATATGCAATGAATTCTGATAAATGTATGCATTTGACAACCTATATGCAATGCATTGACTCCCCCTCACAATATGCATTCAAACTCTCTTTTTGGCATTTTCAATATAAGGAAATGCAATGCACTATATGTATGCAAAAAACATGCAATTAACTCAATATTGATTGCTATGCAAAGTCATGCAATTAACTCCCCCTGAAAACATGCAATGTTTGCCATTAGAAATTGAACATATGATTTTGATTCATGCACATTCAGACTGTCCTATCAAGCAAAATGACCCATGGTACTAGGCGGAGCACTTGGTCTAAAAGACCAGCTCTCACATAGTAAGGACCTCCAGACAGATTTTCCTGCCTTTTGGTAGCTTACCATTTGATATACCATAGAGGTCATGAATAACAAAGTAAAACCAATAGTCCTATATGCAATTCAGGTTTTCAATGAACTATTCAACAGAGAAATTTCAAACAACATTCATATGCAGTCTAGATTTTTTAGAATGTAATTTGTTTTCAGAGTTTATGCATTTCAAAAATTATCAAACAACTACAAATGGTAGATATGCAAGATTACATCAAATCAGATATGCAATGAATTTCAAAATAAGAAATGCAGAGAATTTACCTGAAAAGTTCATAGGGGGTTTTCATTCTTGAGTGCCTTGGATTATTAACCCCTTTTTATTCCATTCCAAGGCACACTTGTAACAAACACATCATTTTGATGCAGCAGGTACCCAAGAAAACTTGGGTCCTGGATTAGCAGTGACACCTTTGGTAGGTGTTCTAAACAATTTTCTAGCAACATGGTCATCATATTTCATCAAGTAGCAATTTTTCATTGAATGACCAATTTGACCACAGTAATGACATGAATTAGCAGATTTCAAATTCTTCTTATGCACATTATTGTTGTCATGAAGTTTATTGGCAGAGAGAGAGTTCTGTTTACTATAATGATAGTAAGATGCACTAGATTTCAGATTTAATCTATGCACATTCTTGTTAGCATGAAATCCATGTGCAAATGCATGAAATTTTTTGTTGTTGACAAAATTAAAATTCTGTTTACTAAAACCGGCCAGCCAACATTCAGCAGCTCTATGGCATGGCTTCCCACAGTGATAGCATGCAAGAGACTTTCTGTTAATGGCAGGGAATTTAACAGTTTTAGAATTGAATTTTCTACCCTGAGCATGCCAACAGTCCTTGACTGTGTGGCCATGCTTTCCATAGTGAGAGCAATTGAGAGAATTTCTTCTAAAAGAACCTGACCAGCATTCAGAGGTCTTGTGACCAATCATATTGCAGTTAAAACAGATGATGTGCTGGTTCATTAAAACGGATTTGTTTTTACTAAAAACATGTTGGTTTGCAGGGAATTTAGCATGATATGAATAAAAGGTTTTCTTACCACTAGCAAACCAGCAATGAGTAATTGAGTGTCCTAATTTGCCACAATTAGAACATGTGACACTCCTTTTCTGAGGTGAAGGATTTTTATCATGAGATCTCCTAGCATTCTTATCATCCTTCTCCATCAACTTACACTCATGCATCAGATGACCAAATTTATGACAGTAATGACAGATAATCTTCTTTTTAGATGCCTGTGAGTGTGTGTGAGGACTGTGATCAATATGCACTGATGAACCCTTTTCATTTATTTTCTGATTTACAGTTCTTTTAGGATTTTTATCCTATTTTCCTGTTTTCTTAGCCTTGTACTGAGTTGGAGATGAAGTAGAAGGCTCATCCTGTTCAGAAGATTTAACAAAAATAGTTTTCAGGTTGACTCCATCAACCTTCCTCATGATTGGACTGTAACACAGTCCTTCTTTCTTAAAATTAATCTTTGTTCCCAACTTTTTCTGATCAGTGGGCTGTTTATCTTTTGATGTTGTGGCTACATTTGAAGCATTTACAAATGATGTCATTAGCTTGTTCTGAAAAGCCTTTTTATTGACATTGTTGTAGCCCAACCCTTCCTTTTTGACATTGACTTTTGTTCCCAGCAATTTGTTCAAATTATCTTGCCCACTAACAAATTTAGACAAAGAGTTTTTTAAGTCTTGAATTTCATTTTCTAAAGAGGAAATATGCAACTAGTAACTGGCAATCTCTTGCTCACTGCAATTCACACATTCAGTTAACACATTGTTAGCAGTTTTGTATTTTTCAACTTCCTGTTCTAGATTGCTCAGTTTATCAGAATCTTCAACGCAAACACTTTTACATCTTTCTAAAGCTAGAAGTCTCTCAGACATAGTGGAGTTCAGTATTTTTAACTTCTCATTTTCTTCCTTAAGCTTATCATTTTGAATTAACTCATTTATTAAAGTCTGATCTTCTGAGTTAGTTTCAAGTTTTCTTCCAGCCTTAAATTCCTTCAAATCATTTTCCTTCTTTTAAATATTTTTCTGTAATTCCACATTTACAGATTTGATGGCTTCAAATTTTTCAGTCAGCAATGTGTTCTCCTGTTTCAGTTTCTCTAATTTTTCTTCATCTTCTTTGGAGAGTTTTCTGAGAGAATCATTTTCAGATTTCAACTTGTTCAATTCAGACTTAACACATTCAAATTCTTTCAGCAAATCCTTACTCTGAACAGAATCATGACTAGCTAGGCTAAGTTTCTTTTCAAGTTCAGAGATTTCTTTTACATGATCTTAATTTTCAATTTTTAGCAATGAAATTTGTTTCTTCAGCATTTGAGTATCAGACATACTAGCATCAAGAACATTTTTCAGTTCAGCACAATTTCTACAATCGACATTTAAATTGTCTTACCTACTACTCTTCTTCAATTTTTTATACTGACTTCTTAAGCTCTTATGTGACTCTAACAATTCAGCATATGCATTTTCCCAATCATCTAAAGTATAGTTTTCAAAGGGATTTACCTCATCATCATCATCATCTCATCTTGACGGCTGCCTTGATTATTTCTGTCAGCCATCATGCAGCTGTCCTCATTTCTTATCTGAGTTCGCTTCAGCATGTCCAGAATATCTTTAGCAGAACTGCAATCAAAGAAACATGAATGAAAAGCTCTATCAGTAGCAGCTTTCATCAGATTTATAGCTATCTGATTTTCTTCATGCAGTGATTTTTGACTATCAGTCCATTTGGACTTTTTCTTTGGCAGTTCATGAGGACCATGTGAAATCACTTTCCACAGGTCTGGATAACAGAATTAGCATAATTCTTCAGACAAGCCAACCATACATTAAAATGCATACCACTAAAAATCAGTGGATGGGCCATGAGAACAAATAGCAAGAAAATACAATGCAACAGGAATATTGATGCACTAAAAATAAATTAGCACCTAAGACTACAAGATTGGATCTGCAGGTCGCGGGACCTTGTATGCAGACACCGCTCTGATACCAATTGTTAGGGTGCTAGGCCCGGATACAGAGGGGGGTGAATGTATCCTTCTACGAATAATGCCCAAATAAAAACTCAGATACTAGACGCAATCACAGAATAAAACTAATTCAATTAAACTTATGAGCAAGCACATGGAGCGCGCCTATCCAAGCATCTAGCGGAAGCAAACACACAAGGCAAACCACTGCTCAATAGATTTTTAGGTGGTTCGATCCTCCAGACCTACATCCACCCCTCACTCCCAACCGGAGTGAGGCTTCACTAGCAAACGCTAGAACCAAGCAGACTCAGTCTGCAATCAAGGTGCTGCCACACAGCTTGACCAGGGGAACAGCCTCCCCTCTTCCTCCCAACCGGAGGGACACCCCAAGTGACTCCCAGCCACTTGGAAACCAGAGACCAAAGTCTCTCTTCCTCCAGACCAGGAGGGAACCCGCTAGTGACTCCCAGTCACCAGCAACCAGAGGTCGCAGACCTCTCTTCCTCCAACCGGAGGGACACCTGGACTTGCAAGCCACAAGCCCAGAACCGGAGACAAGTCTCCCTTCTCCTGAATCCACAGGAGGAACCCGATCCCCAGCAGGGCAGTCGGAAGAACAAGGCTAACCAAAGAAACAAAAGAAAAAATAAAGAAACATAAAAGGCACAGCAACAAAAGCTGGAAATGAAACACAAGAGATGTAGCTCTCAATGAGCATAGTCGCTCTGGATTTGATCCACGAACAGACTAAACTGAACTGATCTACAATAGACTCTCTCCTCCTCTTCTTTTCTTCCTCTTCTTTCTGCTTCTCTTTCTTCTCTCTTTCTTCTCACTTCTCACGAGCACTATCTCTCTCTTTTCCTTCTTTTGCTCTCACTCTCACTCTCTTCTTTTCTTTCTGGAACGTGGAGGCTCTCTCTCTTCTCTTCTTCTGCTCTCTTCACTCTTCTTCTGCTCTTCTCTTCTTTTCTTCCTCTTCTGTCTAGATCGTGGCTCTCTGTATGGACTTCACCTCTCGCCAATTCGATCAGTCTTCTTCTGTGGAAGAAGGCTCATATATATAGCAGCAACAGCAGCAGCAGCCCCGGCGTGTGACCTCCACATTTCCAACCCTAAGTATTCAGACCACATGGCAGCATCCAGCAGGCTGTCAATCCATGTGTCATCATCTGGTCAGGCCTTCCAGCCTCGGATCACGTGCCCTCCTTAAGCTTCACAAGCAGAGCACCTATCAGGCAGAGCATCGGATTATCAACTTGGTGTCGACACTTTGTAAAATGAAATGCATTGTATAGACTTATGAAAGCGCATGCATTGTACAGACTTACTGAAAGGGAATGCATGTAATACAATTCTTTTAAATACCCAGAGACTAGTGTGTTCTCGCATGGGAGCATATGAAGTCTCAGGGGACCATCTATGGCCTTTGGACAGCATCACCAGCGTCAGGGGAGCATGTGGAGCACATGCTGTCTCTAGGGAGCAATCGCTGCTCCAGGGGAGCATCCTCAAAGTTAGGGAAGCATTAGCAGTCACTGGAGGGCATACTCGGTCCCAGGAGAGCATACGGGGGGACAAGCGAGCATGCACGTCTGATGTACAGACTCTACCAATGTATAGACATTACAATGCTCATCCACTGAATAGACTTCACAGCGCTCAATCAGACATCACGATGCTCAATCAGACTTCACGATGCTCAATCACCCTTGATGATGTGAGCGAGACAGTGTATGGACTTCAAAAGCTTGAAGGCCCAATGTACAGACTTTGAAGAGTCTGAACCAATGTACATACTTGTAACGCTTGAGGACCGATCTATAGACTTAGGAGCATATGAAGCCAATGTACAGACTTGCTGATGCGAGGCCAATGTACAGTCTTTAAAGGCTGTGAATAGCAAGGCATGATGTACAGACTTGAGACCTATGAAGACGATTGTATAGACTTTGCCTTAGAAACGAGTGTATAGACTTGAGGTTCTGAATGAAGGTAAGGTGTCAATGTACAGACTTGCTATGGTTGTATGGACATTGAAGCTGCAAGCGATGTACAGACTTGGAGAGTTGAAACCAATGTACAGACTTGACAAAATGAAGACCACTGTATAGACTTCCTTCGGCGCAAAGGCAGCTTAACGATGTACAAACTTGATTGAAGTGAAGTCTGTAGAGACTTGAATGTTCACAGTGTATAGAGTTTGAAGCAAGTGACCAAGGCGATGTGTAGACTTTACCCAATGTACAGACTTGGTGGTCTTGAACGTAGGTAAAGCAAAGCAATGTATAGACTTGCCACCGACCAATGTATAGACTTGCTCATACGAGTGAACAGGTCGATGTACAGACTTAGCCAATGCTTGAAGCACAGTCCACTGTATAGACTTGATGCCTTGAAGGCGATGTACAGACTCTGTTACCCAAACGATCATTGTATGGACTTGAACTTTAGGAAACGAATGAATGATCAGACAATGTATGGACTTCACAGTTCAACAGCCATTGTATGGACTTGTACAGTGGTGCGCAGTGTACAGACTTTGAAGTCCAACCTAGCAGGATGTGTAGACTTAGACTGCAACCAGGATGTCTAGACTTGTTGTGAAGCAATGCACAGGCTGTACATACTTGAATAATGCTTGCAGAAGGCGATGTATAGACTTTGTTGCAACTAGTGGCTGTACAGACTTAGGCAAAGTGCACAATTTGAACGCCTATGATGTACACACTTCAATTGAAGCCAACTGAGGACTTGAATGAAGAAATGGCTGTATAGACATGGAGGACTAGGGGGGGTCGACCCATCTAGTAGGGGAGTCGACCCATTACTGCATGCAGTGCTGACTGTATGCTCAATGCAATTGTGTAAACTTCCACAAACAGACAGCCACAAGCAGAGTGAAGCAATGAATGCTTTATGCATCAGTTAACATGACTGAACATCAAATATGCAATGCTTTAGATATGTTAAACTAAACTGAGTAGCAAGATGACTCAACATTTGATAGACTGAGTTATGATCAAAAAATAACTGAATAACAGCATGATGACTCACACAGCAAGATGACTCACAGTGATTAACTCACATCAAAAACCAATCATCAAAACCATCAGAAAATGACTGAATAACAGCATGATGACTCACACAGCAAGATGACTCACAGTGATTAACTCACATCAAAAACTAATCATCAAAACCATCATCAAAACCACTGGGGCACAACAGACCGGGATCAGGCCGACGGTCGACCGGACTGTGATAAACCTAAAAAATGAAGAGTTTAGCCCAATAAAATATATCCACATGATCGAGGCATGAATTGAACGTATGTTTATTATTTATTTCATGTTCATTTGTGTTCTAGGGAATGTATTTGGAATGCTAAACACTTAAGCAAAATCCGTGATGAAATTTGACCTTGATTGCTTATGAAATTCACTTAAGTTATTAGTTCCATGCACATATGTCCTTGATTTTGTTATCATCAAAAGCACTGGGATATATACAACACATTTGGCCTAGGTGTAGCACCTATGGCTCTGTTGTAGGGATCGTCTCGCCATTGTGTGTGGACGCGTTCCCATTTTCCTTATGGCATGCCCCCGGTTAAGGGGAGACTCTGCCAAAATTTCTTCAGAAATTTTCGTTCATGGAAATATTTTCTGATTTAATTTCATAGATTTTTTGTTGCAGATAAAATGGCTTCAACAGCGTCCTCCTCGACTGGGCAGGAGGCAGGTGACCCGTCTGGAGGGTCGATAAGGTCGACTGTGACTGGAGGAATATTAATGAGCACGATAGAGGATGAGATTGCCTTGCTGCGGTGGCCGACTCCTCAGATTCGGAGACAGACACCATGGATGCCGGACGGCTGGCCCTTTCAGATAATAGCCGTTTTCAATTTGACCACAGCCGGAGTTATAGAGCGGACTATACAAAACACAAGCACCTACTTACTTTTCTTCACGCCTTTAATCTCCTCAGCAAGAGGGATGTCCATCTGGTTCGGGTAGCTGAACAGAGTATCCTCTTAGGCCGAGATAGCCTGGAAGATTTTATGGTGAGGGGCGAGCCCATATATTTCTCCGGGGAGCCCCAAAAGTGGGATGCTGTTACTGGAGTATTAGAGTTGACTCCAATGGAGGGCATGCTAACGAGAGCTCTCGAGTTTACCCCAGCCAAGTGGGATCTGTCAGCCGGTAATGTACACAAGGAGAAGCCAGCATTCGGCTTGTTCCTGGCCCCGCTGAAGTGGGGATTCCGAGAAGAGTTATTTCTACTTGACTGCTTGGCTGTGCGATTTAAGCATCAAATTGATGTTGGCTAGTTTACAGATTTAAAGGCCATCGACTCCCATGGCTTCCAGGCCGGAGCCGTCGAGTTCACAGACTACGTGCTTCAGCACTACGGCCTGATTCTGATGACTGTCGGAGTATATCAAAGTGTTTACGCCTACTGGTTCTGCTATCCCATTTCAAAGGGGCTCTGCTGCGGGATGATTGAAGTCTTTTGTCCCGAGTACAACACCTTTTACACAGCGGAGGGGGAAACTTCATTAGACTTATGGAGCATGTCCCAATTAAGAGGCCTTCCAATTGATGGAGAGCCCTATGAAAAGGTGTGCTGGCCCAATCGACTGAAGGACTAGACCAATGGAAAAGGGCGTTATTTGACCAGATATGCTTACCGGTATCTGATGATGGTCTACAGGACCTTATGCTTGTCGCATCGCGACACTTCTAAAGCCACTTCCTCTCACACTCGCTCTTGAAGAGAGAAGAAACGAGTGAGGATGGGCGTATGGCTGAAATATTTCTTCGGGGGTGAGCAGAAATACAAAGACTTTCCTTCCATTGCATTGGCTCTGAGCAAGTTGAGGAAGCGGGCTCGGCAGAAAGCCCATCTCTCATCCTCATTGCGGAAGGGGCAGCGGGGCGGCTCGAATCCAGCTGGAGTAGCCCCCATTACGCACTGTGCACGTACCTAACATATTGGCTGTGCGAATTTGCTCTTCCCCAGGGTGATGAAAGTGTAATTCGCGCTGAGGCTATATATTCGGCGTGTCTTATGGCATGGGGAGTAAAGTTGTCCCTCTGCCCGGCGGCTTTATGCCTGATTTACAAGATGTTGGGATACCTTCATCATTCACGTCTCCTGAGAAATTTGCGAACCTTGGGTCCTCTGCACTTCTTTAACGCTTGGGTGTGCACTTTATTTCCCGAGTCTGCTCCCCAGATGTTGCTAGCATCTAGCTTATTCCTGAGAATGTTGGAGTTTGCCAGCGTGGAGATGAATCATCCCACGAACCAGATATTCTCCATCAGGGGACAACTGACGAAGGTCCCCATGAACGCCCCAAGTGCTTTACACTTCTTGAGCTTAGTTGCGCACTCCAGTCTGCTAGTGAATCGACTCCGGGAATGTAGAATTAGAGCGGTCGAGGATTATACCCATCCCATTTCTGGCGCGATCTGCACACGGCCTTCTTTAGAGCCAGAATTGGTGGATTGTATTTTATCTATCAGGCCTAGTGTTTTGGCTTTCCGAAAGGGGGGAACCACTTATCTGGAGCCCTATTATCCCTTTCGGTTTGGCAGGAATTTTGGCTACGACCAACACATTCCTCCATCCTCAACATAATTCTTGTTGGAGAACCGAGTACGGTCGGGGTCGATAGCAGTGGAGGAAGCTTGCACTTGGTAAGACTATTTCCATCGCAGGGAAACTGCTTCATTTAGGGTGCCCACCCCTGCGCGTTTTCCTCGCGTGACGCCAGAATATATCAAGTGGCATCAAGTATCGAAATCATCCCATCCTTATTTCTTCTCTTCACGCTTGCAAACTCATCTCATAAGGTTGTGAAGCTTTCCTTACTTCCGTAGTTATTACCAAATCTAAAGAAGTCAATCTTGAGAAAATTTCCGTTGTAAAAGAATTTCCCAATGTCTTTCCTTCAGAATTACCTAGTTTATCACCTACGGGGGAAGTAAACTTTTCTATTAAATTAATTCCGGGAGCAGCACATGTTTCCAAAGCTCCTTCTAGGATATCCCCCACTGAACTTAAGGAGTTAAAGAAGCAACTACAAGAATTGCTGGAGAAAGGCTTTATTAGGCTGAGCACATCCCCTTGGGGTGCGCTGTTCTCTTTGTCAGAAAGAAGGATGGATCCCTCAGGCTATGCATCGATTACTGGCAATTGAATCAATTAACAATCAAGAACAAATATCCATTACCGCGTATTGATGAGCTGTTCGACCAGATCTCTGGAGCAGAGTATTTCTCAAAGATAGACCTACGGTCTGGTTATCATCAATTGGGGATTAAAGATGAAGACATCCACAAGACTACATTCCAAAGTAGATATGGGCATTATGAATTAGTTGTCATGCCATTTGAGTTAACCAACGCTCCTGCAGCCTTTATGCAGTTAATGAATAACGTCTTCAGGCCTTATCTTGACCGATTTGTGGTCGTCTTTATAGATGACATCCTTATCTACTCCAAGACACAAGAGGAGCATGAAGAACACCTAAGAATAGCTTTGCAAGTACTAAGAGAACACCAACTCTATGCGAAGCTTAATAAATGTGAATTCTGGCTAAAGGAAGTTTCATTCCTTGGGCACATTATCTCAAAATAGGGTATCTCTATGGATCCTTATAAGGTTGAAGCGGTCAAGAACTGGAGCAGACCAACGACCGTGACTGAAGTAAGGAGTTTCCTTAGTCTAGCTGGATACTATAGGAGGTTCATAAAAGACTTCTCCAAGATCGCCGTTCCTTTGACCAGACTAATAAGAAAGGAAAATCCTTGTATATGGTCAACAGACTATGAAGAGAGTTTCATGACTCTCAAGAAACATCTTACTACTACACCCGTGTTAGCACTGCCAGTTGAGGGTGGTGGTTTCAAGGTCTACACGGATGCATCAGGCATAGGCCTCGATTGTGTTCTAATGCAGCATGGAAGGGTAATATGCTATGCTTCGAGATAGTTGAAGCGACATGTGGAGAATTAACCAGTGCATGATTTAGAGCTTACTGCAGTTATCTTCGCCTTGAAGATATGGAGGTATTACCTCTACGAAGAAAAATTCACCGTATTTTCAGACATCAAAAGTCTGAAATATCTTTTCTCCCAGAAGGAACTAAATATGATGCAAAGAAGATGGCAGGAATATCTCAAAGATTTTGACTTCTCTATTCAATATCACCCGGGAAAGGCCAATGTTGTGGCTGATGCACTCAGCAGAAAACCTATGGCAACTTTATCTAGCCACAGGATGGGTTTGACAAATCTCTTAGAATACTTTGCCAAGTTGAATCTAGATATAGACACAGAAAGTGAAAGGTGTATTATTGCCAACATCCGGTCACGACCTACATTAATAGAAGACCTAGCAAAGTTGCAAGAAAATGATCCCACACTGGTTGAGATCAAAGCCAACATTGATCAACGGTCGGATTTCTCTGTCGCGACTGGTGAAAGATTATTATTCTGAGGTCGGATCTGTGTGCCAAATCATCCAGAGATAAAGAAGTTGATTATAGAAGAAGCTCATAGGTCACGATATACTATTCACCCTGGAGCTACCAAAATGTATCAAAATCTAAAAAGGAACTTCTGGTGGCCCAATAGGAAGAGAGAAGTTGTGGATTTTATTTTCCGTTGCTTAACTTGCCAACAAGTCAAGGCGGAACACCAAAAGCCCGCCGGAAAGCTACATCACTTGGAAATTCCCGAGTGGAAGTGGGAAAGCATAGGGATGGATTTCATCATGGGTTTGTCAAAAACAAGAGATGGACAAGATGGAATACGGGTAATAATTGATCAATTGACAAAGTTTGCATATTTTCTGCACATTAAAAGTCGATGGACAGTGGATATATTAGCAGCATTATATATCAAGGAGATTGTTAGACTATACGGAGTCCCTGTCATAATTATTTCTGATCGAGACCCACGCTTCACATCACATTTCTGGAAATGTCTACAACACTCCTTACGCACAAGACTAAATTTCAGCACAGCATTTCATCCACAAACTAATGGTTAGACGGAAAGAACAAATCAAGTGGTGGAGGATATGCTCAGGGCTTGTGCTATAGATTTTGGTGGAAGTTGGCACGACCATTTGCCTCTAGTCAAGTTTACCTACAACAACAGCTATCAAGCTAGCATTCAAATGGCACCGTTCGAGGCACTGTATGGAAGGAGTTGCCGTTCACCAATTTGATGGAATGAAGTTGGGGATAAACAACTTCTAGGCCTGGAACTAGTCATTACTACAACCGAGAAGGTACAGCTTATCAAAGAAAGACTCCATATGGCACAATCAAGACAAAAGACATATGTTGACATCAGAAGAAGAGACATGGAATTTTAAGTTGGAGACCATGTGTTCCTTAAGATTTCTCCAGGTCGTGGAATCAGAAGATTCAGAATCAAGGGCAAGCTTACTCCGAGATTTATTTGTTGGATCGCTGGTTTTGATAATGATAATTTCTGAGTCATGTGTGATAGAATTGTGGTCAGTGCATCTGATTAGAATATCTGATTAATTCATGTGAACTGTTTGCATGATGGAGTGCTCATGTCTGGAAACCCTAGTCTTGATATTGACTTTCTGATGAATCATGCTTAGCTGTTGGTGCTTTAATTTTCCAATTCTATCTGTTGTGTGTGGTCCATGTGGTCCATGCTATTTCGTATACTAAGTCATAGTCAGTGCATTCCTTGCCCTTGCATCTCACCTCCAGGGGTCGGTGCAATTTATGGGTCAGTGCAATTCTTGACCAGCACGCACTGTATTAGTCTCCTCATTTTGTATAGTGCATTTCACTCTGCCATCTTTGTGCAAGTTCTTACGTGGACAGGAAATCTTGACTCGGTGCAAGCTGTGTCTTGGACAGGAAATCTTGACTCGGTGCAAGCTGTGTCTTGCATCTTAATCTGGCATCTCGGTGCAGATCTTGCTTGGACAGCCTAACCCAAGTCGGTGCAATCCTTTCTTTGTCATCTTTTCACTTGATCAGTGCTTTTCTCATTTTTGCTCATCTTATCTCGGTGCATTCTCATTCTCTTTGAAATACTCGATGTCGGTGCACATTTTTGCTCCATGCACACCAAGCCTATTCAAATCCCTTTGGCAACGAGGTCGGTGCAGTTCCTGTTTCATGTCTTCTAGACTCGGTGCAAGTCCTATAGACAGCTAGGTGGATTGGTGCAATGTTTGCTTCATTTCACATCGGTGCCTTTCTTGTCTGTCTTAGTCAATGCTTATTCCTTTGACTCGGTGCAAATCTTTCTCTCTGGAAAAATCAAGTCAGTACAACTTTGCATTTCATTGCTTCTTGTCCGTGCATATTTGTTGCACGATTAGAGTCTATGGTCTGTGCTAATGACGTCATACGTCTTCTCAAGTCAGTGCAACTGTTGATTTGGTAACTTCTACACAGTGTAGTTTCTGGCCTCTTACTCATTACACTGATACGGATTGTGCTAAGTTTTTGGTAAAATGACTATCTCTTTTCTGACAATTTGTTTGTGCATCTACCAGGGTGATTGGCACGTGATCTGATGAAGATAGAGCTCCATAATGTTCCAACACGTACTCCAGCCTTTAGGGCGGGAGAGTCCCCTCCACTCACCCAATGTGTGAGCATGTAAGTCCGAGACTGAAGTAATATATAAAAATCCTTTCTCCGAAGGGAGGAGGCGAAGTACAGAGAAGAAAAAGAGAGGGAGAGCCAGTAGAAAAAGAAAGAACGGGGAAGAGAGTGTAGAGAAGAGAGGAGGGACAGTGAAGAAGCGGCTAAAGCACATTGAAGATTTGTTCCAAGATTGGTCTCGTGGATCAAATCGAGAGCCATCAAGCTCATTGGAGCTATATTCTGATTAGTTTTTCTTTTGTCCTTTTACTTGTTATTTTTCAAATTCTTAGTGTTTTCCGTTTCCATTGTTTGGGATCGGGGTTCCTCCTATGGATTTAGGGGAAGAGAGACTTGGGTCTCTGGTTGCTGGTGACTGGGTGTCACTAGCGGTTCCTTCCATGTTGGAAGAAGAGAGGAGTGTGTTCCTCTAGCTCAAGCTGTTAGGTAGCGTTTGTAGGCAAGCTGTGGTGCCCAGCGGTTTCAAGCTGTGAGGCAGCAGTAAGCCACACTCTAGTTGGAGTGTGGGGTGGATGTAGGTCTGATGACCGAACCACCTAAAACCCTTGTGCATTGTGATCTGATTTCTTCTCTGAGGTTATTAAGTGCATGTTTAGGATCGTGACCTAAATGCCTCTCAGCCACGGTGAATGAATGCTTAAGATCAGTTCGATCGCCTAGAATCGCCGGGTTTGATGGGCATGCAGGTTAAGTGTTCTATCTTGTGTCTCGTTAGAACGTCTGTTTAAGATCAAGCTGATTTACTGCATTCCATTCTTTATTTGTGCTCTATTTGTACTCGCTTTAGGCTGACCCATTGAGTGCTTGAGTGTGGATCTTGCTAGAACACCTGTATTACTGAATCAAAGTTTTATTTCCGCAAGATTTTGGAAGTTCAGTGTTAATTTAGATCTAAGTTTCAAATTGGGCAAATTTCATTTTGGGATTCATTCACCCCCCCTATGAATCCAGGCCTTTCACTCAACAAGTGGTATCAGAGCAGGTTCTTATTGCCCAGATTTAACGATTATCAGTAGATCCTGCGTTTGTGTGGTACGTATTCGGTTGCTGTTTAGATCCATGGCTCATCCACCGATCTTCAACAGTTCGAATTTTGATTTGTGGTTCGTAAATCTACGCAGAAGTGTAATCTCAGCTGATCCTGATCTGTGAAAATTAATTTCACATGGTCCTCACAGATTACCAAAGAAAATGTCCAAGTGGACCGACAGTCACAGATTAAAGCATGAGGAAAATCAGAAAGTTTTGAATCTGATGAAAGCAGCTACTGACAAGGTCTTACATCCTTCCCTTCTTACATGCAGGTCTGCCAAGGACGTTCTGGAGAAGCTAAAGCTAGCTCATAGGAAAAGGGAGGACATTTGCATGATGGCTAATGGAAGCTTTGAAAGTAGCAGCCAAAATGAAGACGAGGATAATGATCAGGTAAACCCTTTCGAGAATTACACTCTGGATGGTTGGCAGAATGCATATGGTGATCTGGTAGAGTCACATGAAAAACTTAGAAAACAATTCAAAAGGTTGAAAAAGAAAACTAGTCAGAATATCTCTGATCTCACAGATGATAATTACTTGGAGCTGGAACAATCTCATGATGCGTGTAAGTCTGATAATCAAAAGTTGCTAAAACTTCTGAAGGATCTTGAACAAGTTAACTCATATTTAAATAAGGCAAAATCTGAAAATGATTCCCTTAGAAAATCTGTTAAAGAAAACCAAGAAAAATTTGGAAAACTTGAGCAAGAGAAGAATTTGTTAGCTGAAAAATTTGAAGCCATCAAATCTGTAAACATGGAGTTGCAGAAAAAGGATGAAAAACAGCAAAGAGAAATGAAGGAATTTGAAAATGGAAGAAAGTATGAGGTCAATTCAGAAGATCAGCTCCTAATAAATGAGTTGGTTCAAAATGATAAGCTTAAAGAAGAAATTGAAAAATTAAAAATGTTGAACAATGCCATGTCGGAAAGACTTCTTACATTAGAAAAAGGGGAAATCATCTGTACAAACAAAACTGAAAAAGTTGATGAGCTGATAAAGGAGATCGAAGTATACAAAAATACCAACAAAGTGTTGAATGAAGCTGTTAATTACAGTGATCAAGAGATTGTTAGTTATGAAATACACATTGCATCTCTTGAAAATAAAATTCAGGATTTGAACAAAGTTTTGTCAAAGTTTGTTGATGGACAAGAAAATCTGGACAGGTTGTTAAGAGTTAAGGTGAATGCTCAAAAGGAAGGGTTAGGCTACAAAAATGTCAACAAAAAGGTTTTTAAAAACAAGCTAATGACATCCTTTATCAAAGCATCAAATGTAGCCACCACCTCAGAAAATAAACAACCCAATGTTCATAAAAATCAGAAACAAACTGGAAAAATGGAAAAGGCCAGTCATGTGAAGAAAGGATTGAATCACACTCATATTGAAAATGTGCATGCTGTGAAACACACTGATACACCTAGACATGCACATAAAAGGGAACTCATGAAATGTTATTACTGTCACAAGATTGGTCACTTGATGCATGAATGTAACTTAATGGAATCAGATGATCTGAATGCTAGAAAAATGCATGCTAGGGACCCTCAGGTCAAGTTCCCTGTCACTCAGAAAAAGAGTGTCACATGTTCTAATTGTGGTAAAGTAGGACACGCTGCTACTCATTGCTGGTTTGGAAATAGTAAGAAAAGATCCCATTCATATCATGCTAAATTCCCTGCAAGCCAACATGGTTGTAATAAGAGCAAATTTGTTTCAATGAACCAGCACATCACTTGCTTTAACTGTAACAAGATTGGTCACAAGGCCACTGAATGCTGGTCAGGCTCGTTCAGAAGAAATTCTCTCAAATGCTCTCACTGTAGAAAGCATGGCCATACAGTCAAGGACTGTTGGCACCTTCAAAATAGGTGAGCAAATTTCAAACATGCTAGACATCCTGTTAAGGAAAATAAGTTTGGTAAGATCAACAGGAACAACTTCCATGATAAAAACAGAAACCAGTATGCACCTGCATAAAAACTCCATGCAAATAATTGCATGCAAAATAAGAAATCAAAGCATGATGCTCTCTGTTATTATTATGGGCGAATTGGACAAATGATGAATGATTACTCTTTAATGATACATGATGATACAGAGGCCTAAAAGTTATGGAAAGCACCCATCAAAGGTGCTATTAACCATGCAGGACCCAAGACCGTTTGGGTACCTGCCCATGCCAAATAGAGTGCTAACTTGCAGGTATGCCATGGAATGGAATAAAGGGGTAACTGAGCCACGGCATTCGAAGGAGAAAACCCCATGTCTGGATTTCTATTCAGGTCAGTCTTCCAATTGTACTAAAGTTATATGTTCTAGATAAATGCGTGCAAATAATAAGAGTGTTTCTGAATTGTTACTACATGAACATGTTAGCTCTTCGCACAGAACATTATTATGAAAATCTAAAAGGAGTCACTTGAACGTTTGCATAAGAGTCTAGAAATAAAGCATGTATTTACCTCTCTCTATCTGCAAGAAAAAAAAGAACTGCCTAATTATGGATCTTAGCACTCAATGAGGGGGAGCTGAACTGTTCTGAGCGAAAGTGAAGTAGTTGGTGCACATTATGAGTTTGAAAGCTAGTGGTGTTTAAGTTGAGATGTTGAGCTGAAACTGTCAGGTCTGATCAGAAGTGTTTGGGACAAGAGTTGACTAAGGATATCTTTGGATTAAAGCAGTCTGCAACTCTACACCAATTTGGACCTCTTCTCTAATGTCGTTGGAAAGCTCACTTCTTAATCCTCCTTCTTTATTATCAACATATGATCCATCTCTTCTCATCTAAATTCCTTTCCCATGGGCTGACACTTAGGGGGAGCAATATATGGAACATTATTATCCTTGTCCATCGTGCATTATTATGACCAAAAACCACTCCCAGTAGTGTATAAAAATGTAGGTCTTCCCTATTGAGTGATTTTCGGCCTATAAAGATTATATCTTATGGTTAATTATTCAAGAGAATTCTTGAAAGCATTTTCACTAGAGCTGAAAACACTCTTAATGACTGGAAAAGTCCAACCTAATAAAATTCATCAATATGAAATTCATGAGTTTTGGGATAATCTGGTAGAAGAAAATGTCTTATAAAGTGTTTTTAAATTATGTTTCCAAGCTAATATGAAGTAGACCAGGGAATACGCCATCAAGTAAAATAAATGTTAATGGCAGAGCAATGGCAAATTTCTGGGAAACTAGTCGTCTAGATCAAAGAAATCTAGAAATTATGTCAAGAAGAAATAAGCTATCTCTGTTCATAAAAAGAGGCAAGAAAGTAGACTGTGCTGAGTAACCAGGGTTTCTAGTGTCTAATAAACATGTCTCCTTGTGTAAAAAGGCCAGTCTTACTGGAATGCTCAAATAAAAATTTTAAAAAAAGGGGGGGCAAAAGTAAGAATAGATGTGGTTGACTCTGGTTCTACCTCAGGGGCTGAAACTGAACTTAAAACACAATATAAGACATATGTCTGAAAACCAGCTTTATCTTATGAAAATAATGAGTTACTTTGGTGATTTTTTATTAACTGGACATTGATCTGTGACTAAAAGTGTTTATCTCCATTGGGTATGCATTAAAAGATGAACCTTTGAGCGATAAACATATAAGATATAAGTTTAATACGCCAAAGACCATAAAGGAGGTGAAGAAAAAATATTTTATACACGAGAGGGGCAGTTTGGGGATAAAGTGTACGTCAAAAAAGGGGGGATAATGTATTTTATACATTGTTTAACCCTAAAAGTGTCGATTGAACTTCCGCCCTTTTACAAGCCAGGTCATTCCCTCTCTCATGACCTCCCGCCGTAAGCGTCTCTCCAGTTTCCCGCTTGAGTTCTTCTTCTCCGCCATTTCTGCCTCACGCCTTTTCACGTGCCATCTTCCTGGTTCAGCATCCACTCTTGTCGTTCTCTAAAGAGGACGTCCTCGTCTCAATCACAAACTTCTGTGATGTCTTCCCCGTCAACTAAGGACAAGGGGAAGGAAGAGGTGTCAGAGGAGTAGCTGCCGCCAACTCAAGACATCAGCATGTCCGAAAGAGAAAATGATTATGAGAGCAAAAGCAAGGAGGGGCCTACTAGAGATGCCCAAGGAAAAAGGAAGGCCAATGAGCTCGTCCCTCTCGAGGAAGCAAGGGTTGAGAAAAGCGAAGAAGTCCCCGAAGGAAAGAAAAGAAAAGGAAAAGAGAAAGCGGGTGAATCTTCTGGAAATAAAGTGTCTAAGAATCCAGCTGAACCACTTGCCGAGGATACACAAATTTTTGAGGAAGAACATCCGGTTTACAATGTCGAGTATCCTGAATCAAGCACTCCGTCTGCAAGTTCAACTGAGGCCAATAGTGAGCCGAATATTTCTGATCTACTCAACAATCTGACAACTTTGGTTCAAAATCAGTGTAAGATGTTGTCTTCCCAGCTTCTGTACACAAACCTTTATCTGAACAAAATGAGCACAAGACTACATCTCCTAGAGCACAGAGTGAATACGCAGTGGACACAATTTCTGGCTGTCAAACGGAGGGCAGATGATACGATGCAAGAGTTCTTAGAAAAGATCTTAGGTCTGATTAATAGAATAGGAGAGGAGGTTAGCAGTGTTCAAAGCACTCAGACCACTTCTTACAAGACCCTGTCATTATCCTTGACAAAACCTACGATATCAACATTGAACTTGCGAAGATGAGGACGCTGGATCATCCCTTCCTCGCTGGTCAACAGGAGATCCGTACAGCAGTGGAAAAAGCTCAATCTGAAGTTGATACTGTTGTAGCCAGACTTGAAAATGTCTTAACAGAGCGAGCAGATATGTCCTCTCTCTCGGCCAGTATTAGCGGCACTATTTTCTACTGCTTTGAGCAGCTGTCCAACTCCCTGCAGTCTCTTCAGAATTCCATCCTGGATAGACCGCCTCAAGGAGGAAGCTCAAGTTCTGCTCCTCCCAAAGATCCGAGAGACCCCAGAAGCTCCCACGGTTTTTGATAATGACAAAGGGGCAGAGAAAATGTCATGTGTAGTTGTGATCTGCTGATGATGGTTTTTGATGATGTTTTTTAATGACTTTAAATTTTTTGGTTGTGTGGATGGTGGATGTCTTTAAACTTCTTTTTGTGGATGACTTTAAACGTTCTTTATGGATGACTGACTTTAAGTTTTTGGATGAATCTTAGAGTTCTGGTGGGTAACTGTTTACACCTGATTCTTATTACTTTTTGTGCTGGAAGAGTAGTTGCTATATGTATGACAGAAATTGATTTTGCTTAATTCATTATGTGAATTATCCTACATGACTCATTAGGTTGTCATCATCAAAAAGGGGAAGATTGTTGGATCGCTGGTTTTGATAATGACAATTTCTGAGTCATGTGTGATAGAATTGTGGTCAGTGCATCTAATTAGAATATCTGATTAATTCATGTGAACTGTTTGCATGATGGATTGCTCATGTCTGGAAACCCTAATCTTGACATTGACTTTTTGATGAATCATGCTTAGCTGTTGGTGCTTTAATTTTCCAATTCTATCTGTTGTGTGTGCTCCATGCTATTTCATATACTAAGTCATAGTCAGTGCATTCCTTGCCCTTGCATCTCACCTCCAGGGGTCGGTGCAATTTGTGGCTCAGTGCAATTCTTGACCAGCACGCGCTGTATTAGTCTCCTCATTTTGTCTAGTGCATTTCACTCTGCCATCTTTGTGCAAGTTCTTACGTGGACAGGAAATCTTGACTCGGTGCAAGCTGTGTCTTGGACAGGAAATATTGACTCGGTGCAAGCTGTGTCTTTCATCTTAATCTGGCATCTCGGTGCAGATCTTGCTTGGACAGCCTAACCCAAGTCAGTGCAATCCTTTCTTTGTCGTCTTTTCACTTGATCAGTGCTTTTCTCATTTTTGCTCATCTTATCTCGGTGCATTCTCATTCTCTTTGAAATACTTGATGTCGGTGCACGTTTTTGCTCCATGCACACCAAGCCTATTCAAATCCCTTTGGCAACGAGGTCGGTGCAGTTCCTGTTTCATGTCTTCTGGACTCGATGCAAGTCCTATAGACAGCTAAGTGGATTGGTGCAACGTTTGCTTCATTTCACATTGGTGCCTTTCTTGTCCGTCTTAGTCAATGCTTATTCCTTTGACTCGGTGCAAATCTTTCTCTCTGGCAAAATCAAGTCAGTACAACTTTGCATTTCGTTGCTTCCTGTCCGTGCATATCTGTTGCACGATTAGAGTCTATGGTCTGTGCTAATGACGTCATGCATCTTCTCAAGTCAGTGCAACTGTTGATTTGGGAACTTCTATACAGTGCAGTTTTTGACCTCTTACTCATTACACTGATACGGATTGTGCTAAGTTTGTGGTAAAATGACTATCTCCTTTATGGCAATTTGTCTGTGCATCCACCAGGGTGATTGGCACGTGATCTGATGAAGATAGAGCTCCAGAATGTTCCAACACATACTCCAGCCTTTAGGGCTGGAGTGTCCCCTCCACTCACCCAATGTGCGAGCATGTAAGTCCGAGACTGAAGTAATATATAAAAATCCTTTCTCCGAAGGGAGGAGGTGAAGCATAGAGAAGAAAAAGAGAGGGAGAGCCAGCAGAAAAAGAAAGAACGAGGAAGAGAGTGTAGAAAAGAGAGGAGGGTCAGTGAAGAAGTGGCTGAAGCACATTGAAGATCTGTTCTAAGATTGGTCTCGTGGATCAAATCCAGAGCCATCAAGCTCATTGGAGCTATATTCTGATTAGTTTTTCTTTTGTCCTTTTACTTGTTCTTTTTCAGATTCTTAGTGTTTTCTGTTTCCATTGTTTGGGATCGGGGTTCCTCCTGTGGATTCAGGGGAAGAGAGACTTGGGTCTCTGGTTGCTGGTGACTGGGTGTCACTAGCAGTTCCTTCCAAGTTGGAAGAAGAGAGGAGTGTGTTCCTCTGGCTCAACCTGTTAGGCAGCGTTTGTAGGCAAGCTGTGGTGCCCAGCGATTTCAAGCGGTGAGGCAGCAGTCAGCCACACTCTGGTTGGAGTGTGGGGTGGATGTAGGTCTGATGACCGAACCACCTAAAACCCTTGTGCATCGTGATCTAATTTCTTCTCTGAGGTTATTAAGTGCATGTTTAGGATCGCGACCTAATTGCCTCTCAGCCATGGTGAATGAATGCTTAAGATCAGTTCGATCACCTAGAATCGCCGGGTTTGCTGGGCATGTAGGTTAAGTGTTCTATCTTGTGTCTCGTTAGAACGTCTGTTTAAGATCAAGCAGATTTACTACATTCCATTCTTTATTTGTGCACTATTTGTGCTCGCTTTAGGCTGACCCATTGAGTGCTTGAGTGTGGATCTTGCTAGAACACCTGCATTACTGAATCAAAGTTTTATTTCCGCAAGATTTTGTAAGTTCAGTGTTAATTTAGATCTAAGTTTCAAATTGGGCAAATTTCATTTTGGGATTCATTCACCCCCCCCTCTGAATCCGGGCCTTTCACTCAACATTATTGGCCCTTTTTAAATCCTAGAAAGGGTTGGTAAAGTTGCCTATCGGATAGCTTTACCACCTCAATTATCTAGAGTATATGACGTGTTCCACGTCTCGATGCCAAAGAAGTACGTTCTTGACCCATATCATATTATAAGTCATGACGATCTTATGATACAGAAGGACCTGACGTACGAGCAAAAGCCACATAAAATACTTGATCGTGAGGTACGCCAGCTCAAAAATAAGACCATTCCCATGGTAAAGGTCCAATGGAATAAATTCCTGGAGCAAGAAGCTACATGGAAAATGGAAGAAAAAATGTGCAGGAGATTCCCAGAGCTGTTTAACTATAAGTAAAACACATCTCCATAATCCCATGCATTGAATTTGGGGTCTAAATTCATTTTAAGTGGGGGAGGGTGTAGCAACCCTGCTATTTTTTTGGGATTTTTCAAAATTTAATAGATTTATTTAAGTATTTTTAGACTTAAATGGGTTTTAAGGTATTTTAATAAACTTAGATTGGTTAAATAATGGATTTATGAGCACAATCAGCCATGATTCGATGTGATCTGGTGAGGAAACCTATCTAGGACTCTTAGGGGATCGAATTGATAGCCAATAGGATCCTATTTTCGAAGGGAAACCCTAACCCAAGGCCATTTCCTATAAATAGAACCCAAAATCTCTTGTGCGAGCCCTAGGTTTTGGATCGCGCATAGCAGAGGTAAGACGTCATCGTTTCAAGTTCAATATTTAGAACTTTTTATTCCCCTTAATGTCTTCTAACATTCCTCTAAATCTCATGTTAGGAGGACGATCAACACAGGAGTTAGAGCAGGCGGAAGTTGTTGTTTCTACGTAGGAAGCGCATGAACGAAAGCTCCCTTCCGACGAGGAATTCGAAGTCTAGGACTAACCTAAGAGGTAGGTTATCTCATAATCGGCTTAAATATCATGTTGGGAGTAAAAGCCCTCTGGTCTTGCTTGATTTCATAAATCGTACACGGCATATTTCAAGTTTTAATTATGATCGCACAATAGGATTTCTTAGTTCATGTTGTCCCTACAAAGTTAATAAAAAGATAATAACTTTCATTGATCACCTGCCCTTTTCGTGCATTGTTCACATGTTAGCATGTTTTCCTTTAGTTTCATGCTAGTTTGCATCTCTATTTTCCATAGAAATAGGCCCTGCAAGGTCGGGATTTGTTTCTATCTGATGAAGACAGATAGCGGTCCTATAGAAATCGCAATGTCCATATAGCGATTCCCGATCAACCGCGATCTTCACTGTTAACCCGAAAAAGTGACCAGATCACTCTCATGATTCTTCCTAATATATATATAGTTGCCTATGCTATGTTTCGTTTCATTTCGTTATATGGCTCTGCCATATCATGTTTTGGGAAAGAGTCATGATTCATGTCACACCATGTTCTACAAGAGTTATTTTTAACATATGTTAGTTTCCCAAATCAACCCTTATAATTTTGTACTTAAGAGATTTTCTTTTAAACTTTCTATACATTGACCGCTATGTTTATATGATTCACTCTTATCGCCTATCTTTCTCCATTACTTGTTCATAGCCCGTACTCTGGTACGTTGCTATTAGTCACTTGCACATGATAGGAAAACCTTCTTGGACATTGAATGCCTCTCCATTAGATATTCCTTCTGTCGGACTAGGAATTCATATTTTAAGGCCTCCGTAAGTCTCCACGAGCCTGGGATTCTCACTAGGATGCCAAGCTAGTTGTACCCTAAAATCTCAAATGTCTAGAAAAGTAGTTCATCATTTCTATGTTCTGTTCTGATCACAGCCCTCAATCAACCGCTGCATGTAGATAGTGGCTGGCCCATGACCGCGTCATTCAAGCATGTTGACTATTTTCAGTCGACTGATATTCCAGTTCAGTCGACAAACTTTCTCTTGGTCGACATATTCATAGTCACAGACTGTACTCAACTGCTACCTCAAGATAGCGGTCTGATGACTACCACGTTCTGTCAAAAGTTATCCAACCCAAGGTTTGACCAAAAGAGTTGATTGTGTTCTATTCTCAGATGATCTTCTGAGTGTCTGGAACTTGAAACTTTATTCATCAAGTCATTAATTAACTATAGAATGTAATAAGATGTCGTTATGCTACCGAAATACTTCCCTAGCACAATGTTCTCTATAATTCGTTCTTGACCTCTCAATTCTCAAATATTCAAGTGCATTATTACCTTGTTTACTATCGCCCTGAAGGCAATTATTGAACTATAACATTCTTGGCCAAACTTATTGATATTTCTCATGGAAGTAGCTTGATTTATAACTTGAAGATGCAAGGGCGGGCACGGACGGTATCCAAGGGCTCCAGTCTAGCCCCCTCGGCAGATGGCCAGAAATATACTATTAACCATGGGGTATAATGATCACTGGCGTCACATTACGCTGGAAGTATTTTTTTTATAGATTGGTAAAATCCATGAGGGCAAATTCATGAAATTTACATACTTGCTTGAAAAGTACATTCTTGTTACATGACTTTCTAGTGCATATCCTTTCAAGGTTATGAAAAGTACATTCTCATTACATGATGGTATATTCTTGTGATTGAAATGCCAACTTATATTCTTGCTAGATTGGGATCATATATTCTTGCAATCTCATATAGTTCTTTACATTCATATCTTGTTACTTGTTGTTACTATGGTTTTTATCGCATGTTTTATCACACTCTCATTATCTTGCCTGCTAGAGCGAAAACATTAACGATGTAAACTATGCCGTTATGTTGACACGAAGATACCTACTGGGCAAGTGCGCTCATTCCTTACTTTTCTAAATCTTTTCAGGAATCTCTAGTGGATCGAAGTCGGATTATTCAAGTGGTGATTCCGAGAGTGATTGAAACTCGAGAGGAACCCTAGATAATTGTCTACATTAAGTCTGTTATGTCGAGTTTAGAATCATTCACTGTAATAGGCAGTGAAGATGATCATGTCGAATGTAATTTTCTATTTTCTTGAGTCTGGTGGCTCATGATGTCAAAAGAGTCAATTATCGATCGTAGCTTTGATTTTTATTATGATCAATAAAGTTTAAGGTTTTTTCCATATGATATTGTGTACATCTCTATGTTTGAATGTATGTGGCACTTTGATTATATTGATAGCTAGAGGTTTACTTTGTCAGTTGTTCATGTTCCTGACTTGTTTCCGCTGTATATGTCGGGGTGTGACAACATCTAATTAAATTTTGCTTGAGAGAAAACTTACCTATTTGAAGATCTAAATGCAAAGGAGATGAAGAATGAAGAACACTCCTCCAAACTTCGATTTTTACTTCTCTACACGTCTAGCAATTTTCCCAATAAATTTGTGCTTCGAGTAAGGAAGATCACAGCCCTATTTATAGGTCAAATCTCCCAATTATTCTATTACCCATTTAATTCTAAGTCAATTTCTACCTAATTTTTTTATTTCACCAACCCATGTTACTATTTCACCAACCAATATTACTATTACACCAACCCACGATACTATTACACCAATCCATGTTACTATTGTTGTGCATGTGTGGAACATGCGTTAATTCTAATGTTTTGATGATGTCCAACTGTAAGTCATTATTGTGCTTTTGTAATGATTCAACTACATCTTTGTTGCTTACATGCAATGTCTTTCATAAAAAGACTCATGATTCATACAAGCCTAATTGAGAATTAGTAAAACAAGCATGACCCTTTCAATGTGCCTTAAATCTCTCATGATGTGTGCAAACAAATTTCTTGAAAGCAAAGCAACAAGCTTAGCAGACTTCTGCAATTCAGAGGAAGAGTGTCAACACCAGGTGTTGACACCTTTGTATCAAGGTTCTGTCTGGCATCCGCAACACTCATGTGTCGACGCAATGGTACCTTGGCGTCGACGCAGCGAAGCCTCTCACAGTGTCTTCAGCGGATTTGGCATGTGGCGTCAATGTAACTTGCACCTCGCGTCAACACAGCCAGACAAGCCTTTAGCAGACCTAACTAACTGTGTCGACACACAAGCCTCACCGCATCAACGCAGCAAGCCAGCCTTCAGGCAGATCAAGCAAAAGGCTCAAATGAATCTAAGGCTCACAATATGTGCTTGCAAAGAATTGAAAGAAATCAAGAAAGGCAAAGTGAGAGTTAAGTAAGGACCTTGGCAGAACAAATACCATGAAACATACTCCTAGAAGCTAAGATTGCTGCCTGCACAGAAACCAAGGCAGGTGATGAAAAGCTAAATACTGTTGGCTGCATGAAAATCAAGGCAGGTGATGCAAAAAAAAATTAAGAAGAGAAAGCCAAGTGGAGTTCACCCTCTTGCTCAATCAAATAAAAAATGAAGGCAGACAAATCAATTAAGTAAGGGTGACAAATAGCTGATAAGGGTGACAAATAGCTAATACGGGTGACAAATAGGTGTTACCTGTGACAAATGGTCCGTAATGCAATGTCAGCAAAAGTTGCGTCGACTCAGTCCTCTCAGGGCGTCGATGCAATGGGGTTTCTAGAAGCCGTTGCAAACGGGCTTCTCAAAGGATGCGTCGACGCACCTTTAGCCCTGCGTCGATGCCATGAAGCTCAAGCTTACCTGTAACTGAAGAATTCTTGAAGCTGCGTCGACGCACCAGAAGACTTTCAGGTTATTTTTGACAAAATCTGCAGTGGTTCGAAAAAGCATCCAGTACCTAAAAATAGCAACCGCAAGGTCCCAAAAACACGGTTTTTGAGGTCTGAAAAGGTTTCTAGGATAGTCAATTATCTTTGTCATCATGAGGCTTCCAGATCAGTCCCTTTTGGACAGAAGAGCTACCAGTTTACAAATATGGGAAAGGTCACCTATCAAGGCAATCTTCCTTTTGCTTCCAGCCAATCAAAACATGTGTCTACAGATCTGCAAGGACCAAAGGATGCCATTTTTGCTGCAACCAAATGAAGATAAAGATGTCGTAGGTGCTCTTGGTCAAAATTCATTTGTTTTCTCTAGCCAATCCTCATAGGGAAAATTGTTGTGGCTCTATTATGCCAAATACATGCTTGACCAATCAGAGAGGAGGTTCTTTTCAAAAGAACCATTGTTTAATCCAACCAATCAGCAGTAGATTTCTTAGAGGGAAGTCCCTCACAAGTTCTTCTATAAATACTGGCCTCCTGCATAAAGGAACACGTCTCCCTTGAGCCTTCAATAGAAAATTTGAGAGAAAGAAAAGAAAGGAGTGTGGAGAGCAGCCCAGCTCTAGTTTGAGTTA
The DNA here is from genome assembly GCA_022559845.1 of Amorphophallus konjac. Classification (NCBI taxonomy): domain Eukaryota; kingdom Viridiplantae; phylum Streptophyta; class Magnoliopsida; order Alismatales; family Araceae; genus Amorphophallus; species Amorphophallus konjac. The sequence goes on along the minus strand of CM040124.1, from coordinate 134,444,881 downwards.
AACTAGTGGTGATAAAGGAGGAAGAAGCTGAAAGGAGTGCAGCCCCTCCTTGCAGTCGGCCTAAGCTTGATAGAGCTTCAAGACTTTGATCTGAAGCCACCGTAGTCTTCTCCTTGTGATTGGTTTTTTGTTTTCACTTGCATCTTCTCAATCTATAAACTGTGTGTGTTGTAGGGAGTTGTCCCCCGGTTTTTGGTTGCACTTGCAGCTCATTTTTCATTGTTTGTGTGTGTGTGTGGGGGGGGGGGCTCGTCCCCATGTATGTGTGTGTGTTTGGTGGATTTCATCCCCGTGTGTGTTGAGGACTTTGTCCTCATGTGGTAAAGCCTCACCGGTTTGGTGAGGGGTGGACGTAGGTCGCGGGTTTGCAACCGAACCACCTTAAAAATCCTTGTGCAGTGGGTTGTGATTTGAGTGATCGTTCCATGTCTTCTTTCCCCATTCACATGTTCGTGTGCTAGCCTCATCACATGCACTTCTAGTTGTCATCCCCCGATCACATTTACATTTTGCATACACACACTAGGAGATTGATGTGCAGCAGTTATGTCTAACTTCTAAGCTCTCGTTGCTACTGCATTCGACTGCACCTTGCATTCTCCCTTGACCCATCAGTCCACGTAAGGTGACTTGTGTCATTATTTTAATCTATTGTTATTAGATCCACTGTGCTTCACATCTTCCACCTACAGTTCAGCGTATGTTGTGTTTATCTATTAAGTTTTTTAAAAGAGCAAAATATTGTATTGGATCTATTCACCCCCCCCCCTTCTAGATCCGTTGGCACCCAAGATAACTAACAACTATTACACCAACCATGATACTATTTCACCAACCCATGTTACTATTTCACCAACTAATGTTACTATTACACCTAATGACATGTGCAATGACGTTTATGACTTAATCAGGATTAGATTAACTAATCATCTTTAATTTAATTGCTACAGTACCACTATAGTACCGCTGACTTCGTCTTCTCAGAATTGTGCAGCGAATCTCACTTGTCACGCCCCGAGCCTTTATGACAGCAGAAGACTCACTCGAGAAACGGGAACAGCCGGCAAGGTAAGCCTCTTGCAAGCAAGAATGATCAGAGCACGAGACAATCACACACATAAATATAATTGCACATTATTTTAATCAAACTCCAACTTATTTCATTGATAATCAATATTCAAATACAACAACTTTCAACTTCTTTCAACCTATAAGACCCAAGAAATAGGAAAATTACAGAGACTCGATCTAAACAATATAGACTTTCCTAAGTCTTCACTCTCATCTTGACAACACTTTCATTCACTCTCGGACCCGTTACTTGTATAGCCCGAATCCGAATTCGAATCACTTTCATTTCTTGAAAAGAATGGAAATAGGTAATGAGCACACTTGCCTAGTAGGTATCTTAGCATCAACATGAAGGCAACATTAAAGTAATTAACATTTTAACTCTAACGAAATAAGGTAAAATCATTCAAATGTGATCAATCACGCGGTTAAACCAAAGTAACAAGATGATCATGTAAGATAGAATGAGAGTAAGAATGAACTAGCAAGAATGTAACAAAAACATGTTATTGGCCTTTCATGAACAAGAATGTATCGAGAATGTACTAGCAATGTCACATAATCATCACTCCAGTATCTTTTACTTATGAGCAAGTACTTCGTGAATTTCTGTCGAATATCAAGCAAGAAAGTCATGTCGTGCCGTATCGTGGATCTTCACTTATTTATAGAGAAAGTACTCCCAGCGCAATGCAACGCCAGTAGCATCATACCACATGGTTTATAATAGTATGTTTCTGACAATCAGCCGAGGGGACTAGCATAGAGCCCTTGAACACAATCAGTGCTCGATCGCATCTTCAAGTATAAATCAAGCTACTTCCACGCATGTAATAATAAAGTATGGCCAAGAATGTACAATTCAATAAGTTTATGATAACACTATTCAACGAATGAACGCTTCAATTTAATAATACGAGAGTCAAGAATGACTTAAACAAGGTTATGCTTATGGAAATAAATCGGTAGCATAACGGTACATTTATTTAACTTCCATTCATTATATTAAGTTCCTTGATCAATATGATAAGTCATAGACCATTATCAAGCCATCTAGGAACTTTAGAATATCAACGCTTGGGTCAAACCTCGGGTTAACTAGCTCAAGCATTGTGACGGTCAAGTACTGGGCCGTTACACTCATGTGACACACCAGTAGTGGGTCGTTACATTAATCTGAATCCAGAAATAGTAAAATAGACTTAGTGAAATGTGACGGTCCTATATTGGGCCGTTAGATGCTCCTGATGGTCCAGTATAGATCCGTTACATTACTAGAACCAGAAACATCGATAGTGTAATCTACTAAATGGGCTTTAATGGTACAACCAACTCGGCGTCCTAGTGGGAATCCAAGGCTCGTAGAGAATTATGGAGGCCTTAAAACAAGATTTCCTAGTCCATTGGAAGGAATATCCAATAGAGAGGTCCTCATGTCCAAGAATAATGTTCCTATAGTGCAAAGTGTAAACTAATGGACAACATACCGGAATATGTGCCATGTACTTAAAGAAATGACTCTATAGATAGAGAGAGAATGTGTAGCAACGTGAAACCAAGATAAACTCCGTCAATACATCTTCGAAAACCATGATTTAGATACAAAACTATAGAATTTTGGCACATGAAATTAACATAACTTAAAATAACTCAAGACACCGTAATCATGCACTTTCGATTATGAATCAGTAACTAAACTTAGAGTCATGATAACATGTCCAAACTTAGCTATCTAAGCTTATTTATAGGTAAATTTTAACTGGTTATCATTTCATCTCGGGCTGACAGAACACAGTGTCTGACGATCTACGTACGATAGGCACGTTACAGTCTTGTGACGGTTGATCGTAGAGCCGTTACAGTAGTGTAACGCTCCTATTAAGATGTGTCAGAGACCACAAAGTAATTAAGATACATCAGAGGTTGTGGCGGCTTATCGTAAGGCCGTTAGATCATTGTAACGATCTTACCTTGATGCGTCAGATCGTCTGCTGACAGTAAAATTAAGTAAAGATTTATGAAAACATAACATGCCTGGAAATCAAAATACTACAACTGTTCTAGACATGATGAACAAAGTATAGGCCAACTACATGCATGGGTTTTAGTGAATAGACAAGATAATATCTTTTATTTTCCATTTAGGGCTAAGAGACGCATGTATGTATAGAACTATTAAAACATGAAATTTATGATCTATCATGCATGAAATCAATCCAAACCAGAGGATTTTTATCCCTAACAAGATGTTTTTGCCAATCATGATATGACCTACCTCTTAACTAGTCTTTAAGCTTCTAATTTGAGTCTAAAAACCGTGCCGCAGTTCTCCTTTTCCAATGATTTTCCAGCAATTTCCTGCTGCTCTAACTCCATGACCTCTTTGACTAAAGATGTGAAATTTTGAGGGTAAGAAGATGAAACTAAGGTGAATAAAACGTTCTAAAGGATTGAGCCCTAATTACCTCGTTTAGACGTCCTAATCTCTTGATCTTCAGGGGTCTTGCGTTTAGTTTCCTGGGTTATTATGGTCGAACCAGCAACTTTGGAAGCTTCAATCTCCTTGGTTGCTTGATCTCCTAGTACGAAATTTGGAGAACTATTAGTCTAAAGTATACTAAACAAAATCTTCTAAAGAACTTATCCGAAATTATGACTCCTTACCTTGATTCTTCACAAGCTAAAAGTAAGGGTCGCTTAGTTCAGAACTAGGTCCTATTTATAGGGTTTTGGCTAGGGTTTGAGGATTAGATCGATTCAAAAGTCCTTAATTTGCCAGAACTTGATCCCTAAGAGTCCTTAGTAACCTTACAAGTTCTCCCAATTAGGTCTCTTGTAGATAGGATCTCAAAGATCCAATATTTCTACTCATTCCTCCATTCACGGAACTGACAGGGTGTAACGCATCAAGACTGGTGCGTTACATGTCTGTGGCGGTCGCACGATAGACCGCTACATCCAACGTGCACAGACTTCAACATAACTCAAACTCTTTTGTTAATTATCTATTTTATTATCTATAAAAATAGTATTTATCCGTAAATAGGCTAAATAACCTTCTAGAATATGGGCCAAACTTAATGGGCTTGGTCCTTAAACCTCTTGGATTTTATTTAAATAGGCTAGGTTAATTATTTATCATAAATTGGGCCTCATAATGACTTATTAATCCAATAATCCTTTTATTAATCTATTTAGCCTTTATAAATTCCTAATAAATTCCAAAAAGTTCTATAAATAATCCATAAATTATTACATAAATTTTGGGGCACTACACCCTCCCCCACTTAGAAGAATTTGGTCCCCAAATTCAATACATGGATTATGGAGAGTGTACTTACAGTTTAAAATAATTCTGGGAATCTTTTCTACATGGCTACTTCGGTTTCCCATGTTGCTTCATATGGCCATATTTGCTTCCATTGAATCTTGACCATAGGAATAACTTTATTTCTTAGTTGACGCACTTCTCGTTCTAGAATCTTTATTGGCGTTTGCTCGTACGTCATATCCTTCTGAATCTCCAGATTATCATAAGTGATAATATGGTCAGGATCATATACATATTTCTTCAGCATAGAGACGTGAAATACGTCATGAACTCCTACTAATTGTGGAGGTAAAGTCAGTCTATAAGCCACTTCACCGACCCTTTCAAGAATTTCAAATCAGCCAATGAACCTTGGAGTTAGTTTGCCCTTAATGCCAAATCTCCGAATACCACGACCTGGAGAAACTTTGAGATACACATGGTCTCCTACTTAAAATTCCAAGTCGCGTCTTCGATTATCAGCATAAGATTTCTGCCTATCTTGTGCCATCTTCATTCTCTCTTGAATAAGCTTGATCTTCTCTATAGAATCTCTGATAATATCGGGGCCTAGGAATTGTCTTTCCCCTATTTCACTCCAACATATTGGTGATCGACAACTTTTTCCATATAGAGCTTCAAAAGGTGCCATTTGTATGCTGGCCTGATAACTGTTGTTATATGCAAATTCTGCTAGAGGCAAGTGATCATGCCAAGTACCTCCAAAATCAATAACACAAGCCCTAAGCATGTCTTCTACCACTTGATTCATTCTTTCTGTCTGACCATCAGTTTGTGGATGAAAGGCTGTGCTGAAATTTAATCTAGTCCCTAGTGACTATTGTAGACCCTTCCAAAATTATGATGTGAATCGAGGATCTCTATCAGATATAATAGTGACTCGGACACCATGTAATTTAACAATCTCTCTTATGTATAATGCTGCCAGGATATCCACAGACCATCGACTTTTGATTGGTATGAAATGTGCAGATTTAGTTAATCGGTCTATGATTACCCATATACCATCGTGTCCACCTCTTGTCTTAGGTAACCCCATAATGAAGTCCATCCCTATACTCTCCCACTTCTATTCGAGAATATTCAAGGGATGCAGTTTACCTGCGGGTCTAAAATACTTTACCTTTACTTGTTGACAAGTGAGACAGCGAGACACAAAATCAGCTATTTCTCTCTTCATATTAGGCCACCAGAAGTTTCTTCTGTGATCTTGATACATTTTTGTACTACCTGGGTGAATGGTATACCTGGATTTATGTGCTTCTTCTAGAATCAATTTCTTCGTATCCTCATGATCCGGTACAAATATTCGGTCCTTAAATAGCAATCTTCCATCCTTAATAGAAAAATCCGGCCTTTGTTCAACATTGGCCTCGATCTCCAATAATATAGGATCATCATTTTACAGCTTGACCAGATCTTCTATCAATGTAGGTTGAGCTTGAATATTCGCTAGGAAACAATCCTCCTTCCTGTCAATATCTAAGTTCAACTGAGTAAATTGAGGAATAAGATTAGTCATACTAATCATGAGACTTGATAGCATACCCATTGGTTTTTTGCTGAGTGCATCCGCAACAGCATTAGCCTTGTCAGGATGATATTGAATAGCAAAATCAAAATCTTTGAGATATTCTAACCATCTCCTTTGCCTCATATTTAGCTCTTTTTGAGAAAATAAGTACTTTAAGCTTTTGTGGTCCGAGTAGACCGTAAACTTTTCTCCATAGAGATAATGGCGCCAAATTTTCAAGGCGAAAATGACACCTGCTAATTCCAAATAATGCACATGATAGTTTTCCTCGTGACGTTTCAATTGTCTTGAATAATAATAGATTACTCTTCCATTTTGCATGAGGACACACCCTAAGCCAATACCTGATGCATCCGTATATACTTCGAATCCACCACCTTCCACCGGTAGTGATAGAATATGAGCTGTAGTAAGATGATTCTTAAGAGTTTGGAAACTCTTTTCACATTCCTCTGACCAGACAAAAAGATTTTCTTTTCTCATGAGTCTAGTTAAAGGAACTGCAATCTTTGAAAAATCTTTAATGAATCTTCTATAATAACTAGCTAGACCCAGAAAACTTCGTACTTCTGATACAGTCGTTGGCCGGCTCCAATTCTTGACAGCTTCTTTATTAGAAGGATCCACGGTGATACCTACTTTTGAAATAATGTGGCCTAGGAATGAAACTTCCTGGAGCTAGAATTCACACTTATTAAGCTTGGCATAAAGTTTATGTTCTCTAAGTGTTTGTAAAGCTATCTTCAGATGTTCTTCATGTTCTTTCTTTGTCTTGGAATATATCAAGATGTCATCGATGAAGACGATGATGAATTTGTCCAGATATGGCTTGAAAACACTATTCATAAGTTGCATAAATGCTGCTGGGGCATTAGTTAACCCGAACGGCATTACCACGAATTCATAGTGGCCATAACGACTTCGAAAAGCCGATTTATAAATGTCCTCTTCTTTAATTCTAAGCTGATGATAATCTGATCTGAGGTCAATATTGGAGAAAAACTCTGCTCCCGAAAGTTGATCGAAGAGCTCATCAATACGCGGCAACGGATACTTGTTTTTGATTGTAAGTTGATTCAGTCGCCGGTAATTGATGCATAGCCTGAGAGAACCATCCTTCTTTTTGACAAATAGAACCGGCGCACCCCAAGGGGATGTGATAGGTCTGATAAAGCCCTTTTCCAGTAGTTTTTGGAACTGCTTCTTTAGTTCTTTGAGTTCTGTGGGGGACATCCTATAAGGGGCTATAGAAACAGGTGATGCTCCTGGAATTAGTTCAATAGTGAAGTTTACTTCCCTCTCGGGTGGTAAACTGGGTAATTTGGATGGGAACACATCGGGGAACTCATTTACAATAGGAATGTCTACTAAGATAATCTCCTTGGATTCGGTAACAATGATAAAAGCAAGAAAAGCTTCACATCCTTGCGAGATAAGTTTGCAAGCGTGAAGAGAAGATATGATAGTAGGATGCTTCTTGTACTTAATGCCAAGGAAGGAAAATCATGGAAGACCGGGTTTTCGAAAGGATATAATCCTATTGCGGCAATTGATATAAGCATCAAGATCTACAAGTCAATCTACCCCAAAAATGGCATCATAACCTTTCATGTCAAGGCATACTAAGTTTGCGGGGAGATTATGGTGAGGACACCAGAGCCAGTCGTTGATATCAGACACGCAGCATGACTCGAGCGACACCGACCTCCTTGTGGCTGGGTGATAGCATGGAGTCCCCACCTGGGTATTGAGTTTTCTTTGTGTTTATTATGAGTGTCATGGTGTGTATTTGTGTATTTATGAGTGTAATGGGTCAAGCTTGTAATATGGGCTACAATTCATCTAAGGGGTCCAATTTCTACATTGGGCCTCAAGACCATTAGGAGCCCAATTGGACCTTCTAGAAGACTTGGACCATTGGGCCAAGGAGACAAAGGTAGAGGATTCCCCATCTTTGTCCCCCATGCTTGTCCCCCACCTACCCTTAATGGCGGGGTGTCCCCTCCTTGTCCCCCATGCTTGTCCCCCACCTACTCTTGACCAATCTTAGTGGATGTCCTTTAGAGTTAGTGGATGTCCTTTGGTGTTAGTGGATGTCCTTGGATCTAGATCTAGGGTTTTCATATTTATAGTCTCTTGTTGTATTTTGTGTGGAACTAATGAAAAAAATGAAGAATTGTTGTCATTTGGAGCAAGCAACCCCTCTCCCTGTCCTACCCTCTCCCCTCCCCTCTTCTTCCTCCTCTGGATCTAGGGCTTAAGCCCCTTCTATCTTCTCCTCTATCCCTCCTCCTTCTATCTCAGCTGCCGCCACCGCCGTTCGTGCCGCCGACGAATCGCCGTGATCAATCTTCCGAGGTGCTGTCCGGAGTACTGTCCTGCTTATTAGAGCCCCAAAGAAAGAAGTCCAGTGCTCAAGCCCCAGATCTTCCGAAGCTAAAAGTTCCAGGGTAGGTTCCCCACGTTCCCTCCAACCTCCACAAAAAAACCCCGCCCGAAAATCCCTCCATTTCCATTTTTCCCATTTTCTTCTTTCCCGTTGTGTCAGATTTGTCCACTGTGCAGACTCCGTTTCAGCAAGCCACCATCCGACCCTTTAGCCCCCTTTAACGTCTACCAAACCTCATGAAACTTTAACTGGAAGTTATTTCTATCAAATACCATCTCCCATATGTTTTTCATGAATTTAAAAATTTTCTAGATCGCCCAAACAAATTCCTGCAAACCGCCACTTCCACTCTGTCCACAGTTTTCCAGGCCCGACCCCCGTCCGCTAGAAAATCCACCAAAAATCGATACCTCCATAAACGTTCACATACAAACTATCCACGTTCTCTTGACTTATAGATATACAACTTTCATGAAGATCTCTTCACCCATATCCATCATTAACCCTACGGTTAACCCCTGTTCTCAGGAAACTCCCCTGTCCACCCTGTCTTTCCCTGCCCTGTGAGCCAGCAGCTTCTAAATTCAGCCACGGTCAGCACAGAAGATTTAAAATTCCTTCTCTACCCTGGGGTTGAAGATCTCTGGAAGAGCTTTCCAACGGTACCTTCCCCGCGTCGATCCGACGTCAGGGCTGATCGCAGTTGTCGTTCTCGCCAGGTCGCGCACAGTAAAACAACATATTCGACTCGTGGACGGCACCCGATGACCACCCCCGAGGCGGCCGACCCGCCTTCCACTCGTCGGACCAGTGTGCCTCCATCCCCGGAGCCACCCATCCAGGAGTCACCAACGCCGCAGCATCCTTCCTGGCTTCCCCGGCCCGCCAATCAGGTCGTGGGCCCCACGAGTACTAGCACTTGCCACCGTCAGAGCGGCCCCGAGTGCTGCCCGCCAACCCAAACGCGTTACTCCCGGGTCCTGCATGTAGCCCTTTACCTCCCTGCATGGAGTGGGTAGAAATAATCAATTCTGTAACTATTATTATTTGTTGTACTGGGAGTACGAGTTCGGCCGGGGTCGTCATCCCCACGCTCGGAGTGTGGAGGTACACTCGCCGCCCCTTTAGTGCTTACTTTTCTAGTATATACTCTTAACGCCGCTGCTTGTGAGTGTGTTAGGCCCCTAGATTGCTTGAGTTAGTCACCGCTGTGAGTTGAGAGTGCGAGACCCGTCCCGTAACTCGATCCGAGCACGAGAGTGAGCCGACCGTCCAAGACTCAATGCTGGTTTCTCAACTGTGCAGATCGACTCGTTTCCCTCGCCGGGGACGACCGTGAGCGAGTGCTTCTTATTTGGGGCATGTTTGTCTCTTCAGGAGCCACGTTAGGTGCTGACTTGATCGTGTTGTTGCTGGTCGCGTCATCCCTCTAGTCACGTTGTCTAGTAGAAGTCCAAGGTTCGCGTCCACAACATCGAGTCTCATCGTCATCCCGCATCAAATTGGTATCAGAGCCGGTTTGAGTCTAGGGTAGTCTTGTCCAAGGTCTTGCATTGCATCCCAATATTCGGTATATAAAAAGATGTTGCCCGACCGTTAGGTTACGTCTATCGGGGAGGCGATTCACTCGCGTGAGAGGATCTTCGGATCCCCGGACTCCGCCAGGTACCGGATATCGGTTTAAGTCAAGGGTCCTCAACTTGCATCGGTCCATCCATATAGGTCTAGTGAGTCACCCTTAGTTCTCTTTAGGCCTCATTGCATGCCCACCTATGGAGGTGCCCAGTACCATCGCCCTGACACTATGGGTGAACACCGAGGTGCCAACCCGGGAGGCCGTTCCCTGGAGGACATGATAGCTCTACTCATGGAACGCATGGATAGGTCCGAGAAAACTCTTAGGGAGCATACCGAGCGTATGGAGAGCCGATTCAAAGCCATTGAGGACCACGCCGAGGCTTCTAACCGATCTTTCCAAGGACTGGTTGGAAGGTTAGAGAGTGTGGAGAGAACCCCTCGCCGAGACCTACCCAGCATTCTCCCGGCCCCTCAGGCACATGCTGCCCAGCCCGTGGCTGCTGCCCAGCCCGCGCCTGCTGCCCAGCTCGCAGCACCTCGGGCTGAGGAGCAATGGCAACGTGCCCCCCATTCTGAGGACTACGAGTCTGACAACGATTACGAGGGAAATGGCCGGCGTCGGCATGGTCACCGACCACATAGGGATGATGAGGACGAACGGATCCTCAGGACCATCCGTGCAGCCCACGTTTGATGGGTCCAAACATTTGGAACCCAAGATCTATCTTGATTGGGAGGCCATCATGGACCGGTACTTTGAGTGGTTCGAGATGACGGACCACAGGAGGGTTAGGTATGCCAAGATGAAGTTTTTGGGGCAAGCACAGACTTACTGGAGCAATGTAGAGAGCTTGCTCTTTCAGTGTCATGAGCCTTAGGTAGGTTCTTGGGATGAGATAAAGGACAAGCTTAGGCGTAAGTACCTACCTGCCACGTACCGTCAGCGACTTATTGATAGGTGGCAGAGTCTCACCCAAGGGGACCGATCTGTGTCAGACTACATCGCGGAGTTTGACGAGTACTTTTTGCGATGTGGCGTTATGGAGGAGAGCACTATGCCTGTATCGTGCTTTCGTCGTGGTTTGTGGCCCCACTACCAATATGAATTATTTCGCCACAATGTTACCACCTTGGAAGACGCATACCAGGTTGCTCTAGAGTTGGAGCAGTTCGAGGTGGAGTTTGCTCCCGTCCAGTGCCCGGGGTTCACTTATCCGCGTGGGACCGACCCTCGTACCACGCCTACCTCCTATAGCCGGTTTCCGGTGGCCCGTCCCCCGGAACCCCCTCGGCAAGACCCCACTGCTCCTAGGCTCCGCACTTTCCCTCCGAGGGACCCTCGCCCGCAGGCACCCATCCCTTCCCCTCGGCCTTATCAGCCTGCCGTACTAGCTCGGCCTCTTCTTCCTACACCCCCAGTCCATCGAGAGGATAAGGGTAAGGGGCCAATGATTGGTGGAACATCTTAGGGCAATGGGACACGAGACCGTTGCTACACTTGTGGTGGAGTTGGCCACTTTGCCAGCAAGTGTCCCACCCGGGGAGCACTTGTTATTGCCGACACGCCAGCCCGTGACCCCATGCCTGAGTTGGTGCCAGTCAACTACGAGCCGGACCAAGAATTGGCTGAGGAATTCTTTGACGAGTTATTGGAGGGCGAGCAGGTTGACGTCCCTGGTACCTCGTATCAGGATGACGTACATTTCGGTGTAGTCAGGTGCATCCTTACCCAGTCTCATGTGAGCGACGACTGGCGTCGCACCACCATATTCCACACATTTTGTAGGCTGGAAGGGAAAGCTTGCAAGGTGATTATAGGTAGCGGGACTTGCATCAACGCTATCTCCACAGGAACCGTCAAGCACCTTGGTTTGACGCCCGTGGATCACCCTGCACCTTACAGAGTTTCTTGGGTGGATTCCACTTCCATCCCGGTCAGACTGCAGTGTCTGGTGCCGCTGTAGTTCCAGGCGTACCATGATGCGATCTGGTGTGATATACTACCTATGGAGGTGGGTAGTATCATCCTTGGTAGGCCTTGGCTGTTTGATCGAGATGCCACCCTTCATGGTAGGTCGAACACTTGCACCTTCGACCATGATGGCCATAGGATTACCCTCCACCCAGTCCAGCCGAAGGACCTATCTATCCGCGGACCAGCTGGCCCCAGCACTACGACCACTTCTGGTCAGGGGAAGGTCGGTCCACCCACTTTGTCCTCGGCACAGGCATCAACCTCGTCGACTACTCATAGCAGAGTGGACCTTCCACCCAGGAGGTTGATGATGATCAGTCCGAGAGAGATGGAACAGGAGGTGACCGGGGGTAACCCCATTCTAGCTGTCGTTGTCAGGGGCATAGAGGATGTCGCCCCTAGGTCTGAGGATGAGCATTACCCAGAGATAGCCGCAATATTGCAGGAATTTTCCGATGTCTTCCCCGAAGACCTCCCTAGAGGCCTTCCACCTATGAGGGATATCCAGCATGAGATCGACCTCATCCCGGGCTCATCGTTGCCCAACCTTCCCCATTATAGGATGAGTCCCACGGACCATGCCGAGCTTCAGTGGCAGGTCGAGGAGTTGATGAGTCGGGGATCCCTTAGGGACAGCAAGAGTCCTTGCGCTGTCCCCGTACTATTGGCCCTGAAGAAGGATGGCACATGGAGGATGTGCATTGATAGCCGTGCAATCAACAAGATCATGGTGAAATATCATTAGAGAGGGGGATTTCTGCAGCCCACTCAAAAATCAGCCCCACAAGACCCCACAGGGTCCAACGAGGCAAGCTCACCTGAGTGACAGCCCACAGGGCCCACTTAGGAAAGAAAAGCCCAATGAACAAACACTCGAGGAACCAACTCTCCCCGGCGGCCCCTAGGCTCGGAGGGCCCGAGTAATGGTCAGGTCACAAGGAGGGTCCGGCCCAAGCCGTTTCCCCGCCCGGGAGAGACAGCCATTCGCCGACCTATTCGACCCCTCCTCCGCCGAGCTAAGCTCATCGCCCGGACAGGGCTGGCATTTCGGACGCTCGGCCAGACCGGATATTATCCGTTCGTGCTGCTGTTAAGAGTCCCCAACGGACAGAGGAATCAAGAAACCGCCAAACTTCGAGGTGATAACGTTCCCACGATAAGGCCATGAAAGCCCACGTTGAGGACGTAACTCCCGTCGGAAATCCCTCAGCTTGCAGGACTCCTGAAGGCGGCATACTATTTAAACCAGGGATACCCTCCGGTGGAAGGTAAGAAGAAAAAGGGTCATTCAGGCACTCATACACCAAAAACTCCTGAGCAATCTGCTTCACCCCTCTGGTGGAGAGGAATCTCGCGCACTAGTTTTTCTCCTCCCCATTATTGCTTCCACCACAACTCTACTGACTTCACCATCGGAAGGTCTTTCCCCAGGGAAACCCCCTGGGCCCTCTGATACGTTTCCCTGTCTTGCAGTTCATCTTCTGGTGATCCACAGCCCGCTCAGGACGCAGCGTGAGATTTCACCTCTTCATCTGGCGCCGTCTGTGAGAAAAAGCTCAGGGAGGAGGTCCGCCGGCGAGAGGGGTAAGGCCGTGGTGACGGCAGGAGATGGCCCCTCTAGGGCCTCACAGAACCCTCCCTCCAACGCCAGCGTCCCCACCAATGGGCCGCCGCCCCCTCCGACGGCGACAGGGGCACCCCCCAACGGTGGTGACGAGGTCTTCCAGGCCCTCAATAAGAAGCATGACGTCCTCGTGGAGCTCATGAGGGCCCAGGCGGCAAGGGATGCCAGGTCCCGCGCCCCGTCTGGGAGCCCCCCCCATCGAAGTGCATCCCAGCATACCGCTGGGGGCCGTTTCACCCTCCGTGGTCAGCAGCTCATCCGCAACAACGTTGGAGGACCCTCGCAAGCTCCGCCCCCAGAGCAAGAGGCTTCCTCCACGCCCAGAAAAGGGAAACAGGGGGCGAGGCCTCCACGCCCGAGCGTTGACGTTCCTGAGGATCGCCACGACGCTCCCCCCAGTCCCACGGCACGACCGCAGCCGGAACTATCCCTCCGGCTGAGGGATTTCGAAAGACGTTTTACAGAGCAACAGCGCGCCCTCCGCGCCCTGCAGAAAACCTCTTTCCCGGAGGACGAGGAGAAATCCCCTTTCTCCGAATACATATTGAAGGCAGAGGTGTCTCCTAGAACCTCCATTCTGACCTTTAAGCTCTATGATGGCCAGGGCGACCCAGCCGACCACTATGACAGCTTTGACGCCCTGGTAACTCTGCATGGAATGCCGGATCCTGTCAAATGCCGAGCCTTTGTGGCCACCCTGGTCCAAGGCGCTCAGGCATGGTTTCGGGTCCTCGCCCCTGGGTCCATCCGGGACTTCAGGCAATTCGGGCGAGTCTTCAAGGAAAGCTTCGTCGGGAGCGCCCCCCCAAGGTCAGTAGCGGGGCTCCTGGCCCTCAAACAGGCACAAGGGGAAAGGCTCCGGGCTTATGTCCACCGATTTAAATCGGAAGCCCTCAGAATTCCCCGCCTGGATGTGGCCTCGGCCACGACCGCTCTGACCGGGGGCACCCGGGACGAGAATCTCCGCCGCGAACTGGTCCTCCACCCTCCCTCGACCCTTGCCGAGCTAGTGACTCTGGCACTGCGCCACGCCGAGTGCGAAGAAGTACTCAGCGCTTGCCGAGACACAACTGACTCGGGTCGGGAGGGGGACAAGAAGCGGGCCTCCGAGCCAAATCCTGGCTCGGGCAAGAAGCGCGATCGGGAAGGAGAGCGCAAACGGAAGTATGAGCGGTACACCCCGCTGACCGCGCCAGTCTACGAGATCTATGAAGACATCAAAGACTCGGGACTCCTCCGCCAGCCCGAACCAATGAGATCGAAGAACCGCAAGCGCGACAGGCATTGCCTGTTCCACGGCGACCACGGGCACCACACCGGCGACTGTCACCAGCTCCAAGACGAGATCGAGCGTCTCATCCGTCAGGGGCACATGGCCCGATTTGCAGCCGGGCGTAAAGAAGACCGAGACGCCACCGAGGAGATCGACAACACCCCCCGAGGGGTCCACATCAACGTCATCTCCGGAGGAACGGCATCGGGCGGCGACACTAGCCGAGGAAGGAAGCGACATGCCGAACGGGCCACCCAGGCCTTAGAGCCCTCCAGGGGCCCGTCGAGGGAGCCCCAGGTCATAGTCTTCTCCGACCAAGACCTGGAAGGACTGAGCACCCCGCATGATGATGCCCTCGTTATCTCGGCCATAATAAACCATTGTAACGTAGATAGAATTCTGGTTGACAATGGGAGCGCCCCCGATGTATTATCTTATGACTGTTTCCTCAAGATGGGGGAAGACCCATCCAAGCTCCGCCCGATCCGAACACCCCTTTGCGGGTTTAACGGCCTAGCCACCTACCCCGAGGGAGCCCTAAGCCTGCCGGTCACCATCGGCACCCCACCCAAAACCGTTACGGTCATGGTGGACTTCATAGTGATCAAGGGTATGATAGCGTACAACGCCATTTTCGGCCGGAAAATCCTCAGCCGAATAAAGGTCGTACCATCTACCTATCACTAGAAAATGAAGTTTCCCACCAGAAACGGGTTGGGGGAAGTCCGAGGTAACCAGGCCACGGCTAGAAGGTGCTACAACATCTCGGTGGAAGCCTCAAGGCTGGACGGGAAGGATAAGGGCCCCAAGGGAGTCGAAGGAAAGACCGTAACCACCAAGCCCGGTGGCGAATTGCTAACGGTATTCCTAAATGATGACCCGGCCCTCGGAGTAAGGATCGGAGCCGACCTACCGCCTAAGGAACAGTAGCAATACAAGAAATTTCTTTCTGAGTACATTCAGGTCTTTGCTTGGTCCGATGATCAACTCCCTAGCATACCAGAGAAAACCGTAACGCACAAGCTTAACCTCGACCCCACCGTGAGGCCCGTACAGCAACGGAGAAGGAAGCACGCACCACAGAAGCAGACAATCATCAAGGCGCAGGTCACCAAGGGGCAAGAGACTGGCCTTTTTAAACCAGTCCTATACCCCACGTGGCTAGCCAACGTCGTCCTGGTGCCAAAAACCACAGGCAAATGGCGAATGTGCGTGGACTTCCCCGATCTGAATAAGGCTACCCCCAAGGACTGCTATCCGCTACCGAGCATCGACCAATTGGTTGATTCAACCTTGGGCAATGAGATACTCAGTTTCCTGGATGCCTATTTGGGTTATCACCAGATCAGGATGAATCCAGAAGACGTCGAGAAGACCGCCTTCATCACCGACTGCGGCGTGTATTGCTACACCCGGATGCCCTTCGGGTTGAAGAACCCTAGAGCCACATATCAGCGACTGGTAAATCACATGTTTGAGGGACAGCTAGGTCGGAACGTCGAGGCTTACATTGACAACATGCTCGTCAAGACCCCCAAGGCCCAAGACCACTTCACCGACCATGCCGAAACCTTCGGCACCCTCTTGAAGTACAACATGAAGCTCAACCCCGCCAAGTGTGCCTTTGGAGTAAAATCCGGGAAGTTCCTGGGTTTCCTGGTCACTCAGCGCGGGATCGAAGCCAACCCCGACAAAGTCCAGGCCATCCTGGACATGCGCCCGCCCACGTGCATTAAAGACGTCTAGCGTCTGACAGGGCGTGTCGCCGCTCTCAGCCGTTTCCTGTCCTGTGCGGCCGAATGATGCTTGCCCTTCTTCAAACTGATGAGGGGACCAAGCTAGCATCTGCTACGTTCGCATGGGATAAGGAGTGCCAGACAGCATTCGCCGAGCTTAATAAGTTCCTGGCTTCGCCACCGGTGCTCTCCAAGCCTGTCCCAGGCGAAGTCTTACTGCTCTACCTCTCGGCGACGCCATCCACGGTCAGCTCGGTCCTAGTCAGAAATGACTCGGGAATCGAGAGACCGGTCTACTACACCAGTAAGGTGCTCAATGAGACCGAACAGAGGTACCCCGCAACCAAGAAACTCGTGCTAGCGTTGGTTACCTCCGCAAGGCGCCTCCGACCCTACTTCCAGGGGCACCCCATCACCGTGCTAACCGGTGAGCCGTTGAAGAAGATTCTGGCCCACCCCGAGGCCTCAGGGCGACTCGTCAAATGGGCCATTATGCTCGGGGCCTACGACATCTCGTACCGGCCGCGATCAGCAATCAAAGGCCAAGCGCTCGCCGACTTCATTGCCGAAAGCACCATCCCAGCCGAGGATAGGCCTCCGACCACGACCGGGCCAACGTGGGAACTGTTCGTCGATGGATCATCCAATTCGGTAGGCAGCGGTGCGGGGATCCTCCTGAGGTCCCCCGAAGGGATAGAGCTACAGTACGCCTTGAAATTCAACTTTCAGGCATCCAACAATGCTTCCGAGTACGAGGCCCTTATCTCGGGAGCACGCATGGCCCGACGGTTGGGGGTCGAGCGAGTCAGGATCCACACCGACTCTCAGCTAGTCGCAGGTCAGGTCAACGGTGAGTACGAAGCTCGGGAGGCACCCATGATCAAATACCTTCAGTTGGTCCGGAGCCTGGCCCAACAGTTCGAGGAATTTGGGGTAGTCCGGATAGCTCGGGAGCAAAACTCTCGGGCGGACGCCCTCTCTCGATTGGCCTCCTCTCTAGACCCGGAAGGTACACGATCGGTCCTCCTAGAAGAGCTAGAGCGCCCGAGCATCGATACGGAGCTCCTCGCTGTTGACTCGGCCACTCCAAGTGATTGGCGCTCCCCCTACCTGTCCTGGCTACAGGACTCCCAAGAGCCCTCCGACCCTCGGGAAGCCCGCCGAATGAAGTATCAAACTCGGCGCTTCGTCATCCTCGATAACACTCTGTACCGAAGATCGTTCTCCGGTCCCCTCCTGAAGTGCCTCGGTCCCGACGAAGCAAGCCGAGCCATCCAAGAGATTCATGAAGGCCTGTGCGGAGCGCACCCAGGGGCAAGGTCGCTGGCCAGAATCCTGTTACGATAGGGGTACTGGTGGCCCACCCTGCAGCGCGACTGCTCGACCTATGTTTAACAGTGCGACCGATGCCAGCGGTTCGACCACTTGGTCCATCAGTCGGCTACGGAACTTGTCACCCTAGCCGAGCCTTACCCTTTCGCTCGGTGGGGAATCAATATCCTTGGGCCATTCCCAACGGCCCAGTCCCAGAAGAAGTTCATTGTCGTCGCCATCGACTACTTCACCAAGTGGATCGAGGCCGAGGCTACGGCAAGGATCACCGAGACAGTCGTTTGGGGCTTTGTTTGGAAATCGATCATTTGTCGCTTTGGCATCCCCCGAGTGATAGTAAGCGATAACGGTCGGCAATTCGACTCTCGGTACTTCCGAGATAGATGCGCCGACCTAAATATCCGCAACCACTTCACTTCGGTCGCCCACCCTCAGGCCAACGGGCTGGTTGAAAATGCCAACAAGACTATCTTGAAAGGCATAAAAACCAGACTCGGCAAGGCTAAGGGTAGCTGGCTCAAGGAATTGCCTAGCGTACTATGGTCAAACCGAACGACCCCCAGGACGGCAACCGGTGAAAGCCCTTTTCAGTTGGTATATGGCACCGAAGCCGTCGTTCCATTAGAGATCGCCAATCCGTCTCTCCGAGTGATCAGCTTCTCACCCGAGGCAAATGGGCAAAAGCTGCTCGAGAACCTCGACCTGGCAGACGAACTCGAGAGATCACGAACGTCCGAGCAACGGAGTACCAGCGCCGCCTCACTCGATACTACAACGCCAAGGTCCGAGACAGACGTTTCCAACCGGGGGACTTCGTCCTCAGGAAGGCCGAAGCCTCTCGACCACTAGAGGTGGCGGGCAAGCTGTCCCCTAACTGGGAAGGCCCTTACCGAGTGGTCGAGACGCTCGGAAAAGGTGCGTACAGGTTAGCAAAAATGGAAGGGGAACCCATTCCTCGGACGTGGAACGTAGCCGCACTACACAAATTCTATTTTTGAAATTGTACAGCAAGATGGACGGAATAAACCCCTTTTCTTTTCATTCCAAACCATTGGTACATCGGACAGGCAAATGCCAGTACATCACATAGCAAAAAGCAAAAATCCGTCTAACACGGCTTCAAGGGGCCATCGCTCGGCTGACTCGGTCTTGATCTCCTCGCGTCCAGCCACTGACTCTGCCTCGTGTGGAAACTGGCTCGGACAAAAGGTGGTCGAGCCAGTTGGCTCGGGTGGCCCGTGACAAAGGTGACAGAGGGACTGCAGAAGGAAGGCCACCTTTAAATGTTGAGGAAGGCTACCTCCCAAGTTGGAAACAACCAAGAAAAAGGAGTGCCGTGAAGGCCTCCCCTCTTCCAATCTGCCAACTCCTTGGAAGGAAGGAGAGAGCAAGCAGCCCCCGAAGAGTGAAAGAAATGAAGAGCAGAAGAGAGAAAAAGAGGCTGCTGGGAGAGGTTAGGAGGGAGCTGGAGTCGCCTCCTCCCCTCACATGGAGGGAAGTGACGGCAGGCTCCCCTGATGCCCCCATCCGTCCTCCACCTCGGCGTCCACCCGGAAGCCTTGCCGGAGCTAAGAAGAGGCAAACGGCGTGCTTCCACATGCCGAAGCCCTCTCCAGATCCACGCAGCGACCGTCGGACCCGTCTCGTGCACGCGCGGTGACCGTGGGATCCGTTCAACATTCCAGGACAGCGGGAGCCCGCCGCTCCCCGTCGTCGGCAGCGTCACCCTCCGTAGGACCCTCCATGCTTAGATTGCAGCGGCGTAACGCAGAGTGAAGAAGAAGGAGTAAGGACAGATCGTCGGCGAGAATCCTTAGCGTTAAGGAGGAAGGAGCGCCCTTCTGTCGCTCTTATAGGCCAAGGGAGGCCGCACGCCTTAAATGACTCCCCCCTTTAAAACACGCCAAGGGATCCCCCTGAATGGTCACCTCCAACTCCTCGATCCCCGCCCTAGCGGGATTCACGAAGCGGCCTGGCATTCAAAGCGTGAAGGAACGAAAGGACGCCCCGTCAGAAGTCTACCGAAACAGCATGCGAAAACTGCGCAGAACATATCGGCACCTCCCAACTACTCCAGATATGCCAACCAAATCACGGCAAAGATGGTACTCAAACAGAGTAAGTCATTTATTATCACACCAAAAGGAAAAGTGGAAAGAGAGATAAAAAGGGAAAGAGGCAAAACAAGGCAAAATACATCAGGCCTCAGGCCCACTTCGGCGCTCGAGAACGGCGGAAGGGGACGCGTCACCCCCGGCACCTTCGGTGACGGCCGGCTCGGACACTGACCTCGCCTGTGTGAGAACTGTCTCGGTCGTGAGCCCTCCCGAAACGTCCGGAGTCGGTGATCCCGATGGAGGCGACCCCTCCGAATCTTCCCCGACCGACGATGAGGAGCTAGAAACCGACTCATCCGAGTCATAACGCTTGCCAAAGGGGAACTCGATCGCGGAGTTTTGCTCATCGGCGTAGTTTACCGCCCGGCGATAGCCCTGCTTGAACCCCTTCCGAGCGCCCCGGCGAAGTGCTACCTCGTAATAGGGTAGGGCGGCTTCCACCAGGTCGGCCGAGTAAGCATCCGAGCTCCTATAACGCTCGATCGCCTCCGCCTCGATCTGCCCCGCCCTTCCGACGAGCTCGACCCGAGCCCGCTCCGCCTTGGCCGCACACTCCTCCGCCCGGGCCCGGTCCACCTCAGCCTCAGCTCGGAGGCGCTCCGCCACCTCCGCCCAATCTAGCAGCTCGGCGCGTTCGAGCTCCCAGTGATTGTCTAGCTCGAGGCGACGCAGACGCTCCTCCTCCAAGGATCG
Source organism: Amorphophallus konjac (assembly GCA_022559845.1). Lineage (NCBI taxonomy): Eukaryota > Viridiplantae > Streptophyta > Magnoliopsida > Alismatales > Araceae > Amorphophallus > Amorphophallus konjac. The sequence goes on along the minus strand of CM040124.1, from coordinate 134,424,228 downwards.
ACTTGTCCTCTCAAGAGACTCTCGGGTCTTGACGAGCTGTTCGGTCAGCACACCGGCTTCCAGTCGGCTCGCCCGCGCCACCTCCCGGAATGCTGAAAACTCCTGCCGGAGCCCCTCATGCTCCCCCTTGAGTCGGGCCAGTTTCCTTTCGCATCCTCCAAGGGTCCAGGCGAGTTTTGACCGCTCCGCCTCCGTCCGGGCGTACGCCTCCGACATCAAAGCCGCTGACCGAGCTATGACCAGGCCGCCCTCCATCAGAACATCAAGGATCCCGGGGGGGTATTGCGCCTTTCTCCCCCCTTAGTCCTCACGGCGATCGACCGGCAGACCCGATACAGGTCGCCCGTAATACCGAGCCTTTCCAAGGGCTCCGGCAGAGGGGACCGCTCCGCCCTGGGCACCCCGCCAGAAGGCTCTGCTCGAGCGACGGAACCGACCACCTCGCATGCCACGGTCGGTTGGGGTTGCGACGCCTCCCCGGGCGAACCCCCAACCTCGACCGGCACTGCGGGACCGACCGCACCGGGAGCTTCAAGCACCTGGGGCTGCAACGCCCTAGCGGGCGAACCCCCAGCCCTGCCTGTCTCGGCCTGCACTTCACCGACCGAGACATCACCGCCTTCGACCGATCCCCCGATCTCGGCGTCAGCTACCTCGACATCGGCCCCCTCTACCCCCGTGGGGGGGAGAGCCGACCCATCGTCGCCCTCTAAAGGGCCTCCGGTCTCCTCGGCCCCCTCTCGCCTGGGAGGTGGGGGAGCTGGCCCCGAGGGGTCGGCCCCATCTTACCCCCGAGAGGGGAGCGCCGTCGAGCCGGAGTCGCCCCCGGCGGTAGAAGGAAGACCGGCCTTCTTGGCCCGTTTCCTGGCCTTCGCGGCCTCCCGCAACCTTCCCGCCGTGGGATCCTTGCGCTTCGTACCAGTCGGTCGTGAAGATCCCTCGGGGGCCACCCCCTTGCCCTTATCTCGGGCTTGGGCGCGACCCGCAGAAGCATCTGGTTCGTCGGCCGCCGAGTCATCTCCCAGATCAATGACCTCAGCAGCTTCCTCCAGAGGTTCCCGCCTAACGTCTGCAACAAAGGAAGAAGACCCGGTCAGGAGAAAGAAAGTAACTACCACCCCAGGAGAAGAACCTCGAGAGCGGTACCTGTCGACGTCAACCGCATGAGAAAACACCGTTAGAAGTTCTCCGGCGTCACCAGCTCCTCGGTCGACTGGCGGTTATCCAGTAGGCGAGCGGCCTGCCGCTCCACGTGGGGAGGGAACTCCTCCTGGCGAGGGGGAAGATTCGGATGAAAATTGGGCGAGACCAGACATCTCCAAGACTCGTCCGTCACCTCCGCCTTCACCCAGAAGAATTGGGTCTTCCACCCCTTGTGCGAGGAGTCCTTCACTGCGAGTGAGATGCAACTCCTGTTCCTCCTCGCTTGGGTAAAGTAGAAGCCCTTCCCCACCGACGGGTGCGCTTTCAACTCGAAAAAATAGTGAAAGAGGTCCAAGGAAGGAAAAATGTCGTGCTGACGACAGAGAATCCGAAAGGCGGAGAGAAGGAGATACGAGTTGGCCACCAACTGAATAGGCGCCAACCGGAAAAACTCGAGAAACTTAAGTACAAGAGGCTCGAAGGGAAGGCGGAACCCACTCTTCCAAGCCAGAAGAAAAGTGCAAATGTGCCCCGTACGGCTGTCCAGACTCGTCTCATACGGGGCGGCGGCAGCGAAGCTGTACCTGAGAGGCAAGCGAAAATGATGCTCCAGCTTCCTCACTTCGGCTTCCCCCAACTCACTGTAGTTGGGGACGGGCTCCCGCCTCACCTGCTCGATTTCCAGAGGCCGATCAGCCATCGAGCCAGAAGATGATCCCTCGCGCGAGCTCGAAGACTCCGGGGGAGAAGGAAGTTGCCGGACCGCCTCCGCGGTTACCCTCGCCAGCTCCTCCCCGAATTCGAATCACTTTCATTTTCTGAAAAGAATGAAAATAGGTAATGAGCACACTTGCCCAGTAGGTATCTTCGCATCAACATGAAGACATCATTAAAGTAATTAACATTTTAGCTCTAAAGAAATAAGGTTAATTCATGTAAATACGATCAATCACGCGGTTAAACCAAAGTAACAAGATGATCATGTAAGATAGAATGAGAGCAAGAATGAACTAGCAAGAATGTAACAAGAACATGTTATTGGCCTTTCAAGAACAAGAATGTATCGAGAATGTACTAGCAATGCCACATAATCATCACTCCAGTATCTTTTGCTTATGAGCAAGTACTTCATGAATTTCTGTCGAATATCAATCAAGAAAGTCATGTCGTGCCGTATTGTGGATCTTCACTTATTTATAGAGAAAGTACTCACAGCGCAATGCGACGCCAGTAACATCATTCCCCATGGTTTATAATAGTATGTTTCCGGCAATCAGTCGAGGGGACTAGCATAGAGCCCTTGAACACAATCAGTGCTCGATCGCATCTTCAAGTATAAATCAAGCTACTTCCACGCATGTAATAATAAAGTATGGCCAAGAATGTACAATTTAATAAGTTCATGATAACACTATTCAATGAATGAACGCTTCAATTTAATAATGCGAGAGTCAAGAATGACTTAAACAAGGTTATGCTTATGGAAATAAATCGGTAGCATAACGGTACATTTCTTTAACTTCCATTCATTATATTACGTTTCTTGATCAATATGATAAGTCCTAGACCATTATCAAGCCATCTGGGAACTTTAGAATATCAACCCTTAGGTCAAACCTCGGGTTAACTACCTCAAGCATTGTGACGGTCAAGTACTGGGCCGTTACACTCATGTGACGCACCAGTAGTGGGTCGTTACATTAATCTGAATCCAGAAATAGCAAAATAGACTTAGTGAAATGTGGTGGTCGTATATTGGGCCGTTAGATGCTCCTGACGGTCCAGTATAGATCCGTTACATTGCTAGAACCAGAAACATCGATAGTGTAATCTACTAAATGGGCTTTAATAGTACAACCAACTCGGAGTCCTATTGTGCATCCCTAGTTTTGATGATGACAATCCACAAATCATTGAGATACTCACTTAAACATGAGTAGAAATGTTCTCCAATTTATGAATCAATAAGAACTTCATTCTTCCATGAATCTAAGTACTGATGACATTGCAGGCAGTGGTAAAGTGATATTCACTCCAAGGGCTTCACTGATCAACAGTTTGATGGACGAGATTGAGCGTCTTGATGCATGAAGCTTCAAGTCTGCACATCGGTAGCCAGTGCATGCATTATCTAGCAAGTCTATACACTGGCACTGTTAAGTCTGTACATTGGTTGCCATGTCTCACTTGCATGCTCATCAAAGTCTGTACAGTCACCGTTTCAAGCATTTCAAAGTCCAGACATCACTGTAGCATGCATTCGGGCAAAGTCTGTACAATCCATCGCCTTCAGGTTTACCAAGTCTATACAACCTGCCTTCATGCTCAAAGTCTATGCATCGACGTTGGGCATCAAAGTCTATACACTGCTCACCGTCTCATTAAGCGTCTCACACTTGAACTCTATACATCGCAGTTGAACTCAAAGTCTGTACAGCGTCAGCAACAGTGCTGCGTCTCACATTCGTCAAGTCTATACATCGATTTGATTGAGTAAGTCTATACAGCGGTGGCTTTCATTTGAAGTCTATACAGTGGACCATCTCTGTCAGCGTCTCAAGCCAAGTCTATACATCCACAGTGGATTTTCAAAGTCTGTACATTGGCTTCGCATCTGCAAGTCTGTACATTGGCTTCAACTCTCCAAGTCTGTACGTTGGTTCAAGCCATTCAAAGTCTGTACAGCCTCCACAGCCTTTACTTCAAAGTCTATACATTGTCCCTGCGTACATTGAAGTCTATACTTTCGTTTGGAAAGTCTATACATTCATTTATTTGAAGCTTCATCAAGTCTACACATCGTGTAGCAAGCACGCGTCAAAGTCTGTACACTGCATCGTCTGGAAGACTGCCCAGCAAGCAGAAGTCTGTACATTGGCCGTTGCCATGAGAAGCCAAAGTCTATACATTGGAGCTCGTCCAGCAAGCAAAGTCTGTACAATGGCTTGCTGCGAGTAATTGAAGTCTGTACACTGGCGATACTGTACCGGAAGCAAGTCTGTACATCGTGGGCTTCTGGCCTTCATTCGAAGTCTATACACTGGACGTTTGAAGTCTGTACACTGGGCTGCTCAAAGGCTCACAAAGTCTATACATCGTGGCCTTGAACTCTCAAGTCTGTACACTGGCCGTTGCCATGCGAAGCTCAAAGTCTGTACACTCAGTTGCAGGCAGCAGTAAAGTCTGTACATTGGCGTGCTTAACAACACACAAGTATATACATCCGTTGCGTGAGGCCTGTCAAAGCCTGGATAGAACCTATAGAAACTAATTCCGATCTGAAGGCCTAAAAATCTGGAAAGAGGTTGAAGATGGCATGTGGATAGAGGCGTGGAAGAATCTTCTGCTCGATCTGTTGCTGCATCTGTGGAAGACTTAGTCAACCCTGCAAATCGGATTGAAGGAGCTAAACAATTTTCTGTTCTAAAAACCCGCAGAGAATCTGAGCGCTAATTTTTGAATGGCTTAAGCTTTGTTTCGCGCCAACTTTTAAAAGAGAGAAAGAGAAGGAAATAGAAGATATACAGATATCAAGAGTTAGAGGGAGTCGGTGTGCCAGAAGAAAGAGTGGAGGAAACAGTATCTGAAAGAGAAGAGCAGGTCGTGGTCAAGCCCTAGTGTGCAGTCTTTGTAGCCACAAGAAGATCTGCTGCTAAAGATAATGGGGATCCAGCTATGCAAGGGCTCAACCACCTGAAGGCTACCCAGCTCAGAGATCGTGATCTCAATGCGCCAGCAGCCCTATGCACTTGGATTTGTCAAAACTCTGAAATCTCATATCTTCAGTTTAATGGTTCCTTGTTTTTCTTAAATCAACTATTTATTCTGATTGCATCAAGCTGTGAGGCAGCAGTGTCAAGCTGTAAGTCAGCGTGTGTGCAAGCTGTGTGTCAGCGTGTGTACAAGCTGTGAGGCAGCAGTGTTGATTGAGACAAGGGTCTCTTGGTAGTGAAGCCTCACTCAAGTTGAGTGAGGGGTGGATGTAAGTCTCATGTAGAGACTGAACCACCTAAAAAGATCATCTTGCATGTGTGATGATTCTTGGTGTGACTGCTCTTGTTACATATTAGTCTATAACCTTGATGCTTAAGTAGCTAGATCATATTGAAACTCTAGTGTGCTGCATTAACACTAGCAATAGTTCAAATAAAGTTGGAATAAATTAAAAAGGGGGGAAAGATCTATTCACCCCCCCTCTAGATCTATTCAATCCTCACACAACACCTGGTATCAGAGCCTGGCTCTCCAATATGTGGTCTAACAACCAGGAGAGTACCAGAGGATTGATGTCTAAGGGTCTGACAGCTGAGGGACACTCAGTGAGCAGACCACCATACTTTGATGGAAATGACTACTCATACTGGAAAAATCGTATGCAGGTATTTCTAAGGGCTCAAGATCATGAAATGTGGAAAGTAGTAAGTCGCGGCCCCTATGAGCTCCCTGAAGATGAGGACTCGTGGATGAGAGAACAGATTCGAAAATCAACTATCAACTGGGGCGCAATGAATGTAATGCAGTGTGCACTACATCCCACGGAGTTCTCAAGAGTCTCTCAATGCACAACCGCGAAAGCCATGTGGGACAGGCTGGAAGTCATATACGAAGGTACATATGAGGTAAGAGAAACTAAAGCCAACATGTTAATCTCAGAGTATGAAATGTTCAAGATGAAAACTGATGAAAGCATCTCTGAAATGTATGCAAGATTGATGCAATTGACTAACAGCTTGAAAAGTCTAGGTAAGACTTACACAGATCAAGAATTGGTAAGAAAAATTCTCAGGTCTCTTACTCCTGTGTGGCATACCAAAGCCACGGTCATTGAAGATTCAAAAGACCTCACCACTATGAAAGTGGACCAGCTAATTGGATCCTTAATGACGTACTAGATCAATCTCAAGAGAAGTGAAAACAAGGACAAAAAGAAAAGGCCAGTAGCCCTGAAAGCCAGCCCAAGCAAATGTGAATCCTCTGAGACAAGTGAGTCCTCAAGCACTGAGGAAGACAACGGTGAGTTTGCTATGCTAACCTGAAAGTTCAGGAAGTTTCTTCGAAGAGAAGGTAAGGGATTCAACAATAAGAAGGGAATGATAAGAAAGTTTTCTAAGCACAAGGTTGATCAACCCAAGAAATCCTCTAACAAAGTAGTTTGCTATAACTGCAGGAAACCAGGTCACATGAAGGCTGAATGCCCTGAGGCCTCCAAAGGCATGACCTCTAAGTGGAGAGGGAAGAAGCCTAAGGCTATGGTAAGTACCTGGAGCAAAGAAGAAGAAGACAGTGAGGAAGAGATGGCATCCGATGAAGATGAAGGGCAATTGTGTCTCATGGCAGAAGGTGAAAGTGAATATCTTGAGGTAACTTCTCCTTTCAAGCATTTCTCTGTTTCAGATTGGGAAGACGCATACACTGAATTATTAGATCAGTATGATTTAATCAGAAAAGAGAATAAAAGCTTGAAAAAGAAAATCAACAGCATAAGTCACGATACTAGCTCAATCAACAAGTGCGCTGACTTAGAACTAGAGATCGCCAATCTGCACAAAAAATTGAGTGAACAGGAATTAGATGAAAACACGTTTAAATCTCAGGAAGAAGAAAATGAATTATTGAGGAAAACAATTGATGAACTGAAGTTAAAAGTGCAAAGCTATGAACAGGAGACAAAATTGACCAATGAAAAGGCTAACGCGATGAAGGAAGAAAATAACAAACTTCTGGAGGAAATCAAAAGAACTCAGAAAGCATTGGAAGACAAACAAGAGAGTCTAGAGAAAATGGTAAGAGGAGAAGAAAACTTGAATGCCATGCTCGGAACAAAAGTAAATTATCAAAAGGAAGGTTTGGGGTATAATCCTAATGCCAAAAAGGAATTTCAAATGAAAACCATTACCTTTGTGGCCGGAGCAGATCCTAAAGGAAAGAGACCTCTTATAAACATGTATGAAGTTGAAGAGTCAAGTGACACAAATGCAAGAGAAAAAGATTCTGACAAAAATGACTTGGAAGACTCAAGGGTAAAAGGCCAAAACTCTCAAAAGCTCTTCTTGAAACAAGGTCAATCATCTAATAAGGAAACAAACTCAATCAAGTCATTCAAAGCAAGAAATAAAGAGTTTTGGAATCAAGAAAGTCGGCTCAGAAACCCCCCCGAGCCGACCACAGGCAAAGCCAGACGAAAAGCTGAATTCTGGCAGAACCGAAGTTGACAACGACCCCCTCAGATGTCGACCACAGCCAGTAACAGAAAGTGGGAAAACCATTGGGATGTCAGAGGCCGACACCCAGGGCTCCATAAGCCGACCACGGCTTCTAACAGCAACCATGCTCCAGTGAGCAGAAATCAGAATTGGCTCCGACCCACAAGATCCAACAATAAAATATGGATTCCTAAATCTTTCTTAAAATATTTGAGTGACCTTACTAGACATATTGAACCCAAGAGCAGCTGGGTTCCAAAAATCTTCACATGATGTGTCATGCAGGAATGTTTAGCGGCCGTCCACAACAAATGGTATCTTGATAGTGGCTGCTCGAGACACATGACCGGAGACAAGAAGAAGTTTTATCAGCTGATTAAAAAGGATGGTGGACACGTAACCTTTGGTGGAAACAACAAAGGTAAAATCGTCGGCACAGGTAAGATAGGTAAGAAGCCTTCAAATTGCATTGAGAATGTGTTATTGGTAGATGGCTTAGAGCATAATTTACTGAGCATTAGCCAACTATGTGATAAGGGACACAAGGTGATATTTGACTCGGAAAGCTGCAAAATAATGGAACCTAATTCAGATCTAGTAAAATTCTTAGGCAAAAGAGTGAACAATGTTTACATGATAGACTTAAATGATCCTGTTCATTCTAACTTGTGTCTGACTGCTAAAAAGGATGATCTGATCTGGTTATGGCACCGCAGGTTAGGACATGTCAGCTTTAGAGTTTTGCATAAATTGGTTAAAAAGAACATGGTCAGAGGGCTGCCTGAAATTACCTTTAGTCAAAACATCAAACTATGTGCTGCATGTGTCCAAGGAAAGCAAACTAGAAAAACCTTCAAAAGCAAATCTGAAAACCAGTCCTCTAAACCACTAGAATTAGTGCATATGGACCTATTTGGGCCAACAAGAATAGCAAGCATCAGTGGGAAGAGATATGGCTTTGTGTTAGTATATGATTTTTCAAGATTTACTTGGGTGTTTTTCTTATCCCAAAAGAATGATGCATTTCATGAATTTCAGGCCTTCTACAAAAGATTGAAACAGGATGGTAAGTTCAAAATATGCTCAATCTTATCTGACCATGGCGGAGAATTCGAGAATTCTGAATTTGATACATTTTGAAAGAGCAAAGGAATAACGCACAGATTCTCAGCACCCCGAACGCCAGAACAAAATGGGGTGGTGGAAAGAAGGAATCGAACTCTGGTAGAGATGGCGAGAACAATGTTGGCAGAAGGGAACCTTCCAAGAAAATACTGGGCAGAAGCAGTTAACACCGCATGCTACATTGTGAATCGTGCAATGGTAAGACCATCTAGTGCAAAAACTCCATATGAAATGTTCAAAGGTAAGAAACCATCTCTAGCCCACTTCAGAATATTTGGTACAAAGTGTTTCATCTATAACAATGACAAGAAAGACTTGGACAAATTTGAACCCAAGAGTGACCCAGGAATATTCTTGGGATACTCTGACAAATCAAGAGCTTATAGAGTGTTCAATATCAAAGATCAAGTAGTCGAGGAATCTCCTCACATTTCATTTGATGAAACTGATGAATCTATGGATGATGAACAGGTCAACAAGAAAAATGAAGATGGAGAATTTATGGAACCCAAGGATGAGCCAGATGAGCAAAGTGAGGAATCGAGCCATGAAGGAGAACAAGGTAACAACTCTGGCGAACCAAATGCAAATGAGGATGGATCAGGTAACAATCTTGTAAATATAAGAGTGCTTAAGGATCACCCCCTTGACAGCATAATTGGTAATGTAAATGAACCAAGGAAAACAAGATCTCAGTGGAGAGCTGTTAATGAATTATACCAACTTGCACTAGTCTCCCAAATTGAGCCAAAAACTATAGAAGAAGCTTTGAATGATGAATCCTGGATAGATGCAATGCATGAGGAGTTAAATCAATTTGAGAGAAACAAAGTTTGGAATCTTGTTCCCAGACCAACCTCTCACTCTGTCATTGGAACTAGGTGGGTGTTTAGAAATAAATTAAGTGAGAAAGGGGAGGTCATTAGAAACAAGGCTAGACTTGTAGCCAAGGGGTACAACCAGGAATTTGGTATTGATTTCGAAGAATCATATGCCCCTGTGGCCAGATTAGAAGCCATCAGGATTTTACTCGCTTTTGCATCTTCTCATGGAATCAAACTACAACAAATGGATGTAAAAAGTGCCTTTCTAAATGGAGTCATCAAGGAAGAGGTCTATGTAGAGCAACCTCCTGGATTTGAGAATGAGGGTTTCCCTAACCATGTTTTTAAACTCAATAAAGCATTATATGGTTTGAAACAGGCTCCACGTGCATGGTACGAGAGGCTAAGTTCATTTCTTGCCAACAAGGGTTATTCAAGAGGTAAAATAGACCAGACCTTATTTTCAAAGATCCAAGGTAAGGATATTCTCATTGTGCAAATTTATGTTGACGACATTATATTTGGGTCTACAAAACCCCAATTATGTAATGAATTTGCAAACTTGATGACTGCGGAATTTGAAATGAGTTTGATGGGGGACTTACAATTCTTCCTTGGACTGCAGGTCATACAATGCAAGGATGGATACTTCATAAATCAGTCCAAGTACATCAAGGAGATGTTGAAAAGATTTGGCATGGAGAGCTGCAAAGCCATTGGAACGCCGATGAGCACAAATGTAACACTAGATGCTGATGAAAGAGGTAATCTGGTAGACACAAAAACATACAGAGGTATGATTGGCTCCTTGCTCTACTTAACTGCCTCTAGACCAGATATACAGTTTAGTGTGTGCATGTGTGCTAGATACCAAGCATGTCCTAAAGAATCACACTTAGGAGCCGTCAAGCGTATTCTCCGATACCTTGCCGGCACCCAAGATTTGGGACTTTGGTATCCCACTTTCTGTGATTTAGATTTAATTTCATACTCAGATGCAGATTATGCTGGATGCAAAATAGATAGAAAAAGCACGAGTGGCTACTGCCAATTCTTGGGCGGATGTCTGATCACTTGGGCTTCTAAGAAGCAACATTCCGTTGCACTCTCCACTGCTGAGGCAGAATATGTCGCAGTAGGGAGTTGTGGGACATAAGTTCTATGGATCAAACATCAGCTCCATGATTACAACATAGATATTGGATGTGCACCAATATTGTGTGATAACACGAGCGCCATTAATCTATCAAAAAATCCAATCCAGCATTCTAGAACAAAACACATAGAAATCCGTCATCACTTCATAAGAGATGAAGTCCGCAAAGGCAACTTTGTGCTGCATTTTATTGAAACTGAAAAACAACTTGCTGACATTTTCACAAAACCCCTCAATAATGATAGATTCACCACCCTGAGAAGAGAATTGGGGTTATGCAAATCTCCTCATGAAAATCCATAACAGCCTTTCTGCAACAATTTTCTGTACTGATCACCGATTATTTTTTGGCAAATAAATGTTACATTAAGGGGGAGTCTAGGTTAGTGATGTTCAGCATGCATGCATATGGCCAGTTCAGTCAGCATGTCTTCTTCAGTTAGCATCTCATGAGAGGTACTAGTGTCACTAGTCTTCTAGCTGAAACTGGTGGAAATGGAGTAGACTGAGCCGACTTCTTGGCATGATCCTTCTCCTTGTTGCCTAAATCCTGATCATGTTTTTATACCTCTACAAACCCAATTCAACCAAACTCTTCGTAGCCTACATCAACAAAATCTCACTTCCTCTAACTCTGCAAAGATTCTTGAACTAAGGGGGAGGGTTTGTATACACCTCTTCTATTATGAAATCGTTGGGTTGTCACAAGCCACCACTCATCCACTATATGATGAACATAATTCTGAGAACATAGTACGAACAAGTTTGGTTGGCTGTAAAATGAGCTTGATTTGTCATGCTTCAATAAACTAAACATATAGGAATATGCCATTTACATGTCCTTGAATCTTATAATTGAGAGTAGTAAAGTTATCTTACTCAAAGTGCTCATGCTGTCAAATGAAAATCAAATTCAACTAATTCATGAATGCCTTGGGAATACGCTATTATCATGTCTGTCAGGCAGAGCAATGGAATGGCCTCTGAGAAACTGCTGTCTCTCCCTACAAAAAGAGTGATGTATAAAAAGGGAGAAACACGTGTGTCATGAAGAGCCAAGCTACCTCTGCCGGTATGAATAAAGGGGTGGGAGTACTGAGTAACTGGGGATACTGGCGTCTAATCAACGTGTATCCTCACGCAAAAAGGTGCTCACCAATTCCCAAGTGAGACGGTTAGGCATGCAAAGTAGCCGAGGTCTCTGGCGTGTAAAGAGCGTGTTACCTCGTGCAGAAATGTATGTGATAAACCTGACCACTCGTCAATCAATCAATCAATAAAAAAATTTTGTGTATGCAGTTCAAAATTTTTTCAGTAAAAAAAAATGACAGACAAGCTAGATGGTTGACCCTTCGCACCTCATGACAACAAAACTTTCCTGAATTCATATTGCAGCTGGCATTTTGGTCAATTTAACTTGTGCAAAATCAATTATAAGGTTACTAGATCATGTAAAGAACCATATCCCACTTTGTTGAAGTTTATTCCTGTCTTGACAATCAAACACACTGATAAAGCCCCACATTTATTTCACTAAATTCTTCAGAATGAAATTCATTCAGTTAGTGGACAAATTAACTAATACGATTCTTTATGGAAAGGGTTTAAACAAAAGCCCCCCTTTCAATTTAAGGTCTTTGCAGGTTTGTTTACAAAAACTCACATTCTTCCCTTCAAAAACTCTCATTCGCATCAAACTCTCATCTGCCTCTCTTATTCGCCAGAACACTCATATTGCAAATGCTCTAATGGCAGTTCATGCACAGCTTAATGACATAGCCAACAGACTGAATTGGATTGAGCAACAGTTAGCTCCACTGCCTCCACCAGCTTAATGACATACCCCCCTTCTTTTGCTGATGACAAAGGGGGAGAAGGATGATAAGGATGATGTCAGTCATTGTTGTAGGATTTTTTTTTGGTTTTTGGAGTCAATGCATTTCCTTCTTGATCAGTCATGTAATTTAGCTCTTGATATAATTCAGTTCTTTATATACTCAATGAGATGTTTGGCTTGGCTACAGTTTTTATGATGAGGGCATCCCTTGCCCCTCCACATTTTCTCCGGACTCGGATTGTTCGTCGGCAAGTGCCATTATGTTAGTCATGTATTTTTGAGTCTAGTCATGTAATCTTCACATTTTCTTTGAGTCAATATCATGTAATTTTCCCTTTATTTGAGTCATGTACCTAGGTTGTTGAGTCATTTTCCTAAGTATTGAGTCATTATGTTGGTTTGATAGGTTATTGGGCCCATCTCATTAGGCTAGGCCCATGGATGCCCCCCCTTCCCTTCGGTTATTAGTCATTGTGTCTTTTGTTAGGGTCCTTTGTGAAAAAGTCATGTGCCTATAAATAGGCCACCCCACTCCTCATATGTAACAACTTTTGAAGAATCATTTGAATAGAAAAAATTCTCTGGTCTTACTCCTCTCTACCAAATCTCTTTTCCCTCTCTCACCCATTATCTCTCTCTCTCTTTATCTCTCTCTCTCTCTCCCTCCACCCAATTTTCGGAATTTTCTCTCTCCTCCCCATTCACCCCTCATTAAGACCTCTCCCCTTCTCCATACACCCATTTAACTCCCCCCCAACCCAAGGTGGCATCCTCCAATCCACACCCCACCTCCCAACCCCCAACTACCCAACACCACTTCCTAAGCACCCCTTCCTCTCCCCAAGGTTGAAGGGGCTCTTCCCTAAGCCCAAATTTGAATTTCCCTCTCCCTAGGGCAGTGCCCTTCCATCTCCCCACCTCCCAAACCACCCAAAGTCGCAGCCCCCCTTCCCCATACCAGCCAAGTTCACCCTCCACCTCTTACTCTCTTGGCCATCCCCTTCCCCACCCCCTCATCTTCTTCTCATTCAGCCTCTGTTTCAGACAGCAGAGTTGCAGCAACTTACAGAGCCACGACCGTCTCTCAAAGATTCAGGTGGCAAGGCCTATATTTCTGGAATCGTCATCGAGATAGCTTTCCAACGGTGGTGGTCTCGCCGGCTTCCGAGGTCGGAGCTATCCGCAGGAGCTGATCTCCCACGACTGCGCAGAAGACCCCAGGCAGAGAACCAGAGCGAGATTGGAAGCCCGACCATGATGAACCTTTTGGGATTCAGATCAAGTGTTCTTCAGCAAAGTTCTTCCCTCTCAAGTCCTCTTTCATCCTAAAGAAGCAGAGCTGCATTTGGACATCGGAATCTCAAGTTACAAATTTTCTACTCCAAGTGTGTCAGGTCAGTTTACAGGAGCCAGAACCGACACCCCTCTACTCATCGGATCGTCCCGGTCTTCTCAGACATCTGCCGACTCGCGGTCAGTGTCGACAGAAAGAAGACTAGGCTACGGTTCCAACGGTTCAGGTCTCGCCTCAATCAGAGCTCGTTAGAGATCGTGGCACCCTCTGCAACCAGCCACATTGATATGCACTAGACAGAGGCAGAATCAATCAGTCCGGTCCCAGACTCTGCCACGGCCAGCTCGTGAGGGCTCTGAGCGCCATTTTTGGAGGGAAGAAATTACTTCAAGCTAGCTGCCACCTCCAAGAAGAAGGGACTCAATCGGCCACCGGAACCCTCTGCTCCAATTTTCTTCGTCGGAGACGGCAGACTGCCCCCTGTGGTCCCAGGTTAGACCAGTCCTCACTCCTCCGGTTACCCCTCTCTCCACCGACATCGGATCACATCCCCGTCAACTCCGGCTCGAAGCTACCCCGATCACGATCGCATCACCGCCAGTTTCATTCCAATCGGAGTCCGGGAGAGCCCATAGTGACTTCTACAACCTGCTGCATCAGTTCGGTACCCGCCAGAGACCAGACGCTGCTGTCCTGTTCCAGTCGCCGGCGCGGTCAGCCCCGAGTATCAAAGCTTCCCCAAAAAATCAAGCTTCATCCTCTGTCAGTTGGGAAACTTTTGGCGCTGGTCTCGTCAAGATCCGAGTTCCGTGGAACCCGTGGCAGCACCGTCTCCGACTGTCTGTCCAATGAACCTGAAGCAGGGCAGAACCGGTGGAGCTCGGGAGGTCAAGTTTCATTGCGTAATCCCCAACCCGCTTGGCCGGCTGAAGGCCCCTCCCTACGTGGAGGTAGTTTTGGATGTAATTAACTTAATCCCCATCCCAAGATCATCCCTCCTGCGAGAGGCGTAGTGTTGTACTCTTTACACTTTCAGGTTGAAGCGACACCGACGCGGCGTGCGGGTACATACCCTCGCCTCCCCGCTCGCCCCCGTCTCCGGCCGGAGTCGGCGTCTTCACGCCGGCTAGGTGAGCTCCTGAACATCTCTCATTGCTGTATTGGACTGGCTTAGCTTAGTATTGCTATAGTTACTCGTCGGCGGTAAGAGAGTGTCCGATTTTACATTGCCACCAAATTGAGTGACCACCGCGGGCGAGTTGAGAGTGAATCCACTTAACCCACACCCTTGGTGTGTTGGCCGCCCATGATTTGGGCATCCTAGGTCCATTTTGGGTTCTCCCCAAGCTTTCCAACCCATGGAACCTCATGGTCCCACCTCGGACCCTCTCCAACATCGCCTAGTTGCCTTCGGGCCCTAGTGTGTGCCATACGGGTGAGCTCGCTAGTGTGAGTCCGCTGCTCAAACTTGAATGCTTGCAAAATAGGTTCAAGGTCGGTTTTACATCAAGTGGTATCAGAGCAAGTTCACAACTTGTCTCTATCAAGTTGGTCCTAGGGCATGTCTATGCATTTAGAGTCTTCAAGTGCATCACTCTTGTCCCCTAGTATGGTCACCTCATATCAACCTTACCAATCGACCCACTCCATAAGTCCAAGCCACCAAGAGATGCCTACCACTAACACCCATAACTTCCCTGTCCATGTCAACTACTTCATGAAAGTCTTGACCTATGCCAATGAGCGGCTTGATAACATATCGGACCGACTCAACCAACTTGGAGAAAATAGGCCCGCCCCAAGGACAGACGATAGAATGGTCCCTTTCCCACTTCCCACCTTTGATGGAACCTCTCCTAGAGAATATTTAGATTGGGAAGCTACAATGGACCAATACTTCACTTGGTATCATATATCCGAGGATGAAAAGGCATTGGTTGCCAAAATGCAACTTACCAAACGGGCGGAAACTTATTGGATGCAAATTGTCGGGCTAAAGATACTTAGAAGGGAAACTCCCATCACCACTTGGAAGGACATGAAGGAGCAACTTAGAGCAAAATATATGTCCCCTTCCTACCCGGGTTACCAAAACTCGAGGAGCACTCTCACTCCTCCAAACCCACCCGTCCAAACCCTTACCACTAGAACCCAAGTCTCCAAGGCCTCCACCTCCCCACCTAATCCCATGAGAGCCCCCACACCCCAACCAAAACCCCCTTCACTAACCTACACTAGTCAAGCCTCTTTAGCCCCCACTTCCACCCCAAATGATCCCAAGGGCAAGAGACCCCTAACCGACCCAATTCCCTCCATGGTGACCACCACTCATCCAACCCTCACCATTAAAAACCATGTGGACACCGTGTCCACCCCTCCACCAAGGCCCATAATGGCCACCATCCCCAAACCCAAAACCCCTCACCCAACTCACCTCCCGCTTCCTACACCAATCTTTCCCCAACCTAGGCCTCCTCTACTTCCCCTTCCGATCCAAGTCCACTCTTGCCCACCACCCCAAGTGCACCATGCTCCAGGTATCACCAATTCTCCCGCATTAGACCTACCCAACCCATTAACACTAGGAATTGAAACCTCCACAACCCTCCACATGGGAGTAGATGCTAGTCCGGAACCCATTCCCACCCATAAGGAAGCCCAAGATCACACCAATGGTAAGCAAAAGCCTCAACCCTTTACCACTTCAAATAGCCCAGATCCTCAAGAGTCACCCACCTTCACCATGAATGAGCATATACTCTAATGGCTCAAGCAAGGACCCACCCTTCCTAGCTCACCCCCACCTCTCTCTCCTTTGGGATATCCATCCCAAATTGTTCCCCTCCACTCCTATCACACCACAATCCAATCCTACTATGAGGTAGAAGATTGCGATGATCTCCTCAAAGGTCTAAAGTGGCAATCAGGCTTGACTTCTTTATTGGCCCTAGGAGCGGACCAACCCAAGAGCCTTAACCTCATCCATCCATGCATTGGGTCTATCTCCTCGGTTTGCACTATTGGTTGCTACACTAGTGACATCCTTTTCCTTCTCCCCATAGTGGAAGAGCCCATCCTGGTCCACTCCCCTACCATTGTGATTCCTAAAACCTTGACCAACCAGCCCACCCCATACACCGGCCCAACCATTCCACTAGAAGAAGACGACTCATCACCTTTTGAGGACCTTGAGGACATGGAGCCCCTTGGTAACCCACTTTATGATCCCTATGATCCATTCCAATGGGAGTCAAGGAACCCAAGTAACCCAACCACCTTAACTACCACTTACCTTTCCCTACCCCAACCCACCATGTTTGATCCAATCCACCCCATCCCAGACCCGGGGTATAACATGGGAACCATGACTTTGGGTGGTATACACCTAGGGATCGAGGAAGTGCCCCATCTCATGATATCCACCTTTCTAGACCCCTTCGACCCATTCCAATGGAAGTCCAAAGGCCCACACATAGGAGATATCTTTGTCACAAGAGTGCATAAGTCTTGGCATACAACACCACTTGGCATGATTCATAAGTCGGGTACATTCATTTACATCACCAACATGTCAAGTAGGAAGCATAAGTGGACCGTATTTGGATGTATTGGCCCACCCTCATTCATCATGAGTCTTAAGTATGAGAGGAGCATACATGGATGTCCGGGTCCCCCGACATTTGTCATACCCATGCATAAAAGGTTCATCTATGGATGTCCCGGCCCCCCTGAGTCTGTCACAATCTTCATAGCATCAAAGCATGATCGATCTACATGTGGCTGCCCCGGGCCACCTTTGCATACCAAACATTGCCCACTCACATCGCATCATCAAGCATGGCATATGCATCCAAGCACATATCAAGCAACAAGCGGT
Source organism: Amorphophallus konjac (assembly GCA_022559845.1). Classification (NCBI taxonomy): domain Eukaryota; kingdom Viridiplantae; phylum Streptophyta; class Magnoliopsida; order Alismatales; family Araceae; genus Amorphophallus; species Amorphophallus konjac. Next base: position 134,406,769 of record CM040124.1, on the reverse strand, counting down.
GATATTCACAACAAGCGAGCAAAAACTCATGAGCGCCAGTTGGAATTCCAAGTTGGTAACTTGACGATGATGACTTTGGAGTGGCTCTACCCCAGGGTCACCTCCAAATTGAGGGCACGAGGACTTGGACCTTGTCAAGTTCCGAGTGGCTTTGGCAACCCGGCTTATGGGTTGAACTTTCAAAAAGGGTTTTGGGATTCTCCCAATTTCTCATGTGGCGGATCTAGCACCTTATAAGGGCACCGCGGTGGATCCTAGTGAGTGCCTCCAGCTTACACCTACCCTTGTGAGAGACACCCTCGGAGTGCCACCACAAATAGCCTGAGAGCCCGACGTGAGCACACAGTGGCAATACTAGGCAAGCAAGATCCCATCGCCAGCATGAGGGTATGACCGAGTCACTTTGTCGAGCTGAAGTGCCGTTCCCCGACTATGGTCGCGGGTTGAGTATGGAGATCGAGGATCACCCAGAGCCGTAGTTCGATGTACTACTTCCTTGGTGGACCCATACTCGACGGGGTCGAGTTTTCTCCACCCTGGGGGTATGATGAGGGCATCCCTTGCCCCTCCACATTTTCTCCGGACTCGGATTGTTCGTCGGCAAGCGCCATTATGTTAGTCATGTATTTTTGAGTCTAGTCATGTAATCTTCACATTTTCTTTGAGTCAATATCATGTAATTTTCCCTTTATTTGAGTCATGTACCTAGGTTGTTGAGTCATTTTCCTAAGTATTGAGTCATTATGTTGGTTTGATAGGTTATTGGGCCCATCTCATTGGGCTAGGCCCATGGATGCCCCCCCTTCCCTTCGGTTATTAGTCATTGTGTCTTTTGTTAGAGTCCTTTGTGAAAAAATCATGTGCCTATAAATAGGCCACCCCACTCCTCATATGTAACAACTTTTGAAGAATCATTTGAATAGAAAAAATTCTCTAGTCTTACTCCTCTCTACCAAATCTCTCTTCCCTCTCTCACCCATTATCTCTCTCTCTCTCTTTATCTCTCTCTCTCTCTCCCTCCACCCAATTTTCGGAATTTTCTCTCTCCTCCCCATTCACCCCTCATTAAGACCTCTCCCCTTCCCCATACACCCATTTAACTCTCCCCCAACCCAAGGTGGCATCCTCCAATCCACACCCCACCTCCCAACCCCCAACTACCCAACACCACTTCCTAAGCACCCCTTCCTCTCCCCAAGGTTGAAGGGGCTCTTCCCTAAGCCCAAATTGAAATTTCCCTCTCCCTAGGGCAGTGCCCTTCCATCTCCCCACCTCCCAAACCACCCAAAGTCGCAGCCCCCCTTCCCCATACCAGCCAAGTTCACCCTCCACCTCTTACTCTCTTGGCCATCCCCTTCCCCACCCCCTCATCTTCTTCTCATTCAGCCTCTGTTTCAGACAGCAGAGTTGCAGAAACTTGCAGAGGCAGCCACAACCGTCTCTCAAAGATTCAGGTGGTAAGGCCTACATTTCTGGAATCGCCATCGAGATAGTTTTCCAACGGTGGTGGTCTCGCCGGCTTCCGAGGTCGGAGCTATCCGCAGGAGCTGATCTCCCACGACTGCGCAGAAGACCCCAGGCAGAGAACCAGAGCGAGATTGGAAGCCCGACCACGATGAACCTTTTGGGATTCAGATCAAGTGTTCTTCAGCAAAGTTCTTCCCTCTCAAGTCCTCTTTCATCTTAAAGAAGCAGAGCTGCATTTGGACATCGGAATCTCAAGTTACAAATTTTCTACTCCAAGTGTGTCAGGTCAGTTTACAGGAGCCAGAACCGACACCCCTCTACTCATCTGATCATCCCAGTCTTCTCAGACATCTGCCGACGTCGCGGTCAGTGTCGACAGAAAGAAGACTAGGCTACGGTTCCAACGGTTCAGGTCTCGCCTCAATCAGAGCTCGTTAGAGATCGTGGCACCCTCTGCAACCAGCCACATTGATATGCACTAGACAGAGGCAGAATCAATCAGTCCGGTCCCAGACTCTGCCACGGCCAGCTCGTGAGGGCTCTGAGCGCCATTTTTGGAGGGAAGAAATTACTTCAAGCTCGCTGCCACCTCCAAGAAGAAGGGACTCAATCGGCCACCGGAACCCTCTGCTCCAATTTTCTTCGTCGGAGACGGCAGACTGCCCCCTGTGGTCCCAGGTTAGACCAGTCCTCACTCCTCCGGTTACCCCTCTCTCCACCGACATCGGATCACATCCCCGTCAACTCCGGCTCGAAGCTACCCCGATCACGATCGCATCACCGCCAGTTTCATTCCAATCGGAGTCCGGGAGAGCCCATAGTGACTTCTACAACCTGCTGCATCAGTTCGGTACCCGCCAGAGACCAGACGCTGCTGTCCTATTCCAGTCGCCGGCGCGGTCAGCCCCGAGTATCAAAGCTTCCCCAAAAAATCAAGCTTCATCCTCTGTCAGTTGGGAAACTTTTGGCGCTGGTCTCGTCAAGATCCGAGTTCCGTGGAACCCGTGGCAGCACCGTCTCCGACTGTCTGTCCAATGAACCTGAAGCAGGGCAGAACCGGTGGAGCTCGGGAGGTCAAGTTTCATTGCGTAATCCCCAACCCGCTTGGCCGGCTGAAGGCCCCTCCCTACGTGGAGGTAGTTTTGGATGTAATTAACTTAATCCCCATCCCAAGATCATCCCTCCTGCGAGAGGCGTAGTGTTGTACTCTTTACACTTTCAGGTTGAAGCGACACCGACGCGGCGTGCGGGTACATACCCTCGCCTCCCCGCTCGCCCCCGTCTCCGGCCGGAGTCGGCGTCTTCACGCCGGCTAGGTGAGCTCCTGAACATCTCTCATTGCTGTATTGGACTGGCTTAGCTTAGTATTGCTATAGTTACTCGTCGGCGGTAAGAGAGTGTCCGATTTTACATTGCCACCAAATTGAGTGACCACCGCGGGCGAGTTGAGAGTGAATCCACTTAACCCACACCCTTGGTGTGTTGGCCGCCCATGATTTGGGCATCCTAGGCCCATTTTGGGTTCTCCCCAAGCTTTCCAACCCTTGGAACCTCATGGTCCCACCTCGGACCCTCTCCAACATCGCCTAGTTGCCTTCGGGCCCTAGTGTGTGCCATACGGGTGAGCTCGCTAGTGTGAGTCCGCTGCTCAAACTTGAATGCTTGCAAAATAGGTCCAAGGTCGGTTTTACATCATTTTAACTGCACTGCAATTATGTACTCATACTTGATATATTGATTGCAAGGCCTTCACAATGACTTTTGGTTGTCATCACCAAAAAGGGGGAGAATGTTGTGCATCCCTAGTTTTGATGATGACAATCCACAAATCATTGAGATACTCACTTAAACATGAGTAGAAATGTTCTCCAATTTATGAATCAATAATAAATTCATTCTTCCATGAATCTTGGTACTGATGACAGTGCAGGCAGTGGTAAAGTGATATTCACTCCAAGGGCTTCACTGATCAACAGTTTGATGGAAGAGATTGAGCATCTTGATGCATGAAGCTTCAAGTCTGCACATCGGTAGCCAGTGCATGCATTATCTAGCAAGTCTATACACTGGCACTGTTAAGTCTGTACATTGGTGGCCATGTCTCACTTGCATGCTCATCAAAGTCTGTACAGTCACCGCTTCAAGCATTTCAAAGTCCAGACATCACTATAGCATGCATTCGGGCAAAGTCTATACAATCCATCGCCTTCAGATTTACCAAGTCTGTACAACCTGCCTTCATGCTCAAAGTCTATACATCGACGTTGGGCATCAAAGTCTATACACTGCTCACCGTCTCATTAAGCATCTCACACTTGCAACTCTATACATCGCAGTTGAACTCAAAGTCTGTACAGCATCAGCAACAGTGCTGCGTCTCACATTTGTCAAGTCTATACATCGGTTTGATTGAGTAAGTCTGTACAGCGGTGGCTTTCATTTGAAGTCTATACAGTGGACCGTCTCTGTCAGCGTCTCAAGCCAAGTCTATACATCCATAGTGGATTTTCAAAGTCGATACATTGGCTTTGCATCTGCAAGTCTGTACATTGGCTTCAACTCTCCAAGTCTGTACGTTGGTTCAAGCCATTCAAAGTCTGTACAGCCTCCACATCCTTTACTTCAAAGTCTATGCATTGTCCCTACGTACATTGAAGTCTATACTTTCGTTTGGAAAGTCTATACATTCATTTATTTGAAGCTTCATCAAGTCTACACATCGTGTAGCATGCACGCGTCGAAGTCTGTACACTGCATCGTCTGGAAGACTGCCCAGCAAGCAGAAGTGATGTGACACGACCTCGGACCTAATGCAAGCAAGCACAATTGCATTCAAAACGGGCCAAGTTGGGCCACCGCTCTATCGTCACTCACCCAAGCCCGGGGTGACTTGGCAATTCCAAGGGGAGGATGTGGGGTTGGGCCCTTGCTGGTAGAGGGCCAGCAAGGCCAAGAATTGATTTCCAATGGGTGGAGATGCCCAAGTCAAGGGGGCCGACAAAGTGCCAACGGCACCGGTTACAATATTCCCACGGTGATCACTCAAGTTTATGGGGCTTGAGGATCGGGCTCTCACTCGCATAACCAGCAGAATTAAGAACTAATATTGAAAGACAAGCACTAATTGGAGTGAAGGTTTGAGCCCTTACTCGACCGGTTTGATGAAACCGGTCCCGGTCGGAGACGAGGGCGAGCGGGGAGGCGAGTGGATCCCCACACGCCGCGGCGGTGTCGCTTGACCTGTCCCAAACAAATTACACCACTACACCTCTCGCAGGAGGGGGAACTTGGGGTGGGGGTTAATGATATTACATCAATACTACCTCCACGCAGGGAGGGGCCTTCAGCCGGCCAAGCGGGGTGGGAAAACCAAAGCAAAGAACGAGGAACAAGGGTGGATGCCGAATCTGCCTGCTATCAGTGAACCAGGACAGAGGGTCGGTGTTGCTGTTGTAGATCTTGTTCAGGAATTGTGCTGATGGCGAGACTGGCGACGAAATCTTCATAACAGGAAGGGGAATGCCTCAGAATTTTTGTAATTTCTTCTGGAGTTGCTGCTGGACGGGGCAGGAGCTTGAATAGGGCCTCTATTTCTCAGAATAGTAGGGGCAGGTCACCAACAGTAGGATGCAGAGGCTGTCCTGACTGCTCCCGAACTCCAAATTTGATGCCGTCAGCGCCGTTAGAACCGTGGGTGAGTCCTCTTTGCAGAAAAAGAAACAGGGACACCAGAAAAGAATGGAGACGATCTGTGGAGCCAGAAGAGTGAGGAGGTGTCGATACAGGCTGGGGAAGGCAGAGCCGCGTGACCGTGGAAGAAAATTGGTAACTTCTGTTCCCGGATACTGAATGGGCTTCCGCTTCTTGATTCGGAAAGTAGACAGGCCGATGAAGAACTTTGAAGAAGGACTTGAAGACTGATTCCTTCGGGGCTGGTCGTGGCAGAGCTTCTAATCCAGCTCAGGTCCTCAGCCGAGGCAGAACCGCGCAGCTGTGGGAGAATGGACCTCTTGGACAACTCGAAGATCTGAAGAAGACGAAACCACTTCGATTGCGAAGGCGACTGGCAGACGCTTCCGACAATGGCTCTTGGGTCTTCAAACTCATTTGGAGGAGGTCGTGGTGGCCGCTGCAAGTTACTAGTCTGCTGTAGATCTTCAGTTGAGAGCTGTAGGTTGATGATGATGGGGGGGAATGGGGTATATGGGAGGGGAAATGGGGGTGGATGAGTGTGGGGAAAGCCCGGGCTGTGAGGGGGTCTAGGAGGGGGTGTTCTAAGGTGGGGGAAGGGAAGAATGGGGTCTGGAAGGGGGTCTAACAGGTGGTGGGAGGAGGAGCTACGAATTTGGGAAGGTGGGTGAGAGGAGAAAGTGAGGGGGGGGGCACAAGTGAGTGGAGGGAAGGGTGGATTTCAAATTTGAAATGGCCTTGGAAGTTGTGGGGTTGTGTGGGGAAGGGGTTGATTGTGTTGGAATGGGGAAAGTGGTGTTGGAATGTGGAAGATGGTGTTGGAATGGTGAGGGATCTTCTTGGGACTAGGGGGGTGGAGTAATGGAGGCCATGGGGAAGTGGAGGGCTTTAATGATGGTAGGTGGGGGTTGAGGTGGTTGGGAAGGGAGGAGAGATAAGAAAATTCGAAATTGGGTGTTGAGGAGAGAGAAAGTGGAGTGAAAAAGAGGGATTAAGAGAGGGAAGGGTGGGGAATCTCTCCCCTAGGGTTTCTCACCCAAAAATTGTTGGAATCACTCCACTAAACTAAGCTTTGGACTCTCAAATGACATTTTTTCATTGATTGATTCATTAAGTTGAAATGGGGGGAATGTGGTCCTATATATAGGAAACCCACATTTCTACAAAAGTCCCTTACAAAAGACTCAATAACAAATAACCAAAGGGGTAGGGGGGGCTCATGGGCCAAGCCCGAAGAATTGGGCACAATAGCACATTACACAATCTAATGACACTCAAACTTAGGAAAATAAATGCAAGACCTAGGAACATGACTCAAATAAAAGGGAAAATACATCAAATGACTCAAATAAAATTACATAGGACTCAAAATTAAATGACTAAATCATGCCGGATGCAACCGGGGTGAGGAGACGAACGGTAAACGTGGGCATGGGAGGTGATGTCCCCATCATACTCCCGGGGTGCAGAGAACTCGACTCTGTCGAGTAAGTGTCCTTCCCTCCTTGGAGGGTGTAGAAGTGGTACCGCCCTCAAGTCTCTCGAACGAGACCGATCCATCCACCTACCGAGATAGCGCTCATATACCTTGCTCCGAGTGGTAGTGACTTGTTCATCCAATATTTGTTCAATTTGTTCACGCTGGGCTCTCTTGGCTGGTGGTTTATCATCATGGGTGGGTGCTCTCTCAAGGGAAGAAGTAGGCTCAATCTCCTCACTAGGTACCACCGTGGGTCCCTTATATGGCACTAGGTCGGCAACATTGAATGTGGGACTTATTCCATACTCCTCATAGAGATCTAACTCGTTGGCATTTGCACCTATGCGCCTCAAGACCTGGAAGGGACCAGCCCCACGTGGCCTCAGTTTAGAGTTGGCTCCCGGGGAGAGCCTCTCCATCCTTACCATCACAAGGTCACCCACTTGGAATTCTTGGTGATGCCGATGAGAGTCGGCCAGCCTTTTATAAGCCTCATTCTTTTTGCTGATGTGCTTGCAAAGGTTTTCATGCAATTTTGTGAATGCTATCCTTTTAGTGGTTATGGGTGGACCTGGACAACCATAGATGGACCTATCCTGCCATGATGCCAGATGGACCATGATGAACCTTGGTGGGCCGGTGCAACCATTTGTGGACTTATCATGCAATGTTGTCATGTAGACTTTGGTGGGCCTAGGTGGGCCGGGGCAACCGTAGGTGAACCTATCATGTAAAGTGGTGATGAATGTGGGGGGGCCCGGACATCCGTAGATGCTTTTGACATGCTTAAGATCCATGATGAATGAAGGAGGACCATGACATCCGAATGTGGCCCACTCATGCTTTCTACTTGACATGTGAGTGATATGAATGAATGGACCCAACATAGTGTTCATGCCAAGGGGTGTGGAAAGCCTAGACACATGTATGCTTTTCCCAAAAGTGACTTCCATGTGTATAGGTGTGGGACAACCTTTGAACTCCCATTGGAAAGAATCGAATGGATCTAAGAAGGTGGTCATCATGGGGTGGGACACCACCTTATTCCCTAGGGATATATGGTCCAAGGTTATGGCTCCCAAGGTGCAGCCCGGGTCATGGATGAGGTGGGTTTGGCCCAATATGGTGAGTGAGGGTAGGACAGGGTGGGTGGTTGGTAAGATGGTTGGGTCATATGAGTCCTTTGACTCCCATTGGAAGGGATCATATGGATCGTAAAATAGGTCACTTAGGGGGAGGAACTCCATGTCCTCAAGATCCTTAAAAGGTGTTAAGTCATCCTTCCCTATGATAGTTGGGCCAATGTTCTTGACAAGTGAGTCGGCCATGAGTGGAGGGCTTGGCTTTCTACCCGAGATAAGAAGCTCTAAATCGAGGAGAAGGTTGGGCTCATCCGGTGTAGGGAGGAATAGAAGGAGGTCGCTAGTGTAGCAACCATTGGTGCAAACCGAGGTGATAGACCCAATGCATAGGTGTAGGAGGCTAAGGCTCCTAGGTTGTTTGGCCATAGGAGTCAACATGCTAGTGAACTCAATTTGCCATGCTAAGCCCCTAAGAAAATCCTCTAAGGTCTCAACTTGATAGGATGCTTGGATTGTGGTGTGATAGGAGAAGATGGGCACTAGGGGAAAATTTTGTTCTATGGGAGGGCAAACATGGGTCGAGGTCTCTCTAATTAGGCTCTTCCTTAGCCACCTAACAAGGGACTCTTCTAAGATGAATTCGGCCTTATCTAGAGGGGGTGGTGTAGGGTGAAGATCCTTGTGTGAGGCTTCCTCTTCAATTGGGACATGGGTGCTCTCTATGGAGGGGATAGGTTCCCGAGGGATATTTGTCTTCATGTGGCAAAGCGGGTGGACTACTTCTTCCAAAACTAATGGAGTGGGGAGGTTCTTTGATGGTGGGGTGATGATGGCCGGAGTATGGTACACCCGGGGTGGTAAACGATGGTGGGATTCCCGCGGGTGGGAGAATAAAAGGTTGTTGAATTTAAAGGTTCCCGAAAGGTGTGGCGGACGCACAAGGCAAGTCCGACGTGTTGGGTCGATGTTGGCATTCCTTTCATCTAACCATTTCTTACCTAGGATTATACATGGACCTGCCAATGTTCCCTTTTGACACCAAGCCCCATCCAAATACTTAATCTTCCCGAACCATTTATGGAATTCAATAAAGACTTGGTCTCCATTGTGCACAATTTGTCCGGTCCTACTAAGAGAGGTAACGATATCGGGGGACACCCAATTTTCAGATTCTAGGTCAATGAAATCAATTTCTACGGGCTTTCCATTAGGTAAGCATGCATGGGATATGATTGGGAGAGGAGCCATGTGACCCAAGACTCAATGTTAACAATGATGGGTTGACAATGCACGGTTCGGACAAGAATGCAAGCATGCCCTAGGACTTGACTTGTAGAGATAAGTCAAAGACTTGCTCTGATACCACTTGATGTGACACGACCTCGGACCTAATGCAAGCAAGCACAATTGCATTCAAAACGGGCCAAGTTGGGCCACCGCTCTATCGTCACTCACCCAAGCCCGGGGTGACTTGGCAATGCCAAGGGGAGGATGTGGGGTTGGGCCCTTGCTGGTAGAGGGCCAGCAAGGCCAAGAATTGATTTCCAATGGGTGGAGATGCCCAAGTCAAGGGGGCCGACAAAGTGCCAACGGCACCGGTTACAATATTCCCACGGTGATCACTCAAGTTTATGGGGCTTGAGGATCGGGCTCTCACTCGCATAACCAGCGGAATTAAGAACTAATATTGAAAGACAAGCACTAATTGGAGTGAATGTTTGAGCACTTACTCGACCGGTTTGAAGAAACCGGTCCCGGTCGGAGACGAGGGCGAGCGGGGAGGCGAGTGGATCCCCACACGCCGCGGCGGTGTCGCTTGACCTGTCCCAAACAAATTACACCACTACACCTCTCGCAGGACGGGGAACTTGGGGTGGGGGTTAATGATATTACATCAATACTACCTCCACGCAGGGAGGGGGCTTCAGCCGGCCAAGCGGGGTGGGAAAACCAAAGCAAAGAACGAGGAACAAGGGTGGATGCCGAATCTGCCTGCTATCAGTGAACCAGGACAGAGGGTCGGTGTTGCTGTTGTAGATCTTGCTCAGGAATTGTGCTGATGGCGAGACTGGTGACGAAATCTTCGTAACAGGAAGGGGAATGCCTCAGAATTTTTGTAATTTCTTCTGGAGTCTTTGCTGGACGGGGCAGGAGCTTGAACAGGGCCTCTATTTCTCGGAATAGTAGGGGCAGGTCACCAACAGTAGGATGCAGAGGCTGTCCTGACTGCTCCCGAACTCCAAATTTGATGCCGTCAGCGCCGTTAGAACCGTGGGTGAGTCCTCTTTGCAGCAAAAGAAACGGGGACACCAGAAAAGAAAGGAGACGATCTGTAGAGCCAGAAGAGTGAGGAGGTGTCGATGCAGGCTGGGGAAGGCAGAGCCGCGCGACCGTGGAAGAAAATTGGTAACTTCTGTTCCCGGATGCTGAATGGGCTTCCGCTTCTTGATTATGAAAGTAGATAGGCCTATGAAGAACTTTGAAGAAGGACTTGAAGACTGATTCCTTCGGGGCTGGTCGTGGCAGAGCTTCTAAGCCGGCTCAGGTCCTCAGCCGAGGTAGAACCGCGCAGCTGTGGGAGAATGGACCTCTTGGACCACTCGGAGATCGGAAGAAGACGAAACCACTTCGGTTGCGAAGGCGACTGGCAGACGCTTCCGACGATGGCTCTTGGGTCTTCAAACTCATTTGGAGGAGGTCATGGTGGCCGCTGCAAGTTACTAGTCTGCTGTAGATCTTCAGTTGAGAGCTGTAGGTTGATGATGATGGGGGGGAATGGGGTATATGGGAGGGGAAATGGGGGTGGATGAGTGTGGGGAAAGCCCGGGCTGTGAGGGGGTCTAGGAGGGGGTGTTCTAAGGTGGGGGAAGGGAAGAATGGGGTCTGGAAGGGGGTCTAACAGGTGGTGGGAGGAGGAGCTACGAATTTGGGAAGGTGGGTGAGAGGAGAAAGTGAGGGGGGGGCACAAGTGAGTGGAGGGAAGGGTGGATTTCAAATTTGAAATGGCCTTGGAAGTTGTGGGGTTGTGTGGGGAAGGGGTTGATTGTGTTGGAATGGGGAAAGTGGTGTTGGAATGTGGAAGATGGTGTTGGAATGGTGAGGGATCTTCTTGGGACTAGGGGGGTGGAGTAATGGAGGCCATGGGGAAGTGGAGGGCTTTAATGATGGTAGGTGGGGGTTGAGGTGGTTGGGAAGGGAGGAGAGATAAGAAAATTCGAAATTGGGTGTTGAGGAGAGAGAAAGTGGAGTGAAAAAGAGGGATTAAGAGAGGGAAGGGTGGGGAATCTCTCCCCTAGGGTTTCTCACCCAAAAATTGTTGGAATCACTCTACTAAACTAAGCTTTGGACTCTCAAATGACATTTTTTCATTGATTGATTCATTAAGTTGAAATGGGGGGAATGTGGTCCTATATATACGAAACCCACATTTCTACAAAAGTCCCTTACAAAAGACTCAATAACAAATAACCAAAGGGGTAGGGGGGGCTCATGGGCCAAGCCCGAAGAATTGGGCCCAATAGCACATTACACAATCTAATGACACTCAAACTTAGGAAAATAAATGCAAGACCTAGGAACATGACTCAAATAAAAGGGAAAATACATCAAATGACTCAAATAAAATTACATAGGACTCAAAATTAAATGACTAAACCATGCCGGATGCAACCGGGGTGAGGAGACGAACGGTAAACGTGGGCATGGGAGGTGATGTCCCCATCAAGAAGTCTGTACATTGGCCGTTGCCATGAGAAGCCAAAGTCTATACATTGGAGCTCGTCCAGCAAGCAAAGTCTGTACAATGGCTTGCTGCGAGTAATTGAAGTCTGTACACTGGCGATACTGTACCGGAAGCAAGTCTGTACATCGTGGGCTTCTGGCCTTCATTCGAAGTCTATACACTGGACGTTTAAAGTCTGTACACTAGGCTGCTCAAAGGCTCACAAAGTCTATACATCGTGGCCTTGAACTCTCAAGTCTGTACACTGGCCGTTGCCATGCGAAGCTCAAAGTCTGTACACTCCGTTGCAGGCAACAGTAAAGTCTGTACATTGGCGTGCTTAACAACACACAAGTATATACATCCGTTGCGTGAGGCCTGTCAAAGCCTGGATAGAACCTACAGAAACTAATTCCGATCTGAAGGCCTAAAAATCTGGAAAGAGGTTGAAGATGGCATGTGGATAGAGGCGTGGAAGAATCTTCTGCTCGATCTGTTGCTGCATCTGTGGAAGACTTAGTCAACCCTGCAAATCGGATTGAAGGAGCTAAACAATTTTCTATTCTAAAAACCCGCAGAGAATCTGAGCGCTAATTTTTGAATGTCTCAAGCTTTGTTTCGCGCCAACTTTTAAAAGAGAGAAAGAGAAGGAAATAGAAGATATATAGATATCAAGAGTTAGAGGGAGTCGGTGTGCCAGAAGAAAGAGTGGAGGAATCAGTATCTGAAAGAGAAGAGCAGGTCATGGTCAAGCCCTAGTGTGCAGTCTTTGTAGCCACAAGAAGATCTGCTGCTGAAGATAATGGGGATCCAGCTATGCAAGGGCTCAACCACCTGAAGGCTACCCAGCTCAGAGATCGTGATCTCAATGCGCCAGCAGCCCTATGCACTTGGATTTGTCAAAACTCTGAAATCTCATATCTTCAGTTTAATGGTTCCTTGTTTTTCTTAAATCAACTATTTCTTCTGATTGCATCAAGCTGTGAGGCAGTAGTGTCAAGCTGTAAGTCAGCGTGTGTGCAAGCTGTGTGTCAGCGTGTGTACAAGCTGTGAGGCAGCAGTGTTGATTGAGACAAGGGTCTCTTGGTAGTGAAGCCTCACTCAAGTTGAGTGAGGGGTGGATGTAAGTCTCGTGTAGAGACTGAACCACCTAAAAAGATCATCTTGCATGTTTGATGATTCTTGGTGTGACTGTTCTTGTTACATATTACTCTATAACCTTGATGCTTAAGTATCTAGATCATATTGAAACTCTAGTGTGCTGCATTAACTCTAGCAATAGTTCAAATAAAGTTGGAATAAATTGAAAAGGGGGGAAAGATCTATTCACCCCCCCCCTCTAGATCTATTCAATCCTCACACAACAACGAGTATCAGAGCGAGGTCGCAGGTTCAAATCCCCCAGGTGCCGCTGGGGGGGAGATTGTTGGATTTTTCAGCGTCTCCCTTAGGGATTTGCTATTCCACGTGGATTATGGGGTCCACGTGGGGCATCGGTGCGTTGGCAGCCCATCCCGCCGCATGGATTATAGGGTCCATGTGTGAAGCCCCTCATGTCCGCCCACAGCACGATAGTGTGGGGTTCTGCAATGCCATAAGGAAATACGGTCCGCCTTCGCTACCAGCTCGAGCTTTTAGCGCAACTGGTGGGGCATGATCCTGTAAACCTGCCAACACACCGATGCCCCACGTGGACCCCATAATCCACGTGGAACAGCAAATCCCTAACGGAGACGCTGGAAAATCCAACAATCTCCCCCCCCAGCGGCACCTAGGGGATTTGAACCCGCGACCTCACTCTGATACCAGTTTACAGGATCATGCCCCAACTGTTGCTCTAAAAGCTCGAGCTGGTAGCGAAGGCGGACCATATTTCCTTATGGCATTGCAGAACCCCACACTATCGTGCTGTGGGCGGACATGAGGGGCTTCGCACATGGACCCCATAATCCATGCGGCGGGATGGGCTGCCAACCCACCGATTCCCCACGTGGACCCCATAATCCACGTGGAACAGCAAATCCCTAAGGGAGACGCTGGAAAATCTAACACGTCCTAGTGGGAATCCCAGGCTTGCAGAGAATTACGGAGGCCTTGAAATAAGATTTCCTAGTCCATTGGAAGGAATATCCAATAGAGAGGTCCTCATGTCCAAGAATAATATTCCTATAGTGCAAAGTGTAAACTAATGGACAACATACCGGAATATGTGCCATGTACTTCAAGAAATGACTCTATAGATAGAGAGAGAATGTGTAGCAACGTGAAACCAAGATAAACACCGTCAATACATCTTTGAAAACTATGATTTAGATACAAAACTATAGAATTTTGGCACATGAAATTAACATAACTTAAAATAACTTAAGACACCATAATCATGCACTTTCGATTATGAATCAGTAACTAAACTTAGAGTCATGATAACATGTCCAAACTTAGCTATCTAAGCTTATTTATAGGTAAACTTTAACTGGTTATCATTCCGTCTCGGGCAGACAGAACACAGTGTCTGACAGTCTACGATAGGCGCATTACAGTCTTATGACGGTTTATCGTAGGGCCGTTACAGTAGTGTAACGCTCTTATTAAGATGCGTCAGAGACCACAAAGTAATTAAGATACAGCAGAGGTTGTGACGGCTTATCGTAAGGCCGTTAGATCATTGTAACGGTCTTACCTTGATGCGTCAGATCGTCTGCTGGCAGTAAAATAAAGTAAAGGTTTATGAAAACATAACATGCCTGGAAATCAAAATACTACAACTGTTCTAGACATGATGAATGAAGTATAGGCCAACTACATACATGGGTTTTAGTGAATAGACAAGATAATATCTTTTATTTTCCATTTAGGGCTAAGAGACGCATGTATGTATAGAACTATTAAAACATGACATTTATGATCTATCATGCATGAAATCAATCCAAACCAGAGGGCTTTTATCCCTAACAAGATGTTTTTGTCAATCATGAGATGACCTACCTCTTAACTTGTCTTTAAGCTTCTAATTTGAGTCTGAAAACCGTGCCCTAGTTCTCCTTTTCCAATGATTTTCCAGCAATTTCCTGTTGCTCTAACTCCACGACCTATTGACCTAAAGATGTGAAATTTTGAGGGTAAGAAGATGAAACTAAGGTGAACAAAAAGTTCTAAAGGATTGAGCCCTAATTACCTCGTTTAGATGTCCTAATCTCTTGATCTTCAGGGGTTTTGCGTTTAGTTTCCTGGGTTATTATGGTCGAACCAGCAACTTTGGAAGCTTCAATCTCCTTGGTTGCTTGATCTCCTAGCATGAAATTTGGAGAACTATTAGTCTAAAGTATACTAAACAAAATCTTCTAAAGAACTTATCCGAAATTATGACTCCTTACCTTGATTCTTCACGAGCCAAAAGTAAGGGTCGTTCAGTTCAGAACTAGGTCCTATTTATAGGGTTTTGGCTAGGGTTTGAGGATTAGATCGATTCTAGAGTCATTAATTTGCCAGAACCTTATTCCTAAGAGTCCTTAATAATCTTACAAGTTCTCCTAATTAGGTCTCTTGTAGATAGGATCCCAAAGATCCAATCTTTCTACTCGTTCTTCCATTCACGGAACTGACAGGGTGTAATGCATTAAGACTGGTGCGTTACATGTCTGTGGTGGTCGCACGATAGACCGCTACATCCAACGTACACAGACTTCAACATAACTCAAACTCTTTTGTTAATTATCCATTTTATTATCTATAAAAATAGTATTTATCCATAAATATGCTAAATAACCTTCTAGAATATGGGCCAAACTTAATGGACTTGGTCTTTAAACCTCTTGGATTTTATTTAAATAGGCTAGGTTAATTATTTATCATAAATTGGGCCTCATAATGACTTATTAATCCAATAATCTTTTTATTAATCTATTTAGCCTTTATAAATCCCTAATAATTTCTAGAAAATTCTATAAATAATCTAGAAATTATTACATAAATTCCGGGGCACTACATCACTGTTCTCGTTATCACGTGGGATTAGGATTTGTGTTTATAAAGAAAAATATTTTATACTTTATTTTATTTTCATCTTTCATAATTTCTTTTCACATATATAAGTATATGACATTCCGAGTTGCTACATAGGCTCATGCTAGTCAAGTGACACATATATTTATCGCAAGGGATTAGCAACAAAGTTTAACATTTGAGGAGGAAAAAATGAGTCAGGCCCAGCATGGCCGAATAATGCCTGGCCCATTGCAGCCCAAAGTAGCTCGGCCCGTAGCGGCCCTTTCCAGTCAACCAATGGCCCTGAAGCACGGCCTAGGTGAGGCCCATCAAGGCCTAGCCAGCCCATGGGTATGATCCCCGTGTCTGTGCTCTCCAAGCACCGTAAGACTCGCTAATGGGCGAATGTTGAAGCCGCCATTATGGAGCTTACCCAGGTGGGATCTGTGTCATGCTCACGTCGCTGAGATGCCTGCCACAATGTCTCTCCTATGAGAGCGGGCGAGTGGATGATGGAAGATCCCCACGATCGAGTAAGACACCACTCCACTAATCACGTCGTCACTGCTAACCAGGGAGGAAGTAACCCCACCACGACTGGTATAAATAGGTCCCCAGACAGACCTACAAGGACACACTGAGAATCACCCACACACATAGAAAGGATCACCTGCAGAGTAATACGCAAAGAGGAGAGACAACACCAGACGGAGACTCCATGATAAAGCGGGCAGGCGATACAGAGATGGTTAATTGAGTGTCCTTCACCTTATTCTCGCAACTCATTGTCTGCCTCTTGGTACTGACCACCTCTCTAAGCACTTTCCTCCTCTCCAAGCACCCTCCATGCTTTGCGTCCATTCTACAGGCTCTATTTCTCTCCCTAACTCCCTTTATGTTTCTTCCGTTCATCACTGACTTGAGCATCGGAGGATTGTCCCCTGGGATCACTCCTCGGATTCCTTCTGACAATCCATCTAGTGTTTGTAGGTTTTCTCGTGGTGGTAGTTCTTCCCCATCAAATAAACCTTAAAGATATAGTACGAGATGAAGCGGACATTTTTTGACCTCTACAATATTATATAAATTTCATAGGTTAGATAAGTGGAATTTCACATGCTTAATTGATTCTTAATGTACACAGTTTTTCATTTATTCCAAGGCTACTAAGGTAGACTTTCAGTTAAGCTCAGGGCAGTAAGAACTTCCTTACGTAAATGGAACAAGGAGGTCTTTGGGGATGTTACTCTTAATGTTAAATTGGCTGAAGCTGAGCTGGAGCATAAACAGTTAATGTTTGATTCCGATCCTTCTTCAAGTAATAGGGAAGACCTCAATGCAGCTGGTGTAGTACTGTGCCAAGCTCTTAATAGGGAAGAAGTATTTTGGAATCAAAAGGCCCGGATTGACTGGATTGAGAGTGGGGATAGGAATACATCTTTCTATCATGCTGTGGCTCAATGTAACTGGTGTAGGAATTTTATTCGAAGACTAAATATTGGTGAATCTGAGGCTTGGTGCTTTGACCAAGATGTCCTTCGGTATCAAGCTAAAGCTTATTTCAAAAATCTGTTCTCCTCTGAGTAGCATTCTGTTGATCATTCACTTCTTGAAAGCATTCCTCAAAGTATAATTGATGATCAAAACTCAACCTTATGTGTTGTTCCAGACGGGGAGGAGGTTCAGAAAGCTGTTTGGTCTCTCAAGGGATCTAGCTCTCCAGGGCCAGATGGCTTCTCAGGTGTCTTCTTCACTTCTACTTGGGATATTATTGGCTCTGATGTCATTGAAGTTGTTCAAGCTTTTTTTGCTGGCTTTCCCCTTCCTAGAAGTATTTCCTCTTCTCTTATTGCATTGGTGCCAAAGGTGTTGGAGCCTCGTTCCTTTAGTGACTTTCGGCTGATTAGTTTATGCAATTTTTCTTATAAGATCATCTCCCGCATTATTGCTGAGCGGTTAGCCCCTCTTCTACCAAGAATCATTTCTATGGAACAAGGGGCCTTCATTAAGGGCCATTACATTCTGGATAATATTGCTTTAGCTAGACAATTGTTGGTGGATATTAACAGGAAGGTGAGGGGTCATAATGCCATTCTCAAACTAGACATGGCAAAAGCATATGATAGAATGGAATGGGACTTCATTTTTGCAGTTCTGAGGAAATTTGGATTCAGCACCTGTTTTACTTCATACATTGGCATGCTTCTTTCCAATTGCTGGTTTTCTGTGAACTTTAATGGCACCATGATAGGGTTCTTCAAATCAAGCAAAGGTATTAGACAAGGAGACCCCCTTGCTCCCTATCTATTCATTATAGCCTATGAAGTGCTCAGCAGGGGGTTATCTAACATGTTTCAATCAGGGTTGCTGAAAGGTTACAGTGGGCCTAGACATTCCATTCAGGTGTCTCATCTTCTATATGCGGATGACACTCTTATTTTTCTGAATGCAAGCAAATAGAATATAATTACTCTTCAACATTTTATTAGTAAGTATGAGTTGAGCTCAGGGCAGAAGGTTAATGCAGATGAAAGTAGCTTTACTTTGGCAGCAAAAGCTCCTCTTACTCTCAGGCAGTCAATCCGAACTCTTACTGGATTTAAATTCCAGGCAGATGGATTCTATTACCTTGGTATTCCAGTCAGAAAAGGGAGATATAAGTGCTCGGATTTCAAATTTCTTATAGACAGGGTTCGGCTGAGGCTTGAAGGATGGCAATCAAAGATGTTGTCTCAGGCTGGGAGGGCAGTTCTCATCAATGCTGTGATTCGAAGCATGCCAATTTACATGGCTTCTGCATGCTTCATTCCGAAAAATGTTATTAATGCTATAGACAGTCTTTGTTCCAATTTTTTCTGGCAGGGTGCTGAAGGAATGAGAAGGCGACACTGGGTTGCTTGGAAGGAAATCCAGAAACCCAGGGCTGAAGGGGGTTTTGGGATAAGAAATCTACACTGGGTCCAGGTTGCATTGGCGGCCAAAGCATTATGGAATATTATCCATGGGTCTTCTCTCTGGTCAAGGTATGCCAAGCAGAGATTCATTAAACATCACTTCTCTGACTGCACTAAACATTTCCCTACTGGCATGCCCTCTATTGTCTTCCATCAAGTGAAGAATCTTATCTTAAGTAACTCTCGGTGGGTTCTAGGGAACGGGGTAGGCATTGATTTCTTTAGGGATAATTGGACTGGCAGCGGCCCAATTTTGTAATCTATTTTGACTACTGGGACTATTCCCCCCCAAAACATTCCACTAGCCTCAGTTAGAGAGGTCTTGTTGGATACTCACCATCAAGCCCGGACCCTGCTTGGATCTGCTCACCACCTTCCCAAGTTTCAACTCAACAATGAAGCAGATGCTAGGGTGTGGACTGGAACAGCCAGAGGTGTTTTCTCGGTTAAGTCTGCTTATGGTCTTCTTTGTCCGAATGGTATTAACAGGCGGGCTTGGGCTAATCTTTGGCACTCTGCAATTAATCCTAGGGCTGCAACCTTTGTTTGGAAGATTATTCATCGAGCGATGGCAGTGGACAGAAGGGTGGTAGATTGTGGAATTCCTTTTGTATCTAAATGTAGCTACTGCCATGTCCCTGAGCAGGAGGACTTAAACCATTTATTCATTACCGGAGATTTGGCATCTGAGCTATGGTCTTGGGTTCTACCACTGATCAGTGACAAGGTACATCTCAGTGATCAGATTACCATTCGATGCTGAAGCCTCTTAACTGTCACAAACATGAAATCAGCCTTCAGTTTTATTGGGTTTTCTGCAGTCATTCTCATGATGTGGGGTATTTGGACGCAAAGATGTGCTATCAGGTTTGAAAATGAAGTACCTCATGGAGATATCAAGATAACTATAATTTCTTCCATTTCATATGCATTGGACAAGATGTCCTTCCATCTCCCTTTGTCCACAGCTCATGCCAGCAGGTTAGCACACTTTCATCTATTTCCTCAGGTGGTGATGAAACAGCCTATTTTGGTGTTTCGTAGACTGGCAATAGACCGGTTGACTTTACATTATGATGGGGCTTCGAAAGGAAACCCGGGAATGTGTGGAGGGGGGGTTGCTTTCGAGATGCAAGTTGTAATATGATGATTGGTTTTGCCTTCCATTATGGTTGTGGAAGCAATTTTTTTGCTGAAGCAAGGGCGCTGCATGATGGCCTGTCCATTGCTAAGTTAGGAGGATTAGCCTTAGCAGCAGTCTTTTTAGATTGTGCTTTGCTTGTTGAAGCTATCCGTAAAGGTGATGCCCCTAATTGGACTATTTTGCCTTGGTGGAGGAGAATGTTGGATCTCCTTCATGAATGCAGAGTTATGGTGCAGCATGTATATAGGAAAGGCAATCAAGTAGCAAATGCACTGGCATCGTATGCTTGTGGTCTTCAGAACAATACCATTTTCACTCATATGAGAGACCTCCCTCTCTTGGCAAGGGGGGCGCTAAAGATGGACAAAACTGGCACTCTCTACTTTCTAGATTTGCCTGCGTTGCGATTATGTAATTAGTATAGTGGGCCACTCTCTACTTTCTAGATTTGTTCTTTCTTTTGATGTTCATACAGGGGTATGCCCCGTTGTCATTGTATTCATTCATTCTATTAATAAAATGAATGGCCACAGGTTTAGTCTGGGGGAGTGAGAACATTCTTCCCCTTTGGGGAAGGGTGTGCTCGACCAGATACTGATCCTATCGGTTGGTTTTTTTACGTTAAAAAAAAGGCTACAGAAAAACCTACATTTTGGTTATCTATTATTTTTCTAGTTTTCGAGCATTTGCTAACCAAGAAAAAAACTTTGTTGAACATCTTTTTTTTGAAGGTGACAAGTCACCTTTTAACTACCATTACATCAAAAATCCTAAAAAAGACATCCAGTGACAACCAATGTGTACTTTATTTTCTACTATCTTTTTCGATTTTCCAACATTCACTAACCAAACAAGAAACCTTGTGAACATCTTTTTCTGTTTTCTTATGTGGAGGCAAGCCACAATTCCACAAAGAAAAAGCTTGTTGAGGAGGTGTTTGAATTGCATTTTCCCCTTCGTGGCCCACTTTCCCACCTAGAGCATACATCGGACCACTGACAAAATAGTCCGAGAAGGATAAGTGTGCCCAAAGGTGACCCTCGAACCCAACCTGTGGAACAAGTCTCGTGTTCAGACCCGTCTGTCATTTAGGCTTGACAATTATCCGTTTAAAATTTGAATTGAATTCGAATTCGTATTCGTTTGATCATATAATTATCTGAATAAAATATCCGATGGATAATTTAATCGGATATCGGATAATTTGATTATTAATCGGATACGAATTCAAATATTGAGATTTCTATGATAGATATTGAGGAGGGTAAAATCGACCTGGCCCAGATGCGGTCCGATAATAACAGGCCCATACCAGATCGCTCTTAATAAACGCACCCAAGAGGCGCCGAGCATACACGGCCCACTAAAGGGAGGCCCAGCACAGGAGAGCATCGGATTCTACAGCGTATAAACGATACGGCCCAAGCGTGGATACCACCGAAGGACCCTCCGACGACCAACCGTTTACCCCCCGACGTCCGGCCTCGACCTCCTAAAAGGGCGAGCATGCCCCATGATCGCCATAAGACTCGCCCCGGATCAGGCGACGCCGGAGAAATTGGTCCCCCAACGGGAAACTCCCGCCACTATAGCGGGGAACGTTACTCCACTATGCAGGCCCTTCCCTCTCAAGGGATAAGGCCCCTCGCTCCAGGACAACCCCTATAAGAGGGAAATTAACAGAGAAGAGACACACGGTGGATACTTCTACCAAAGAGCTCCCTACAGAGAATAGAGCAACCAGAGCTGCTGTGAGGATAAAGGGGCCACATTATACGCTTAGAGAGAAACCTCCTCCTGCACGACCTTACCACCTAGTGAGCACTCTCTGAGTACCCTCTGGGAGCAGCGAGCCCTCGTACAGAGGACCTACACACCTCTCAGATCTGTTACTACGGCCTCCACATCCCTCTCTATTTTGCTCTTCTCTGTCTTTCATTAATCCTTTGCTGACTTAAGCATTGGAGGGTTGTCCCCTGGGGTAACACTCGGGACTCCTTCTGACGCCTCTTTGGCTTCTGGTGTGTGCAGGCTTCCACGGGTGCGAGACGATTTCCCCAACAAATAAATAGAGAAGGTGGTACGTGACATAGGAACCATTTTCCTACCGCTACGGATATTATCCGACCAAATATGAATCCTTAAATGAATATCTAAAGATCCACATATTCTATATTGTTTGATTGTTCTTTTTTACTTTTTTTCTCAAAATAAATTTTACAAAAAAGAATCCACTTACACCCATTTGTAAGTCATCTCTTGTTTTCTAGGATGAAATCTAATATTTTGATAACATCTTTCAAAATAAAAATAACATCAACTCTTTCTTTTCTTAAGAAAATAACTCACTATATGTTAGAGTGTGGAGTCAGAACTCATGCGCCCTTGCACGGGATCACACTCTGACTCAGGAGCGCACCTACTGCTCCAGGGGAGCATTCTCAGCATCAGGGGAGCATGGCATGCACATGCTGTCTCCAAGGGAGCATTCGCTGCTCCAGGGGAGCAATCGCTGTCCCAGGGGAGCATCCACTGCTCCAGGGGAGCATCCTCAGCTCAGGGGAGCATGGCGAGCATATCGCATCTCCAGGGGAGCATTCGCTGCTCCAGGGGAGCATCCTTCAGTGCCAGGGGAGCAATCGCTGCTCCAGGGGAGCATATGCTATCTGGGTTCTAGCAGGGAAGCACATGCTGTCTCTGGTGGGCATTCATTGCCTCAGGAGAGCATCATTGTCGTCAGGGGAGCATGCATTGCGGGCTCAAGGCAAGTCGATGTCACTTGGGGTAAGTGTCAACTCTTGTCTTGGCAATGTGTCGACACGGTCTTGGCAATGCTTTGACCTGACTGATGCTAAGGGAGCATCTGCAGTCGCTGGAGGGCATACTCGGTCCCAGGAGAGCATCTAGGGGGATAGACGAACATGCGCGTCTGATGTATCCCGGAAGAGGGTTTCTGTTTAACCGGGGTATTATTATCTTTAATACCCTGACTAATGACGCCCTAATCTCCTAGTATAAAAGGATGGGCTCTCTCATTGTATTGCAACAACAGAAGTCTGTGATTATCTAGTGGAATCCTGTTGCGGCCGTGGACGTAGGAAGACATCTTGCCTCCGAACCACGTAAAAATCCCTGTGTGTTCTTGTGTGATTGGTTTTTTCTCTTCTTCCTCCTCTGCTATTTGTCCTCCTGTTCTGGGTACTCCGATGTTCTATCCCCAACAACTGGTATCAGAGCCTTGTTCTGGTTCGAGGGAGTAGTGGGAGTAATGGCGGTAGATGAAGGAAATGTGAGGATCGACAAGTTTGATGGCAAGGACTTCAGTTTCTGGAAGATGCAGATCGAAGACTACCTGTATCAGAAGAAGCTGCATGAGCCGCTTCTTGAAACGATGCCGGAAGGGACGAAGAAAGAAGATTGGGATCTACTAGATAGACAAGCACTCGGAGTTGTTCGCTTGACGTTGGCCAGAAACGTCGCCTTCAACATCGTGAACGAGAAGACCACGACAGGATTGATGAAGGCGCTATCAAATATGTATGAAAAGCCCTCAGCTTCAAACAAGGTATATTTGATGCGTCACTTATTTAATCTGAAGATGGCCGAAGGTGCTTCTGTTACAGACCACATCAATGAATTCAATGTGATTACAACTCAATTGAGTTCTGTAGAAATAAACTTTGATGATGAGATTAGGGCCTTGATTCTTTTATCCTTCTTACCTGAAAGTTGGGGTGCAACTGTGACGGCTGTAAGTAGTTCTTCTGGTTCTACCAAATTGAAGCTTAATGAGGTATGAGACTTGATTCTAAGCAAAGATATTCGCAGAAGAGAATCCGGTGAAGTCTCAGGTTCTGCTCTGAATACAGAGAGTAGGGGAAGAACAAACCAGCGTGGACAAAATAGGAGCAGATCCAAGTCCAAGAAAAGGAGTCAGTCTAAACCCCGCGGAGATGGCTGTTGGAATTGTGGTAAGAAAGGACATTTGAAAAGGGACTGCAGACTCCCCAAGAAAAGGAATCAAAGTCAGAAACAAGAAGGAGATTCTGCGAATGCTACGACAGAAGAGGTCCATGATGCACTTATCTTAAGTGTTAATAGTCCCATTGAATCATGGATTCTAGACTCCGGAGCATCCTTCCACTCTACCTCACATAAAGAAAGTTTACAAAATTATGTTGCTGGAAACTTTGGGAAGGTTTATCTTGCTGACGATGAGCCATTAGACATTGTGGGGAAGGGTGATGTTCAGTTAAAGACAGCAAACGGGACTAGGTGGAATTTGAAGAATGTCAGACATATTCCAGGTTTGAGAAGAAATTTGATCTCCATTGGTCAACTTGATGATGAAGGATATGTCACTACCTTTGTTAGTGGGTGCTGGAAAATAACCAAAGGTGCCATGGTTATAGCACGAGGTAACAAGACTGGAACTCTTTATATGACTCCAAACAACAAAGATACAGTGGCAGTGGCAAAGTCAGAAGTTGAATCCAAGACTTGGCATTGTAGACTTGGACACATGAGTGAGAAAGGAATGAAGGTGCTGGCAGCAAAAGGGAAGTTGGGTGATTTGAAGTCCATAGACATTGGGCTATGTGAAGATTGTATCTTCGGAAAGCAAGAAAAGGTCACTTTCTCCAAAGCTGGAAGAAGTTCTAAGTTAGAAAGGTTAGAACTTGTACACACAGATGTGTGGGGACCAGCTCCTGTTCGATCTCTTGGAGGCTCACTCTATTATGTCACATTCATCGATGATTCTACTCAGAAGGTATGGGTTTATTTTCTTAAAAATAAATCTGATGTTTTCTCTACCTTTGTCAAGTGGAAGGCAGAAGTGGAGAATCAAATTGGCGCAAAGATCAAGTGTCTGAGGTCTGACAATGGTGGAGAATACAGCAGCAAGGAATTCAAAGATTTCTGTGAACTGCATGGTATTCGTATGGAGAAAACAATTCCAAATACTCCACAACAGAATGGGGTTTCTGAACGCATGAACAGAACCCTGAATGAGAGAGCAAGGAGCATGAGATTACATGCTGGCCTACCGAAGACCTTTTGGGCAGATGCTATCAGCTGTGCAGCTAACCTGATTAATAGAGGACCTAGTGTTCCTCTAAATGGTGAGATACCAGAAGAGGCTTGGACCGGTAAGCATGTAATTCTTTCACACTTAAGGGTATTTGGTTGTGTTTCATATGTGCATATTGATTCCAATGACAGAGATAAGTTGGACCCCAAGTCAAAAATGTGTTTTTTCATTGGATATGGTTCTGATGATTTTTGATACCGTTTCTGGGATAATGAGAATAGGAAAATCATTAGAGAAAGGAATGTTATATTCAATGAGAATTTATTATACAAGGATAGATCTATCATGAAATCTGAAGATGCATGTCAAGAATCTCAGAAATCTGAACATGTTGAGTTGGAGGAAATTTCAGAAGATGATGTGTTGAAGGGATTTCAAGGAAATCCTGAAAACACTATAGTGCAACCAGAGTTTATCACACCCGAGGTTCAACCAAGAAGATCAAGCAGATTGCCTAAACCGACTGAGCGATTTTCTCCTTCTTTGTACTATTTGTTGTTGACTGATGCTGGTGAACCTGAGTGTTTTGATGAAGCTATGCAGGTGGAAGATTCTATCAAGTGGGAGTTGGCAATGAAAGATGAGATGAACTCCTTACACAAGAATAAAACTTGGGTGTTGACTGAACTACCACCTGGCAAGAAAGCTTTGCACAATAAATGGGTTTATCGGATAAAAGAAGAACATGATGGCAGCAAGAGGTACAAAGCAAGGTTGGTTGTGAAAGGCTTCCAACAGAAGGAAGGTATTGATTATACTGAAATTTTCTCTCCAGTTGTCAAGTTAACTACCATTAGATTGGCGTTGAGTATTGTTACTGCTGAAAACCTGCACCTAGAACAACTTGATGTTCAGACTACTTTCCTCCATGGAAATTTGGAGGAGGATATCTATATGGCACAACCGGAAGATTTCCATGAACATGGTAAAGAAAATCTTGTTTGTAAATTAAACAAATGTTTATATGGTCTGAAGCAAGCCCCCAGACAATGGTACAAAAAGTTTGATGGATTTATATGTAACAATGGTTTCATTAGATGCAATATAGACCATTGTTGTTATGTGAAGAAGTTTGATAATTGTTACATCATACTACTGTTGTACGTGGATGATATGCTAATTGTAAGATCAAGCATGACAGAGATTAACAATCTGAAAATGCAATTATCAAAGGAATTTGCTATGAAGGACTTAGGAGAAGCAAAGAAAATTCTTGGGATGAGAATTGTGAGAGATAGAACAGCTGGCACTGTGAAGCTATCTCAAGAAGGTTACATCCAGAAGGTGTTGGGCAGATTCAACATGTAGGATGCAAAACCAGTTAGCACTCCTTTGGCAAGTCACTTCAAACTGTCTAAAGAGCAGTCACCAAAGTATGTTGAAGAGCATGAGTCCATGAAGAAAATTCCTTATGCATCAGCTGTAGGAAGTCTGATGTATGCCATGATTTGTACCAGGCCGGATATAGCACATGCAGTGGGAGTTGTAAGCAGATATATGGCAGATCCGGGCAAGCAACACTGGGAGGCAGTGAAATGGATTCTGAGATACCTAAAAGGCACCTCAGGCAAGTCACTTTGTTTCAGAAAAAATGATGTTATCTTACAAGGTTTTGTTGATTCAGATCTTGGTGGTGATCTGGACACCAGAAGAAGTACCACTGGCTATGTTTATACCTTGGGTGGCACTGCAGTGAGTTGGGTTTCAAAACTTTAGAAGGTTGTTGCTCTCTCAACAACAGAAGCAGAGTATGTAGCTATCTCTGAAGCTAGCAAAGAGATGGTTGATGTGACACAACCTCGGACCTAATGCAAGCAAGCACAATCGCATTCAGATGGGCCGAATTGGGCCACCGCTCTATCGACACTCACCCAAGCCCGGAGTAACTTGGCAATGCCAAGGTGAGGTTGAGGGGTTGGGCCCTTGCTGGTAGAGGGCCAGCAAGGCCAAGATGGGATTCCCAATGGGTGTGGAGGCCCAATTCAAGGGGGGCGACAAAGTGCCAAAGGCACCAGTTGCACTTCTCCCACGGTGATCACTCAAGACAACGGGGCTTGAGGATCGGGCTCTCACTCGCATAACCAGCAGAATTAAGAACTAATATTGAAAGACAAGCACTAAATGGAGTGATGGTTTGAGCACTTACTCGACCGATTTGAAGAAACCGGTCCCGGTCGGAGACGAGGGCGAGCGGGGACGCGAGTGGATCCCACACACGCCGCGTCGGGATAGCTTGATCTGCCCAAGCAAGTTACAACAATACACCTCTCGCAGGAGGGGGATCTTGGGGTGGGGGTTAAGGGATATTACAACGAAAATTACCTCCACACAGGGAGGGGCCTTCAGCCGGCCAAGCGGGGAGGGGAAACTAGGATTAAAAGTATTGAACGATGAAGTCACCGGTTATGTCTGCTCTCTCTGAACAGGGATAGGTAGTCGGTGTTGCCACTGTAGAACTCGCTCAGGAATTTGGCTGATGACGAGACTAGTGGGGAAATTCTCGTAGCTGGGAAGGGAATGCCTCAGAATTTCTTTAATTTCTTCTGGAGCCTCTGCTGACCGGGATGGAGGTTTGAAGAGAGCTTCAGATTCTCGGACCTGCAGTGGCAGACTTCTAACAGTAGATTATAGAGAACGCCCCGGCAGCTCCCGACCTCGGAATCAAGCACCGTCAGAATCATTGGAATCGTGGATGCGTCTTCTTCGCAGCAAAACTGACAGGGAAGCCAACCGATGTCGGAGAAGACTAGGGGATGCAGAACAATGGTGATAGGTCAGTGAAGACTGTGGGTAGCAGATCTGCGTAGCTGAGTGAGAAAAATAAGAACTCTGGATCACGAATGTTAAATGAAGTTCTGTTTCTTGATTATGGAAGTAGACTGGGCGATGAAGAACTTTGAAGAAAATCTCTTGGACTGATTCCTCTGGGGTTTGTCGTGGTGAAGCTTTCTCTCCGGATCAGGATCTCTGCAGAGCCAACTCTGCACAGTCGTGGGAGAATGGAGCCCCCGGGCAGCACACAACTCGGATGAAGACAAAACCACTTCTGTTGAAAAGGAGACTGGTAGACGCTTCCAACGGTGGCTCTTAGGTCTTCAAAATCATCCGGAGGAGGTTGTGGTGGCCGCTGCAAGTTGCTGGTTCAACTGCTACTTCTGGACTGCAAACAACATCTTTGACATAGCCTCCAAGTGACCCTAAAAGAAGAAGAAAGGGATAGTATATGGTGAAGGGGTGGATGAAGAATGGTGGAGGGGAGGTGTGGGAGGTGTGGAGGGGTGAAAATGGTAGAGGGGGGGTGGAGGAAGAAGGGGAGGTCGCAGGTTTTCAGCTGGAGGAAGAGGGGTGGGGTATGCAAGGGTGGTGGAGAATGGGTGGAGAATGGGGCGACCTAGCCTAATGGAGATGGGAGGGGGCGGCCAAAGACTTGGAGGGAAGGGGAATTCAAATTCAAAATGGTCTTGGAAGATGGGAGATGGTGTGGGGAAGAGGGGTGATTGTGTTGGAATGGGGAGGATTTGGTTGGAATGGGGGAGATGGTGTTGGAATGGGGAGGGCTCTACCATGGAACTAGGGGGGAAGTAAATGGGGTGTGGGGAAGTGGAGGGGCCTTAATGGAGGTAGGTGGGGGTTGGAGGTGGTTGGGAGGAGGAGGAGGAGAGAGGAAAGGGGCGAACCAAGGAGAGAGAAAGAAGGATAGAGAGAGAGGTGGGGTGGGGAATCACTCCCCTAGGGCTTCTCACCCAACTATAGGATTCACTCCACTAGAACTAGACTTGAATACTCAAATGGAAATCTTTTTGTATTGAATCATTCATTACCTCCAAATGAAGGAAATGGGGCCCTATATATAGGAAACCCACATTTTACAATAAGTCACTTACAAAAGACTCAATAACAAATAACCGAAGGGATAGGGGGGGCTCATGGGCCAAGCCCGAAGAATTGGGCCCAATAGCACATTACACAATCTAATGACACTCAATACTTAGGAAAATAAATGCAAGACCTAGGGACATGACTCAAATAAACTGAAAATTACATCAAATGACTCAAGTAAATAGCATAAAAAAGGATAAGTGGGCCTTTATAGAGAGAGGCCCGAACTCAAACGATGCCGGAGTGTGAAGAAGACCCTAGCAAAAGGGAATTGTGGATGATGCCTCCATCAAATCCCCTGGGCTGTGAAGAGCTCGACTCCGTCGAGTAGGGGTCCATCTGGCTGTGGTAGTACTCGAGGAGGTCCGGATCCAACCGCTGGAGATCCTCCCGACTCACCCAAGAATCCTCCGAAGGAGGCCGATCCTTCCACCTGACGAGATAGCGCTCATATACCTTGCTCCGAGTGGTAGTGACTTGTTCATCCAATATTTGTTCAATTTGTTCACGCTGGGCTCTCTTGGCTGGTGGTCTCTCCTCACGGGTGGGTGCTCTCTCAAGGGAAGAAGTAGGCTCAATCTCCTCACTAGGTATCACCGTGGGTCCCTTATATGGCACTAGGTCGGCGACATTGAATGTGAGACTTATTCCATACTCCTCAGGGAGATCTAACTCATAGGCATTTGCACCAATGCGCCTCAAGACCTAGAAGGGACCAGCCCCACGTGGCCTCAGTTTAGAATTGGCTCCCGGGGAGAGCCTCTCCGTCCTTACCATCACAAAGTCACCCACATG
Source organism: Amorphophallus konjac (assembly GCA_022559845.1). NCBI lineage: Eukaryota > Viridiplantae > Streptophyta > Magnoliopsida > Alismatales > Araceae > Amorphophallus > Amorphophallus konjac. Next base: position 134,377,481 of record CM040124.1, on the reverse strand, counting down.
GAATTCTTGGTGACGCCGATGAGAGTCGGCCAGTCTTTTATAAGCCTCATTCTTTTTGATAATGTGCTTGCGAATTTCTTCATGCAATTCTCTAATATGTTGTGCAAAAGACTCGGCTGAAATGGACACTCTAGCATGCTGAGGAAGGGGAATGAGATCGGAAGGCTTTCTTGGTTTGCATCCATGCACGGCTTCAAATGGACTCATCCCTATGGACTTATTGATGGAGTTGTTATATGCAAATTCAGCCTGGGGTAAGATGAGATCCCAATTTTCGGGGCGATCCTCAACAAGACACCTAAGAAGGTTCCCTAGACTCCGATTGACAACTTCGGTTTGGCCATCTGTTTGGGGGTGGTAGGCAGTAGAGAATTTGAGGAGGGTGCCCATCATATGCCAAAGAGTTTTCCAAAAGTAGCTAGTGAATTTGACATCCCTATCAGAGACTATGGTCTTAGGTAGCCTGTGGAGACGGACAACCTCATCAAAAAATAATCGGGCCACACGGGAGACATCAGATGTTTTGGAGCATGGGATGAAGTGAGCCATTTTGGAAAATCTATCAACCACCACATAGATGGAGTCATGCCTTTTTTGAGTCTTGGGTAATCTTAGCACAAAGTCCATACTCAAGTCTTGCCATGGACGGTCGGGGATGGGGAGTGGGGTATATAGGCCAGTATTTTGTTTCACCTGTTTGGCCGAAGCACATGTTCGGCATTGACCCACTATCTTGTCTACATCTCTCTTGAGACTTGGCCAATGAAACTGTCCCTCAACTAGAGCAATGGTTTTGTGGACTCCAAAATGACCAGCTAGCCCTCCCGCATGTAATTCCCAAATCAAGAAGTCACGGAGTGAGGTCCGTGGGATGCAAAGCTTTGGTCCTTTGAAGAGGAACCCATCCTCTATGACAAATCCCTCATGTTCCTTGCTAGAATGGGTGGTCAAGGAGGTATAGATGTGCCCAAAGTCGGGGCAGCTAGGGTACTCATCCTTGATCCTATCAAATCCACTCACTTCCACTTGGATAGTGGATAACAAGGAAACTTTCCTACTAAGGGCATCCGCCGCTCGATTCTCACTCCCGGCTTTGTGTTTGATGACAAAAGTGTAGGATTGGATGAACTCAACCCATCGGGCATGTCGGGCATTTAGCTTTTGTTGGGAGTTGAGGTATTTGAGGGCCTCATGGTCGGAAAAGATGACAAACTCTTTGGGTAACAAGTAGTGCCTCCAATGTCCGAGGGACTGCACCACGGCATAGAACTCCTTGTCATAAGTGGAGTATCTCGTCCTAGCATCACATAGCTTCTCACTAAAGTAGGCTACCGGGTGTCCCTCTTGACTAAGAATCCCTCCTATCCCTATCCCGGATGTATCACATGTGACTTCAAAGACTTTAGAGAAATCAGGAAGGCATAGGACCGGAGCTTGGGTCAACTTCTCCTTAAGTTCTTGGAAGGCTTTAGAGGCTGATTTGGTCCACACAAAAGTTCCCTTCTTGAGACAATCGGTGATTGGGCCGGTGATAGTGCTAAATCCACGAATGAACCTCCTATAGAATGTTGCCAATCCATGGAAACTTCGGACCTCATGAAGGGTGTGGGGTTCCGGCCAATCAAGAATAGCTTGGACCTTGTCGGGGTCCATGGAGACGCCTTTGGTGGACACCACAAATCCTAGGAAGGTGAGGGAGGTGGTCATGAAGTGGCACTTTCCTAAGTTGGCAAATAGGCTCTCTTGTCGAAGGATGGTACAAACTTGCCTAAGGTGGTCAAGGTGGGCCTCTTGGGATTGACTATAGATGAATATATCATCAAAGTAGACCACTAGAAAGATCCCAATGAATGGCCTAAGGACCTCCGTCATAAGATGCATGAAAGTACTTGGGGCATTTGAAAGCCCAAAAGGCATGACTAACCATTCAAAGAGACCATCTTTGGTTTTGAAAGCCGTTTTCCACTCATCCCCGGGCCTTATCCTAACTTGGTGATAGCCACTCTTAAGGTCAATTTTGGAGAAAATGGTGGCTCCGGCTAACATATCAAGCATGTCATCAAGCCTAGGGATGGGAAACCTATACTTGACGGTGATTTTGTTAATGGCCCGACTATCCACACACATATATGACCCATCCTTCTTAGGAGTGAGAAGGGCCGGTACGGCACATGGACTTTTGCTAATGCGAATGAAGCCCTTCCTAATGAGTTCCTCTATTTGCCTCCGAAATTCAGCATGTTCCGTGGGATTGAGGCGATAATGAGGAAGGTTTGGGAGAGTGGCTCCCAGGACTAGATCAATCGCATGTTGCACATCCCGCATGGGAGGGAGTTGGTCCGGGAGCTCCGTTGGGAACACATCATGGAATTCTTCTAGGAGTTGTTGGATTTCTATGGGATGTGGATTGGTGAGAGTGAGATCTCCGAGGCAAATGACCACCGCACATAGTGGTACTCCTTGAACTATCTCCTCTTTAAGTTCTTTCCTAGTGATGAGATGAAGACCCTTGGCCAACCCCGAGGTCCCACTTTGTTTGGGAGTTTGGGTAAGGGATGGGGTTGGAGGGGTGGAGTTCTCCGAGACTTGTATGGTGGTGGGGTGTTGTCCTTGAGGGGGAGTGTCCTTCTTGGTCATGGGACGAGGTGGGGAGGGGTTAAGACGGATAGTCTTACCCTCATGTTCAAAGGTGCATTTGTTGCTCTTACCCAAGATGGTGGCATCTACATCATAAAGCCAAGGTCTTCCTAGTAGGATACTACCTACTTCCATGGGTATGATGTCACACCATATTTGACCATGGTATGAAGAGAAGGTGAGGGGCACAAGACATTGAGTGTTGACTGGGATGGAGTTGTTGTTGATCCATGAGACCCGGTATGGACTTGGGTGAGGGGTGATAGCTAGCCCAAGAAGCTTGACGGTATCGGGTGATACGGCATTGACACAACTCCCACTATCCAAGATCACTTTCCTTACATGGCTCCCTATTTTGATAAAGGTGTGAAAGATTGAAGTTCGACGCCAATCCTCTTCTTGGGGTTTTGTGAGGGTGCATCTAATCACTCCTAGATGAGAGTTGGTAGATGGAGTGGAGTGATCTAGACCCGACTCTAGGTATTGGGCTTCATACTCCTCTTCCCAATCTAGTGAGGCTTCATGGTCCTCAACGATATCTTCAAGTTACTTTTGGGGTGGAGCTTCTTCCTCAATAAGCAAGCTAGATAATCCCTTGGATGGACATTGCCCTGCAAAGTGGCCAAACCCTTGACACCTAAATGATTGTTGACGCCCGCTACCCAAAGTAGTTCCTACATTTGGGCCTTTGGGAATGTCTTCCCTCCGTGGGAGGGGGTGACTAGGGGTGGGTTTGTTTGGAGTGATGGTGGGAGGAGGGTTGTAGGTGTTCCCACTTGGATTATGGGCTTTCATGGGAGTCGCCGGAATGGGCCGTGGTCCCATGTTTTTGGGATTGACCGACCGGGGAGTAGCAAATCGAGGGATCCTAGAGAATCTTTCTACATCCCTAGCTATTTGATAAGCTATCTCAAGGTTATCAACATCTCTCATAAAAAGCTCTCTCTTTATGTGACTTTGAAGTCCATTCCTAAAGCGAGACAAGGTAACGGCCGGGTCCTCATGAACTCCACACTTCAAAAGATAGGAGTCAAACTTCTCAATGTATTCAACCACGGTCTTCCCTTCTTGGGTGAGGCTTTGCCATTCATCTAAGAGCATTTGATGGTAGGATTGGGGAAGGTATTTGTTCCTAAGTTGGTTCTTCATACCCTCCCAAGTATCAATAGGCTCTCCTCGCCTAATCCTTCTTAGACCCTCTTGGTTTAACCAATAAGTTTTGGCTAATTTGATGAGATGCATTTTGGCCAACCTTACCCTCCTTTGGTCGGACATAGGGTACCATTCAAAGTATTGATCCATGGCGGTTTCCCACTCTAAGTAGACACTTGGTTCATGGGAACCATCAAAGTTTGGGGCCTCTACTTTAATCATCCTTAAGAGAGGGTCATCCGGGTCATCCCGTGGATTCCTTTCATGAATTGGATGGTGTCAGGGTCTCTCATGGTCATGGTAAGGGTCATGATCCAAGTCCTCCCTATAAATTTCAGCATGTGGATGATAGGCTCTTGGTCCATGGTTCCTAGGATGGAACTCATCCCTATGAGGCTCAATATGTGGAGGGTGGACTCTTGGGTCATTGTTCCTTGGGTGGAACTCATTCCTATGCAACTCACCATGTGGTGGATGAACTCTTGGCTCATTATTCCTTGGATGAGGGTCTTCCCTAGGAGGCTCAACATGTGGAGGGTGGACTCTAGGCTCATTGTTCCTTGGGTGGAACTCATGCTCTTCAAGCCGAGCAATTCGAGTGGTAAGGGACTCAAGTTGGGCAAGAATGTTGGTAAGGGCAGCATCTACCCTATTTATTTGACCTTGAGGTTCCTCCCTAGGAGCATCTTGATTGAGTTGAGGATGGGGATCCATGGGTGGATTTGAAGATGAAGGATCGGATCGGTAACTAGCACCACTACGGGTGGACATGCAAGACAAGGGGCCAAAGATGTTGGACACACAATGCAATGGTCCTAGGACTTAGACTTGATAGAGACAAGTCAATGACTTGCTCTGATACCAATTGATGTGACACAACCTTAGACCTAATGCAAGCAAGCACAATCGCATTCAGATGGGCCGAATTGGGCCACCGCCCTATCGACACTCACCCAAGCCCGGGGTAACTTGGCAATACCAAGGTGAGGTTGAGGGGTTGGGCCCTTGCTGGTAGAGGGCCAGCAAGGCCAAGATGGGATTCCCAATGGGTGTGGAGGCCCAATTCAAGGGGGCCGACAAAGTGCTAAAGGCACCTGTTGCACTTCTCCCACGGTGATCACTCAAGACAACGGGGCTTGAGGATCGGGCTCTCACTCGCATAACCAGCGGAATTAAGAACTAATATTGAAAGACAAACACTAAATGGAGTGATGGTTTGAGCACTTACTCGACTGGTTTGAAGAAACCGGTCCCGGTCGGAGACGAGGGCGAGCGGGGAGGCGAGTGGATCCCCCACACGCCGCGGGGTAGCTTGATCTGCCCAATCAAGTTACAACACTACACCTCTCGCAGGAGGGGGATCTTGGGATGGGGGTTAAGGGATATTACAACCAAAATTACCTCCACACAGGGAGGGGCCTTCAGCCGGCCAAGCGGGGAGGGGAAACTAGGATTAAAAGTATTGAACGATGAAGTCACCGGTTCTGTCTGCTCTCTCCGAATAGGGACAGGTAGTCGGTGTTGCTGCTGTAGAACTCGTTCAGGAATTTCACTGATTACGAGACCGGTGGGGAAATCTTCGTAGCTGGGAAGGGAATGCCTCAGAATTTCTTTAATTTCTTCTGGAGCCTCTGCTGACCGGGATGGAGGTTTGAACAGAGCTTCAGATTCTCAGATCTGCAGTGGCAGACTTCTAACAATAGATTGCAGAGAACGCCCAGCAGCTCCCGACCTCCGAATCAAGCGCCGTCAAAATCGTTGGAATCGTGGACGCATCCTCTTCGGAGCAAAGCTGACGGGGAATCCAACCGATGTGGGAGAAGACTAGGAGATGCAGAACAATGGTGATAGGTCAGTGAAGACTGTGGGTAGCAGATCTGCGTAGCTGAGGGAGAAAAATGAGAACTCTGGATCACGAATGCCAAATGAAGTTCTGTTTCTTGATTATGGAAGTAGACTGGGTGATGAAGAACTTTAAAGAAGAGCTCTTGGACTGATTCCTCCGGGGTTTGTCGTGGTGAAGCTTTCTCTCCAGATCAGGATCTCTGCAGAGCCAACTCTGTGTAGTCGTGGGAGAATGGAGCTCCCGTGCAGCACAGAACTCGAATGAAGACGAAACCACTTCTGTTGAAAAGGAGACTGGTAGACGCTTCCAACGGTGGCTCGTGGGTCTTCAAACTAGTCCGGAGGAGGTTGTGGTGGCCGCTGCAAGTTGCTGGTTCAGCTGCTACTTCTGGACTGCAAACACCATCTTTGACATAGCCTCCAAGTGACCCTAAAAGAAGAAGAAGGGGATAGTATATGGTGAAGGGGTGGATGAAGAATGGTGGAGGGGAGGTATGGGAGGTGTGGAGGGGTGCAAATGGTAGAGGGGAGGTGGAGGAAGAAGGGGAGGTCGCAGGTTTTCAGCTGGAGGAAGAGGGGTGGGGTATGCAAGGGTGGTGGAGAATGGGTGGAGAATGGGGCGACCTAGCCTAATTGAGATGGGAGGGGGCGGCCAAAGACTTGGAGGGAAGGGGAATTCAAATTCAAAATGGTCTTGGAAGATGGGAGATGGTGTGGGGAAGAGGGGTGATTGTGTTGGAATGGGGAGGATTTGGTTGGAATGGGGGAGATGGTGTTGGAATGGGGAGGGCTCTACCTTGGAACTAGGGGGGAAGTAAATGGGGTGTGGGGAAGTGGAGGGGCCTTAATGGAGGTAGGTGGGGGTTGGAGGTGGTTGGGAGGAGAAGGAGAGAGGAAAGGGGCGAACCAAGGAGAGAGAAAGAAGGATAGAGAGAGAGGTGGGGTGGGGAATCACTCCCCTAGGGCTTCTCACCCAACTATAGGATTCACTCCACTAGAACTAGACTTGAATACTCAAATGGAAATCTTTTTGTATTGAATCATTCATTACCTCCAAATGAAGGAAATGGGGCCCTATATATAGGAAACCCACATTTTACAATAAGTCCCTTACAAAAGACTCAATAACAAATAACCGAAGGGATAGGGAGGGCTCATGGGCCAAGCCCGAAGAATTGGGCCCAATAGCACATTACACAATCTAATGACACTCAATACTTAGGAAAATAAATGCAAGACCTAGGGACATGACTCAAATAAACTGAAAATTACATCAAATGACTCAAGTAAATAGCATAAAAAAGGATAAGTGGGCCTTTATAGAGAGAGGCCCGAACTCAAACGATGCTGGAGTGTGAAGAAGACCCTAGCCAAAGGGAATTGTGGATGATGCCTCCATCAATGGTATGGCTGAAAAATTTTCTGAAGGAGTTGGGCAAGGAACAAAGCAACAGTGTGCTGTTTTGTGACAGTCAAAGTGTAATTCACCTTGCCAAGAACCCAGTCTTTCATGCAAGGACTAAGCACATACAACTGAAATATCACTTCATTCGTAGTTTGCTTGAAGATGATGTTTTACTACTGGAGAAAATACTTGGTGCAGAGAACCTAGCAGACATGTTCACCAAGGTGGTTACCACAGAGAAACTGAGGCTGTGCAAGTCCTCAGTTGGCCTCCATAGATGATTGATGGAGGGATGCCGTAGCAGTATTTCCATTGTCATATTGAGCATGGTTAATACACTGAGAGGTTTGCTTTCTTTGGAGTTTAGACTCCAAGTGGGAGATTGTTAGACTGTGGAGTCAGAACTCATGCGCCCTTGCACGAGATCACACTCTGACTCAGGAGCTTACCCACTGCTCCAGGGGAGCATGGCATGCACATGCTGTCTCCAGGGGAGCATTCGCTGCTCCAGGGGAGCAATCGCTGCCCCAGGGGAACATCCACTACTCCAGGGGAGCATCCTCAGCTCAGGGGAGCATGGCAAGCATATCGCATTTCCAGGGGAGCATTCGCTGCTCCAGGGGAGCATCCTTCAGTGCCAGGGAAGCAATCGCTGCTCCAGGGGAGCATATGCTGTCTGGGTTCTAGCAGGGAAGAACATGCTGTCTCTGGTAGGCATTCATTGCCTCAGGAGAGCATCACTGTCGTCAGGGGAGCATGCATTGCGGGCTCAAGGCAAGTCGATGTCACTTGGGGTAAGTGTCGACTCTTGTCTTGGCAATGTGTCGACACGGTCTTAGCAATGCTTTGACCTAACTGATGCTAAGGGAGCATCTGCAGTCGCTGGAGGGCATACTCGGTCCTAGGAGAGTATCTGGGGGGATAGACGAGCATGCGCGTCTGATGTATCCCGGAAGAGGGTTTCTGTTTAACCGGGGTATTATTGTCTTTAATACCCTAACTAATGACGCCATAATCTCCTAGTATAAAAGGATGGGCTCTCTCATTGTATTGCAACAACAGAAGTCTGTGATTATCTAGTGGAATCCTGTTGCAGCCGTGGACGTAGGAAGGCATCTTGCCTCCGAACCACGTAAAAATCCATGTGTGTTCTTGTGTGATTGGTTTTTTCTCTTCTTCCTCCTCTGCTGTTTGTCCTCCTGTTCTGGGTACTCCGGTGTTCTATCCCCAACACTATACTCGTGCACGATTCGCACGACTGACTTCCAAATAGGTCTGACTATTATCCGTTTAAAATTTGAACTGAATTCAAATTTATTTAATTAGATGATTATCTGAATAAAATATCTGACAGATAATTTAAATTTAATATCAGATAATCTAATTATTAATCAGATACGAATTTAGATATCACGCTATCCACTTTTCCGCTCCATTTACATGTCTATTGTGGTCACCTCGCATGCCCGAGCCATCCATTCCCTTTATCGGGGGAGCCTGAGGCCCCAACGCCTATATTGCTCGCAAGGCTATCTTGTATCCTCTCCAAGATTGTCCACCGTAGGATCCAAATTGGCGACCAGTATCTATCCTCTGCACTTGTATTTCAAGATAAGAGCCATAGCATTATTTAAGAAAAAAAACACAATAAGGGAAAAATAACAAAAAAATAAATTACAATTGTCGCACATAGACTCAGACGTAATTTTATGTAACAATCTTTTTATAATTTTACCGACCATATCTCATAAGTAAAATTTTGTATCTTCGCTCTTAAATGATATGGATTACTACCAAAATTTTAGGCTATTCGCATCCTTGTGAATAAAAGTTGTGGGCCCAAGACTTGCTCCGTCGCGCTGACCCTTTTACCTTTTGTACCGATAGTAAATCATGTATAATTTGCGGGACTTCGACACAAACTCGTATTAGATACGTAAAATTTTTTAAAGAAAACACAAGAAATATAAATTTTATAACATTGGATAAATTATATATAATATATTAATCAGACTGTTGAAAAGGCTATGCTATAAAACATTGCGGAAAGAAAACTGTAGAGGTGGGGGGCGGCGTGTTTTATTGCCGGGGCCCCACATGAAATTACGAACTTCCTATAGGGCCAAAGCCCAAAGGCCCCAAACCCTTCCGTCGAACCAGGTCAGCTGGAGCCCAAAAGGCGCCCACCGACGCCCTCCTGCGTGTCATCACCAAGCCGGGGAAGGTCGACCCCTTTCCCGTTGCAAGGATGACGCCGGAGCGCACGTGACGCCACCGGGGCGCACGTGACGCCACCGTAGGGTAGGCCTCAGGGGCACTGCCTCCTCGTGGCGTTTTGGATACGTGTCGCAAGAACTCCCGCGCCCAACCCTCGTCGCAGGCCCGGACACTCTGCCCCGGAGCGGACCCGAGCGGGGTATCAAATCTGGCTCAGCGGAGGGAGACTTTTTCTGAGAGGGCCCCGCCGCGGGGCCCACGGGGGGTAACGATGCTCTCCGGCTGCAGCAGCGAACAAGATGATTTGGTTTTCACCGCCATTTATTAGCCCCGGAGAACAACATACATGTATGGTGGCCCTCGGTGTGAGCCGAGCACGGAGCAGAAGCCAGAGAGCGCTAGGGGGCCCGCCCAGTGGAAGGTTTCGGGAGGAGCAGATGTGTCTCCCTTCCCTCTCTATTTCTACTTCCTAGTTCGATTCCTTTCTCTTCTTCTTCTTCTTCGTATTCTCCTTCTCCTTCTTTCAAAGTTTCCGATCTATGGTGGCTCCTCCACTCTGTAGTCGCGTGGCACCCTCGAGCCAGCTGTCTGCGGAGCTAACGTCGGCTGCGAGGAGATCCGTGGCCAGTGGAGGAGATCGATCGGTGTTCTTCCGCGTGTCTCGGCTGAGCTGAGCCGTGCATGTGCCTCCTCCTGGGCTCAGATCATCTACCAGCATCTGGAGCTCCGTTTTGCGCTTCAGCATCTGGAGCGATCTCGGACGAGGAGGGTGGAAGGCTCAGCGCGCCGGCAACTTTAGGTGGGTGCACTGAATATTCTCTGGAACGCTCCCTCATTCCTCAAGCTGCCAGCCTTCTTCGTACTTCTCTTTCCGAGTGGTTCTACTTCTACCGTCCTCCGATCTTATCCCATGGCTTCCGCTTCTCTACCGACATCTTTGCCCCTATCTTCCTTCTCCGTCCCGTCTCAATAGCTCTTTCGCGATTTTTTTCTCTGGAACTTTGGGTTTCTTTCCGGATATTAACATCCAGGAAGATTCGCGTCGCTTCGCGCGTTTTGCTTTTCCAATACACATCCAGAAAGTGATAACCCTCAGCGCCCACGCGGAAACGCTCGGCGCGTTCCTCCTGATTCCCACCGCCATTATCGACTGGAGCCTCTCGAGAAATGCTCGCATTGTCCGGAGCTCCTCCCTGATACTTTTTTATCTCAAGAAAACAGTCGTCATCTCGCTCTGGGCTTGTAATGGTAGTCGTATTCTAATCCGGGGGAAACTTTGGTACTGTCCGTACTGTTTTCCGGCGATAATATTCCAAACAAGGAACTAAGGTACCCATCGTCCTTTTCATCATTTATAAATCATTTTCCCACGTTTGGGAGCCCGAAGTGGATTCCTCCACCCGCACGGTGCACATAGCGAGAGGACCTGCCGGTTCTGCGCGGACATGCACCGACATGGACCATGCATCACTATCGTCGTTTCGCTGGGCCTCTTCGTGTGCCGTCCGGAATCAACCAATCGTCCCTGCAAATCGTCAATCGTTCATCAGACGATCAATCGACGCTCCGTCGTGAACCTGCCCGTATCGTGGAGCCACGTACCCCACTCGGGTATTTGGAGACAATGCACCCTTTGTGGGACTCGCGGCCCACGCGGGTCTTCGACTTCTTCCCTGCGCGCCGGTGAGCGGCGCAGCTCCCAAGTCGCAAAAGCGGGTAGATATCGAGCTCCAAGTGCATCCCCGTCGGATGCGCTGACTGGGTACTTTTTTGTCACTTTCTGGATAGTGCGGGCCCCACGACCACAATCTCTCCTCCGTATCAGCTGGCATGGGCAACCGAACAATGCTCGGATGGCGGTGGTAGTGTCGGTGTGGTGCTCCGCCGGTCCCAATAAGCGGGGGCTTGTTCCCTTCACCTATTTCGGAACGGAGCTTGCCCTTGATCAAATGCGAAGCGTCTCCTTCTCGTTGCTTCCTCCGGCTCTTGTCTGTACTGAAAAGGGCGTATGAAGTGAAGTGAATAAAAGCGAGCGCTGACACAACCTTTTACCTTTTTTTGTCCTTTTGTCCATCCTGTCTCTTAAATACTACCGCAGGAGCATCGGCTGCTAATTGAAGGGAGAGGGGGAGCGAGCGAAGGGAATGCCGGGCACGGCCACTGCAGCGATGGCGGCTTCAACAGGCGACAACAGGGCCGTCGCGTTCGAGGCCATCGAGGCATGGGGGGAGAGCCGGTACCCGGAAGAGCACCGGGACCACCACGGGCAGCCGGATGAGGCAGCGACGGCGGCGGGGGTAGGGGACCAGCGGCACCAAGTGGCGAGACAGTCCTCGCTGCTCACTCTCACCCTCGAGGAGATCCAGAACACCATGTGCGAGCCCGGAAAGAACTTCGGCTCCATGAACATGGATGAGTTCCTCTCCAACATCTGGACCGCCGAGGAGGGCACCGCCATGGCCAGCGGCGGCGGGGCCGGTGCGGGGGATGCCAGCGGGCGCGTAGTGGCGGACCACAGCGAGCATTCTTGCGGCGGCGGCGGCGGGCCGGACGCGGCGTCCGACGTCGGGACGCCGCCGGCCTCGCTGTACCGCCAGGGCTCCGTCTCTCTCCCGGTGAACTTGTGCCGGAAGACCGTGGACGAGGTGTGGTCTGAGATACAGCGGGACCAACAGCGACAGCAGCATCAACCGCCACATCCGCCGCCGCCTCCGCCGCAGGGGCACGTGCAGCCGCAGCAATACCAGAGTTCCGGGGGGGCCCGCGCCAGCCGACCTTCGGGGAGATGACCCTCGAGGACTTCCTGATCAAGGCCGGCGTAGTCCGCGAGGGTGGCTACCTCTGCAGCTCCTCGCCCCAGCCTCTGAACCAGTTCCTTCTCCCCACCTCGCCGCGGTCGCTGCCGCAGCAGAATCAGTACGGCATGCCGGGGACCTACCCGATGGTCAGCGAACAGCCACGTTACGGCCCCATCCAGATGACGATGGGATACGGGGACAATCAGGACCCCGGGCACACGGCCAACGGGGTCTACCACAACTACCACCAGCAGCAGCAGGGCGGAGTGGGGAATGGTTACGGCGGTGGTGGGGTCAATTACAGAGTGGGCGATGGCGGCGGCGGGCGGATGGGCGATGGTCATGTGGGAGTGGGTTCGCCGGTGAGTCCGGTCTCATCGGACGGCTTCGGCGGACGCAGCCAGGTGGACAACAGCAGCGGCAACCCGGGAGGGCCGTGGGGGGTGGACGTCGGCGGCGGGTCGATGTCTGGCGGCGGCGGCAGGACGGGGGGCGGCGACGCGAGGAAGCGGATCTTGGACAGGCCCGTGGACAAGGTGATGGAGCGGCGACAGCGGCGGATGATCAAGACCCGCGAGTCCGCCGCCAGGTCGCGCGCTCGAAAGCAGGTACGTTTCCTCACCACCTCCTCTTCCTCTCCCCCCCCCAACGTAGTCACCGGATCCCCGCACCTGTAGACCCCGGTCTGTCTGGCCCGGCACTATCGTCGCACGGGCGGTCCCTTTTCTGCCCGTCCATTTCCTCTGCCCGTCTGGCATGGACCGGTGCCTTTGACCAGCCCGGGTTCAGGGCATGTCTGGCTGGTTGTGCCGCGTTTCTTCGGCCTAGAGCCAACGTTAGAAGTCAGTGGCAGAAGAACGGAACTGAAGTTGTTCTTTACCCTTTTTATCCTATTAGGAGCAGTCTCATTCGATCGCGAGGTTTCTAAATGGGTCGTCTATGGGATATTTTTGGATAAGTATGTCAATAATGTGCCATCAAAGATGAGATATGAGAGGGGGGGGCATAAGGATTGGGCGTTCTATTTTATTGTTCTCGGAAGTGTGCTCACTCCATTACTTCCACTTGTCACAGCCGCAATCGAAGTCCCCTATTTTGAGCCATTGGATACGAGGTCCTGTCTGTGGGAGCTCCCAAGATTTGTCGAGTGAAAACCCTGATCTCCTCCTCACGGCATTAACTTGCAGGCCTACACTGTGGAGCTAGAGACAGAGCTGACCCATTTGAAAGAAGAGAACGCCCGCCTCCAGGAGGAGCAGGTAAATAAAGATGACAAGAAATCAAATATTCTAAAACTCGGCAAAAAAAAATGTGCAAAAGAGCTCTCCTTTTTTTTTTTCTATCTGCGTCTCATGTATAGTTTTCTACATGTGTGTGTGTATGTGCCTCAACAGCGACGATTAGCGGCAAGGCGGCGGCAAATGGTAAAGTTTTTATTCATGTTTCCTCACTGATAGTCCGGCATGTTGGAGCAGCGGAAGTGAGATGGGCACAAAAGGTGAAGAAAGTAATAATTTTATTGAAGAAATAGTACAAGTACAAAAGATCTTGTACAATGTAGAAGGGGAGATGGAAGATGGAATGGCTTGGTAAAATGCTTGGAAGGTTGATGGAATGGAGTGAGGCTCTTTGGCTCACTTCTACTTCTACTTGGATCTCTTCGATCTCTCTTGGATACCCACAAGGGTGCCTAGGTAGTGATATTTATAGACTCCATAAGAGGTATGGAGCTCTTTCTAGATACTTCTTAGGCACCGTCATTCTAGAGTATTCTTCTCTCATCTTCTCTCTAGATAAGTGTTTCTGGAGTTCTCTTTTTTTAATGGCATTCTAGAACCTTCTATGCCTTCATCTTTCTTCCATAATATTTTGGAGTTTTCTTCATGCTTCTAGAGAAGTCCAGCACATTCAAATTATTATTTTAACACCCCCTCTTAATTTGTAATGTGCATACTCCTTCTAAAGTGTATAAACTTGTCGGTGGCCAAAGGCTTCGTGAAGATGTCGGCGACTTGCTCTTCTGTCTTTATAAACTTCAGAATGATTTCTTCTTTTTCGACCAAATCTCGGATATAGTGATGACGCAGCTCGATATGCTTCGTCCGTGCATGAAAGACTGGATTCTTTGTCATAGCGATGGCTGACATATTATCACAAAGTATAGTAGTTGGTTCTTCTTGATTTTGTTGAAGCTGTGATAATATTCTCCTTAACCAGACAGCTTCGCATGCGGCACTTGTAGCAGATATATATTCGGCTTTTGCTGATGATAGAGCGATTGTTTGTTGCTTCTTCGATGACCATGAAATAGGCTTTGTTCCAAGACAAAATAAATATCCAGAAGTACTCTTTCGGTCATCTGTCGAGCCTGCCCAATCACTGTCTGTGTAGCCAATAAGATGATTATTTTCTTCAGAGACATACTTGATGCCATAATTTGTAGTTCCTCGGAGATATCTCAAAATATGCTTGGCCGCTGCAAAGTGTAGTTTGTTTGGCTCATTCATAAAACGTGATACCACACTTACTGAATAAAGAATATCTGGCCTTGTATTTGTGAGATATAAAAGAGAACCAACTAAACTTCTATAGACTGAAGTATTAATCTTCTCTGCATCATCATGTATAGAGAGCTTTGTGTTTGCTGCCATAGGTGTAGCCACGGTCTTGCAATTGGCCATATTGAATTTTTTCAACAAATTTTCACAATACTTTTCTTGGCTGAGAAATATTTCTCCTTTGATTTGCTTTACTTGAATGCCAAGAAAATAACTCAACATGCCGAGATCGGTCATTTCAAACTCTTTCATCATTTTCTTCTTGAAATTGTCTAGTATATCATGGCTAGTACCAAAATAGATTAGATCATCAACGTATAGACAAAGGACGATGAAGTCCATACCTTTCTTCTTTATATATAATGAGGGCTCGCTCGGACATCTTAGAAAGCCATCTTGTTGAAAATATTGATCGATCTTGTTGTTCCATGCTCGAGGGGCTTGTTTTAACCCATATAATGCCTTATGTAAGCGATAAACTTTATCTTCTTGTCCTTTGATTTGATAGCCTTGTGGTTGCTCCACATATATTTCTTCTTCAAGATTGCCATTGAGAAATGCAGATTTGACATCAAGCTGAAATACTGGCAATTTCAATTGTGCTGCCAATGCTAAGATAGCCCGTATAGTTTCCATCCTTGCAACTGGTGCGAATGTCTCATTGAAGTCAATACCAGGTTGTTGAGAATACCCTTTTGCTACGAGCCTTGCTTTATATTTATGAATGGAACCATCCTCATTATACTTAATCTTGTATATCCATTTTAAACCAATAACTTCTTTATCTTTCGGCTGCTCAACTAACTCCCATGTGTGATTTTTCTCAATCATATTCATTTCTTCATCCATGGCCCTTATCCATTTCTCATCTTTGACTGCCTCCTCATATCTTTGTGGTTCATAGCAGAAATAAGCAACATTACTTCTTTCATATATTTCTTTGAGAGAGCATTTCTTTCGTCGTGATGTGTTTGAGTCATTACTTGACTCGCCTTGCTCTCTTGGGCTTTGTGGAGGAGAAGGAGCTACTAATTCTTTTTCTTCTATAATTTTTGGTACTTGTTTTTCTTCTTCTTCTTCCCATTTCCATGATGATGTTTCATCAAATATCACATCTCTAGAAATAACCAATTTATTTGTCTTAGGCTCAAGCAATCTATATGCCTTTGATTCCTCACTATATCCAATGAATATATATTTTTCTCCTTTCTCGTCAAATTTTTCTTCTCTAACTTGCGAAGGAATATGGCCATATGCAATGCATCCAAAGATTCTAAAATGACTTACCTTGGCCTTTCTCTTAAACCAGGTCTCATATGGTGTTTTGTTTGGAACTGCTTTTGTTGGAGACCTGTTTAAAATGTAAACTGCAGTATGTACAGCCTCAGCCCAAAAACTATTAGGAAGATTCATACCTTTTAGCATGCTCCGAGCCATCTCTACTATTGTCCTGTTCTTTCGCTCGGCTACTCCATTTTGCTGAGGTGTATATCTTGCTGTTAGCTCCTTCTTTATTCCTTCATTCCTGCAATATTCTTGAAATTCTTTTGAAGTAAACTCTCCTCCACGATCAGTCCTTAAAACCTTGAGCTTTTTGCCACTTTGTTTCTCGGCAAATGCTTTAAATCGTAAGAACATTGTAAATGCCTCTGATTTTTCCTTCAGAAAGTATATCCACATCATTCGGCTATAATCATCCACAAATAGTAGAAAATATCGTGAACCATTAAGTGATGCAGTTTTTGTTGGACCACAAATGTCAGCATGTACCAATTGTAATGGCTCTTTAGCTCTCCATGATGTTTTAGTGAAGGGTAATCTGTGCATCTTTCCATAGATGCATCCTTCACAGATTTTATTTTCTTCTTCTTTAAGATATGGCAATCCAATGACCATTCTCTTCTTCTTTAGTAATATGAGGCTTCTATAATTCAAATGGCCAAATCTCTTATGCCATATGAGAGAGCTATCTTCTCCTTCAATTTTTAGAGCCATATTTTCTAGTGGCATTTTTAGCGGAAAGACTTTGTTGGGAGCCATCTTGATTTTTGCCACAATCTTTTTACTTCTGTCTTCTATAATGATGCATTCATCTTTTGTAAAATTGGCTGAATAACCCTTTTGCATTAACTGTCCAACACTTAATAAATTTTGAGCTAGGCCAGGAACATAAAGAACATCTGTGATAAATTTCGTCTTACCTCCCTTTGTATGCACCGCTATCACTCCATTGCCTTGTACTTCATGTAGCTTGCCATCTCCAAGCTTTACTTGAGAATGTATCTCTTCATCCAATTTGACAAAGCTGCTTTTATTTCCTGTCATATGATTGCTACAGCCACTATCCAAATACCATATATTGCTAGAATTTGAATGACTGGTAAAGCAAGAGTAAAATAGTTGATCCATCTCCGAATAATTAGCTTCATTTTTCTGCTGATAATAACAGTCTCTTTGGGAGTGATTAGCGTTTTTACATTTGGTGCATTTAAATCTGCAATCTTCCATAACATGTCCAAACTTTTTGCAAATTCGGCATTGGGAGGTAGACGTACCTTTTGGATAATTTTTCTCATATCTTCTTCCTCTGTCCTGACCTTGTTTCATGAACTTCTTCTGCCTTGAATTGCCTTTCCCGAACTGATGTTGTGAAGAATAACCTTCCATGTTCTCCTTCTTTGACTCTTCTCTTTTATCAGATAATGATACCTTTGATTGAAATGCTTGCTCCATAGTCTGATGAGAAAATCTATTCATTCTTTGCTCATGCGCCTCCAGAGAACCCATTAGTTCGTGCATAGAAAACTTTGATAGATCTTTGGATTCTTCAATAGCAGCAACAATATGATCAAACTTGAATGGAAGACTTCTCAATACTTTCTCAACTATTTTCTTCTCTTCTATTTTATCCCCATAGCTTCTAATTTGATTTATGATGCCGGCAACTCGAGTAAAAAATGCTTGAACAGTTTCATTTTCTTTCATCATAATATTATCAAACTCTCTCCATAATGATTGTAACTTGATGGAGATTACCTTCGATGACCCTTGAAATTCTTGCTTTAGAAGATCCCAAGCATCTTTCGAGGTTGCAGACGTCATAATACGGGGAAAGATAGATTTGCTTACCCCTTGTTGGATGAATAATAATGCCTTCGCATCTTTCTTCTTATTTTCTTTGTACTCCTTTTGCTTTGCCGATGTCCACGATGCGAGAGTTGCCCCGTCCTCTGGTACCTCGTATCCGCCTTCAACGAGCTCCCATAGATCTTGAGAGATGAAAAGAGTCTTCATTTGGAGACTCCAAAAATCATAATTCTCTCCATCAAAAATGGGGATAAGATTTTGAGAATAGTTGAAAAGAGTTGTGCTAGGTGCCGCCATGATTGGAACTTGAGGGAATGGAGGCTATGGCTCTGATACCAAATTTGTTGGAGCAGCGGAAGTGAGATGGGCACAAAAGGTGAAGAAAGTAATAATTTTATTGAAGAAATAGTACAAGTACAAAAGATCTTGTACAATGTAGAAGGGAAGATGGAAGATGGAATGGCTTGGTAAAATGCTTGGAAGGTTGATGGAATGGAGTGAGGCTCTTTGGCTCACTTCTACTTCTACTTGGATCTCTTCGATCTCTCTTGGATACCCACAAGGGTGCCTAGGTAGTGGTATTTATAGACTCCATAAGAGGTATGGAGCTCTTTCTAGATACTTCTTAGGCACCGTCATTCTAGAGTATTCTTCTCTCATCTTCTCTCTAGATAAGTGTTTCTGGAGTTCTCTTTTTTTAATGGCATTCTAGAACCTTCTATGCCTTCATCTTTCTTCCATAATATTTTGGAGTTTTCTTCATGCTTCTAGAGAAGTCCAGCACATTCAAATTATTATTTTAACACGGCAGAGTCCAGCTTTAATTCCTCTTGTGGACCGTTAAAATTGGGTTTGTCTTGGTGGGTTGCAGCTTCTGGAGGCCATGGCCGAACGGACGCGGACAAACCTGCGGAAGAACGACAAGGCGTTGAGACATTCCAGCAGCTGCGTGTGGTGATGACCGTCGATTTCTGGATGTCTAAACGGCCGGCGGATACCGAAACTTTGCATTTGCTGTCAATATCCTCCCTTCCGCTTTTCTCTTACTGTCGTTACAACCCTAGTTTTATTTCTCTCGACTTACTTTGGGACAGCACATGGGAGTTGTTTGGAGAGCCTGCTTAATTAGGAGAAGGAATAATTAGGTTCCCATGGAAGGATGAGTTCTTGGCGGTTTGCGGCTCTCTCTTTAAGTTCGCTTTGCACGGTCATAGAGACTTCTAGCTAGCTCACAGATGTGCATGTTATGGGGTGCAAATTAAGTCTGTATTATTTGATGCTCAAGGAGAAGAAATGAGGGTGCAACAAATCGATCGGTCGGTCGGTCACATAATGCATGACCGCATGAGTGAGGTTTCGATCTCAACGTTTTCCTTTTGTGCATTTCCCTTCCCCTTTTTGGTGTTGCGTTTCCATCTGGGTTAGCCTTAGGGGGAGAGTTGTACGCAGAATGGAAGACGGAGAGCTTTATGTGGGCGATTATCAAGTGCCTGGGCGTCGGATATAAGATCGATTGTTGTTCCTGCTTACAGTCCATTTGTAATATAATGGATAATTTGCCCGCATGTATGTACATTCTCATGTACGGTTATGCATGCATGTGTAATTGATGTGGAGATTCCAGCTAACGTGCAGTAATAGGATAGCATTATCGAAATTGTCCCATCTGAATAAGACTACATTATTGAAGTTTCTGTTACATGGCCACCGCTCTCAAAATATGCACGGCGGATGAAACTAGAAGAGGGTTTGTACGGCCGATTCCAGTCATAACGTATATATAGTTGTGACTCGGGATAGAGAAAAGGATTGTGTGACCCATGAGTCTTTATTCAGGTTCAATTTTTAGGCCAATATTGACATGTAGGTTGCGATATTATTTCTTGTACGGGTTCAAATCCATGTTTATCTAAACATGTACGGGAACGAGAAATTGGGAGTGAGTAGCGTGATGAAACGCCTGCTTGAGAATTGAAACTCCTCCATCGGTGTTCGGGTAGAACGAGGTGGCTGTTACTCGTCAACTTTCAAATGAACATAATAGGGTACGGTATCAGGATAAATTTTAAAGAGAATAAGTATAACCGAGTTAATTTTTCTCTATCTTTATTTTCATGTCTGTTTGATATACGAGGAGATAAGAACGATGTTATTCTTATTTCTTGTTTGATAAAAAATAGAAATTCAAACGAGAACAAATGTTAAAAAATGATCATTTTACCCTTCTTAATCTATTTAATATTTAATAATTTTATTCATAATGATAATTAACGATAATTGAGGAGGGTAAATCTGATCTGACCTAGGAACGGCCCAAGCACGAGCGTCCCATTAAGGTTGGGACGTGTTAAGCCCAAGCAAAGGGCGAACGTACATGCTCAACCCAATAAGAGGATCACCGGCTCAACAGAGCATCGGATTCCACGACGTCGATAAGACTGGCCCAAGCGCAGTTCTCGCCGGAGGACACTCCGACGACCGACCGTTGCCCCCACGACATCGGCCTTGACCCCGTAACAGGCGAGCATGCGCCGTGAGTGCCGTAAGACTCGTCCAGGGACCGACCGACGCCGGAGGTATCGCCCTCCAACGGGAAACTCCCGCCAACATAGCGGGGAATATTACTCTACTAAACGGACCCTTCCCTATCAAGGGATGAAGCCCCTCGCTCCAGGACAAGTCATATAAAAGGGACATCGACAGAAGAGAAGAACACGGTAGATTCTTCTACTAAACCTCACACTACTACGCAAGAGGAGATACGGTGGATACTTCCGCCACTATAGCTTCCTACTGAGAAGAGAGCGATCCGACCTGCAACTACGACAGAGAGGCCATCTACTACGTCCAGAGAGCCACTTCCTCCTGCACGGCCTTACCACCCAGCGAGCACTCTTCCAGATCCCACTGGGAGCCGCGAGTACACGTGCAGGGGATCCACACGCTTCCTGGATCGACGACTACGGCATCTACTTCTCTCTTGCTTTGCTCCTCTCTATTGCTCATTAATCCCTTGGCCTCACTTTGGTAGAGGATTTGGGTTAAATTAAACTACTTAAGTTAGTCCATAGTTAGCCTATTTGTGATTTGATACCAAGAGTATTAACTCGGAAATAAGTAGGTGGGCTAACTTAGTTTGAATCTATTGTGATTTGATAGTTAATGGATTAACCAAATAATATTTATAAGTAAAATATTGAGAGAGAGAGAGAGAGAGGGTGCATTTATTGCGCATTTATTGTTGGGTTAACCCTTCTAAATCCACCTCTGGAGGTGGATTTCGAAGTCCAGGGTTACTCCGGGTTTAATACTCATCCTCCCGGTTTAGTCCAGGTTTAAGTATCAAAGCAATTTGGACTTCAAAAATAGTTAAACCTAGGCTAAACTATGACTAACCCAGGACTAACCATATATCAAAGTGAGGCTTGCTGACTTAAGCATCGGAGGGTTGTCCCCTGGGATAATACCCGGGACTCCTTCTGACGCCCTTCTGATTTCTTCGTGTGTATAGGCATCCACGGGCGCAAGACGACTTTCCCAACAAATAAATAGAGAATGTGGTACGTGGCCTAGGAACCATTTTCCTGCCGCTACACTTCCTGACGTCGTCTGTGGGAAGACGAGCGAAAAGCTATGGCGCCCTGTGGAAGCCTCCGCAACGCCAGCAACCGGGGGGGGGGGGGTTCCCATCAGGGACCCAACTCACGCCGGGGATCGCAAGAAGCTTCTTCCGCGCACCCCTGACAAGAGGTCACCCCAGGTGACCTAGATGAGCTCCGCCAGGAAGTTCGAGCCCTGGCGAAATTCTGTCGAGGGCTCCGGGACCAGAGGCCCCAATACGCCCCACCCGAGCGACGGGAGGGCGAAGGAGGCCAGGCCGGAGAAAACAGACGGCAGGTACAGGAGGTTTCCCACGCCTCCATCGCAAGGACCCGACGGTCACGCAGCGTGCCTGTGCCTAAGGTACGCAGCGTGCCTGTGCCTAAGGTACGCATCCCTCTCCATTCCAACCCGGACATGGACCGCAGACTCCAACGGTTCGAGAAAATAGAGGACAAGGCCCGGTACCTAAACGACGTCCTCCTGGCCGCCAAGAATCACGACCTCATCGACGACGACCAAGACTTCCACGCTCCCTTCTCTAGGGAAATCATGGAAGCCCCCATCCCACCAAAGCTTCAGCTGCCGTCATTCACCTCCTACGACGGCACCACCGACCCGGCCGACCACCTGCACGACTTCGAGTCTCACCTGGTGTTCCACCGGGCCTCCGACACCGTGAAATTCTTTGTGTTCGTTACGACCCTCCGAGAGAACGCCCGAGCATGGTTCGAGTCCCTACCAACCGGGATGATCTCCTCCTTCCAACAGCTCAAGAAGCTGTTCAAGGAGAACTTCGTGGGCTGCTGAAAGGTAGCCAAGTCTGTAGTAACCCTGCTCGCTCTCAGGCAGGGGAAGGAAGAGGCGCTATGGGACTTCGTCTCCCGATTCCGCGGGGAGGCACTCCGCATCCCCCATCTCGACATCGGCATCGCCACCACGGCGCTCACCCAGGGGACGCGGGACCACATCCTCCGGCGCGCGCTCGGAGTCGAAGCCCCGATGACCCTTCCGGACCTCCTCGCACTGGCCCAGAAGCACGTGCATTGCGAGGAGAACACAGCGGCCCTACGCCGCGCGGCCGGGACCGACCAGCCTGACCAGAAAAGGGCCACCGACCAACCACGAGAGGGTCGGAGCAAGCGGGAGCGACGCGATGGAGACCACCGCGATCGCTCCGAGAAGGAAAGGGGTGGCTACCGTCACTACACACCCCTGACGGCCCCACCCGACCAGATCCTGATGGAGATCCACGAGGAGCCATTCCTCAAATGGCCATCACGGATGAAGTCGGATCCTAACTCGCAGAACAAGAAGAAGTACTGTCAATTCCACCGTGATCATGGCCACGACACCGCCGACTGCATCAACTTGAAGGACGCCATCAAGGATCTCATCCGCAGAGGACTCCTCGACAAGTTCCTTGCCAAAGCCGCCGAAAGATGACAAAAGACGCCCCCTCCGATCAACAATCGGCCCAACGGCACGGAGATCATGATGATCTCTGGAAGGCCCGCCGCGGGAGGAGATAGCGCGAGCAGAGGACGCCGATACGCGACGGCCATCAACACGACGGACCAAGGCGATGGCACCCCAAGGGAGCTTTCCACCTCAAGCCACCCGGGAGACCCCATAGTCTTCTCCGAGGATGACCACGAAGGCGTCCCGATGCCCCATTCCGATGCTTTGGTGGTTTCCACCACCATCAATCAATGTACTGTGCGATGTATCCTAGTGGATAATGGAAGTGGACTTGATGTTATCGCGTATGACTGTCTTGTACTTATGGGTGTAGATGTGTCACGGTTCGCGCTATTGCACACGCCGATGTATGGATTCTCCGGCACGACTGTCCGCCCAGAAGGGCGTATCTCGCTCCCGATTACGTTCGGGACGGCACCAAAAGAGGTAACCTTCCTCGCCGACTTTACTGTTGTCCGTGCAATGACAGGGTACAATGCCATCATCGGCCGAGGAATCCTGGGCAAGCTCCGAGGCGTCCCTTCCTCCTACCACCAGAAGCTTAAGTTCCCCACCCCTCGCGGGGTAGGGGAAGTCCGAGGTGATCAACGGGAATCCATAAGATGCTACCTTATCTCCACCCGAGATCGATGTCCCGAAGAAGTGCCTCCTGAGAAGAAGGCGAGGACCGAACATCCAGATCTGAGCATGAGTGCGCAAGTCGAGGATTTATACCTCATCCAGGTTGGGGACGACCCGAGCAGATCACTGAAATTTAGCGCTACTTTGGCCGAACACGATAAGCAAGCGTACGCAAGCTTCCTCGCGGCCAATCAGGACGTGTTCACTTGGTCCGAGGACGAGCTTCCCGGAATTCTACCAGAAGTCATCACGCACCAACTAAGGTTGGACCCCACCTGCCGCCCGGTACAGCAGCACCAGAGGCGATGCAACGCCGAGCGACAAGCCATCATCAGGGAGCAAGTGGGAGAAAAATTACGATCAGGGCTGCTCCGCCCTACCCAATATCCAGATTGGGTGGCCAACGTAGTCCTAGTGCCTAAAAGCAACGGGCAGTGGCGGATGTGCGTGGACTACACCGACCTTAACAAGGCCACGCCCAAAGATAGCTTCCCCATGCCACAGATCGACCAACTGGTCAACTCCACGGCCGAGCATGAAATGCGGAGCTTCCTCGACGCCTATTCTCGGTACCATCAGATCAGCATGCACCAGCCCGACCAAGACAAGACCTGTTCATTACCGACCACGGCCTATACTGCTACACCCGCATGCCGTTCGGGCTGAAGAACGCGGAAGCTACGTATCAACGCCTAGTCAATCATATGTTTGACTCGCAATTCGGCCGCAACATGGAGGTCTACATCGACAACATGCTCGTGAAAAGCCTCCGAGCAGTCGAGCACCTGCGTAACTTGGCGGAGACCTTCACCACACTCTGAAGGTACAACATGAAGCTCAATCCTGTTAAGTGTACGTTTGGGGTGTGATCAGGCAAGTTCCTAGGATTCCTCGTCACCCACCGAGGAATCGAAGTCAACCCCGATCAAATCAAAATAGTATTGGAGATGGAGCGACCAAGACGGGTGAGGGACGTGCAGTGCCTCATCGGGTGCGTCACCGCTCTAGCCCGGTTCTTATCCCAAGCCGCCGAACGATGTCTACCCTTCTTCTGGCTGATCAAGCAAGCCAACCTGGCACCAGAGAAGAAGGGATGGATCGATTGGGACCAGAAGTGCGAACAAGCGTTCGAAGAACTGAAACGCTACCTGACGACACCTCTTGTCCTCGCCAAACCCCAGGGGGGGAACAGCTACTCCTGTACCTATCCGTAACACCCAGCACCATGAGTGATGTGCTTACGCAGGAGGAGACGGGAGTCATGAAGCCTGTCTACTATGTCAGTCGAGCACTGCAAGGACCAGAATTTCGGTACTCGCGGACTGAAAAGTTCACCCTAGCGTTGATTACAGCTGCTCGTAAGCTACGGCCATACTTCCTGACCCACCCGATCGCCGTCCTCACCGATCAGCCCCTCCGGCAAATTCTTCAGAACCCTGACGCGTCAGGAAGACTAGTCAAATGGGCCATCGAGTTGGGAGAATTCGACATCAAGTTCTGATCAAGGACGACGATCAAGGCCCAGGCTCTCGCGGACTTCGTCGTCGAATGCACTCTATTCGTCGAAGACTCACCTGAGAAGTCCTCGGGGCCCGCCTGGGAACTATAAGTCGACGGATCATCCTGCACTGCGGGTAGCGGCGCAGGGTTGATCTTACTGTCACCAGAAGCATTAGAGCTACAGTACGCCTTACGCTTCAACTTCCCGACCATGAACAATGTGGCCGAGTACGAGGCGCTCCTCTCCAGGTTGCGCATGGAGAAACACCTGGGGGTGTCAAGCGTGCGAGCATACAACGACTCTATGCTCATCGCCAACCAGGTCAGGGGGGAGTTCGAAGCCTGCAACCCCTCCATGATGAAATATTTAAAGAAGGCCAAGGCCGCGGAAAAAGAGTTCACCCACTTTGAAGTGGTCCACGTCCCACGTGAGGAGAACGCCCGAGCAGACACCCTCTCTCGCCTAGCGTCAGCCACTACAGTCTCCAGTTCAAGATCGGTCCTGATAGAGGAACTGTCAGCACCAAGCATAGATGATCCAACACTCCAGGTAAACGCCATCGACTACGAGCCTTCCTGGATGGATCCCCTGCTCGATTTCCTTCTTCGACAACAGCTCCTGGGTGACCACGCCGAGGCACAACACACACGGGCAAGAGCGGCCCAGTTCACCATGGTGGACGACCTGCTATATCACCGGTCCCTCTCGGCTCCTCTACTCAAGTGCCTCTTCCCCACGAAAGCCAACCAGGCCATCCAAGAAGTTCATGAAGGACTCTGCGGAAGCCATGTGGGAGGGTGAGCACTCGCGAGAACGTTGATCCGACAAGGGTACTTGTGGCCCACTTTGCAACAACATTGCCTCAACTATGTTCGAAGGTGCCCTCAATGTCAGAAGTATTCCCACCTATACCACCAACCGGTGACGTAGCTCCACGCCTTGACGGAGCCCCGTCCGTTCGCTCGGTGGGGGATCGACATCCTGGGGCCCTTCCCTGCGGCACAGGGAAGGAAGAAATTCCTCATAGTCGCCATCGACTACTTCACCAAGTGGATCGAGGCCGAACCATTGGGGAAGATAACAAGCGAAGCAGCCTAGAAATTCATGCTCTGAAGCATTATTTGCCGATTTGGGATCCCAAGAGTTCTCACTACCGACAACGGCAGACAGTTCGCAAGCACTACCTTTCAAGAGAAGTGCTCGGAGTTGGGGATTTGGAACCACTACACCTCGGTGGGACATCCCCAAGCCAACTGACTGGTGGAGAACACCAACCGTACTCTACTCCATGGCATCAAGACCCACCTGGACCAAGCAGGCGACGCATGGATTGATTCGATCCCCAACATTCTATGGGCTCACCGGACCATCGCTAGAGCCGCCACCGGAGAGACGCCTTTCCACCTCGCTTACGGGGCTGAGGCAGCGATCCCGGTGGAAATATCCAACCCCTCCTTACGAGTGGGACATTTCGACGAGGCCAGAAACAACCATGCAATGCGAGAGAACCTGGACTTGCTCGAAGAAGGAAGAACCAATGCCCAGGTAAAACTTGCGGCATATCAGCAGAAGCTGGCGCAGTACTACAACGCCCGGCTTAAGGAGCGACACTTCTTCCCCGGAGATCTGGTTCTACGGCGAGCAAGCGTGGCTGACCCGCCAGGGGCCGCAGGAAAACTAGCACTGAACTGGGAGGGCCCGTACCGGGTAACAGAAGCACTCGGCAAAGAAGCGTACAGGCTAGTGACGCTAGGCGGGAGAGAGGTGCCCAGGACGTGGAACTCCGTCAACCTCAGAAAATACTTCCAGTAAAACGTCACCAGTCGTACCCCACTGAGGTAAGTTTCCAATGATAAAAAAGGTAACCTAAGGGTTTCCTAGAGGCGAGCACCGCTCCCCTTGAAAATGAGAAGGTAACCTAAAGGTTCCCTAGAGGCGAGCACTGCTCCCCTTGAAAATAAGAAGGTAACCTAAGGGTTCCTTAAAGGCGTGAGCACTGCTCCCTTTGAAAACAAGAAGGTAACCTAAGGGTTCCCTTAAGGCGCGAGCACTACTCCCCTTGAAAATGAAAAAGATAACCTAAGGGTTTCCTAGGGGCGAGCATCGCTCCCCTCAAAAATGAAAAAGGTGACCTAAGGGTTCCCTAAAGGCACGAGCACTGCTCCCCTTGAAAATGAAGAAGGTAACCTAAGGGTTCCCTAGAGGCGAGCACTGCTCCCCTTGAAAATAAAATGCTAACCTAAGGGTTCCTGCGGAAGGCGCGAGCAATGTGAACACGAGCACGGAGGATCGCCCAGAAAAGCACGCAGAAGCACTCCAGTAAAAGGTACACAATAGTATTTCCTCAAGAACAAAGAATTTATATTTCTTTAGTCAAAATACAAGCTGCCAGAAATTGGCAAAATACCCTTACATGGACCAAATACAAGTACATGGAGGAACAAAACGTGCTCAACAGTGGCGACATATAACTCCAGCAACTCGCTCCTTTGGCATCGTCCTCCGCCAACGATCATGCAGAGTCTCTGAGCAAGCGCAGGTACCCATCTTTGTTCTGTGGGAGGGTACCTACGGAGAAGCCTCCTATGCCAGAGAAGAGGGACAAAGCCCTCAGGCCAACAAAGGGCTTCACTGGTAGAAGGCCTGCACGAGGAAAACTAGGCCAGTAGCTCCTGCCACCCCTGCTTGGGGGAAGACCAACAAGGTCCACCCGTTACAGGGAACCAGCAGACCTACCCAAGCCAACAGGCCACAGCGGTACTACGAGGCCAACACATTAGGAAGGCTACCACGCCATGCTGGCCATGCCATCAAACTGAGGAGCCCACCGCCGTGGTCCAAGCCGCGCGACCGCGGCTACCGAGTGGAAGAATGGAAAATAGATTCCACCCTTCCTTACGATCCTTCCTACCAGAAAGTAGGAAGATGTTCCAGCGACGAGGAGCATCTTGCCAAGCACCTGCAAGGAGCAAACAACGGTTACATACCGCAAAGACAAGCAAGGGGAACTAGCTGAAGAATGGAAAGCAACATTACCCTGATACTTTTCATCCCTTCAAGGACAGAACTTATCCGGCTCAAGAAGTAGGACTCCCCTGCCGGCATACAAGCGGTTAACCTTCTCCAAGGCCTCCCGCCAGCCGTCCATGTATCCGAGCCTGTACTGCTCAGGAGTAGGGACACCCTCTCCGGGCGCAGGCCACGGCCGCCACGGTACCGGCGCTGAGTTTCTCCGAAGGACCAAAGGTTGACGATGAGCCTGCAGAAATTCATCATCTGACGAAGTACCAGACTCTCCTGAGGACATTCTCTAAGAAGGCTACCTACAAAGGCTCTCTATTGCAGAAGCTGATCGCTGGAATGCAGCGGAAGCCACCATTTAGAGGGAAGGCGAAGTCCCCAGGAGTATGATGACTCTCACCACCTCAATCAAATCCGTGGAAACCGAAGCGACGAATCCCGAAAGTCGTGCTCCTTCAGAAGACCTCATCGAGGATGCCGTTTCGTATCCCTAGAGGATCTCGCGACGGTTCAGGAAGAAGAAAATACACGGAGGAAATCTCAAGATTTGCAGATAAAATGAAGTTTTTCATTTTCAAAAAGAGAAGTTACAAAAAAGGAGGCTACTGCCTCGGAAGGTGCAAAAAAAGGAAGGAAAAGACAACTAGGGGCATCCCCTCAAGGACCTGCCCCGGTCACATCATCACGTGCCCTGGGCTCAGCAGGCGCACGCACAACAGCAGCACTAGGAGGAGGTGGCTCGTCACTCAAGTCCACCACGGTAACATCCGCGGGCGCTCGCTCGCCCGCACTCGACACCGGCCGCTTGGCGCCCCCCTCTACGGGTTCGGGCCCCCCTTCTTCGTCATCGGCCTCCGAACCATAGGGATCTGTAGGGGAAGGGAGGATCGGGGCCACGAGGTCAAAGTGCCCTACTGTGGCCTTCACGGCAGCGCTCCAGCCCTCCCGGAAGCCGTAGTCACGAGCTGGCCCGTAGTACTCCAGAGCCGCCTCCGTCAGCTCAGCCCGGTAAGCCGAGGAGGAGCGAAAGGCCTCCTCGACCTCCTCATTGGCCGAAGACAGGGACATACATAGCCTGGCGAGCTCCACCTCAATCTCCTGGCCGCGGGCCTCCATGGCTCGGGCCTCCGTCTCCAGCTTGGCCACCTGCTCTCCAGCAGCGTCAGCCCGCGCCCGGAAAGAGTCCCGGTCGCGCTCCATGCCCGCCAGGGCAAACTCCAGCTGAGACAACTGCTCCTGAAGTCCGGTGTTCACAACCTCGGACTCCTTCCAACGCCCTTCGGACCCCACCTGAAGGGCCCGGTCGGCCTCCAGCTCCCGTACAACGTCCAGGAAACGGTGCCTCCATAATCCGACGGCGCTAACGACCAGGCACACACTCCTCGCGGCGACGGCCGTCAACTCATCCACGATACTAGGACCCAGCTCTCCAACGTGCTCATGCCAGCGAGCACTCCGCATCATGAGGTCGACAATACCCGGGACACCAGGCACCCCCGTCGGTGAGTCCTCGGGCTGCGAGGACTGACTGCGCGGAGGAACCCTCTACGGAGGGAGAGGATCAACTTCAGCAGCAACTGGGGCCTTGCCCCTTTCGCGCCCCCATCCACCAGAGACGGACGTCGGAGTAGCAACTGCAGGCTCTGTCGGCGACGATGAAGGGCAAACACTGGGGGGAGGTGCCCAAGACGAGGGTGGGACCCAGCCCCTAACCAGGGTTGAATCCCTCCCTCTCTTCCTCGACCGGAGGTGACTGTCCATCTTCGCCAAATCGTCCTTGGTCAGATAAGCCTGACCACCGCCGGCCATGGCGGACTCATCACCAGGTGCCCTAGGACAGGCCTAGGGGGAACTCTGTTGAAGACTAGGCCCTCCACTGGCCATCGATGCCTCGAGCGAATGCACCAGAGGAATGTCGACAGAGGCTGGATACTGCAACCTCCCTGGGGCAAAAGCAACCTGGGCTGGGGGGGCGACGACCGACACCTGGCTGGTTCCCGAAGCCACGTGATCCACGGGGCAAGGGGTGAGCCACGGTAGCCGGACGATCTCGGGGGTCCACCCCAGCGCTTCAGCCGCCCCTGAAAATACAAAGACAAGGTTAGTCAAGCATCAGTCACAACCGCCACACCTCCATGGGAAAATAAAACCAGTACCCTTGCCAAAGCCACCGAAAGATGACAAAAGACGCCCCCTCCGATCGACAATCGGCCCAACGGCAAGGAGATCATGATGATCTCTGGAAGGCCTGCCGCGGGGGGAGATAGCGCGAGCAGAAGATGCCGATATGCGACGGCCATCAACACGGCGGACCAAGGTGATGGCACTCCAAGGGAGCTTTCCACCTCAAGCCACCCGCGAGACCCCATAGTCTTCTCCGAGGATGACCACGAAGACGTCCCGATGCTCCATTCCGATGCTTTGGTGGTTTCCGCCACCATCAATCAATGTACTATGCAATGTATCCTAGTGGATAATGGAAGTGGACCTGATGTTATCACGTATGACTGTCTTGTACTTATGGGTGTGGACGTGTCACGACTCACGCTATTGCACACGCCGATGTATGGATTCTCCGGCACGACTGTCCGCCCAGAAGGGCGTATCTCGCTCCCGATTACGTTCGGGACGGCACCGAAAGAGGTAACCTTCCTCGACGACTTTACTGTGGTCCGTGCAATGACAGGGTACAATGCCATCATTGGTCGAGGAATCCTCGGCACGCTCCGAGGCATCCCTTCCTCCTACCACCAGAAGCTTAAGTTCCCCACCCCTCGCGGGGTAGGGGAAGTCTGAGGTGATCAACGGGAATCCAGAAGATGCTACCTTATCTCCACCCGAGATCGACGTCCCGAAGAAGTGCCTCCTGAGAAGAAGGCGAGGACCGAAGATCCGGATCTGAGCACGAGCGCGCCAGTTGAGGATTTATACCTCATCCA
Organism: Amorphophallus konjac; assembly: GCA_022559845.1. NCBI lineage: Eukaryota > Viridiplantae > Streptophyta > Magnoliopsida > Alismatales > Araceae > Amorphophallus > Amorphophallus konjac. The sequence continues at coordinate 134,346,618 of CM040124.1, read as the reverse complement.
GGTTGGGGACGACCCGAGCAGATCACTGAAAATTAGCGCTACTTTGGCCGAACACGATAAGCAAGCGTACGCAAGCTTCCTCGCGGCCAATTAGGACGTGTTCGCTTGGTCCGAGGATGAGCTTCCCAGAATTCTACCAGAAGTCATCACGCACCAACTAAGGTTGGACCCCACCTGCCGCCCGGTACAGCAGCACGGGAGGTGATGCAACGCCAAGCGACAAGCCATCATCAGGGAGAAAGTGGGAGAAAAATTACGATCAGGGCTGCTCCGGCCTACCCAATATCCAGATTGGGTGGCCAACGTAGTCCTAGTGCCTAAAAGCAACGGGAAGTGGCGGATGTGCGTGGACTACACCGACCTCAACAAGGCCACGCCCAAAGATAGCTTCCTCATGCCACGGATCGACCAACTGGTCGACGCCACGGCCGGGCACGAAATGCTGAGCTTCCTCGACACCTATTCTCGGTACCATCAGATCAGCATGCACCAGCCCGACCAAGACAAGACCTGTTCATCACTGACCACGTCCTATACTGCTACACCCGCATGCCGTTCGGGCTAAAGAACGCGGAAGCTACGTATCAACGCCTAGTCAATCATATGTTTGACTCGTAGATCGGCCGCAACATGGAGGTCTACATCGATGACATGCTCGTGAAAAGCCTCTGAGAAGCCGAGCACCTGCGCAACTTGGCGGAGACCTTCACCACACTCTGAAGGTACAACATGAAGCTCAATCCTGCTAAGTGTGCGTTTGGGGTGTGTTGGGTCCCGTAGTGCAGGAACACGGATCTAGAGGGGGGGGTGAATAGATCCTTTTACTAAAAACTATGTCCAATTAAAAACACTACTAGCACACATCGGAATATACAAGATTGAGTAATTTAATCTAAACAGGTTTACACTAGATTCACTCAATCTCACCGAGCTCACACGATTGCACAAACAGATAGGATAGAGAACACACAATCACAATAATCAAATCACAATACACGGGGATTTTTAAGGTGGTTCGGGACCACGACGGGCTCCCTACGTCCACCCCTCACCAAATCGGTGAGACTTCACTACACGCTACAAAATGTAGCAACACGGGGACGAACCCCAACACACACACACTACTTTCGCAGTAAACCACACACATGAGGCCTTGCCTCAACCTGCTGCCACAGCAGTACACACACACACACACACACACACACACACACACACACACACGCGCACACACACACACACACACACACACACACACACACACACACACACACACACACACACACACACTACTGGGGAACACACCCCGAACAAATTCCTTACACGGAGTCACAACTCCGTCCACACACACGTAGGACAATGCCTACACAACCACACGGGAGTAAACTCCCAACCACACATGGGGAACACACCCCAAGTTATGCCCAGCCACACACGCGGATATACTCCGCACAAAACGACACACATTAATCAACACACACACTCGGAGACCCCTTTCTCCGAACACCCACACAAACCATTATCTCAAGTGTTTATGAACCAAAAACACATATATGCTATGACCCTCCAAACAAATTATAGAGATGAAAACTAGACAGATGCATCAAGTATAAGGCTCCCCCTTCTTCAGCAAAATATGATTCTCCTTGGCTTGTTGACGGATGATTATAATCTTGACATCATCTTCTTCCTCTCCTCGAGTCGATCCTTTTTTCCTTCAAATCCTAGCTCCAATCAAACCTTCATACATCACAAAAGGATTAGCTTCATAAACCCTTCTCCTCTCAACCTTGTGGCCACACTCTTCCTTCTTCTTCTACAAGAGAAAGGAAAGCATTAGTTCATCTTGTTGCTTAGGATGAAAAACATAGCACTAATAAGAAAGCAATAACTAGATGAACAAAAGAGCATTCATATATATGTTGCATGATGCGGGACGGGACCACGGACACGACAAGCTCGCGATAGACCCTTAATGAGGGAAGCGTCGGACGTGCGCGGTTGAGAAATCGACAAGAGCTAGGGTGGTCGGCTCTCTCTTTCGTGCCCGGATCGGGTCACGGGACGGTAACGCTCTCTCTCGCAACAGCGGTGATATAAATAGAAAGCGAGCTAATTACCCTATCATGCTCTCTAGCAGCGGCATAAACAAGCATATATGAAATTAAGCAAAATGCTAAGTAAGGGAGCGAATGCGATACCTCCACACGCTCGGCGTGGGGAAGACGGACCCGGCCGAAAACTCGTATTCCCGGGAAACTTAACACACAATAATTACAGCAATGGGAACATGCCCACTCCACGCAGGGAGGTAAAGGGCTATACAAATGGGCCCGGGAGGACCGAATTCGGGTTGACGGGCAGCTTCGTGTGTTGATTCGGCTACACGCGTGTTCACGACCGTGGGGCCCACGTGCTGTCCGGAGGGGCCGTGTGGGACCCGGTGGTACCGCTGTAGTGGAGACACTTGGAGAAGTGCTCCCCGGGCTGGCGGCACGCTGGTTCGCCGGTCGGAGGCCAGGCGGCTCCGTTCGGCACCGGTCGGAAAAACCGATCGAAAATCTGCCGGTTCTGTATTTCTGCGCGCGCTCCGGTGGGAACGGACGCTGCGATCAGCACCGGTGTCGGAATGCGACGAGATCAGAGCCATTGGAAAGCTACTTAGAAGTACTACAATCTAGTGGCCTTCAAAAAAATTCACCAGATTTGTACTTTATGTTGGCGAATTTTATATGCTGCTGTTGTACAGTAACCAAAGACTCAGATCTGCAGAGAACTTTCCTGTTGATTGCCTTTGACCATGCAGTAGATGTCCGAATTTGAAGATGTGTTCTTCAGCAAGGTTGTATAAAATTGAACAAGGAAACCACGACTAGTTTTGGATCGAGATTTGGAGGTGGTGGTGATTTGTTCTGATTTTAGAAGTGGAGAGTGGTCGGATCTGGGATCTGACTAAAAACACTGTATCAGAGGAAGAACACGAATTTCTAAAAATAGATAGAAGGCTGATAAAAAATTAAGAAAATTTGTGGAGGTAGGGGGTAATGGACAGAACTCCCAGTAAAATTGGGAGGGTTTGGACAAATCTAAAAGATGGTCGGAGGGGGAGAACTCAGAGGTTCTGTCACTGTAGATAGAAACCTGGCAGATCTGGGATGACAGGTTCGACGAAAATGTAAAAATACTAACCGATGGAATTTTGGCGTGAAAATTTAGGTGGATATGGGGATGCAAGGGCGGAACACACCATAAAAAATGTAGATCAATCCAAGCTCGTGGCGGAGACAGAAAATTCATGGAAGCTACTGTGGTCGGACAAAGATAGAACTGCAGAGGCGGCTCGATGGCGGCACGAACGGTGGCGGCGGCGGCACAGACGATCACCGGAGGTTGAGAGGAGATGATAGTGTAGAATCACTCTAGAACTTGAGGTTGGAGAGGGAAGAACAGCAGGGGAGGAGAGAGAGGCACACCAAGCTCCTTGCTTACACACAAAAATTCTGATTTTTCATTCAATTTCTCATGAAAATACAAGCTTATATATGGTTTACATCAAATGCAATGTGGACCCTTGGATCTAGGGAAGGGGAATCAAGGGTTGGGATTAAGTGTGAATCACATACAAAAAAATATAAACTAATCCTAGTGGAATGGGGCGCCCCCTTGACTATATGTAAGGTTGAATGGGTAGGTGGCCAACCATTGGAATATTGACTCATTTTAACCCCATGTGTCCATATGACTAGTCCACCCTTCTAGATGTCCACCTAGGAAGGTTGACCAGCCCCACAAGGTGACATGGACCAATGGGAAAGCGCTGAGGGCCCACTTGCTGGTCCTACTGCACAATTGCATAAAAACCTACACAATCTACGGGAGTGACGCATTGGCCGATAAAGCTGTACAATTGCGCGTATACTTTCCCGTGGATATAAACACAAACTAAAAGGACATAAATGTAATAAAAAAGGTATAGGCTCGGTGTCAATTCCCATCAACTCTCCCCGGGTGGGAGGAACTCGACCCCGTCGAGTAGGGGTAGGGATGCTCGAGTACTTCGGCGGATCCGTCACCGTGCCAAGTAGCGCGGGTATGCTCCGCTCCAAGTGATCGTCACCTGCTCATTCCATATATACTCGATATGCGAACTGTTATGGGCTAAAGGTGGTCACTCCGAAGGGGCACTCTCAAAAGGGAAGAAAATAGCTCAAAGACTCACTAGGAATCACCGCTGAGTCCCTATAGGTGACTGATCCGGGTATAGATGTGGAACCGATCCCATACTCATCAAGTGAGTCCACTCACCTCTTACTCATAAGAGACCGACAACGAGCTTGCACAAGACTCATGCAGACTTACCATGCAATACACACAACAATCGACTCGAGACACACAACACAAACAAACCACACAAGAAAAACACACTGACTCATATATGACCCTAGACTAAGATGGTGACACAAGCCCACTAGGTGGCGGCATCCTGGGCGGCTGGTGAGCCATCCAACTCTCCCCCCAAGGCATAGTACTCCTCGGCTAGTGTGTCATCGGCCTCATAATTGACACACTCAAGCTCGGGAGGTGCGGGCTCTCCAACACCTAAGGCTAGGGTGGCGCGAGCGGGACACTCGCTGGCAAAGTGGCCAAATCCATGACAGTGGAAACACTGCACTCTCGACCGACTACTCTCTCCTATAAAAGGGGCCTTACCCTTATCATCCCGTCGGGTAGGGGGTGTAGGCAGCAAAGGGGGAGATGTAGGTGCCTTGGACAATAGTGGAGGGGGTGCCGGTGCCAGAGGACGGGCTATAGGAGCCGGGGGACGGGCAACGGGTGCCGGTGGTTGGGGTGGGAATAGATCCCGGGGTGGAGGAGGATGAGGCCGTGGAGCGAAGTGCTCCTGACGGGTGGGCTCCTGAGGTCGAGCCATGGGAGGCCGCTGATGTGGGCCTATGGAGTGACGGGGCTCGGTACTACGGAGAGGGGTGGGGCCCAACCGATGGCTAGACTCGAACTCTCCCTCAAATTGCTCCATCTCGAGAGCAACCTGGTATGCCTCTTCCAACGTCTTGGCATTACGGCGGAAAAGCTCATATTGGTTAGTGTGGCCACAAACCACATCGAAAGCGGGACACGGGCATGGTACTCTCCTCCGTGACACCACATCGTAGAAAGTACTCATCAAACTCCGCGATGTATTCGGAGACGGACCGGTCTCCCTGGCTAAGACTTTGCCATCTATCGATGAGTCGCTGGCGGTATGTGGGAGGAAGGTACTTTTACCGAAGTTTATTCTTCATCTCGGCCCATGTGTCGATCGGGGGTTCTAGCCGCTGAAGTAGCAGGCTCTCCACATTCTTCCAATAGGTTTGTGCCTGCCCCAGGAGTTTCATGGTGGCGAATCGGACCCTTCGACGCTCCGACATATCATACCACTCAAAGTAACGGTCCATGCCGAACTCCCAATCTAGGTAGACTTTCGGATCCAAAGACCCGTAAAAAGCGGGAGGGTCTGCTTGCACGGTCTTAAGGACCCGGTCATCATCCACATCTCGTTGTGGCTGAAAACCACGACGATGTTGACCATATCCCTCATAGGCATTGTCGGAACCATAGTCCTCGAGACCAAGGTCACGGTGCGGTAGTTGGGGAACCCGAGGAAGGGCAGGTGGAGGAGCCTGTGGTGGCTGGTTTTGGGCCGCGGGAGCGGCCTGGACTTGGGCCATGGGAGCGGGTTGGACTTGGGCCACTGCGGGAGGAGGTGCGGGTGGGCCTTGGGCTGCCGCTGGAGGGTCCCCGTGTGACATCCTATCTAACCGCCCAACGAGGTCTTGGACCGACCTGTCGGAGGTCTCCAAGCACCCCTCCATGGCTCTAAGGCGACCATCCATATTATCAGAGAAAGTCCGAAAGTTAGCATCGGATTGGTCCAACCTAGTCATAATGGCCATCATCGCCTCTTGTAGGGAGTGGAAGTCTCCCGAGGTATCCCGTGGGTTGGCCATAGGTGGTGGTGGGGGTGAGTACTGAGTACCCCGACGAGTGGGCATGCAAACACACCGACTAGAAGACGCCGACTAAAGCAAAACACACGAATGCAAAATGATGCGCCTAGACTTAACCAAAACGCGGTACGCGGCGGAGGTAATCGACCCGAAGGTCACTCGCGCAAGTGTGCGGCCTTCCCGATAGGCGTAGCCTAACGTTCGGACAACACCTTTTGATATACCGAGTAAAGAGATGCAATGTAAAAAGACACTTTTGTTTTTGTTTGTTTTAAAACAATGATGACCCTAAACACGACTTAGACGTAAATGACTAATGAATGACACTTTTTTTTGACACCCTAGACTCAACCTGGCTCTGATACCAAATTGATGCGGGACGGGACCACGGACACGACAAGCTCGCAATCGTCCCTTAACGAGGGAAGCGTCGGACGTGCGCGGTTGAGAAACCGGCAAGAGCTAGGGTGGTCGGCTCTCTCTTTCGTGCCCGGATCGGGTCACGGGACGGTAACGCTCTCTCTCGCAACAACGGTGATACAAATAGAAAGTGAGCTAATTACCCTATCATGCTCTCTAGCAGCGGCATAAACAAGCATATATGAAATTAAGCAAAATGCTAAGTAAGGGAGCGAATGAGATACCTCCACGCGCTTGGCATGGGGAAGACGGACCCGGTCGAAAACTCGTATTCCCGGGAAACTTAACACACAATAATTACAGCAATGGGAACATGCCCACTCCACGTAGGGAGGTAAAGGGCTATACAAATGGGCCCGGGAGGACCGAATTCGGGTTGACGGGCAGCTTCGTGTGTTGATTCGGCTACATGCGTGTTCACGACCGTGGGCCCCAAGTGCTGTCCGGAGGGGCCGTGTGGGACCCGGTGGTACCGATGTAGTGGAGACACTTGGAGAAGCGCTCCCCGGGCTGGCGGCATGCTGGTTCGCCGGCCGGAGGCCGGGCGGCTCCGTTCGGCACCGGTCGGAAAAACCGATCGGAAATCTGCCGGTTCTATATTTCAGCGCGCGCTCCGGCGGGAACGGACGCTTCGATCAGCACCGGTGTCGGAATGTGACGAGATCAGAGCCGTTGGAAAGCTGCTTCGAAGTACTACAATCTAGTGGCCTTCATACAAATTCACCATATTTGTACTTTGTGTTGGTGAATTTTATATGCTGCTGTTGTACAGTAACCGAAGACTCAGATCTGTAGAGAACTTTCCTGTTGATTGCCTTTGACCGTGAAGTATATGTCCGAATTTGAAGATGTATTCTTCAGAAAGGTTGTAGGAAATTGAACAAAGAAACCAGAACTATTTTTGGATCTGGATTTCGAGGTGGTGGTGATTTGTTATGATTTTGGAAGTGGAGGGTAGTCGGATCTGGGATCTGACTAAAAACACTGTATCAGAGGAAGAACACGAATTTCTAAAAATAGATAGAAGGTTGATAAAAAATTAAGAAAATTTGTGGAGGTAGGGGGTGATGGAAAGAACTCCCAGTAAAATTGGGAGGGTTTGAAAAAATCAAAAAGATGGTCGGAGGGGGAGAGTGCTGAGGTTCTATCACTATAGATAGAAATTTGGCAGATCTGGGATGACAGGTTAGACGAAAATGTAAAAATACTAACTGATGGAATTTTGGTGTGAAAATTTAGGTGGATCTTGGGATGCAAGGTTTGAACACACCATAAAAAATTCAGATCAATCCAAGCTCGTGGCTGAGACAGACAATTCGTGGAAGCTGCTGTGGTCAGACGAAGATAGAACTGCAGAGGCGGCTCGATGGCGGCACGAACGGCGGCGGCGGCGGCACAGACGATCACCGGAGGTTGAGAGGAGATGATAGAAGGTAGAATCACTCTAGAACTTGAGGTTGGAGAGGGAAGAATAGCAGGGCAGGAGAGAGGGGCGCACCAAGCTCCTTGCTTACACATAAAAATTCTGATTTTTCATTCAATTTCTCATGAAAATACAAGCTTATATATGGTTTACATCAAATGCAATGTGGACCCTTGGATCTAGGGAAAGGGAATCAAGGGCTGGGATTAAGTGTGAATCACACACAAAAAAATATAAACTAATCCTAGTGGAATGGGGCGCCCCCTTGACTATATGTAAGGTTGAATGGGTAGGTGGCCAACCATTGGAATATTGACCCATTTTAACCCCATGTGTCCATATGACTAGTCCACCCTTCTAGATGTCCACTTAGGAAGGTTGACCAGCCCCACAAGGTGACATGGACCAATGGGAAAGGGCTGAGGGCCCCCTTGCTGGTCCTGCTTCACAATTGCATAAAAACCCACACAATCTATGGCAGTGACGCATTGGCCGATAAAGCCGTACAATTGCGCGTATACTTTCCCGTGGATATAAACACAAACTAAAAGGACATAAATGTAATAAAAAAGGTACAGGCTCGGTGTCGATTCCCATCATTGCATCTCTTAGATAATCCATTCACAACCTTGAACAATCTCAAACAAAAGATACAGAAGTGAAAGATCAAGATAGCTCCCTCATGAAATGCTTCTGCAGGATGAAGAACGAACTTGAAGCAAGTATGAAGTTTTGCAGCACGAACGGAGGTTGGATCTTGATTTCAGATGCAGCTTTCAGTTGTATATGATCTTAGGCTTTGATTCAAACTTCTTCCTTTCGATTTCAGCTTCAGAGCAAGGTGGAAGAGAGATTGGGAGCTACAACTCCGAACCTGCACACATAAGGGTTAGCAACCACACCCAAAAATCGGATCTCACCTCTCTCCTTAGGGTTTGTGACCCAAAGAGAAGTATATAAGTGTTTGGGATGGTCAAGAGACAGCCCTTGGACAAGATCCACAAGTTATGGTGTGATTTGTGGAAGTTGGACTCGGATTGGAAGACTTTTGGAGCAAGAAAACAGTGGTCAAAACGGCGGCTGGAGGTCGGAACTGAAGGGGTCGACCCTTGGGGTCGACCCTCGGGCAAACAGAAGCCAAACAGAACAATTTTTGTGTTCTGTTTTTTAGGGGTCGACCCTAGGGGTTGACCCTCGGGCTTCTAGAAACCAAACAGAACTAACAACTAGTTCTGGGTTACAGGGTCGACCCCAGGGGTCGACCCTTGCATGGGTCGACCCCAGGGGTCAACCCTTTCAGGCATATTACACCAAATAGGTTCTGTTTTGATTCTGTTTGAACAGAACCTGAGAGGGTCGACCCCATGGGTCGACTGTGGAACGCACTGGATTTCGTGTTCGTGAAAGATATCGGGGTGTTCTTTTTATCGATTTATCGGTTTATCTAGTGCGAGGGCGTGCCAGTCACCTAGGTGACAATGTGTTCGGGCTTCAAGACTGGAGTGGTCTGAAGCTCGGGGTGCGCTCCGTCTGACTAATCAGACGATTGTGGATATCGGGTCGGGACTGGAGACCCGCCGCGCCATAAAGGCCGTGACGTTAATTACATCCCCTCGGAGAGGGGAAGACCTCTGATTAATCGCCAAGAAAAGGGGCCAAATGACCTAAAGATCATTTTTTTCATTAAAGCATGCGAGTTGGGCTGACATGATTTAAACCCTACGCATCGGTATGCAAAACGGTGTTCGAAACCATACAAATACTTGCTGCGAGTGCGACAAATTTAATGCAAGTGCGGGATTAGATCCCGGTATATATGTATCAATCACTAACGGACCATCCAGTATTCGGTCGAGAGTCCATATTCAAAGCATCGAAGATATCAACAAAGACATTCGGATATCTACCGTAGGTACGACACGTTTCATATGGGTACGGGATTGGATTCCGGAAGAAGTGGGTCAAGCTGATGAACTATCGGCCCACGAGGTGCACGATCATGACCATGTCGGGGATCCCGAGCTCCACGTCCAATACCACGGGGCATCATTGCTTTCCTCTTCACGAACAGTCCGGGGGAGCGGGTTGTTAAGTGTAAAGCCCAAACTCGGCAACGTGCGCCCTCGTACGTGGATCGACCTGCCTGGTCAGGTCGCGGGGGTCAAGGGGGCAGCGCCCCTTGCGGGGGTTTTCGGGGGCAGCGCCCCCGGAACAAAATTTGGATTATGGTGGAGGGGAAACTTTTGATTAGTTTTATTCATTAGCTTTAATTCTTTTCTCTCATTTGATTAAGCATTTTCTCCCTTTCAGGCATGCCAGTTTAATGGGTGCAAGAAAAGAGAATAGGGGCGCGCCGGCTTAATGGGTGCAAGACGGGGGGGGGGGGGGGGGGGGGCACGCCGGATAAGGGAGAAGAGAGGGGCGCGCCGGTTAATGCCCAAGAAGGAAGAGGGGCCAGGGGCGTGTCGGAATAGGGCAATGAAAAGTATAGTGCGCCGGTTATATGGCAAGAAGGAAGAGGGGCCAGGGGCGTGCCAGAATAGGGTAATGAATAGTATAGCGCGCCGGTTATAGTGCCAGGAAAATGGAGGGAGTTTTGAGTGTGAAGCTAAACCGGCGCGGGGGGGTATCGCGCCGGATTAGCCCACGCCGGATTAGGGGGCGCCGGGTTAAGCTCTGGGAGGTTTTCTTTCATTCTTATGTGCTCTGTTTCTTCTTTCTTTCACCCGTGGGCTACTTTGATGACTGATTTATTCATCTTATCGATGGATTAAGCTTGTGGAAAGAACATTTAAGTGTTTTGATCATTTATTAAGGTAAATTAGCGTGAAGGTTCAAGTGCTTCATTAGAAGAGTTTGTGCGAGGTTCAGTTTGTTTCAGTGGGCTTAGTTTGTTCGTCTGTCCGTTCTTACACTCTGTTCCTACGTGTTCTTCCTCTGGCAAAATTTGGGCAGCATCTCCCCCGGACGGAGGCTTGTCAGAGAAAATAGAAGAACGCCAAATGGATTGCTCCGGGGCGAACCTCAAAACACGGAGTAAGGCCTCCGTTAACCCATAAGTGCGTGTAGAGACTCGAGGACTAGCCTTCAAGAGTCCCAGCAACTCACGGGTGATGATTCTTTGAAGCGGGACATGTGGGGAAGGAGATCAGAAACACTGGGGACCAAATAGAAAAGGGGGGCTATAGCCTAAACGTATTCCAAAGTGGGAGAAGAAGATGCAACATATCAAAAAAGGATCTCCCGAAGGATCATTTTCATTTCACCACGAGGGGGGGTGCAAATACATGGGCTCTTCATGCATCTAAAGAAAGGAACCAAAGGGAAGAATACATCGGAGGAAAGGAAAAGAAACAAAGGGGAGGGGAGAGTCGTATCTCCCTCACCTCACTCTCTGCTCTCTCCTTCTCTTTTCTCACTTCACTTCGCTCTCACCGGAACACTGGCTTCGGGCTTCAAGGGGTTTTCTCTCAGAAGAAAAGCTTCTGCTCTCCAGGCTTCCAAGAGTTGTCCAACCCTCTAACCCTCCAACCTGATTTAAGCTTCGCCTGGGCGCTCCTTTTATAGGGGCCGGAGGCCCTGTTTCGGAGGGATGCCCTCTGGATTTTTCTTCCTCCCGTTGGTTCCTTGTTTCCCGCAACCACCACTGCTGCTGTTGATGTTGGGGACGTCGCCCTGCTGCTGTTGCTATTGTCGTGGCCTTGATGCTGCTGTCGACGTCACCTCCACCGAGGCTAGTGTGACCGGGAGGGGGGCAGAGGCATGGCCTCCTCCTCCGCTGGCATATCCACCGCGAGCCACGTTGCCTTCATCATTTGCAGGAGAATGGGCGGCCGCTCGACGGAATGAAAGTTCGGCGGTGCAGGGCTCGAGAACTTCCATTCACGACATATGCTTGGTTGCCCGTTGGATCGAGGCGGAAGTTTTAGCCACTTCAGGCTTGTTCGTCATCATGCAGTTCCCAGGAAACAGGGGACCGCATTGATGACGGGACGGCTTCACTGCACGCCGGATAAACGCCTCAGAGAAAAGATTGCTTTTAAACTAAGCACGCTGTATTAGCACTCCAAAATGGGCGCGCCGGTTTAGTGCATTCAAAGGGGTGGCGCCGTTTTAACAAAAGCAAGGGAGTACATATTATAGCATATCATGGGGCGCGCCGGACTAGCATCTTGTAAAGGGGCGCGCCGGTTTAAGGCCCCTTTAGGGGCGCGCCGGTTTAAGGCTATGCCACGCCGGTTTAAGCGTCAAAGGGCTCCCTCCCAGCTTAGTGGCGATTTGGACAGATGCTTGCCCTCCCGTGTTGCTTTAGTTGTGAGCCTCCGAGTCTCGATTTAGGGCTTTGAGTGATTTTCGGTGTATGCCGAGCAGGCGTTCGAACTCCTGAGTTTCTTTGATTCGACCTTCGGCATTGCCGACTTGGGAGCCGGGGCTAGCTCTTCAACCCGAGGGGCTTCTTTGTTGGGTGGCGGAGCACCGGGTAGGTATTCGTCCTTCTTGGAGGAGGCACAGGGTGATGCGGGACGAGACACGGACACGGCAAGCTCGCGATCGTCCCTTGATGAGGGAAGCGTCGGACGTGCACGGTTGAGAAACCGGCAAGAGCTAGGGTGGTCGACTCGCACTTTCGTGCCCGGATCGGGTCACGGGACGGTCTCGCTCACTCTCTCGCAGCAACGGTGATATGAAATTATAACGAGCTAGGTCCTAAAACATGCTCTCTAGCAGTGGCATAAACAAGCATATATGAAATAAGCGAAATGCCAAGTGTAGGAGCGAAGACGATACCTCCACGCGCTCGGCGTGGGGACGACGGACCCGGCCGAAACTCGTACTCCCAGAACAATATTACACAATATTACAGAAATGCAAGCCGCTGCCCACTCCACGCAGGGAGGTAAAGGGCTACACAATGGGGTCCGGGAGGACCGAATTCGGGTTGACGGGCGGCTTCTCGCGTTGATTCGGCAACGCCCGAACTAATGACGGTGGGGCCCACGTGCTGTCCTGAGGGGCCGTGTGGGACCCGGGTCACCGCTGTGGTGGGGGACACTGATGGAAGCGATCCCCGGGCTGGCGGCACGCTGGAACGATGATCGGAGGCCGGGCGGCTCCGGCCGGCGCCCGTCGGGAAAACTTCCCACGGATCTGCAGTTTCTGGTTTTCAGCGCGCTGTCCGGCGAGAACGGACGCTGCGGTCAGATCCGATGTCGGATTGACACGAAATTAGCGCCGTTGGAAAGCTGACTCGAAGTACTTCAATGTAGGCCTAGAGATATGGTCTGGATCTTCGCTGATCTGCACTTGTGGAATTTACAACCTCCTGTTGTACAGTAACTGAACACTCAGATCTGTAGAGCTGATCTCTGATAACTGCCGTTGACCGCTAGGAGGACCTTGGATTCAGACTTAGACTTCTTCATGAAAGTTGTAGGATTTTGAGTTGGAAAGATGGCAAAGTTGGTTTGGACACGTTTGGATATGTTTATGAATTTCTATGATTTGTTTACTTGAAGAAGGTCGAATCTAAGATCTGGCTGGAGGTACTGTAGCTCTGGTAGAACATGAATTTTTAAAAATAGGTAAAAGACTAAAAAAAAATTAATAAAAATGTTGGTGGTAGGGAAAAATGTACAGAAAACCCAGTTAAATTGGGAGGGCAAAAGAAATTCAAAAGGGGGGTAGAAGGAGACGAACTCAAAGGTTCTGTCACTGTAGACAGAGACAGATCTGATTTGAGTTTGGGGAATGAACGAAGTGGAAACAACATGAAACGGGGGAATTTGGAGCTGAATTGTTTTGTGGGGAAGGGTCTATAAGGTAGGAACCAACCCTCAAAATTTGAAGTTGATCTGAACTCGTGTCTGACTTAAGGAATTTCCGAGCTTCACCTCTGTCCAGCAAGACAGAACACCGAAATTGATCCCGTGGCGGCTCGAAGGCGGCATGAACGGCGGCGGCGGCGGCACCGGTGATGATCAGAGGTTGAGAGGGGATGAAGGGAGGTAGAACCACTCTAGATCTGGGGTTGAAGGTGGAAGAACAGAAGGGGGATGAGAGAGGGGCGCACCAAGCTCCAAGAGACTCAACAATTTTCTGATTTTTCCATTCATTAATTCATGCAATATGTAAAATACAAGTATATATATGCAAGGGGTCTAACCTATTCTAAGCCCTTGGATCAAGGGTTGATCAATGAAGGGTTGAGATGTGGTTTGACAACCACATTAAACCCCATTAAACTACTAGGTTCGCCCCCCCCTTTAAGAAGGCAATTAGCCTTTGTCTTCTTTAATTAATTCTAGGTCCAAGTCCAAGGTTGGACCATGGACCAGCCACCTTGGACCCAGGAGTCCAGGTGGACCAATAAGGATGAGGGAGGGGGCCCCTGCAGGGCCTACATGCACATTTGCAAAGAAACCCAATGGCCTTTTGCAAATAAACCCACTAAGACCTACTATTGTGTACCCATATACCACAAGGGCGTACATACAAATACAAAAGGACGTAGATGCAAACACAAAGTGAGCGGGCTGACGTTGATGTCCCCATCAATTCTCCTCGGGTGGGAGGAACTCGACCCCGTCGAGTAGGGGTATGGCTGCTCCGGTACTCCGGCGGATCCGTCACCGTGCTAAGTAGCGTGGGTATGCTCCACTCCAAGTGATCGGCACCTGCTCATTCCATATATACTCGATATGCGCACTGCTATGGCTAAAGGTGGTCACTCCGAAGGGGCACTCTCAAAAGGAAGGAAACAGCTCGAAGACTCACTAGGAATCACCGCTGAGTCCCTATAGGTGACTGATCCGGGTATAGAAGTAAAACCGATCCCATACTCATCGAGTGAGTCGACTCGCTTCACACTCATAAGAGAACGACACGAGCTTGCACAAGACACATGCAGACTCACCATGCACTGACACATGAATGAAAATCACACAAACAATCGACTCAAAATCACCACACAAACAAACCACACAAAGAAAGCACACTGATTCATGCACGACTCTAGACTAAGGTGGTAGCATCAAACCCACTAGGTGGCGACATCCTGGGCGGCCGAAGGGTCGCCCAGCTCTTCCCCCATGGCATAGTATTCATCGGCCAGTGCCTCGTCGGCCTCGTAATCGACATGCTCAAGCTCGGGAGGCGCGGATCCTCCAACACCTAAGGCTAGGGTGGTGCGAGCGGGACACTCACTAGCAATGTGGCCGTACCCGTGACAGTGGAAACATTGTATTCGCGATCGACTACTCTCCCCGATAAGAGGGGCCTTACCCTTATCATCCCGCCGGGTAGGGGGTGTAGGCAACAATGGGGGAGATGTAGGTGCCTTGGACAAGAGTGGAGGGGGTGCCGGTGCCAGAGGACGGGCTATAGGAGCTGGGGAACGGGCAAAGGGTGCCGGTGGTTGGGATGGAAATAGATCCCGGGGTGGAGGAGGGCGAGGCCGTGGAGCGAAGTGCTCCTGACGGGTGTGCTCCTGAGGTCGAGCCATGGGAGGCCGCTGATGCGGGCCTATGGAGTGACGGGGCTCGGCACTACGGAGAGGGGTGGGGCCCAACCGATGGCTAGACTCGAACTCTCCCTCAAATTGCTCCATCTCGAGAGCAACCTGGTATGCCTCTTCCAACGTCTTGGCATTGCGGCGGAAAAGCTCATACTGATAGTGTGGCCGCAAATCACGTCGAAAGCGGGACACGGGCATGGTACTCTCCTCCGTGACACCACATCGGAGAAAGTACTCATCAAACTCCGCGATGTATTCTGAGACGGACCGGTCTCCCTGGCTGAGACTTTGCCATCTATCGATGAGTCGCTGGCGGTATGTGGGAGGAAGGTACTTTTGCCGAAGTTTATTCTTCATCTCGGCCCATGTGTCGATCGGGGGTTCTAGCCGCTGAAGTAGCAGGCTCTCCACATTCTTCCAATAGGTTTGTGCCTGCCCCATGAGTTTCATGGTGGCAAATCGGACCCTTCGACGCTCCGACATATCATACCATTCAAAATAACGGTCCATGCCAAACTCCCAATCTAGGTAGACTTTCGGATCCAAAGACCGGTAAAAAGCGGGAGGGTCCGCTCGCACGGTCTTAAGGACCCTATCATCATCCTCATCTCGTGGTGGCTGAAAACCACGACGGCGTTGACCATACCCCTCGTAGGCATTGTCGGACCCATAGTCCTCGAGACCAAGGTCACGGTGTGGTAGTTTGGGAACCCGAGGAGGGGTGGGTGGAGGAACTAGTGGTGGCTGGTTTTGGGCCGCGGGAGCGGCCTGGACTTGGGCCATGGGAGCGGGTTGGACTTGGGCCACCGCGGGAGGAGGTGCGGGTGGACCTTGGGCTGTCCCAAGAGGGTCCCCGTGTGACATCCTTTCTAACCGCCCAACGAGGTCTTGGACCGACCTATTGGAGTTCTCCATGCGTCCCTCCATGGCCCTAAGGCGACCATCCATATTCTCGGAGAAGGTCCGAAAGTTAGCATCGGATTGGTCCAACCTAGCCATAATGGCCATCATCGCCTCTTGTAGGGAGTGGAAGTCTCCCGAGGTATCCCGTGGGTTGGCCATAGGTGGGGGTGGGGGTGAGTACTGAGTACCCCGACGAGTGGGCATGCAAACACACCGACGAGAAGACACCGACTAAAGCAAAACACACTAATGCAAAATGATGCGCCTAGACTTAACCAAAACTCGGTACGCGGCGGAGATAATCGACCCGAAGGTCACTCGCACAAGTGTGCGGCCTTCCCGATAGGCATAACCTAACGGTCGGACAACACCTTTCTATATACCGAGTAAAGGGATGTATGCGAAAAGACACTCTTTTTTGTGTTTTAAAACAAAGATGACCCTAAACACGACTTAGACCGACTAATGACTAGACGTAAATGACACTCTTTTTTTTTTTTGACACCCTAGACTCAACTCGCTCTGATACCAAATTGATGCGGGACGAGACACGGACACGGCAAGCTCGCGATCATCCCTTGATGAGGGAAGCGTCGGACGTGCACGGTTGAGAAACCGGCAAGAGCTAGGGTGGTCGACTCGCACTTTCGTGCCCGGATCGGGTCACGGGACGGTCTCGCTCACTCTCTCGCAGCAACGGTGATATGAAATTATAACGAGCTAGGTCCTAAAACATGCTCTCTAGCAGTGGCATAAACAAGCATATATGAAATAAGTGAAATGCCAAGTGTAGGAGCGAAGACGATACCTCCACGCGCTCGGCGTGGGGACGACGGACCCGGCCGAAACTCGTACTCCCGGAACAATATTACACAATATTACAGAAATGCAAGCCGCTGCCCACTCCACGCAGGGAGGTAAAGGGCTACACAATGGGGTCCGGGAGGACCGAATTCGGGTTGACGGGCGGCTTCTCGCGTTGATTCGGCAACGCCCGAACTAATGACGGTGGGGCCCACGTGCTGTCCTGAGGGGCCGTGTGGGACCCGGGTCACTGCTGTGGTGGGGGACACTGATGGAAGCGATCCCCGGGCTGGCGGCACGCTGGAACGATGATCGGAGGCCGGGCGGCTCCGGCCGGCGCCCGTCGGGAAAACTTCCCACGGATCTACAGTTTCTGGTTTTCAGCGCGTTGTCCGGCGAGAACGGACGCTGCGGTCAGATCCGATGTCGGATTGACACGAAATTAGCGCCGTTGGAAAGCTGACTCGAAGTACTTCAATGTAGGCCTAGAGATCTAGTCTGGATCTTCGCTGATCTGGACTTGTGGAATTTACAACCTCCTGTTGTACAGTAACTGAACACTCAGATCTGTAGAGCTAATCTCTGATAACGGCCGTTGACCGCTAGGAGGACCTTGGATTCAGACTTTGACTTCTTCATGAAAGTTGTAGGATTTTGAGTTGGAAAGATGGCAAAGTTGGTTTGGACACGTTTGGATATGCCTATGAATTTCTATGATTTGTTTACTTGAAGAAGGTCGAATCTGAGATCTGGCTGGAGGTACTGTAGCTCCGGTAGAACATGAATTTTTAAAAATAGGTAAAAGACTAAAAAAAATTAATAAAAATGGTGGTGGTAGGGAAAAATGGACAGAAACCCCAGTTAAATTGGGAGGGCAAAAGAAATTCAAAAGGGGGGTAGAAGGAGATGAACTCAAAGGTTCTATCACTGTAGATAGAGACAGATCTGATTTGAGTTTGGGGAATGAACGAAGTGGAAACAACATGAAACGGGGAATTTGGAGCTGAATTTTTTTGTGGGGAAGGGTCTATAAGGTAGGAACCAACCCTCAAAATTTGAAGTCGATCTGAACTCGTGGCTGACTTGAGGAATTTCCGAGCTTCACCTCTATCCAGCAAGACAGAACACCGAAATTGATCCCGTGGCGGCTCGAAGGCGGCACGAACGGCGGCGGCGGCGGCACCGGTGATGATCAGAGGTTGAGAGGGGATGAAGGGAGGTAGAACCACTCTAGATCTGGGGTTGAAGGTGGAAGAACAGCAGGGGGATGAGAGAGGGGCGCACCAAGCTCCAAGAGACTCAACAATTTTCTGATTTTTCCATTCATTAATTCATGCAATATGTAAAATACAAGTATATATATGCAAGGGGTCTAACCTATTCTAAGCCCTTGGATCAAGGGTTGATCAATGAAGGGTTGAGATGTGGTTTGACAACCACATTAAACCCCATTAAACTACTAGGTTCGCCCCCCCCCCCCCCTTTAAGAAGGCAATTAGCCTTTGTCTTCTTTAATTAATTCTAGGTCCAAGTCCAAGGTTGGACCATGGACCAGCCACCTTGGACCCAGGAGTCCAGGTGGACCAATAAGGATGAGGGAGGGGGCCCCTGCAGGGCCTACATGCACATTTGCAAAGAAACCCAATGGCCTTTTGCAAATAAACCCACTAAGACCTACTATTGTGTACCCATATACCACAAGGGCGTACATACAAATACAAAAGGACGTAGATGCAAACACAAAGTGAGCGGGCTGACGTTGATGTCCCCATCACAGGGTTTATTCGGCCTTTCCGTCTTCGACTCGCTCTCGAGTGCTGAGACGTGCATGACGTATGATCATCATCATTTTTTGACGTCCACATCGACCCATTCTTGTTTAGGCCTGAAAAACCACTAAAAACACCATCAAATCGATGGGAAACAATTGATTAAATATTACCATAATCCCATGAAGATCCACCATGATTTTTCATCCTAAAAAACATGATAAAGCAAGATGTTAGATCAAGATCAAAATATATGGGTCATGCATTAACATATGAAGCTCGTTTTGAGGCCGAGACCCAAATGACATGAAGTATGAACATGAAAGCACTTGCATGAGACACATAAATGCTTTGATAACATTTTCATCTTAAGATCCTCATATGAGTTCCAAATTCAGTTCAGAGCAACACTTACCTCATTGTTTTATCTAAGTTCACATTTCTTGTTGATTGGTTGAGTCATTCATACACATAGTCATGAAATTCCAAATATCATTCACCATAGCATGATAGTATAGATTTGGAATTCAAAGAGTAAGGAGCCAAGTCACATAAAATAATATTGAGTCACATTCAATTTGATCATCATCCAAACTCTCATCAATCTACACATCATTACCTTAGGGGCTAGCAATGGTATTTGCATCTCAATCAATCATTTAGCATTACCATGCATGATATCAATCATTTAGCATTACCATGCAAGATATGAGGCTCAATATGACATTTATCCAAGCAAGTTTTTCACAATGCAATGTGCTAGCATCAAAGCATATATGAGCCTTATAGAGTCACAAATGCATCGACATGATATCCCAATAAAAGTAGTTTGTGATCATTTCCACAACATCATTTCCACAACCATTTCCACACAAGGCCAAGCGACAAGGGTAGTTTGCGATCATTTCCACAACATCATTTCCATAACCATTTCCACACAAGGCCAAGCAACAAGGGCATCCACACAAGGCCAAGCAACAAAGGCATTTTGTAATCATCAAAATCACATTCACAACAATCTCCCCCATTTTGATGATGACAAAATATTATGCTATAATGCTCTCTCCCCCTTTGACATAATCAGAAATGGGGAGCAGGATGGGGAATCCAGAATGGCAAGAACCTATGTTGGAAATGGTGTATGGCATGATAATAATGAGCAAGCAAACAAGCACGCAAACACCCATAAGGTATTGACTCATACGAGTCTTGATGACTTAAGCAGATAAGATCACATGCAAAGCTCCCCCTTTGACATGGACATATTAGATGATTGACTTGATTTTCAAATTTTTGATTTTTAGTTTTCTTGTGAAATGCATGAAACATGATGTATGAAAATGATGAGAGATGAAATGCATACAATGTAATCAAGCAGATATCTATAGATACATGCAACATAACTCCTTCACAATAAGTGATACCAATTGATTTACAGCGAGGGGATAGGTATAGGAAAAGTGCAAGTGAGTCATTAAGTTCAGAATGCTCATGATTACACCTAGAGGATTGTGCAGATAAATAGGAGAAGATGTACAGCAAGTCAAGAAATTAATCAAATTTTCAAAATACATATCAAATCAAATTACCATGTGTGAGTGAGTAACATGAGTATGAATTTTAGCCATATGGATAACCAGATTTTCAAGTAAACACAATAGTAACTGCACAGACTACATTTCAATGTAGAGAACAGCGTATTGGAGGCTTCGCTCTGCCTCATCAAGTTATCATCAGTAATTTTCATACTGACAATCTGAATTTTTCTAAGAAGGATCAGGTTCAAATAATTCCTTTTTACGCGAGGAGACACATGGAGCTCATGCCAGAGTCCCCGGTTACTCAGAATACTGAACCTTGTCACCTCATTTGAACAGAGATACTTTAGTCAACACTTTTCAGGAATGAACCACATCACGTCTCAGGTGACATGTGCCCAGTTTACTCAGTGAGACTTAGCATTGCTCTGCCTTTCATTTCAACCATTTTTTTTTGTATGTGGACGTAGACAACTTTTTCCTCGACTGTCTCTTATCATCCATGTTGCAAGTTGAATTACTTTAGAGTGCTGAAATGAAAATCCTATATCCTTATGAATAACACTCAATTTCACATTAAAGTGCATGAAGTGTACGAATTTGATTTAACATGTATGGAGAAAATTTAACTTAGAGTAGGATAGTGTAGCTCCCCCTATGTAAATACAATGAGCATGAAATGCTCCCCCTGAGAGTTTGACATGAAGCACACTTGTTAAGACTCAGATGCAACATTATTTAACAATGGAGTGTTTGGTCTTAGAAGTTTCAAAGGAAGGGGTTGAATATCATATAATGACATGCAAGCATACAATGGAGATATGCATATGCAATGCAAAATAAAAAGATATGCAATTTCAGTTCTTGAAATATTGGCCCCAAAGATATGAGACCAATTGTTAGAAGTATTCATTTTGGCATTTATACAACATGAAATGTTCAAAATGATGTATTTCAAAATATGCACTATATGTATGCTGAAAATGCCAACTATGCAACAAGACACACGATGAGCTTCATCTTCCAAAAGCACTATGTGAATGATATGCAGAGAATGATATACAAATGTGCAATGTGATGTAAGATTTCAGATTTCACATGACACTCTATATGCACCTAATGCAACTAATGCATGACACGCATTATCAATTGTTAAAATATGAGGACATAATTTTATTCTGAAAAGAGAATTCAGAAAATTCATTCAAAGCATCAAAATCATCACATGTGAACTTTTCTTGAAAACAGTTGTACTTTTATCCAGAAAGATGAGTGGCACATTGGTAATGATCATGGAACATTGATCAACTTCAGTCCTCAAGATGTTCAACCACAAACACAATATCATCATGCTGAGAGAATGGAAAAACATCATTTTCAAAATTTTCAGCATGCAAAACTCCCCCATAATCAATGCATGATTTCAGAAAATTCATTTAAGTTGGATGCCATATGCATAGATGATTCATGGTACCGGGCGGAGACATATTGTAATGTCCCGGATCTTTCGGATCCTTCTTTGTGGGTCCTCTTTGTGGGTCCCAAATCTGGTTTATCGGGGTGTCCGACCCTGTTGTGTCCGAAATTTTGTTTCGGACATCTTTCATGTTCGGATCGGCGCGATCCGGAGTCGTTTCGGAGGTCCGGAGTGTGTCCGCGGCTTTTCCGTGCGTGTTTTCCGATTTCCGCGTACGGGTTTCGGCGAGTCCTTCGGAACCCTGTAGCGGGTGAACTGGGTCGTTCACCAACCCGCGAGTGGTGCCGTTACGATCAGCGTGTCGAGACGGTCGAGGAGGTGTATTTTTCTATTTTTGGATTATTCTGATTTTTTGGATTTTCTATATATATCAATTCTTTTTCTTTTCTTTTTACCTTTTTCTTTTCTTCTTCTTCCCCCTTCCTTCCACCGTGAGAGCTCCCACTCTCCCCCGCGGCCGATCTTCTTCCCCCGGGCGACCGAGACGCGGCCCCTCTCACTCCGGCAACGGCGTGGCAGCGGCGGCGGCGGCGAGGCGGTCTCGGTGGCGTGCTTTTCGCGGAGAGAGGCGGGGCGTTCGTGGGAGTATAAGCTTCATCCTTGATTTCGGTGGTGATTCGACGGAGGTTTCGCTCCATTGAGGTAGGGAGACGAACCCCCATGCTCATTCCATCGTTTCCCGTGCTTTGTAGGCCGAGGGGAGGTCGAGAGGGGCATTTTTGAGCGGGTTTGGGTGAAACCATGTTTTTGGGGTTTGTGAGCCGATCCGCCGTTTCTTCGCGTTTTTGGCCGATCCGAGGCCGTAGATGCATGCTAGGAGGGTTGTGTGAAGGCGGTCATCAGGTGACCGCCTTCAGGTTTCTGGTGCCAGGGTGGTCGCGGTCCCAAGAGGACCGCTACCATGTGGTCGCGGTGCATGGCAGATCGCTACCACCGGAGGCGGTCCTCCGGTGACCGCGTCTGCCGTTTCATGCCGATCGAGCCCGGGTGAGTGGGCTCTGCCCCCTTTGTGTTGTCTTACGGTCCGACTGATGCTTGGCATCGTGTGGGGACTGTACGAGGGTGCCGCGGGGATCCCGGGATGTGACACGTCGGCTGGTGCTACCGAGAGTCAGTGTGGTACAGAGGATGACCTCTGCACCTTGCTAGTGTTGGTCGGTGGTTTCCGTGGATTAGTCCTTACTTCCAGTGACCTGTCTACTAGTCGTATCTCCCTGCGCACGCATGTGTGGACCCACCTTGGAGGGGTGGAGAGCGAGACCCAGTGTGACGCGGTTTTTAGGCTGGTTACCATAGGGCCCCTTGCCTTTACCACCAGAGTCCGGTGGGGGGGAAAACCAGCTAGAGGACCCGACCTAGAGCAGATGGTCTGTGTGTGCACACATAGTTGGGGGCTTAGGGCGCGCGCTGACGAGCGCGACCCCAGCTAGTCCTTGTTGTGGTACTTGTTGCGTGTCTGAGTCTCACGCCCGGGGCGTAGTAGCTAGACACTTGTGACGCGGTGTAAGACGTCAGGGGACGCATCTGGTCGTTCTTCTTGTGGATAGTGCTCATGTTCACTAGCAGGCGTGGACTTGTGTTTTATTGGACCGAGGTTCTGTAGTACGGTACTGTTAGAGTAGACGGCTTTTCCATTTATTTATTTCAGCTTGTTGGTTCTACCGTACTCCTGTTAAGTAGGGTTACCTTCTGCCTTCTCGCGTCTCGTGCGAGGTGGGGATTCGCGGGATCCCTACTGGGCCAATGAAATGAGGCTCACCCCTGCTTTTCAGGTGAGGCGGGATCTTCGAGAGGTGCGGCCGAGTTTCAGCGCAGTTCTTCTAGCCAGGGTTAGTCGCCAGTCTGCCTGAGCCGGGGGATGCCCCGTGTAGTTGTACTCCGGGGGATGCCCCGTGTAGTTGTACTTTCTTTCCTGTTGACTGTACTTTCATTTGGACATGAGACACTGTGGACCTTGTAGCAGTTTATTTATTTATATTATTCTGTGCATTCTATTTTGGATTATTATGCTATCTCTGTGGTCGTTGCAGCTTCTCTTGTACCCCCACACCACTCATTTCTACCCTTCCGAGTCTTCGGGCTCGTGGGTTGGCGGGCCGAGATTCGAGACGCACCGGTTCCTTTTCGGTACTCGGATCCTCGGGTCGTCACACATATTCTCACGCATGGTGATAGCTTTCAGACAGGCTTGACCTGCCCTTCCACATGTCACCATTTTATATAACATGTAATCATTGAAATGATGATCAGAAACAAATGTATTCTCATTTGACATCGGGGGTTTAGCAAAAGGCATTCAATGGCAACACTCTCATATATACTGCTCAGATGTTTCAATACCATTCAGCCAAGCATTCATTATCCACATTGTCAAGAACAACCAAGGGATATCCAAGCCTTCAAAATCACTGTCTATCAAGTGATGGCATTAACATCAAGACCAAGGAACTTCAGCCAAACACTTTATTTTCTCACCTTTGTCTTGAGTTACCTTTATTAACATTTTCAGATTCTTTACTTTATTCCCCTTGTTGTCTTCTGCATCAATAAGCTCCTTTCTTTCTCTCCTGCAAGAAATAGAATGATATTAGCCAGAAGAAATGGAAGTAGATCAAATCTGGCATTGAAGTCCTCTTGAGCTCCTTTCTTTCTCTCCATGATTTCAAGGGTTGATGGTCATTATCATACCTGCACTGTAAAGAGCTCAATTCATGTCAATATTAAGCCAATGCATATGAAGAAACTAACCTCAAGGCTTTTCATCACATATGACTCTCTCTCTCTCAACCTGCAATATCAGAAACTCAATTTCATATCAATCTCAATTCAATACAAGTGAGAATCCCAATTTCAGTGCTTTTCTTCCACAAGACAATCTCATATGAGCTGCAAGTATGTATGATGAATTATAACTATCAATACAAGTGATTCACTCAATCTGTCATGAGTTCAAAATTAATTTCAGAAATTTCAGGTTTAGTCCAACATGTGTAAAGAGTCAAGTCTATGCATATAAGGCACACGAAACACATAAGACTACCTCTACAATCAAATTAGTATCAATTCAAGGACAAACCCATGTTTACCAAGGCATCACACCCGAACTGGCCAAGTCGACTTAAAGCCTTCCCCTTGGTCTCAACGCAATCCTACAACAAAGTTCTCATTTGGTTGTTTTGGGTACCCAAACCTTCTTGGGTCCCGGATGGTTAGTTGCACCTTTAGAGGGTGCCTTCCACAGTTTTTGGGCGTGCATATCATCAAAATGCATTAAAGAGCAATCATATATGGTATGCCCAAACTCACCACAATAATGACAATGACCGAAAGACTTCATATTTTTCTTGTAAGAATGAGCATGGAATTTTTGTGGGTTTGAAGAGGTGTTCTCATTTTTCAAACTAGAGCAATTGTTCATCATGTGATCGGTTCTTCCACAATGAAAACAGTTCAATGGAGCAAATCTTTCAAATGGTCTTCTTGCATGTACATAAGAGTTATCCAAAGTTCTTTTTGTGTTCAAAGACTTTCTTGGCTTGGTGAAGCCATTCATTTTCTTACATGCTTCTAGATCTTCAGATTTCATCAAAAAGTAATCATGCATCATATGACCAAGTTCACCACAATAAAATATGAGATTTTCTTTGTGGATGCATGTGTGTGTGCAACATGATTTTTCATGGCATTCATCGTGACACCAACAACATTTTTAGTCTTTTGATGCAAGTTTTGTTTCTTTTTCAGACTTTCATTTGATCTCTTCGTTGTTTGAGGAGCAGATTGATTTGGAGGCCCATTTGATGTGCTTGCTATTGTTGACACCCGTTTTATACCCAATAAGTCGGGTCATCTCCTTATTCATTCTATATGATGCTCCAAGTCGTTCACTCTTCATTGAGTCTCTTGATTAGTTGAAGCCTATTTCTTGGGTCTTAACTCCTTGATCAGCTATGGTTCCTTGTGGCTATTTCATTGGATGAATCTTAGCAATGCCTCTACTCCTTTATACCTCTATGATAATAACGGTCGGTCCTAGGCGCGTTGTTTCGCTCTGACGGATGGGTCCTGGACCGTTACTCTTTGAAGAGTCCTAAGGCTTAAGGCCTCGTTTTAAAGCTTATCCTTTTGATTACACGTTGATAATAACGGTCTGTAGTGCAGCCGTTGTTTCATTCTGACGCCCTATGCCTTGGCCGTTGCTTCCTTGCAGAGTCCAACTTGTTGGGTCTTCTTCCCGTTAATCTTATCTTTTAGGGATAAGGTTGATAGTGACGGATGTTCCTTGGTGCGTTATTTCCAAGTGGCGGTCTGTCGTGTGGCCGTTACTTCCTTCAGAGAGTCCTAACAGTTCAGGCCTTTTCTCTGCTACTCTGTGGCCGAAGATAAGGGTTTGGATTGACGATATCTCTTTCAAATCTGATCCTCAGGACCTTCTGTTTGATTCTGTGGACTCTTGGTGATATTATCTTCGGGGATTTGCTAGAGTTATCCCTTTATCTTGCTGATTATCCTCTGCTCGACCTGAGAGTTTGAGGGTCTATAAATAGAACCCTTGACTTCATGGCCCAAGAGAGGAGGATTTTGAAATTCACGACGAAGTGCTGCCGAACTCAGGAGCCATCTTCATCCAAGAGGAACTGCTTCCCACGTTCATCCATCTCATAATCAAGGGAGTACTTTGGTTTTAGTCTTTCAAGTTCATCATTGCATGCTTAAGTTCTTCCCTGGTTTTTCCTCAATCAAAGCATTGTCCCTCCTCTTTCTCCACGTTTTTCACTGTTCTCTAAGCATCCAAACATCCTCCTAATCTTTTAAAAATGCCCAGAGGGGTTAAAAAACCAAAAACTCCCCGGTAATCCCCTTTCCTTTTGATGTCCTTAAGTTCTTTGAGAATTGATGCTATATTATTGAAAGGGCTAATTTGGGTTGTTTTGTTCTTGTCTTCTACATCTTTGGCAGGTTTACAGGTTCACCAGTACGAGGCCCAAGTCTTCTAGCCGGCTGGAAGAGTTGGAGTTAAAAGAATCTACACTTTGCTACTGCAGGTTATCTGACGGTCTGGTGCAGGCGCGTCATCTTCTCCTGGCGGTCTATCGGGTGGCCGTTACTTTCCAAGTAACGCACAGGGTCCTGGCCGTTATTTCTAGCTGACCTGCAGGTTCTCTTTGGTTTTCTCTCCCGTGGGCGGGTGCTTCATCCACCTATTTCCAAGGTATTTACAGGTCTTTTGCTTGTTTTTACTTTGGTGGCGATCACATCTTTCCTTAGTCTTGGGCATTAGCTTTCTCATTCATCACATATCTCTTTTATTTTCTTGCTTGCTCCACCCCTTGTGGTGTGTTTTTATTTACTCTTTGCTCCACGCCCCGGCGTGTGTTTTCCCTTTCCTTTAGCGTAGCTTGAGCGAGATAGCATGCCCATGCTAGAGCTAGCTTTGATTGCCTAGGTTCATGATCACATGTTCATAGGTTAAGAGCGGATCTTTGATTACTTGCTTGTCGTTTCATCATTCAAAACCCCAAAGAAAAGATAGACAGGCAAAATAAAATCAACAGATAATTTTTTGGCGATCACGGTGGGACAACTTGTGCCAATCGTGCTTTTGATTCCTGTTTGAACCTGCCATCATCTGCCTATTTGGTTTCCCTTGATTTCTCTCTTATTCCTTGCTGAATCTGGTTTTCTGAGTATCCTGACGGCCCTGTGTCCCTGCGCTACAGACCTCTGACGCAGGGGCATTAGACCGCCACTTTGGTTCTGCTGTGTGAGCTTCCACGGGTTTTCCTGTTATTTCTGTCCGATTTTGGCTCTGGCTCATTTGACGGACCCATCTCCCTGCGTTATATCATTTCTGGCGGTCTGGTATTCGACCGTTATTTTACTCTGACGCAGGGTTCTTCGACCGTCATACTCCTGGCAGGTACGCATCCGAGGTGCATTTATTTCGCAGTTTCTGCTGTGATTTATTGCTTGGGTGGTACTGACTTCCTCCTTGCTTTGTTCATATATTCATATCATTGTGTGCATCATTGATTGCTAGATTTTAGGCTAGACTTTGCATGCACTCCGGTGCACATAGGGTCATTCATCTTGTCATATCTTAGATTGCATTTTCCTACCTTGTTGTGAGGACCTCTCGTCTCCATATTCCTTGGGGCCGACTAGGAAATCACACCAGGGACCTCCATAAGTCCCCGCGAGCCGTGGATTCCCACACGGACGCCGGGCTGGTTGTACCTTTCCCACCCCGTGTCTAGGGTTGCATAAGTGAAGGAGTGATTACACTTAGAGTCAAACCAAGTCTCATACCCATCTCCTGCTAGGAACCTATTGTTGAGAGCACATATTAATCAATTCACTAAAGTTCCGAAGGAGGAATCACAAGAATTGGGTTGCATCATCTTAAACAACTTGGTTGCCTTTGAGTGTCTTCATCTTTTATCACTTGCATCTTGTTAGAATCACCTAAGTTTGGTTGCTTATTGTGTGTTTTTGTGTTGGTTGTTTTGCATTTTGTCAAGGTTGTCAGTTGCATGTGGAGTTGTTTTTGTCCGTTCGAATCATCTCCTCAAGTCAATTCCTTCTTCACATTCTATTCCAATCCTCTTTTCGAGTCCACCATGGCATCCTTTAATCCTCCCCGCTCCCAAGAGGACTCCCTTCCTCAAGGGCTCCTTGAGAACCCTCCTAGGGTTGTTACCTTTTCCTCCGGGGAGGGGACTACCCCTCTTCCGTCCTCCACTTCTATGGAAGGTGGTCAAGCTACCCCTTCTTTCTCCACTCCTTCCGCGGGCTCCGTCCTTCAGATGATGGCCCAATTGGATCCGGCCCAACTCCAAGTTCTTTATCAGACCATGCAAGGGTCCAACGCATCTCCTTCTACCATCATCCAAAATCAATCCAATCCTTCCACTGTTGGGCTCCCCGCTCAGCCCATTCCAATTGACCTTACTCCGGTCCAACCACGGACCATCACTTTCACGGGCATGGAAACGGGCCAGTCTTCCAATTCGGCCCAACAATCTTTCGATAAGGGAAAGTCGCCCATCCCTTCTTTTGTTCAAATGGATCATCACATATCTGCTCCGGTAGCTCCGCAAGTTCTCATGGGCCCTTCCGACTTCTTACGCTCTCAGCAAGGGGCGGCCCAAGCTTATCCTAATCCGGGTCAAGCTTATGCCCAATATCCTTCTTACGGGCCCCCCATCCCTACTGTTTATCCCTCCACTCCTTCCTGTGGGCACCCACCTTCTGCACAACCGTTCCATCTGCTCCTCACATTCAATCAGCATCTTTCACCGCCCCTGCTCCCTCCCGAGAGCAGGACTTGCTCGACAAGTGGGCCGCCATGCAGCAGCAACTCGATTTCCTCCAGAAGCGGGTTGGCCCACAATCTTTGGCCGATATTCCTGTTCCAAGCTTCCAGAATATCCGATTCCCTCCTCAATCAGAGCTCCCCAACTACCGCAAGTACGACGGGAACAGCAATCCCTTTATTCATGTGAGGGATTTTCTATATGAATCGGCGCAATTCCAGTATGATGATCGCCTTATGGCGTATTTATTCCGCCGATCTTTAGATGGTGTTGCTCTGGAATGGTTCTATTCTCTACCACTGGAAGAGGCTGAGAGTTTCAAGGTAGTCAAGGACAAGTTCATCCAGCGGTTTCAAGACAGGGTCGGCCCAGAATACTCTTTCACAGATCTGGTGGCCGAGAAGATGAAACCAGACGAGGAGTTTGCCACTTATGCAGACAGGTGGAGACAGATGGCCGCTAGAGTGCCTGGCCACATCCCGGAGGAAGAGAAGGTCAAGCTGTTGATTTCAAATGCTACTCCAACCTTCCGGAACATCCTGGCAATGAACGACATAGCCAACATGCATCAGCTCTACAGCGGGCGCGCTTCATCCAGACCCAGTTTAAGGATTCCCCATCCACTCTTTATTTGAAAACCAAAAGCCCAAGTACCACAAGAAGCCACAAGGGCCGGTTACCGAGGGGGTCCAGACAAATGAACAAGTGCAAGCCGTTGCCTTCCCATTCCAGGCCGCACCATTCCGCTTCCCCCAAAACCCCCGCAATTCCCAAAACCCCGCTCCACAAAACTTCCAGGCAACCCCACAAAACCCTCCGCCTACCTTTGTCACTCCACAAAATGCCTTCACCAATCCACAACAACCACCACCTCCGCAATACCACAATGTCCCTCCACCTAACGGCTATAACAACAACCCAACAGCAAGCGCCCGGCTCCCAGGAGAGCCCAGTACCCTCCATTGCCAGAGACACTTACAGATATCTTCTCCGCCCTCATGTCAGTGAATGTGATCCAACTTCCTCCAGAACGGCCTACTTGGAACCCAGCCGTTGATCAGACTAAATATTGTATGTTCCATAGGCAGCCGGGCCATACCATAGAAGGATGTTTTCAGTTCCGGGATCTGGTATATGATCTCCATGAAGGGCAAAGGATAGATTGGGCCGCAATGCATCGGGCCATTGTTGAGATCAAGGAGAAAAGAGGGCAGCAGCCGAGGCCGCAAGTGCAGCAGCAACAGGCACCGTAGCCGCAGTAGCCGCCACAACAGCAACCACAGCAACCACAGCAGGTACAGGACCTGGGCATCCATCAGAATCCGATGCCGAACCACCCACCCGCTCCTCAGCAGCAGCCGCCAGCACCAGCACAAGTAAACGTGGTCCAACCACCGGCCCCCAATTCCGGGTGGTCTTTTGATGATGACAGTGCCGCACCACAAGTCATGGCCCTCCACCATAACCACCGCAATCCTCTCACTCCCTCCTTCGTCCTTCCTGCACACCCAACATCCCCTCCATTCATCCTCCCAATTACACCCGCTTCAGCAAATTCCTTACCACCCACCGTTCCATCATACCCTCCACCACTTAACCCCGTCACCGTCATCACACCACCATCCAACCCTTCATCCATCCTTACCCTTCCGCTAGCCTTCCCTCCACCCGCGTCGACACTCATCACCACCCTGCCTTCCACCAACCCTTCGCCCATCATCCGCTCATCACCCACTGCCACCACCAACCTTACGCTCCACCAAACCGTCTCCCCCGCACCACCTGTTCCATTCATCCACCCCGCAGGGCCCATCATACTATCTTCAGATGCTGCAGCGAATTGTGCTCTGAGGAGCGGGAAGATGTTCCATCGGAATTACCCCACTACTTCTAATCCCCAGTCCTCCCAGCCAACGGCCGAGCAAGAAGAAACTGAACCGCTGCCAGGTACTCAATATGACTTGTTACATCATCTAGACCGGGTGCCCGCTAAAATATCTGTGCTAGAGCTGATCAAAAGGTCTACCCTTCATCAGGATGCACTAAGAGACTTTTTACAGAAGGTAATGGTCAGTGAAGATATGGCAGTCGACAGCTTACCGACCGCACTAGCAACCATCTCCAAAGGGCCGGCAATTACATTTCAGAAACTGAGCTAGCACCTCCAGAAGCTCGGCAAATGCCGCTCTGCATTACAATCACTCTGAACAAGGTCAGCATTGAAGCAGCGCTGGTTGACACAGGGGCTTCAATTAATGTTTGTCCACTTAGCACCCTCCGAGCATGCAACATATCTGAAGAGTTATTACGGCCTACCCCCACCACTATAGCAGCGTATGACAACTCGAGGCGAGCGTGTCACGGGGTGATCACCATTCAGGCAGAGCTCGGGCCCCTTACAATGGCCGTGGAATTCTATGTGCTCGATATCGACCCTATGTTCAAGGCTATCCTGGGTCGTCCGTGGATTGATACACTCGGTGCCGTGCCTTCCACCGCACATCAGTGCGTCAAATTCCCCTTCCAAGGGAGGGTCGTCAAAGTTAAAAGCTTGTCCGCGGTGCAAACAGTTAAGGCCATATCAGAGCAGGTTCTTCCCACACTTTGGCCAAGCAGCTGGCCCGTTATATCAGTGCTGGACTTGAACTTCCCCTGCGCGTATGCATCTCCAAGCCCGCCGCTACTCCAGTCAACATCAAAGTGAAGCCGCAGATTCGAGATTCCAAGGCTGGAACATCATACTGAAACTAGGCTATCAACCGGGGAGAGGCCTCGGTGTGCAATTACAAGGAATGACCAAGCCCATACCCAAGGGAAGAAAAATGGGCAGGAGAGGTCTCGGCTACAAGAGACTGCATTATCAATGATGGGTGATTCTGGGCCACTCACCTGGGATTATCGTCCAGCATTTTGTCAGAGGGCCTCTCCAGCCCGGTACATTAGCTTCAAGACCAGTTCAGCCAGAAAGAGATGTAGTCTGTCCAATTACCAACCCGCCCCCATTGCCGGGAGGGTCTGATGATGATATGCTCGACTATGGTCAGGCCTTGCAAGGGCTCTTTCATGAGGAAGAATGTCAAAAGAAGCAAGAGGTTCGGCTTGTGCAGTGGAGGCCGAAGAAGCAGCCTAGTGTTGATTTACAGAAGGAGGGGAGCTCTCCAATTGCCTTTTCTTGGTCTCCCTCACGCTTCCAATCTATTTTCCAGCAAGGGGACTTCATACCCCGCCTTCCTCCTATCATAATAAATCCATCCTTTATTGATCCGCCAGAAATTCTATTTGTTCCTTGTGCTTGCGGGAGGTGCCCACCCATTAATCTATCCACTCTCTTCACTCCTCCTCCTCCCAACGCCCAACTCCACGAGATGTGGTTCTCTTCTTCCGATCCTTTCTTCGACTGCATTTTCCCCGAGCTGTTCCCTATGCAGCTCCCACCTCCTCCATCTTGCTGTGTAGTCTCCGCTGATCTCCAAAAAAAAACGTCAAATTTGAAATGGAGATTTCAGTGGAAGATTACGCTATCCTGTCGCCATCCTCCTCCCAGGGGCACGAGTCCCCTGCTCCTTCCCTTCCACTAGGCCTTCTGTCCCCTAGGTTAGGATTAGGGTCCGTCGAGTCTAGGGAAGTAGAGTCAGTTAGATCTAGAGAAGTAGGGTCTTGTTCCAGGTCGTCCAACCCTTCCTCTACTGAGCCGCGCTCGCTGGTGCATCCTTCCCGATCTGTTCCTGATAGGTTCTTGCGAGATTTAGCACAGCGTTGCCATGCTCTTTTGAAGTGCCCGGAATTTGTTGCTACGACAATTGTGATTGAAGATGAAGAGGAAATAGAAGGGGTATGGAGCGATGACGGATTAGGCGTCTACGAGATCTTGGATGAGAAGGATCCAATTGATGAGGACAGCAATGTAGATGACACCGCCGACTTATACGCACAAGGATTGAAAAGATTCGACGAGCCGTCGACGTCGGTGGACGAACCTACAAAGGAAATCAATCTAGGAACCGAAGAAGACCCAAGGCCCATCATGATTGCTGCTAATCTCCCTTCACAAGTAGAAGAGGAATTGATTAAGGTTCTAAGGGAGTATAGCGATTCCTTCGCCTGGTCTTACGAGGACATGCCAGGTCTTGACCCCTCTTTAGTGGAACATCGACTCGTGCTTAAACCAGGGGCAACACCTGTGAAACAAAGGTCAAGAAGATTTCACCCCCACATGGCCTTGAGGATCAAAGAAGAGGTCGACAAGCTATACAAAGCCAGATTCATCAGAGTAGTTTTATATCCTCAGTGGGTGGCAAACATAGTCCCTGTTCTTAAGAAAGATGGAAAAGTGCGCATATGCATTGACTTCAGGGATCTTAACAAAGCATGTCCCAAAGATGATTTCCCGCTACCCCATATAGACGTCCTAGTGGATAATACAGCCGGGTATGAAGCTCTCTCATTCATGGATGGATACTCGGGCTACAATCAGATCCGTCTCGCTCCGGAAGATCAAGAGAAAACTTCCTTCACCACGCCCTGGGGCACGTATTGTTATGTGGTTATGCCATTCGGTCTGAAGAACGCAGGTGCCACCTATCAAAGGGCGATGATGGCCATCTTCCACGACATGATGCATATCTATATGGAAGCTTACGTGGATGACATCCTGGTGAAGTCAAGAACTAAGGAAGAACACCCCTCTATCCTGGCTAAGGTGCTGCAGAGAGCCAGGGAGTACAAGCTCAAGATGAATCCGAAGAAGTGCGTATTCGGAGTCTCCTCAGGGAAGCTGCTAGGGTTCATAGTAAGCAAACGGGGGATCCAGATTGATCCTAATAAAGCACAGGCCGTCATGGACATGCCTCCGCCAAAGAACATTACGGAACTTCGAGGATTGATTGGTAGATTGCAATTTATCAGAAGATTCATATCCCAGCATTCTCAAAGGTGCCGTCCGTTTTATGAATTGCTTAAGGCGGGGGTCAAGTTTGAATGGAATGAAGATTGTCAGAAGGCCTATGAGGACCTCAAGGAATATCTATCCAATCCCCCGGTTCTGCAACCTCCTGTCCCTGGGAAACCCCTAATCCTATACATCTCGGTTATTGAGGACTCCCTAGGGGCAGTTTTAGCACAAGTAGATGATGAAGGGAAAGAGCGGGCTGCATACTACCTTTCTCGGTTGTTTAATCCAGCTGAATCCAAGTACACCGCTATGGAGAAGACTTGTGCCGCCTTAGTGTGGGTAGCTCAGAAGCTGAAACACTACTTCCTTGCCCACCCAGTTAGGTTGATCTCTAGAATGGACCCGATCCGCTATCTCTTAGAAAAGCCTGTCCTTTCTAGTAGGTTAGCTCACTGGCAGAGCTTCCTCTCTCAGTTCGACATCACCTTTGTTGTTCAGAAGGCAGTCAAAGGATATGCCATTGCTGAGCATCTCGCCCA
The DNA here is from genome assembly GCA_022559845.1 of Amorphophallus konjac. Lineage (NCBI taxonomy): Eukaryota > Viridiplantae > Streptophyta > Magnoliopsida > Alismatales > Araceae > Amorphophallus > Amorphophallus konjac. The sequence goes on along the minus strand of CM040124.1, from coordinate 134,312,023 downwards.
TCTCTCCATCCCTCACACCGATTCCATTCAGGACAATTTCCCGGATGAGCATCTTTCTGTTATCTCTCATCACCCCTTCTGGTCTTTGCACTTCGACGGTGCGCTCAACTCTCAAGGCCGAGGGATCGGTGCTGTTCTACTTACCCTAGAGGGGGTAACCATTCCCTTTGCTTATCAACTTCGGTTTCCTGCTACCAACAACATCGCTGAGTATGAGGCTCTCCTGGCCGGCTTGAAGCACGCCTACCTCTTAGGTGCGCGTTATTTGAACATCATAGGAGACTCTCAGCTCGTCCTATGGCAAGTTCTGTCCACTTACCGTACTCGTGACCCCAAGCTCAAGCCTTATCAAGATTTGGTCACGCTTCTCGCTAGGCAATTCCGTAAGCTGATCTATATCACACTCCCCGTTCTCAGAACATTCTAGCAGATGCTCTGGCATCTCTTGCTTCCTTCCTATCCTTCCCTCTCAGTCGGAGTACTGAGACTATCGTCGTCCAGAGATTGGACGCACCCTCTCTTCAGGATCCTTGGTACCTTAACCTTAGGAAATCCGTAGAGGCGAAGGCTGAGAAGGAAGATCTCAAGGAAGTTTCACTAGCAGAGCTAGAGGAGATTCTGGACGAAGAGGAATTACCTTGGTATCATGAAATCGAGTTGTTTTGCAAAGAGGGGTCGTTCCCAGAAGGGGCAACAGCTGAGCAACGCAAGTCAATCAGAAGAGCCGCCGCAAGGTACACCATTGTTGCAGGAGAACTGTACAGGCGCGCTACTAATGGAATGCTCATGAGATGCTTAGATGATGTTGAAGCTTGGAAGGTGGCTGAAGCAGCCCATTCTAGTGAGTGTGGGGGTCATGTCAATGGCCAGGCTCTAGCAAAGAAGATCCTTAGGCAGGGCTACTACTGGCCCACTCTAGAGGAAGATTGCTCCCTCTATGTCCGGAGGTGTCTTAAATGCCAACTCCATGCTGATAAAATTCATTCTCCTGCTTCATCTCTCCATCCTATGACTGCTCCTTGGCCATTCTCTATGTGGGCTTTCGACGTTGTCGGCCCGCTCGGTGATCCTAATTCTCAGATCAAGCAGAAATCCTTTATCCTTACCGCCACTGAGTACTTCACCAAATGGGCCGAAGCCGAGGCGTACGCAGAAATCAAAGCTACAACGGTGTGCCGCTTTATCATGAAGAATATCATCTCGCGGTTCGGAGTGCCAAGCAGCATCATCACCGACAACGGACCCCAGTTCGTCTCCCAAGAGCTTAAGGACCTCTGTAAGAAGTTCAATATTGCATTGCATCATTCATCTCCATATTATCCTCAAGGCAACGGTCAAGCCGAGGCCACTAATAAAACCCTTCTTAAAATCATCAAGAAAACATGCGAAGCTCATAAGTTTCTCGATTGGCCAGAAAGATTAGTGGAAGCTCTGTGGGCTTATCGCACCTCCGTCCGTACCCCTACGGGACAAACTCCCTATTCTCTTACCTACGGGATGGAGGCGGTGCTCCCATATGAGATCTTGATCCCTTCACTTAGAGTGCAGCTCGATAAGGAACTTAATCTCGATGAACGTCGAGAGGCGTTGCTGGTCAGTTGGAACTCTTAGATGAGAAGAGGATGAACGCGGCCGATCACGTATCCGTTTATCAAAAGAGGGTTTCACGTTATTTTCAAAAGAAGGTAATCGAACGTAAATTTCAAAAAGGTGATATGGTTTTGAAACGCAAATTCATTCGGTCTGCAGGTCCAAGGTCTAAATTACAACCTAATTGGGAAGGGCCGTTTGTCGTAAAAGAAGCTTATCCAGGGAATGCTTATCGTTTAATAAATGCGGAAGGTGAGGAGCTCTCTCACCCGTGGAATGGGTTGTATCTTAAGCATTTCTTTCCTTAGAGTCTAAGCCACGTGCTTCCCCGGCAGCAGGATGCTCCCTCTTGTTTCACTAAGAAGGGTCCCGAGTAAGGCAATCACACACTACACGACATCCCTGGTCAGGTTTTCGATTCTAAAAGACACCGTTTCTCCTCGGCCATGCTTTAGGGGAAAATCGAAGTCCCTGTCTGCTTCATTCTTCGGCTAATCCAGGGGCAAGAAGTGAATAAGGAGGCGACAACTAATCCAAACACCCTAACGAGAGGAGGTCTCAAATAGGGGCAAGTCCGTTATGACCTGACGCCACAAGAAACGAAAGGAAAAGAAAAGGGTAATCTATGCGACAAAATCAAAAGCATCATCTCAAAAGTCTACTATTCCAAAACTCCAGGAATGCAAAAACAGAAAAGCTAGGCATGACAAGAGTGGCAGTATAGTTCCCCGCGGACGTCATAAGCCCGGTCGAATGCATGCCTAGAGTGGACGAAGGTTTGATGACGGACACAAAGCCCCGGCGCAACAGACCAAATCTCTAACAGGGTTGTACGGTGAAGAAATCAAGTCCTAAAAACTTCCATATCTGGCCTAAGCTTACCCCCATGTTCCTTTTTTTTTAGGACCAAGATTAGTACCTTGGGTATGGCCTTGTTAAAAATACCGTCATGAGAAGTGGGCCTTGGCCAGGGATTGTCACCCGTATTACACACCAACCTCGGGACTTCTGATTCTGAACAAGGAAGAGGTCGTGTCACTAGGGAGGCACTTGTTTTCAAAATCCAAAAACATCAAATATTTTCAAAATCCAAAAACATCAAATATTTTCAAAATCCAAAAACATCAAATATTGTTCAAAATCCAAATATTTTCAAAATCCAAAAACACCAAATATTTCCAAAAAAAAAAAACCAAATATCTGCGAAAATCCCACGAAAAAATTAGATGTTTTCCAAAACTCCATCATGTGCATAGCATGCATTGCATTTTCATTATGCTTTCCGCCTATTTAATAAGGCTCCACCCCTTGACCAAATATCAAGAAACGGTCATTATCTAACTTGCTTCAAGGTAAGGGGTTGAGTCTAAGAACAAATCTAACTTGTTTCATGTTTGAGTGTATACAGGCAGCAGGACAAGTTCGAAGTGATAATTCACAAAAATGCAGGTCAAAGGCTGTAACGCATCAATTCCAGAACGCCACATGAATATAACGGTCTCCCTTCGGCCGTTGCTTCCTTCAGGCATGTGGCTTTTATTTCATCAAACATTGTCCCTCTGACGGTCTGGTCTATACCGTCGTTTGTATATAACGGCCCATCTCCCATCCGTTACTTGCTTCAGAGAGCAGGATTGATAATGCTTTCGTTCTGACGGCTCATCGTTAGACCGTCGTTCTTTACAGCGGCCCATCGCCCATCCGTTACATCTTCCAGAGGCTCTGCCTCTTCACATCACTTTGGCCATTCAAACCACAAAACTCACATCCGTTCAGTTGAAGCAATATCATCTCATTCAAGCAAGATTAAACGAAATATAACATTCATAAAGATTCCAACTTTGATTGTTAATAACAAACAACTTCTCTCATGAACAAAATAAAATCAAGGCACATTCAATTTCTTATCCGCAAGAGGGCGGATTCTTCTCAACTCTTTCACGTAATCACGGCGTACTGCGTCGTCCTCTTCAACTTCTTCTCGCCACGGGCGCACCTTGCTGATCTCCCACATGGTCTGCGCCGTCCGTACTACTCTTTCGTCTTCCTCGGTCCCCATCTTCCTAGGTAGAAGGGGAGGGCAGTGTGATAGTGCAGGACCTTCGGTTCTTGGAAGTCCGATCTGAAGGTGGCACCGGTGCGGGTTGTAGATCGCCATGGTGGTATTCCCCACTAGCTGGAGGTCCAAGCTTTGACGCCGCGGTATTTTAAGAGGAATACTTCGAAGGATTCTTGGTCGCATGATGAACTTATCTATTGGCAGAGTGTTGAAGAAGAGGTGCCATTCATCCCGCGTTTTCTTGTCCGCCGTCTTGCATTCGACCTGAGAAGAGTATCCAAATGCCCCTCCAATGAAGAAGAGAGGGTGGCTCCCGAAGATTCGGCTAGTTGAAGTTATGTCTTCCTTTTGTTGGAATTTGACTCTCACTCCTATCCAGCACTCAAGGAGTATCATGGAGCCGAACAAAAGTCCTCCTAGGCAAGCCGAGCTAAGTCCTTCATAGAGGTATGAGAGGACCGCTTGAGAGATGGACATTCCCCGCCACAGCCCGCTAATAATGCTAAGATTTTGGATGTCTAAAAGGTGGTCGGTCGTGGTAAAAAGGAAGACTCCGCATAAGCAAACCGCCACCACCTTGGCTATTGCCTCATGTCTCTCCCACTTATTTTTACAATGAGACACTATCCATTGCGCCAAGGGTATCAAGTGAATATGGTGTGGGCTGATCATGGTCCTCACGTCCTTTGGATTATGGATGAAATCACTCAAGATCGAGGATGGGTCGATAGGCTCTATTGTGTAGCAAACCCGGTCTTCATCCCCCGCCTTAGTCTTAGGAAAGGCTAGGTAGGTCTCTACCTCTTCTAATAGGACTGTTGCTTCGAAGGAAGGGAAGATGAAGGTATGAGTTTGTGGATGCCATAGTTCTACAAGAGCTGAAATACTTGGCCAATCTAAGGATAATTTCTGGAAATTTTTGCCTAAAACCAAGAGTGGTTGAAGGTGCCAAGCTTTAAGGATGGATGTGACTTCTATAGGGAGGGCCTTTACCATGGGAGCCACCCACTTCAGATTAGAGTAGCATCTTGGGCCAGGAAGAGGCTTGAAGAAAGAAGGAGAAGAAGAAGTCATAAAACGAATTGAAGTGCAAAATTTTCTGAACTTGGATGTGTTGTTGAGGGACTTACCACCCTTTGAACATTGGAGCTTAAGTGCTTGGGAATTGATGTCAACCGTTGGAGCTCTCCATGTTCTTTTCTGGCAGCTTTAGGTCTGGTGTAGACCTTCTCCTCCATAGCCATCACCTCGAAGCTTCTCTTCATCTTGATTTCTGCCCTTAGGAGAGGTTCTTCAACCCTAAAGCAGAGGTTTTTAGCAAAGATACGATTTTGGTTGAGTTTCCAAGTTTTAAAGGTTTAATTTTGGCTTTGAAAAGATAAGACTTGAGTTGGAAGGCTTTATCTTCAATCTAGATAAGTTCTAGTAATGGATTAGATGGCTAAACCTCGGGTTTAAGTTCTCACGGCTCAATCCGTCTCGGAATACAACCCAGGATCTAACGGTCTATCGTACGGCCGTTATTTCACTCCGACGCGCCAACCTAGGCCGTCGCATTTTCCTGTGGGTTTAATTTCCCCGATCATGTTCTGTGGAGATTAACGGTCTAAGGGCTGACCGTCGTTTCTTGTAACGCGCGAACCCTGAGCCGTTACACTCTCAACCACTCAATTCTTTCTACTCTGGGCTAAGCACTACCTGACGGTCCTGGTTGTGGCTGTTGCTTCATTCTGACGCGTCTACTTTAGGCCGTCGCATTTTCTGCTAGTCGCCCTGCAAACTATAGTTCTGCCATGATTAACGGTCCAGCGTCAGGCCGTTATTTACCGTTGACGCACCAGAGGTGGACCGTCGTTTTTCCTGCAACCTCAGCTACAGGATGGGCCTCCGTTATGATTAACGGCCTTTGGCTAGCGCGTCGTTTGATTATGACGGTCTGATCCTAGACCGTTACTTTCTCTGCTGCTGAAATCAGGCTATTCCTTCTACCCTTGCCTAGACCTGGCGGTCTCTCGCATTATACACCTCATTCTCTCTACATTTTCACACACATACACACATACAAATAACTCATGCATACATTCCGACCTATGTCTCACACCTCGTCCGCGCATGCATTTTCAAACACATAATCACCTACCAAAACCATTCATCCATTCATTTCATCCGTCCCTGCACATTCAAACACACATCCATTCATTCACGTTTGCACAAAATAAATAGAAAACCCAAAACAGATTTCATTCCATAAAGTTACATACAAGTGATAAGAAAACATAAAAATGTCATCATTCGGCCGGCTTATCCGCCGGACCGCCATCATCCTCTCTATCCTCGGGTCTCCTCGCGGGTGGCGGCGCTATCGAAGCACTCTCCTCCTGCTGTCCCCGCTCCGCCCTCTCATTCCTTCGTTGACCGGAGGAGCAGACAAGAAAATCCCCTACCGAGCCGCTCGGGGCAGCACTCCTCCGTACCCCACTCTGGGAAGCACTCCGCTCCGGTCCCCGGCCTATCATCCGGACCGTCCACTCCAGCGTCCGCAGCTCGATCTTCAGCATGAAGATCTGACGCCGCGTTTCCCGTGCCTCGGTCCGGTAGCAATCCAAGTCCGCCGTCCCGATTCGGAGCTTCTCCACCTCAGCTTGAGCTCGAGCTAACTCCGTCCGTAGTCGCTCCCCCTCTGCCTCATCCAAGCGTCGCGGGGTCTCCACTCTCAGCTGGGCCATCTCTGCCCGTACAAGCTCTGTCTCCGCTCGGGCTCGATCAGTCTCAGCCCGGCTTCTTTCTGCCTCTATCCTCGCCTGCCTGGCCTCGGCCACCGCTGCTGCTAGCTCTCTCGCCTGTAGATTGCATTTCATATAGTTAATCATAAGGCATTTTTAGGCAAGATCATAAGCATGAGCATTTTTAGCATCTTACCCGCTCCGCGAGGGTGGCCTCCGCCTCCTCGGCCCAGGCAACCGCCCGAGCAAAGTCAGCCTCCTGCTCAGCCCTGCCTCCCGCAGGCTGTGAGGAGGACGATGGGGCATCCGGTCCGGCTCGTTGGGCTCTCTCGGCCCGCTGCATTTAGAAGACAGGGTTAGGGATCATGGTTAATCAGCATGTGCATCATAAACATCAATTGTCATAATCATAAGCATTTTAAGTCTAGGTTTTAAAGTCTCACCAGGAGCTCCAGAGCGGTCCGGTACCCGTCCCGCTGCTGGATGGTGGAGTGGAGTAATCCCTCCAGCTCAGCTATCCGTCCCTTAGGGTCTAGCTGCATGTAGAAAGCATGAGTCAGTACGTCTATCACATTGCATTTTTTTGCATATAGAAAGAGTTTAAGTTTTTGCATACCGGTCGTCGGGTGCCTCGGTACACCCAGTCGCCGTAGAGTCGAGCAAAGGCCTTCAGATATGCCTCATCGCTCTCGTCTCGTTCCTTCACCGCTCGGCCCCGCCTGTTCCAGTCATGGACGTACTTCGCCATCCGGGCGCACCAATCCACATTGCCACTGATGCCCCTTGCTAACTTGCCGGGGTGGTCATCGCTGTGGCGTGGAAAGGTCACCTCGGGCTGATGTAGTCCCCGGGTCCGCGGGATCAGCCTGTAGAGCAGAGGCTCGATGATATGGATGCAATGCAGCCATATGTCTCGTCCCCGGTATGACGAGGCCGCCTCTACCCACGGCTGTCCCGTGTAACCCTCGCCGCGGTATGGGGTCCATCTCACCTGAAAGCATTTAGTTCATTCATCAACATTAGCATATAAAAGCATTAAAGGCATTAGAGGTATTTAAAAAGCATTTAGAAGCATATAGAAGCATATAGAAATCATTTTGAGTTCTGGACTCACCGACGTATGTGGGAAGGAGTCCAGGTCATCCTGGATCGTCCGGGTCAATCTGATGATCGACCCTGTGTCCCTCGCCACCGACCAACGCCTTGCGATCGGTATGCGGTCGGGATGGAGTAGCACGCCGCTCCCGATGCCCGGGAGGTACATATATCTCCAGATCTGCATTTTTAGAAATCAGGTCAGTCACATGGCATATCATAAACATTTTGGCATAAAAGAAAGCATTTAAAGTGCATTCACCTGTAAGAAAGGCGAGAAGCCACCCAACATCGTCTGCCGGTCCATAGTGCTCAGGGACTCGAACAGGAATGCGAGCACTGCTGCTCCCCAAGCATATCTCCCAACTCTGTGCAAGTGCTCTATCATCAGCAGCAGTCTGCAGCTGATGACGTCTGCCTGAGTCGCGAAGAGGAGCTTCCCGAATAGCAGCATCAGGAAGCGTCTGAGCACTCTATCTCCCTCAGGTCCTACCTCCGCCGCCATGCGAGGGTGCACCTGGTCTATCACTCTTCCCAAATGCTCCTCGGGTAGCTCTCCTACAGCTATCGCCGCTCCTCTCAGTCCCAGGCTCTCCTGCAGTACTGATCTCGAGAGCTGGGAGGAGGACTGTCCCGGCCTGATCAAATCTAGCCCGAGCAGCTGCTGTGCCATCTCCCGGTAGTCGCCGTAAGTCCATCCGGTCACTGCGGCTCCGTGGGCTCTCAATCCCATAATCCTCGCTATGTCTTCCAGCGTGGGGATCATGTGGCCCCACGGGAAGATAAAAGCTCTGCTGATCGGGTCCCATCTCTCGTGCAGCACGTACAGTAGCGGAGTGTCCATCCGGATCACCTCGATGCTGAGCACCTCGGCGAATCCCATCCCAGCTAGTCGCTCCCTCTGGTAATCGGGCAATGCCTGGTACACTGCCCGGATCTGTAGCCAGGAGATCCTCATTCTTCTTTTCCCCTGTATTGCATCATTAGTTAGTTCATGGCATCCTATGATCATTGCATAAGCATTTTAAAATTGAAAACTAAACAAAATTTTGAAAATTGAAAACCCTAAAAATAGTTTAAGACCCTGGCAGATGTGACGGCCCTGGGGTAGGGCGTCGTTTGCTTCTGACGGACTCAGGGTGGTGCGTCAGGCAAGTGACGGTCGCTGGCAGGACCGTCACATTGTCTGCGTTTGGAGGTTTTTTCCCTTGTATCCCCGTGGCTTCCCACCTTGGCCGAATGGCCTACAATTGTTCCTAGGGGGTTCGTAGACCCATTTCTACCCTTATATCCCACATGCATTCATAATAAAATTAAAAAAAAATCAAAATTGAAATTAGGGTGAGGGGACCTACCTCTCGATCTATGCCTCTCTTCCTCTTCTTCTCTGGTTCTTTGGGTTCCTCTGCACCCAATGGGGCTTCCCCTTGGTCCTCCACGACCGTGGGAGCTTCTTCTTCTTCTCTTGGGCTTCTCCTCGTCGTTTCCTCTTCCGTGACTGGCGGGATCACCTCCCGTTCGAGACGGCGGTGGAACCGCTGTATGGCCATCCGTTTCCCTCTCTCCCTCCTCTGTGGTGGTGGCTGGGGAGCCTCGTCGCCGGCCATTACGGTGGTGAGGGCGGTGGTCGCCGGAGGGTTTCTCGGTTTGGGTTTTGGGGCGTTGAGTGTTGAATGAATGGGCTATGACTGTTCGGTTGTTTTTTTTGAATGCTCAGGAAATATGACGGTCTATCGTCTGGCCATTACATCCTTCTGGCGCGTCTGGATGTGACCGTTACATATGATTGGACTGTTTTATTGAAGAATGTGAACCGCCTGGTTTATGACGGACTAGGGATGGTCCGTTACTTGATGTGACGCCCTTTCATCAGACCGTTACAAACTTGCAAGTTTCTTGATGAATTAAATGGTCTATTTGATGTCAAAATGGTCCCATATTCTGTCAAAAATGTTCATTGTTGATGCTTCTCGCACGTACAAATGGTTATGCCTTGAATTATGATCATATTCATTTTTTGGCTAACCTATCTTTTATGAAGGAATTTGTGAATGAAATCGCGCTTTGCCCTCCGTCCGGAAGGTAAGTCAGGTATTGTATCTCGTCCCTTATCCCTTAATGCATTACTATATGTTATCTACGATGTTATCTCGAGAACCAGCTGGTCATTCATGTGTTCCAGGATCTGATGTTCCCCTTAAACAAAAATGATGATGATCTAAGTTCACATGTTTAATCGTTGGATAGGCCGTTAGATTGGAATAAGTTTGGGGATGATGGTTCTATCTTGCACGCCGTGGTTGCAGATGGTGTCCTGACCCTAATTTCTCTGGTCTAGCAATATTATTCTCGAGTATCTTGATATTTTATCTTTCTTTGCATTTGTTTTAAAGATTTCTTTTCCTTTAGCCCAGCATGCATCATACGCATTCTTTGAGCATTCATGAGCTTCATTTGTTCAAGTGTCTCAGTGTTGGTGAATAGCAGTGTTCTTGATCTCGGATAAGGAGAATCATTCCACTCTGAATTAGAAGGTTTTCCTTCGATCTGTTCGCTTGATCTGGTTGGCTGAAGATTCCTGTCTGGAGTTTAGTCTCTTGTTCTTTCCGTTGCCTCCGGCGGCTAGCCGTGTTTCCTTTCCTTAGTTATTAGCTCCTCCAGACTTGCATCCTTTGGTTGGCTATTTCCTTGTGATCAGTTTTGAAGCTTTCCAGAAAATTCCTATCGCTTGTTGGTTGAGAACGGGTGTCGTTTAGCATAACGCCCTCATTTTGATCCACTCCGCTTCATTTCTGCTTCATCTCCATGTTCCATTTCGCTTTCGCTTCACCTCCGCTCGTTCCCCTGCAAAGAGGACGTTAAGGAGGGGCATCTGTTGACACCCGTTTTATACCTAATAAGTCGGGTCATCTCCTTATTCATTCTATATGATGCTCCAAGTCATTCACTCTTCATTGAGTCTCTTGATTAGTTGAAGCCTATTTCTTGGGTCTTAACTCCTTGATCAGATATGGTTCCTTGTGGCTATTTCATTGGATGAATCTTAGCAATGCCTCTACTCCTTTATACCTCTATGATAATAACGGTCGGTCCTAGGCACGTTGTTTCGCTCTGACGGATGGGTCCTGGACCGTTACTCTTTGAAGAGTCCTAAGGCTTAAGGCCTCATTTTAAAGCTTATCCTTTTGGTTACACGTTGATAATAACGGTCTGTAGTGCAGCCGTTGTTTCATTCTGACGCCCTATGTCTTGGCCATTGCTTCCTTGCAGAGTCCAACTTGTTGGGTCTTCTTCCCGTTGATCTTATCTTTTAGGGATAAGGTTGATAGTGACAGATGTTCCTTGGTGCGTTATTTCCAAGTGACGGTCTGTCGTGTGGCCGTTACTTCCTTCAGAGAGTCCTAACAGTTCAGGCCTTTTCTCTGCTACTCCGTGGCCGAAGATAAGGGTTTGGATTGACGATATCTCTTTCAAATCTGATCCTCAGGATCTTTTGTTTGATTCTGTGGACTCTTGGTGATATTATCTTCAGGGATTTGCTAAGAGTTATCCCTTTATCTTGCTGAATTATCCTCTGCTCGACCTGAGAGTTTGAGGGTCTATAAATAGAACCCTTGACTTCATGGCCCAGATAGGAGGATTTTGAAATTCACGACGAAGTGCTGCCGAACTCAGGAGCCATCTTCATCCAAGAGGAACTGTTTCCCACGTTCATCCATCTCATAATCAAGGGAGTACTTTGGTTTTAGTCTTTCAAGTTCATCATCACATGCTTAAGTTCTTCCCTGGTTTTTCCTCAATCAAAGCATTGTCCCTCCTCTTTCTCCACATTTTTTCACTGTTCTCTAAGCATCCAAACATCCTCCTAATCTTTTAAAAATGCCCAGAGAGGTTAAAAAACCAAAAACTCCCCGGTAATCCCCTTTCCTTTTGATGTCCTTAAGTTCTTTGAGAATTGATGCTATATTATTGAAAGGGCTAATTTGGGTTATTTTGTTCTTGTCTTCTACATCTTTGGCAGGTTTACAGGTTCACCAGTACGAGGCCCAAGTCTTCTAGCCGGCTGGAAGAGTTGGAGTTAAAAGAATCTACACTTTGCTACTGCAGGTTATCTGACGGTCTGGTGCAGGCGCGTCATCTTCTCCTGGCGGTCTATCGTGTGGCCGTCACTTTCCAAGTAACGCACAGGGTCCTGGCCGTTATTTCTAGCTGACCTGCAGGCTCTCTTTGGTTTTCTCTCCCGTGGGCGGGTGCTTCATCCACCTATTTCCAAGGTATTTACAGGTCTTTTACTTGTTTTTACTTTGGTGGCGATCACATCTTTCCTTAGTCTTGGGCATTAGCTTTCTCATTCATCACATATCTCTTTTATTTTCTTGCATGCTCCACCCCTTGCGGTGTGTTTTATTTACTCTTTTGCTCCACGCCCCGGCGTGTGTTTTCCCTTTTCTTTAGCGTAGTTTGAGAGAGATAGCATGCCCATGCTAGAGCTAGCTTTGATTGCCTAGGTTCATGATCACATGTTCATAGGTTAAGAGAGGATCTTTGATTACTTGCTTGTCATTTCATCATTCAAAACTCCAAAGAAAAGATAGATAGACAAAATAAAATCAACAGATGATTTTTTGGCGATCACGGTGGAACAACTTGTGCCAATCGTGCTTTTGATTCCTGTTTGAACCTGCCATCATCTGCCTATTTGGTTTCCCTTGGATTTCTCTCTTATTCTTGCTGAATCTGGTTTTCTGAGTATTCTGACGGCCCTGTGTCCCTGCGCTACAGACCTCTGACGCAGGGGCATTAGACCGCCACTTTTGTTCTGCTGTGTGAGCTTCCACGGGTTTTCCTGTTATTTCTGTCCGATTTTGGCTCTGGCTCATTTGACGGACCCATCTCCCTGCGTTATATTATTTCTGGCGGTCTGGCCTTCGACCGTTATTTTACTCTGACGCAGGGTTCTTAGACCGTCATACTCCTGACAGGTACGCATCCGAGGTGCATTTACTTCCGCAGTTTCTGCTGTGATTTGGTGCTTGGGTGATACCTGACTTTCTCCTTGCTTTGTTCATATATTCATATCATTGTGTGCATCATTGATTGCTAGATTTTAGGCTAGACATTACATGCACTCCGGTGCACATATGGTCATTCATCTGGTCATATCTTAGATTGCATTTTCCTACCTTGTTGTGAGGACCTCCCATCTCCATATTCCTTGGGGCCGACTAGGAAATCACACCAGGGACCTCCATAAGCCCCCGCGAGCCATGGATTCCCACACGGACGTCGGGCTGGTTGTACCTTTCCCACCCCGTGTCTAGGGTTGCATAAGTGAAGGAGTGATTACACTTAGAGTCAAACCAAGTCTCATACCCATCTCCTGCTAGGAACCTATTGTTGAGAGCACATATTAATCAATTCACTAAAGTTTCGAAGGAGGAATCACAAGAATTGGGTTGCATCATCTTAAATAACTTGGTTGCCTTTGAGTGTCTTCATCTTTTATTACTTGCATCTTGTTACAATCACCTAAGTTTGGTTGCTTATTGTGTGTTTTTGTGTTGGTTGTTTTTGCATTTTGTCAAGGTTACCAGTTGCATGTGGAGTTGTTTTCGTCCATTCGAATCATCTCCTCAAGTCAATTCCTTCTTCACATTCTATTCCAATCCTCTTTTCGAGTCCACCATGGCATCCTTTAATCCTCCCCGCTCCCAAGAGGACTCCCTTCCTCAAGGGCTCCTTGAGAACCCTCCTAGGGTTGTTACCTTTTCCTCCGGGGAGGGGACTACCCCTCTTCCGTCCTCCACTTCTATGGAAGGTGGTCAAGCTACCCCTTCTTTCTCCACTCCTTCCGCGGGCTCCGTCCTTCAGATGATGGACCAATTGGATCCGGCCCAACCCCAAGTTCTTTATCACACCATGCAAGGGTCCAACGCATCTCCTTCTACCATCATCCAAAATCAATCCAATCCTTCCACTGTTGGGCTCCCCGCTCAGCCCATTCCAATTGACCTTACTCCGGTCCAACCACGGACCATCACTTTCACGGGCATGGAAACGGGCCAGTCTTCCAATTCGGCCCAACAATCTTTCGATAAGGGAAAGTCGCCCATCCCTTCTTTTGTTCAAATGGATCATTACATATCTGCTCCGGTAGCTCCGCAAGTTCTCATGGGCCCTTCCGACTTCTTACGCTCTCAGCAAGGGGCGGCCCAAGCTTATCCTAATCCGGGTCAAGCTTATACCCAATATCCTTCTTACGGGCCCCCCATCCCTACTGTTTATCCCTCCACTCCTTCCTGTGGGCACCCACCTTCTGCCACAACCGTTCCATCTGCACCTCACATTCAATCAGCATCTTTCACCGCCCCTGCTCCCTCCCGAGAGCAGGACTTGCTCGACAAGTGGGCCGCCATGCAGCAGCAACTCGATTTCCTCCAGAAGCGGGTTGGCCCACAATCTTTGGCCGATATTCCTGTTCCGAGCTTCCAGAATATCCGATTCCCTCCTCAATCAGAGCTCCCCAACTACCGCAAGTACGACGGGAACAGCAATCCCTTTATTCATGTGAGGGATTTTCTATATGAATCGGCGCAATTCCAGTATGATGATCGCCTTATGGCGTATTTATTCCGCCGATCTTTAGATGGTGTTGCTCTGGAATGGTTCTATTCTCTACCACTGGAAGAGGCTGAGAGTTTCAAGGTAGTCAAGGACAAGTTCATCCAGCGGTTTCAAAACAGGGTCGGCCCAGAATACTCGTTCACAGATCTGGTGGCCGAGAAGATGAAACCAGACGAGGAGTTTGCCACTTATGCAGACAGGTGGAGACAGATGGCCGCTAGAGTGCCTGGCCACATCCCGGAGGAAGAGAAGGTCAAGCTGTTGATTTCAAATGCTACTCCAACCTTCCGGAATATCCTGGCAATGAACATAGCCAACATGCATCAGCTCTACAGCCGGGCGCGCTTCATCCAGACCCAGTTTAAGGATTCCCCCATCCACTCTTTATTTGGAAACCAAAAGCCCAAGTACCACAAGAAGCCACAAGGGCCGGTTACCGAGGGAGTCCAGACGAATGAACAAGTGCAAGCCGTTGCCTTCCCATTCTAGGCCGCACCATTCCGCTTCCCCCAAAACCTCCGCAATTCCCAAAACCCCACTCCACAAAACTTCCAGGCAACCCCACAAAACCCTCTGCCTACCTTTGTCACTCCACAAAATGCCTTCACCAATCCGCAACAACCACCACCTCCGCAATACCACAATGTCCCTCCACCTAATGGCTATAACAACAACCCTAACAGCAAGCGCCCGGCTCCCAGGAGATCTCAATACCCTCCATTGCCAGAGACACTTACAGATATCTTCTCCGCCCTCATGTCAGTGAATGCGATCCAACTTCCTCCAGAACAGCCTACTTGGAACCCAGCCGTTGATCAGACTAAATATTGTATGTTCCATAGGCAGCCGGGCCATACCATAGAAGGATGTTTTCAGTTCTGGGATCTGGTATATGATCTCCATGAAGGGCAAAGGATAGATTGGGCCGCAATGCATCGGGCCATTGTTGAGATCAAGGAGAAAAGAGGGCAGCAGCCGAGGCTGCAAGTGCAGCAGCAACAGGCACCGCAGCCGCAGCAGCCGCCACAACAGCAACCACAGCAACCACAGTAGGTACAGGACCTGGGCATCCATCAGAATTCGATGCCGAACCACCCACCCGCTCCTCAGCAGCAGCCGCCAGCACCAGCACAAGTAAATGTAGTCCAACCACCGGCCCCCAATGCCGGGTGGTCTTTTGATGATGACAGTGTCGCACCACAAGTCATGGCCCTCCACCATAACCACCGCAATCCTCTCACTCCCTCCTTCGTCCTTCCTGCACACCCAACATCCCCTCCATTCATCCTCCCAATTTCACCCGCTTCAGCAAATTCCTTACCACCCACCATTCCAGCATACCCTCCACCACTTAACCCCGTCACCGTCATCACACCACCATCCAACCCTTCATCCATCCTTACCCTTCCGCTAGCCTTCCTCCACCCGCGTCGACACTCATCACTACCCTGCCTTCCACCAACCCTTCACCCATCATCCGCTCATCACCCACTGCCACCACCAACCTTACGCTCCACCAAACCGTCTCCCCCGTACCACCTGTTCCATTCATACACCCCGTAGGGCCCATCATACTATCTTCAGATGCTACAGCGAATTGTGCTCTGAGGAGCGGGAAGATGTTCCATCGGAATTGCCCCACTACTTCTAATACCCAGTCCTCCCAGCCAACGGCCGAGCAAGAAGAAACTGAACTGCTGCCATGTACTCAATATGATTTGTTACATCATCTAGACCGGGTGCCCACTAAAATATCTGTGCTAGAGCTGATCAAAAGGTCTACCCTTCATCAGGATGCACTAAGAGACTTTTTACAGAAGGTAATGGTCAGTGAAGATATGGCAGTCGACAACTTACTGACTGCACTAGCAACCATCTCCAAAGGGCCGGTAATTACATTCTCAGAAAATGAGCTAGCACCTCCGGAAGCTCAGCAAATGCCGCTCTGCATTACAATCACTCTGAACAAAGTCAGCATTGAAGCAGCGCTGGTTGACACGGGGGCTTCAATTAATGTTTGTCCACTTAGCACCCTCCGAGCATGCAACATATCTGAAGAGTTATTACGGCCTACCCCCACCACTATAGCAGCGTATGACAACTCGAGGCGAGCGTGTCACGGGGTGATCACCATTCAGGCAGAGCTCGGGCCCTTTACAATGGCCGTGGAATTCTATGTGCTCGATATCGACCCTATGTTCAAGGCTATCCTGGGTCGTCCGTGGATTGATACACTCGGTGCCATGCCTTCCACCGCACATCAGTGCGTCAAATTCCCCTTCCAAGGGAGGGTCGTTAAAGTTAAAAGCTTGTCCGTGGTGCAGACAGTTAAGGCCATATTAGAGCAGGTTCTTCCCCCACTTTGGCCAAGCAGCCGGCCCGTTATATCAGTGTTGGACTTGAACTTCCCCTGGGCGTATGCATCTCCCAAGCCCACCGCTACTCCAGTCAACATCAAAGTGAAGCCGCAGATTCGAGATTCCAAAGGCTGGAACATCATACTGAAACTAGGCTATCAACCGGGGAGAGGCCTCGGTGTGCAATTACAAGGAATGACCAAGCCCATACCCAAGGGAAGAAAAATGGGCAGGAGAGGTCTCGTCTACAAAGAGACTGCATTATCAATGATGGGTGATTCTGGGCCACTCACCTGGGATTATCACCAGCATTTTGTCAGAGGGCCTCTCCAGCCCGGTACATTAGCTTCAAGACCAGTTCAGCCAGAAAGAGATGCAGTCTGTCCAATTACCAACCCGCCCCCATTGCCGGGAGGGTCAGATGATGATATGCTCGACTATGGTCAGGCCTTGCAACGGCTCTTTCATGAGGAAGAATGTCAAAAGAAGCAAGAGGTTCGGCTTGTACAATGGAGGCCGAAGAAGCAGCCTATTGTTGATTTACAGAAGGAGGGGAGCTCTCCAATTGCCTTTTCTTGGTCTCCCTCACGCTTCCAATCTATTTTCCAGCAAGGGGACTTCATACCCCGCCTTCCTCCTATCATAATAAATCCATCCTTTATTGATCCGTTAGAATTTCTATTTGTTCCTTGTGCTTGCGGGAGGTGCCCACCCATTGATCTATCCACTCTCTTCACTCCTCCTCCTCCCAACGCCCAACTCCACGAGATGTGGTTCTCTTCTTCCGATCCTTTCTTCGACTGCATTTTCCCCGAGCTGTTCCCTATGCAGCTCCCACCTCCTCCATCTTGCTGTGTAGTCTCCGCTGATCTCCAAAAAAAAACGTCAAATTTGAAACGGAGATTTCAGTGGAAGATTACGCTATCCTGTCACCATCCTCCTCCCAGGGGCACGAGTCCCCTGCTCCTTCCCTTCCACTAGGCCTTCTGTCCCCTAGGTTAGGATTAGGGTCCGTCGAGTCTAGGGAATTAGAGTCAGTTAGATCTAGAGAAGTAGGGTCTTGTTCCAGGTCGTCCAACCCTTCCTCTGCTGAGCCGCGCTCGCTGGCGCATCCTTCCCGATCTGTTCCTGATAGGTTCTTGCGAGATTTAGCTCAACGTTGCCATGCTCTTTTGAAGTGCCCGGAATTTGTTGCTATGGCAATTGTGATTGAAGATGAAGAGGAAATAGAAGGGGTATGGAGCGATGACGGATTAGGCGTCTATGAGATTTTGGATGAGAAGGATCCAATTAATGAAGACAGCGATGTAGATGACACCGCTGACTTATACGCACAAGGATTGAAAAGATTCGACGAGACGTCGACGTCGGTGGACGAACCTACAAAGGAAATCAACATGGGAACCGAAGAAGACCCAAGGCCCATCATGATTGCTGCTAATCTCCCTTCACGAGTAGAAGAGGAATCGATTAAGGTTCTAAGGGAGTATAGCGATTCCTTCGCCTGGTCTTACGAGGACATGCCAGGTCTTGACCCCTCTTTAGTGGAACATCGACTCGTGCTTAAACCAGGGGCAACACCTGTGAAACAAAGGTCAAGAAGATTTCACCCCCACATGGCCTTGAGGATCAAAGAAGAGGTCGACAAGCTATACAAAGCCAGATTCATCAGAGTAGTTTTATATCCTCAGCGGGTGGCAAACATAGTCCCGGTTCTTAAGAAAGATGGAAAAGTGCGTATATGCATTGACTTCAGGGATCTTAACAAAGCATGTCCCAAAGATGATTTCCTGCTACCCCATATAGACGTCCTAGTGGATAATACAGCCGGGTATGAAGCTCTCTCATTCATGGATGGATACTCGGGCTACAATCAGATCCGTCTCGCTCCGGAATATCAAGAGAAAACTTCCTTCACCACGCCCTGGGGCACATATTGTTATGTGGTTATGCCATTCGGTCTGAAGAACGCAGGTGCCACTTATCAAAGGGCGATGATGGCCATCTTCCACGACATGATGCATATCTATATGGAAGCTTACGTGGATGACATCCTGGTGAAGTCAAGAACTAAGGAAGAACACCCCTCTATCCTGGCTAAGGTGCTGCAGAGAGCCAGGGAGTACAAGCTCAAGATGAATCCGAAGAAGTGCGTATTCGGAGTCTCCTCAGGGAAGCTGCTAGGGTTCATAGTAAGCAAACGGGGGATCCAGATTGATCCTAATAAAGCACAGGCCGTCATGGACATGCCTCCGCCAAAGAACATTACGGAACTTCGAGGATTGATTGGTAGATTGCAATTTATCAGAAGATTCATATCTCAGCATTCTCAAAGGTGCCGTCCGTTTTATGAATTGCTTAAGGCGGGGGTCAAGTTTGAATGGAATGAAGATTGTCGGAAGGCCAATGAGGACCTCAAGGAATATCTATCCAATCCCTCGGTTCTGCAACCTCCTGTCCCTGGGAAACCCCTAATACTATACATCTCGGTTATTGAGGACTCCCTAGGGGCGGTTTTAGCACAAGTAGATGACGAAGGGAAAGAGCGGGCTGCTTACTACCTTTCTCGGTTGTTTAATCCAGCTGAATCCAAGTACACCGCTATGGAGAAGACTTGTGCCGCCTTAGTATGGGTAGCTCAGAAGCTGAAACACTACTTCCTTGCCCACCCAGTTAGGTTGATCTCTAGAATGGACCCGATCCGCTATCTCTTAGAAGAGCCTGTCCTTTCTAGTAGGTTAGCTCGCTGGCAGAGCTTCCTCTCTCAGTTCGACATCACCTTTGTTGTTCAGAAGGCAGTCAAAGGATATGCCATTGCTGAGCATCTCACCCATCTCCCCATCCCTCACACCGATTCCATTCAGGACGATTTCCCTGATGAGCATCTTTCTGTTATCTCTCATCACCCCTTCTGGTCTCTGCACTTCGACGGTGCGCTCAACTCTCAAGGCCGAGGGATCGGTGCTGTTCTGCTTACCCCAGAGGGGGTAACCATTCCCTTTGCTTATCAACTTCGGTTTCCTGCTACCAACAACATCGATGAGTATGAGGCTCTCCTGGCCGGCTTGAAGCACACCTACCTCTTAGGTGCGCGTTATTTGAACATCATAGGAGACTCTCAGCTCGTCCTACGGCAAGTTCTGTCCACTTACCATACTCGTGACCCCAAGCTCAAGCCTTATCAAGATTTGGTCACGCTTCTCGCTAGGCAATTCTGTAAGCTGATCTATATCCACACTCCCCGTTCTCAGAACATTCTAGCAGATGCTCTGGCATCTCTTGCTTCCTCCCTATCCTTCCCTCTCAGTCGGAGTACTGAGACTATCGTCGTCCAGAGATTGGACGCACCCTCTCTTCAGGATCCTTGGTACCTTAATCTTAGGAAATCCGTAGAGGCGAAGGCTGAGAAGGAAGATCTCAAGGAAGTTTCACTAGCAGAACTAGAGGAGATTCTGGACGAAGAGGAATTACCTTGGTATCATGAAATCAAGTTGTTTCGCAAAGAGGAGTCGTTCCCAGAAGGGGCAACAACTGAGCAACGCAAGTCAATCAGAAGAGCCACCGTAAGGTACACCATTGTTGCAGGAAAACTGTACAGGCGCGCTACTAATGGAATGCTCATGAGATGCTTAGATGATGTTGAAGCTTGAAAGGTGGCTGAAGCCGCCCATTCTAGTGAGTGTGGAGGTCATATCAATGGCCAGGCTCTAGCAGAGAAGATCCTTAGGCAGGGCTAGTACTGGCCCACTCTAGAGGAAGATTGCTCCCTCTATGTCTGGAGGTGTCTTAAATGCCAACTCCATGCTGATAAAATTCATTCTCCAGCTTCATTGCTCCATCCCATGACTGCTCCTTGGCCATTCTCTATGTGGGCTTTCGACGTTGTCGGCCCGCTCGGTGATCCTAATTCTCAGATCAAGCAGAAATCCTTTATCCTTACCACCACTGAGTACTTCACCAAGTGGGCCGAAGCCGAGGCGTACGCAGAAATCAAAGCTACAACGGTGTGCCGCTTTATCATGAAGAATATCATCTCGCGGTTCAGAGTGCCAAGCAGCATCATCACCGACAACGGACCCCAGTTCGTCTCCCAAGAGCTTAAGGACCTCTGTAAGAAATTCAATATTGCATTGCATCATTCATCTCCATATTATCCTCAAGGCAACGGTCAAGCCGAGGCCACTAATAAAACCCTTCTCAAAATCATCAAGAAAACATGCGAAGCTCATAAGTTTTCTGATTGGCCGGAAAGATTAGTGGAAGCTCTGCGGGCTTATCGAACCTCCGTCTGTACCCCTACGGGACAAACTCCCTATTCTCTTACCTACGGGATGGAGGCGGTGCTCCCATATGAGATCCTGATCCCTTCCCTTAGAGTGCAGCTCGATAAGGAACTTAATCTCGATGAACGTCGAGAGGCGTTACTAGTCCAGCTGGAACTCTTAGATGAGAAGAGGATGAACGCGGCCGATCACATATCCGTTTATCAAAAGAGGGTTTCGCGTTATTTTCAAAAGAAGGTAATCGAACGAAAATTTCAAAAAGGTGATATGGTTTTGAAACGCAAATTCATTCGGTCTGCAGGTCCAAGGTCTAAATTACAACCTAACTGGGAAAGACCGTTTGTCGTAAAAGAAGCTTATCCAGGGAATGCTTATCGTTTAATAAATGCGGAAGGTGAGGAGCTCTCTCACCCGTGGAATGGGTTGTATCTTAAGCGTTTCTTTCCTTAGAGTCTAAGCCACGTGCTTCCCCGGCAGCATGATGCTCCCTCCTGTTTCACTAAGAAGGGTCCCGAGTAAGGCAATCACACACTACACGACATCCATGGTCAGGTTTTCGGATTCTAAAAGACACTGTTTCTCCTCGGCCATGCTTTAGGGGAAAATCGAAGTCCCTGTCCGCTTCATTTTTCGGCTGAATCCAGGGGCAAGAAGTGAATAAGGAGGCGACAACTAATCCAAACACCCTAACGAGAGGAGGTCTCAAATAGGGGCAAGTCCGTTATGACCTGATGCCACAAAAAATGAAAGGAAAAGAAAAGGGGTAATCTCTGCGACAAAGTCAAAAGCATCATCTCAAAAGTCTACTATTCCAAAACCCCAGGAATGCAAAAACAGAAAAGCTAGGCATGACAAGAGTGGCAGTATAGTTCCCCGCGGGACATCATGGGCCCGGTCGAATGCATGCCTAGAGTGGACGAAGGTTCGATGACGGACACAAAGCCCCGGCACAACAGACCTAATCTCTAACACGGTTGTACGGTGAAGAAATCAAGTCCTAAAAACTTCCATATCTGGCCTAAGCTTACCCCCATGTTCCTTTTTTCTTTTAGGACCAAGATTAGTACCTTGGGTATGGCCTTGTTAGAAACACCGTCATGAGAAGTGGGCCTTGGCCAGGGATTGTCACCCGTATTACACACCAACCTCGGGACTTCTGATTCTGAACAAGGAAGAGCTCGTGTTACTAGGCAGGCACTGGTTTTCAAAATCTAAAAAAAAAACACAAATATTTTCAAAATCTAAAAACATCAAATATTTTCAAAATCCAAAAACATCAAATATTTTCAAAATCCAAAAACATCAAATATTTTCAAAATCCAAAAACATCAAATATTTCAAAAAAAAACACCAAATATTTCCAAAATCCAAAAAAACCAAATATCTGCGAAAATCCCACGAAATTTTTTTTAGATGTTTTCCAAAAACTCCATCATGTGCATAGCATGCATTGCATTTTCATTATGCTTTCCGCCTATTTAATAAGGCTCCACCCCTTGACCAAATATCAAGAAATGGTCATTCTCTAACTTGCTTCAAGGCAAGGGGTTGAGTCTAAGAACAGATCTAACTTGTTTCATGTTTGAGTGTGTACAGGCAGCAGGACAAGTTCGAAGTGATAATTCACAAAAATGCAGGTCAAAGGCTGTAACGCATCAATTCCAGACCGCCACATGAATATAACGGTCTCCCTTCGGCCGTCGCTTCCTTCAGGCTTGGGGCTTTTATTTCATCAAACATTATCCCTCTGACGATCTGGTCTATACCGTCGTTTGTATATAACGGCCCATCTCCCATCCGTTACTTGCTTCAGAGAGCAGGATTGATAATGCTTTCGTTCTGACGGCTCATCGTTAGACCATCGTTCTTTACAGCGGCCCATCGCCCATCCGTTACATCCTCCAGAGGCTCTGCCTCTTCACATCACTTTGGCCATTCAAACCACAAAACTCACATCCGTTCAGTTGAAGCAATATCATCTCATTCAAGCAAGATTAAATGAAATATAACATTCATAAAGATTCCAACTTTGATTGTTAATAACAAACAACTTCTCTCATGAACAAAATAAAATCAAGGCACATTCAATTTCTTATCCGCAAGAGGGCGGATTCTTCTCAACTCTTTCACGTAATCACGGCGTACTGCATCATCCTCTTCAACTTCTTCTCGCCACGGGCGCACCTTGCTGATCTCCCACATGGTCAGCGCGGTCCGTACTGCTCTTTCATCTTCCTCAGTCCCCATCTTCCTAGGTAGAAGGGGAGGGTAGTGTGATAGTGCAGGAGCTTCAGTTCTTGGAAGTCCGATCTGAAGGTGGCACCGGTGCGGGTTGTAGATCACCATGGTGGTATTCCCCACTAGCTGGAGGTCCAAGCTTTGACGCCGCGGTATTTTAAGAGGAATACTTCGAAGGATTCTTGGTCGCATGATGAACTTATCTATTGGCAGAGTGTTGAAGAAGAGGCGCCATTCATCCCGCGTTTTCTTATCCGCCGTCTTGCATTCAACCTGAGAATAGTATCCAAATGCCCCTCCAATGAAGAAGAGAGGGTGGCTCCCGAAGATTCGGCTAGCTGAAGTTATGTCTTCCTTTTGTTGGAATTTGACTCTCACTCCTATCCAGCACTCAAGGAGTATCATGGAGTCGAACAAAAGTCCTCCTAGGCAAGCCGAGCTGAGTCCTTCATAGAGGTAGGAGAGGACCGCTTGAGAGATGGACATTCCCCACCACAGCCCGCTAATAATGCTAAGATTTTGGATGTCTAAAAGGTGGTCGGTCGTGGTAAAAAGGAAGACTCCGCATAAGCAAACCGCCACCGCCTTGACTATTGCCTCATGTCTCTCCCACTTGTTTTTACAATGAGACACTATCCATTGTGCCAAGGGTATCAAGTGAATGTGGTGTGGGCTGATCATGGTCCTCACGTCCTTTGGATTATGGATGAAATCACTCAAGATCGAGGATGGGTCGATAGGCTCTATTGTGTAGCAAACCCGGTCTTCATCCCCCGTCTTAGTCTTAGGAAAGGCTAGGTAGGTCTCTACCTCTTCTAATAGGATTGTTGCTTCGAAGGAAGGGAAGATGAAGGTATGAGTTTGTGGATGCCATAGTTCTACAAGAGCTGAAATACTTGGCCAATCTGAGGATAATTTCTGGAAATTTTTGCCTAAAACCAAGAGTGGTTGAAGGTGCCAAGCTTTAAGGATGGATGTGACTTCTATAGGGAGGGCCTTTACCATGGGAGCCACCCACTTCCGATTAGAGTAGCATCTTGGTCCAGGAAGTGGCTTGAAGAAAGAAGGAGAAGAAGAAGTCATAAAACGAATTGAAGTGCAGAATTTTCTGAACTTGGATGTGTTGTTGAGGGACTTACCACCCTTTGAACATTGGAGCTTAAGTGCTTGGGAATTGATGTCAACCGTTGGAGCTCTCCATGTTCTTTTCTGGCAGCTTTAGGTCCGGTGTAGGCCTTCTCGTCCATAGCCATCACCTCGAAGCTTCTCTTCATCTTGATTTTTGCCCTTAGGAGAGGTTCTTCAACCCTAAAGCAGAGGTTTTCAGCAAAGATACGATTTTGGTTGAGTTTCCAAGTTTTAAAGGTTTAATTTTGGCTTTGAAAGGATAAGACTTAAGTTGGAAGGCTTTATCTTCAATCTAGATAAGTTCTAGTAAGGGATTAAATGGCTAAACCTCGGGTTTAAGTTCTCACGGCTCAATCCGTCTCGGAATACAACCCAGGATCTAACGGTCTATCGTACGGCTGTTATTTCACACCGACGCGCCAACCCTAGGCCGTCGCATTTTCCTATGGGGTTTAATTTCCCCAATCATGTTCTGTGGAGATTAACGGTCTAAGGGCTGACCGTCGTTTCTTGTAACGCGCGAACCCTGAGCCGTTACACTCTCAACCACTCAATTCTTTCTACTCTGGGCTAAGCACTACCTGACGATCCTGGTTGTGGCCGTTGCTTCATTCTGAGGCGTCTACTTTAGGCCATCGCATTTTCTGCTAGTTGCCCTGCAAACTATAGTTCTGCCATGATTAACGGTCCAGCGTCAGGCCGTTATTTACCGTTGACGCACCAGAGGTGGACTGTAGCAACCCTAATAAATGAATAATTGAAATGAATTAAAACATATATATTACAGAAGTAATATATAAAAGGAATAGGGTTAATTGGACGAAGTAAAGCAAAATTAAAAATAACGCCTCTTATTAAGGCATTAATTTATAAATAAACGCCTCTATCCATGGCGTGACTAAAGAAAGGACGCCCACATATGCGGTCGTCAGTTCTCATACGACCAAATGGGTAAGTAAAAGAAACGCCCCTATCTTGGGCGTGTTTTAAAACACGAAACGCCCTTTGTCAAGGCGCTTTTTAAGAAACGCCCTAAAGTAAGGCGTCAATTAAAGAATAGACGCCCTGACCAAAGTCGTTAATTCAGTTCGAGAACCGATCGAACCCAGAACTTATCCAAGGAAAGATTAACCTAATCTAGTAAGTGTCTATTAGAGTAAGGACTCTATTAAGGATATATTACCCTCAATCAAACACTACTCTTGTTAGGACTTCAAAATCCTATAAATAACATGTTCGATCGAACCCTAAAACCCATTTGATCGAACGTCTGCTGCTAGGTACGTGAAGAACAAACTATTCCTTTGATCTCTGCTTTGCCTACACGAAGAACTAATGATTCTTCACTCTCTTTTCTTCTTACAGGTTGAGGAAGCCTAGACATCGTGAAGAACAAGGGTAAGTTCTTCTAAACTTCCATCTTCAGCCAAGCTTATGAAGAAATTTCTAATATCTCTTCATATTCCTCTGTAGGAAAACTCTAGGGATCGACCAAAGAACAAAGGTTCTCTGCCTACTGCTGATTCAGTTTATCCTTATCAACGTCTTCACGTGTCTGTCACCTTCAAATCCATTGTTAAGGTAGGATTTTCTCAAGTTATTGTAGCCCAAATAAGAATTAATGCAAGATATCTATACATACGTATATGAGCATGGCATGCATACTGTTTATAAGGTTTTATTACGTTTTCTGCAAAATTTTAAAGAAACGCCCTTGATTAGGGCGCTAATTTAAAAGAAACGACCATGCTAGTGGTCGTCAATTTAATATTTGACGCCCTCTACGCAGGCGTTAATTTCATAAGAATCGCATGTGATTAATAATTGATCCTGTTTAAAAATTACAATACATATGAAATATTGATTTTTAATATCTTGCATGACTCTGTGAATTCCTGTTAAATTTTACTGCCATGACATGTCTCCTGTCTCTCGAAATATTATTTATTAAAATATCGTAAATCCCTTGAAATTCACGACTTGGACAAAGTCGTTTTCCATATTCTAACGCCCCAGTACAAGGCGTGAATCTGAAAAGTAACGCCCCTGCCTAGGGCGTGTATCTGTTAAAATCCTGAAATTCACATATTCTGTAAAATGGAATTAGAAAGTAACGCCCCTTCCAAGGGCGCGTTTTTGATAAATTTCTGAGAATAATTATATCCTGTCGAATATGTAAATGATGAGACGCCTGCCTCTGCAGTCGTCAACTTTGAAGAAACGCCCCCAGGAAAGGCGTGTTTTTGATAAATTAATGAAATAATGGAAATTCTGCAAATTGGCAATATATGTAAACGCCCTTCTGTTAGGCGTTAATTATTCAATACACGACTTTACTTAAGTCGTTATTTTACTGTAAACTGATTTTATCCTGATTCTATTACTGATGGTTTCATATTATACATATATATATATATATCGGCACTATTCTCCACTCCGTGAGTATAGTCCCACGTTTCATGTTGATTTATCGATCACACTCAACTCTCATTGACATACAAGCTCTCCATTGGACATTCCGTTCCTTTGGACTAGCGAGTTAGTCATAGAGACCTCCGTAAGACTCCTCGTAGCCTTGGATTCCCTCAAGGCCGACTGAGCTGGTTGTACCCTAAAAACCCATTACACAGTTTTTGCCATGTCAATCTAAAGAAACATGGTATACCGGCCCTTATGATTATACAAAGAGTATATCATAAGCAATTCTTAATGGGATGATGATATCATGCCATATCATGTCGTTCTTGTAAACCTCAATTCTATGATAAGAATGAGGGTATCTTACCTTGATATACTGTTCATGTGGACCTCAATTCTATATAAAGAATGTCCATATTGATTTGTCATGGTACCTAAGTTAAGGGAACCATAATCTACCTAGTTTTATCGACATCGTGATTATACCGTTATTATCGCCATTCTATGTCCTTTGTCATATTTTGGACTCTATTCTATCAAAGTTGTCATACGTGTCTACAAGCTTGATTATTGAAATTCTATATTGGCTATATAAACAAGAGTGGATGTCAAAACACATGATAAATGCCTGCGCATATAGGGCCCGATCTGGTCCTGGGAGGAGCACCCGAAAGTACTTGTGCCCATGGGAGTTAAAATGATAAGGTATCTGGCATTATACCGAGTACTTGACTTGCTTGATTGGACATTCCACACACATCTTGTACTTGAATCGTACTTGACTTTACATGAAATACGTGGCCCGAAAAAGGGTAATTTACTTGCTTGATACATGATAGCCAAAGTTCTTGACATGACTCGATAATGGTACTTGCTTGAATATCTTGAATAACTTGTATCTTGTTCATGAAAGTTCATCTTATTTCTTTGATATTACATTCTCTCTATCTTGTCGTTTCATGCGAGCATGCATAGCTTTATTGCATCCATGAAAATGTAATTACTTAAACCACTTGCTAGTACTTGAGATATAATTTCCTACTGAGCGTTCGCTCATTCCGTTTGTCCCTTTTTACTTTTCAGGTAAGTCCGACGACGATGGAAGTCAATCGGATGGGAATGGTCAAGAGTGAAAGTGATAGAGCTTCTACAAGTGTCGTCTAGTCTTTTCCATAGTTTCTTGAGTCAACTATGTATTCTTTTCCTTTTTATTTAACAGAGTATTGGATTTGTAATAGTCTATCCATTATGAAATAAAGGATTGGGTTATCTTGCTATTTTGCGCATCTCTGTCTTTGTGTCGAATACATGACCACTCTGATTGACATGATTGATATAGACACGTCGCGCATCTCCGGGTATCTTCCGCGCTCGGGGCGTGACAGTCTTTGTGGTATCAGAGCCTAAGGTATTCAATTCCTAGGAAACCCAAGTCCAAGGATAGGTTTCAAAACCTTTAACCAAGTGAGAGTGGGTAGAACCAAGGGTTAAATGATCAATGAGTCCTTTATAAGATCATAGTGATATAATACTAACGTAGCTATCGTAATTGTAGGATAATGGCTGCCGAACGTGCTCAATGGCGCAACATGCAGCGTACCCTTCAAGGGATGACCCAAGTGCTACAACAGGTAGCACAAGGTGGTGCTCCACGAGCTGGAAGCTTACACCAAGCATTCAAGAATATGAATCCCCCGAAGTTCATGGGATCGACCGATCCAGACGATGCCGAGCATTGGGTTCGGGAGATTGAACGTATATTCCGTGTCATGCAATGCACGGATCAGGACAAAGTCTTATTAGCTACTTTCCAGTTAGAAAAGGATGCTAGATGCTGGTGGGAGTCGATTGAAGCTACTATTGACCCAACTCAAGTTACATGGGGTGAATTCGTTGAATATTTCAACGCCAAATATTTCTCTGATAGGGTCCAGGAAAGGAAGGCCGCCGAATTTGCCGCATTAAAGCAAAGATCTTTATCGGTGGCTGATTATGAAGCACAGTTCTCTAGACTGTCTAGATATGCTAAGCATTTAATTGGCACGGAAAAGATGAAAGCCCGTAGATTTCTTAATGGGCTTAGGCCCCACTACATTACTCAACTGGCGCCTATGGATATTCAAGTTTATACTGAAATAGTGCGCCGAGCTCAGTTGCTTGAAGATGCCACGGAACTATCTGATAGGATCCGTGGGAAAGACAAAAAGGAGCAAGTCACAAGTTCGGGTTCTTTTAAACCCAACTTTAAGAAGAGGCCCAATAATGGAGGTTCTTCCTCTCAAGATCAGAAGTACAAGAAATCCAAGCCTTTCTCTATCACCACTACCCCTTCAAACGTAGTATGCAAGCATTGTGACAAGGCTGGTCACAAAACAGAAGAATGCTGGAGGAAACTAGGAGCATGTCTCCGTTGTGGGAGTCGTGAACATCGGATTCCCGATTGTCCATTAATGAATGACCAAGCCGGTGAGGGTAAACGTCCAGTGACAAAGAATGCTCGTCTTCATGCAATCCAAGGGACCGAACCAGAAGAAGAAGGCGGATTGGTGGAAGGTACATTAAAAATTTGTTCTAAATATGCACATGTTTTATTTGATACGGGTGCATCGCATTCCATTATTTCCAAGAAGTTTGCTGACCCATTACCTCTAGAACCAGAATGGATGAAGATAATATTGTCTACTCCTCTCGGAAACGAGACGGATATCACACATCATTACCAAAATTGTGAGGTATTGGTTCGAGGAAAGAATTTTCCTATTGATCTTATCTGCTTAGATCTAAAAGAATATGATGTTATACTAGGGGCAGATTGGTTATCCAAATACCAGGCAACGGTTGATTGCCGTGATAGCAAGATTATTTTCAAGGAATTTCCGGAACTGACTTATACTAGTCCTAAGAGTCGAAGCAAATCCCCTCTTATTTCGGCTCTTCGAGCAAGCAAGCTCGTCAGGAAAGGATGTGTATCCTTCCTTGCTTTTGTCACTATTAAAGAAGCTAAGGAAACCAAGATAGAAGACATTCAGGTAGTGCGAGAATTTCCAAACGTATTTCCGGAAGAATTGCCGGGATTACCCCCGCAAAGAGAAGTGGCCTTCACCATTGACTTAGTCCCTGGTGCCGGTCCTGTTTCCAAGGCACCATATAGAATGTCCCCTGCTGAACTCAAGGAGTTGAAGGAGCAGTTGATGGAACTAATCCGAAAAGGGTTTATTAGACCAAGTACTTCCCCGTGGGGAGCACCAGTCTTATTTGTAAAGAAGAAGGATGGGTCCATGAGATTGTGTATCGACTATCGACAGTTGAATCATCTTACTATCAAGAACAAGTATCCACTGCCGAGAATCGATGAGTTATTTGATCAGATTTCAGGATCCAAATATTTCTCCAAGATTGATCTCAGGTCGGGATATCATCAATTAAGAATCAAGGACGATGACATTCACAAGACTGCATTCAGAAGCAGGTATGGCCATTACGAATTTGTTGTTATGCCTTTTGGACTAACAAATGCCCCTGCTGCCTTTATGCAGTTAATGAATAGCATATTCAGGCCTTACTTGGATCAATTCATAGTAGTCTTCATTGATGATATATTGATATATTCTAAGACTAAGGAAGAACATGAAGAGCATTTGAGGATTGCATTGCAAGTCTTGAGGACAAATCAATTATATGCTAAACTCAGCAAATGCGAGTTCTGGCTTGAAGAAGTGGCTTTTCTCGGACATGTCATATCCAAGGACGGTTTATCTGTGGATCCGTCAAAAGTTGAAGCTGTGAGAAACTGGGAGAGACCCACTAATGCAAGCGAGATCAGAAGTTTCTTAGGTCTTGCAGGCTATTATCGGCGATTTATCAAAGATTTCTCTAAGATCGCCGTACCACTTACAAGATTAACTCGTAAGGAGATCCGATATGAATGGAGTGAGGAATGTGAAAGCAGTTTCCAAACTCTCAAGGATCATCTCACCACAGCTCCGGTCTTAGCCCTACCAATTGAAGGAGAGAAATTCGAGGTCTACACTGATGCTTCTGGCATTGGCCTCGGATGTGTTCTAATGCAACATGGGAAGGTCATAGCATACTCTTCTCGTCAACTGAAGAAGCATGAGGAGAATTACCCCGTCCATGACTTGGAACTGGCCGCGGTAGTATTTGCCCTAAAGATATGGAGACACTATCTCTATGGGGTACAGTTCACTGTATACTCCGATCACAAAAGTCTCAAATATCTATTTTCACAAAAGGAGCTGAACATGAGACAAAGACGCTGGCTAGAATATCTCAAGGACTTCGACTTCAGTATACAATACCATCCCGGAAAGGGTAATTATGTGGCTGATGCCCTTAGTCGAAAGCCGAGAGCAAGGATAGCCAATTGTATGATACAAGAATGGAGGTTACTTGAACAATTCTCCGAGCTCAATATAAGCTTGGACACGGAATCCAAATTTATCACATTATCTCATGTAAGCATACAGTCAGACTTATTATCTGAAATACAAACACTTCAGGATGATGATCCTATGTTAGTAGAAATCAAAGGCAGATTAGAAGGACAATCTGATTTTCAACTAACTTCTGATGGAAGATTATCGTTCAAAGATAGAACTTGTATACCCGATTGTCCGGAATTAAAGAAGAAGATCTTAGATGAAGCTCACAGATCAAGATACACTATTCATCCTGGATCAACTAAAATGTACCAAGATGTAAAGAGGAACTTTTGGTGGCCCAATATGAAAAGAGAAATAGCGGACTATGTATCACGCTGTCTCACATGCCAACAGGTCAAGGCGGAACACCAAAAGCCTGCGGGAAAACTACATCCTCTAGATATTCCTAAGTGGAAATGGGAGGATATTGGTATGGACTTCATCATGGGTTTGTCTAAATCTAAAGGAGGACATGATGGAATCTGGGTTATCATTGACCGATTGACTAAATCGGCACATTTCTTGCCAATCAAAAGCCGATGGTCAATTGATGTGCTAGCTGCACTATACATTAAAGAAATAGTCAGGATACATGGAATTCCTGTCTCAATCGTGTCTGATAGAGATCCCCGTTTTACTTCTCATTTTTGGAAGGGATTACAACATTCGTTGGGAACAAGGCTCAACTTTAGTACTGCTTTTCACCCACAAACGGATGGTCAGACCGAGCGAACTAATCAAGTTGTTGAAGATATGCTGAGAGCATGCATTATTGACTTTGGAGGAAGCTGGCATGACCACTTACCTTTAGTTGAATTTGCATATAATAATAGCTACCAAGCTAGTATCCAAATGGCACCTTTCGAAGCCTTATACGGAAGGAGTTGCCGATCTCCCATATGTTGGAACGAAGTTGGAGAGAAACAACTATTAGGTCCAGACATGGTAAGGGATACAACTGAGAAGATACAGGTAATCAGAGAAAGATTACAAGTTGCTCAGACAAGGCAAAAGGCTTATGCTGATACCAGGAAAAGAGATCTTGAATTCCAGGTTGGAGATCATGTATTTCTTAAAATATCCCCTGGACGTGGCATACGAAGATTTGGTGTTAAGGGCAAGCTTACGCCAAGATTCATCGGACCATTTGAGGTACTCGAAAGAGTTGGCGAGGTTGCTTATCGCATCGCGTTGCCTCCTCAGTTGTCCGAGGTACACAATGTATTTCACATATCTATGTTGAAGAAGTATGTGCACGATCCGTCACATATTATTGAGCATGGAGATCTGGTGATCCAGAAAGATCTCACATATGAACAGAGGCCTTTAAAGATATTAGATCGAGAAATACGAGCTCTAAGGAATAAGGTTATTCCCATGCTCAAGGTGCAATGGAATAAGAATCCTGAACGCGAAGCGACATGGGAGACCGAGGAATCTATGAAGAAACGATTTCCCGAGTTATTCTAAGAGGTATATGTCCTACACTCTCCGCGTGTATAATTATATATATATTGAATTTGGGGACCAAATTCTTTTTAAGTGGGGGAGGGTGTAGCAACCCTAATAAATGAATAATTGAAATGAATTAAAACATATATATTACAGAAGTAATATATAAAAGGAATAGGGTTAATTGGACGAAGTAAAGCAAAATTAAAAATAACGCCTCTTATTAAGGCGTTAATTTATAAATAAACGCCTCTATCCATGGCGTGACTAAAGAAAGGACGCCCACATATGCGGTCGTCAGTTCTCATACGACCAAATGGGTAAGTAAAAGAAACGCCCCTATCTTGGGCGTGTTTTAAAACACGAAACGCCCTTTGTCAAGGCGCTTTTTAAGAAACGCCCTAAAGTAAGGCGTCAATTAAAGAATAGACGCCCTGACCAAAGTCGTTAATTCAGTTCGAGAACCGATCGAACCCAGAACTTATCCAAGGAAAGATTAACCTAATCTAGTAAGTGTCTATTAGAGTAAGGACTCTATTAAGGATATATTACCCTCAATCAAACACTACTCTTGTTAGGACTTCAAAATCCTATAAATAACATGTTCGATCGAACCCTAAAACCCATTTGATCGAACGTCTGCTGCTAGGTACGTGAAGAACAAACTATTCCTTTGATCTCTGCTTTGCCTACACGAAGAACTAATGATTCTTCACTCTCTTTTCTTCTTACAGGTTGAGGAAGCCTAGACATCGTGAAGAACAAGGGTAAGTTCTTCTAAACTTCCATCTTCAGCCAAGCTTATGAAGAAATTTCTAATATCTCTTCATATTCCTCTGTAGGAAAACTCTAGGGATCGACCAAAGAACAAAGGTTCTCTGCCTACTGCTGATTCAGTTTATCCTTATCAACGTCTTCACGTGTCTGTCACCTTCAAATCCATTGTTAAGGTAGGATTTTCTCAAGTTATTGTAGCCCAAATAAGAATTAATGCAAGATATCTATACATACGTATATGAGCATGGCATGCATACTGTTTATAAGGTTTTATTACGTTTTCTGCAAAATTTTAAAAGAAACGCCCTTGATTAGGGCGCTAATTTAAAAGAAACGACCATGCTAGTGGTCGTCAATTTAATATTTGACGCCCTCTACGCAGGCGTTAATTTCATAAGAATCGCATGTGATTAATAATTGATCCTGTTTAAAAATTACAATACATATGAAATATTGATTTTTAATATCTTGCATGACTCTGTGAATTCCTGTTAAATTTTACTGCCATGACATGTCTCCTGTCTCTCGAAATATTATTTATTAAAATATCGTAAATCCCTTGAAATTCACGACTTGGACAAAGTCGTTTTCCATATTCTAACGCCCCAGTACAAGGCGTGAATCTGAAAAGTAACGCCCCTGCCTAGGGCGTGTATCTGTTAAAATCCTGAAATTCACATATTCTGTAAAATGGAATTAGAAAGTAACGCCCCTTCCAAGGGCGCGTTTTTGATAAATTTCTGAGAATAATTATATCCTGTCGAATATGTAAATGATGAGACGCCTGCCTCTGCAGTCGTCAACTTTGAAGAAACGCCCCCAGGAAAGGCGTGTTTTTGATAAATTAATGAAATAATGGAAATTCTGCAAATTGGCAATATATGTAAACGCCCTTCTGTTAGGCGTTAATTATTCAATACACGACTTTACTTAAGTCGTTATTTTACTGTAAACTGATTTTATCCTGATTCTATTACTGATGGTTTCATATTATACATATATATATATATATCGGCACTATTCTCCACTCCGTGAGTATAGTCCCACGTTTCATGTTGATTTATCGATCACACTCAACTCTCATTGACATACAAGCTCTCCATTGGACATTCCGTTCCTTTGGACTAGCGAGTTAGTCATAGAGACCTCCGTAAGACTCCTCGTAGCCTTGGATTCCCTCAAGGCCGACTGAGCTGGTTGTACCCTAAAAACCCATTACACAGTTTTTGCCATGTCAATCTAAAGAAACATGGTATACCGGCCCTTATGATTATACAAAGAGTATATCATAAGCAATTCTTAATGGGATGATGATATCATGCCATATCATGTCATTCTTGTAAACCTCAATTCTATGATAAGAATGAGGGTATCTTACCTTTGATATACTGTTCATGTGGACCTCAATTCTATATAAAGAATGTCCATATTGATTTGTCATGGTACCTAAGTTAAGGGAACCATAATCTACCTAGTTTTATCGACATCGTGATTATACCGTTATTATCGCCATTCTATGTCCTTTGTCATATTTTGGACTCTATTCTATCAAAGTTGTCATACGTGTCTACAAGCTTGATTATTGAAATTCTATATTGGCTATATAAACAAGAGTGGATGTCAAAACACATGATAAATGCCTGCGCATATAGGGCCCGATCTGGTCCTGGGAGGAGCACCCGAAAGTACTTGTGCCCATGGGAGTTAAAATGATAAGGTATCTGGCATTATACCGAGTACTTGACTTGCTTGATTGGACATTCCACACACATCTTGTACTTGAATCGTACTTGACTTTACATGAAATACGTGGCCCGAAAAAGGGTAATTTACTTGCTTGATACATGATAGCCAAAGTTCTTGACATGACTCGATAATGGTACTTGCTTGAATATCTTGAATAACTTGTATCTTGTTCATGAAAGTTCATCTTATTTCTTTGATATTACATTCTCTCTATCTTGTCGTTTCATGCGAGCATGCATAGCTTTATTGCATCCATGAAAATGTAATTACTTAAACCACTTGCTAGTACTTGAGATATAATTTCCTACTGAGCGTTCGCTCATTCCGTTTGTCCCTTTTTACTTTTCAGGTAAGTCCGACGACGATGGAAGTCAATCGGATGGGAATGGTCAAGAGTGAAAGTGATAGAGCTTCTACAAGTGTCGTCTAGTCTTTTCCATAGTTTCTTGAGTCAACTATGTATTCTTTTCCTTTTTATTTAACAGAGTATTGGATTTGTAATAGTCTATCCATTATGAAATAAAGGATTGGGTTATCTTGCTATTTTGCGCATCTCTGTCTTTGTGTCGAATACATGACCACTCTGATTGACATGATTGATATAGACACGTCGCGCATCTCCGGGTATCTTCCGCGCTCGGGGCGTGACATGGACCGTCGTTTTTCCTGCAACCTCAGCTACAGGATGGGCCTCCGTTATGATTAACGGCCTTTGGCTAGCACGTCGTTTGATTATGACGGTCTGATCCTATACTGTTACTTTCTCTGCTGCTGAAATCAGGCTATTCCTTCTACCCTTGACTAGACCTGGCGGTCTCTCGCATTGTATACCTCATTCTCTCTACATTTTCACACACATACACACATACAAATAACTCATGCATACATTCCGGCCTATGTCTCACACCTCGTCCGTGCATGCATTTTCAAACACATAATCACCTGCCAAAACCATTCATCCATTCATTTCATCCGTCCCTGCACATTCAAACACACATCCATTCATTCACGTTTGCATAAAATAAACATAAAACCCAAAACAGATTTCATTCCATAAAGTTACATACAAGTGATAAGAAAACATAAAAATGCATCATTCGGTCGGCTTATCCGCCGGACCGCCATCATCCTCACTATCCTCGGGTCTCCTCGCGGGTGGCGGCGCTATCGAAGCACTCTCCTCTTGCTGTCCCCGCTCCGCCCTCTCATTCCTTCATTGACCGGAGGAGCAGACAAGAAAATCCCCTACCGAGCCGCTCGGGGCAGCACTCCTCCGTACCCCACTCTGGGAAGCACTCCGCTCCGTCCCCGGCCCCTCATCCGGACCGTCCGCTCCAGCGTCCGCAGCTCGATCTTCAGCGTGAAGATATGACGCCGCATCTCCCGTGCCTCGGTCCAGTAGCAATCCAAGTGCGCCGTCCCGATTCGAAGCTTCTCCACCTCAGCTTGAGCCCGAGCTAACTCCGTCCGTAGTCGCTCCCCCTCTGCCTCATCCAAGCGTCGCGGGGTCTCCGCTCTCAGCCGGGCCATCTCTGCCCGTACAAGCTCTATCTCCGCTCGGGCTTGATCAGTCTCAGCCCGGCTTCTTTCTGCCTCTATCCTCGCCTGCCTGGCCTCGACCACCGCTGCTGCTAGCTCTCTCGCCTGTAGATTGCATTTCATATAGTTAATCATAAGGCATTTTTAGGCAAGATCATAAGCATGAGCATTTTTAGCATCTTACCCGCTCCGCGAGGGTGGCCTCCGCCTCCTCGGCCCGGGCAACCGCCCTAGCAAAATCAGCCTCCTGCTCAGCCCTGCCTCCCGCAGGCTGTGAGGAGGACGATGGGGCATCCGGTCCGGCTCGTTGGGCTCTCTCGGCCCGCTGCATTTAGAAGACAGGGTTAGGGACCATGGTTAATCAGCATGTGCATCATAAACATCAATTGTCATAATCATAAGCATTTTAAGTCTAGGTTTTAAAGTCTCACCAGGAGCTCCAGAGCGGTCCGGTACCCGTCCCGCTGCTGGATGGTGGAGTGGAGTAATCCCTCCAGCTCAGCTATCCGTCCCTTAGGGTCTAGCTGCATGTAGAAAGCATGAGTTAGTACGTCTATCACATTGCATTTTTTTGCATATAGAAAGAGTTTAAGTTTTTGCATACCGGTCGTCGGGTGCCTCGGTACACCCAGTCGCCATAGAGTCGAGCAAAGGCCTTTAGATATGCCTCGTCGCTCTCGTCTTGTTCCTTCACCGCTCGGCCCCGCCTGTTCCAGTCATGGACGTACTTTGCCTTCCGGGCGCACCAATCCACATTGCCACTGATGCCCCTTGCTGACTTGCCGGGGTGGTCATCGCTGTGGCGTGGAAAGGTCACCTCGGGCTGATGTAGTCCCCAGGTCCGCAGGATCAGCCTGTAGTGTAGAGGCTCGATGATATGGATGCAATGCAGCCATATGTCTTGTCCCCGGTATGACGAGGCCGTCTCTACCCACGGCTGTCCCGTGTAACCCTCGCCGCGGTATGGGGTCCATCTCACCTGAAAGCATTTAGTTCATTCATCAACATTAGCATATAAAAGCATTAAATGCATTAGAGGTATTTAAAAAGCATTTAGAAGCATATAGAAGCATATAGAAATCATTTTGAGTTCTGGACTCACCGACGTATATGGGAAGGAGTCCAGGTCATCCTGGATCGTCCGGGTCAATCTGATGATCGACCCTGTGTCCCTTGCCACCGACCAACGCCTCGCGATCGGTATGCGGTCGGGATGGAGTAGCGCGCCTCTTCCGATGCCAGGGAGGTACATATAGCTCCAGATCTGCATTTTTAGAAATCAGGTCAGTCACATGGCATATCATAAACATTTTGGCATAAAAGAGAGCATTTAAAGTGCATTCACCTGTAAGAAAGGTGAGAAGCCGCCCAGCATCGTCTGCCGGTCCGTAGTGCTCAGGGACTCGAACAGGAATGCGAGCACTGCTGCTCCCCAAGCATATCTCCCAACTCTGTGTAAGTGCTCTATCATCGGCAGCAGTCTGCAGCTGATGACGTCCGCCCGAGTCGCGAAGAGGAGCTTCCCGAATAGCAGCATCAGGAAGCGTCTGAGCACTCTATCTCCCTCAGGTCCAGCCTCCGTCGCCACGCGAGGGCGCACCTGGTCTATCACTCTGCCCAAATGCTCCTCGGGTAGCTCTCCTACAGCTATCGCCGCTCCTCTCAGTCCCAGGCTCTCCTACAGTACTGATCTCGAGAGCTGGGAGGAGGGCTGTCCCGGCCTGATCAAATCTAGCCCGAGCAGCTGCTGTGCCATCTCCCGGTAGTCGCCGTAAGTCCATCCGGTCACTGCGGCTCCGTGGGCTCTCAATCCCGTAATCCTCGCTATGTCTTCCAGCGTGGGGATCATGTGGCCCCACGGGAAGATGAAAGCTCTACTGATCGGGTCCCATCTCTCGTGCAACGCGTACAGTAGCGGAGTGTCCATCCGGATCACCTCGATGCTGAGCACCTCGGCGAATCCCATCCCAGCTAGTCTCTCTCTCTGGTAATCGGGCAATGCCTGGTACACTGCCCGGATCTATAGCCAGGAGATCCTCGTTCTTCTTTTCCCCTGCATTGCATCATTAGTTAGTTCATGGCATCCTATGATCATTGCATAAGCATTTTAAAATTGAAAACTAAACAAAAATTTGAAAATTGAAAACCCTAAAAATAGTTTAAGACCCTGGCAGATGTGACGGGCCTGGGGTAGGGCATCGTTTGCTTCTGACGGACTCAGGGTGGTGCGTCAGGCAAGTGACGGTCGCTGGCAGGACCGTCACATTGTCTGCGTTTGGTGGTTTTTTTCCCTTGTATCCCCGTGGCTTCCCACCTTGGCCGAATGGCCTACAATTGTTCCAAGGGGGTTCGTAGACCCATTTCTACCCTTATATCCCACATGCATTCATAATAAAATTCAAAAAAAAATCAAAATTGAAATTAGGGCGAGGGGACCTACCTCACGGTCCATGCCTCTCTTCCTCTTCTTCTCTGGTTCTTTGGGTTCCTCTGCACCCAATGGGGCTTCCCCTTGGTTCTCCATGACCGTGGGAGCTTCTTCTTCTTCTCTTGGGCTTCTCCTCGCCGTTTCCTCTTCCGTGACTGGCGGGATCACTTCCCGTTCGAGACGGCGGTGGAACCACTGTATGGCCATCCGTTTCCCTCTCTCCCTCCTCTGTGGTGGTGGCTGGGGAGCCTCGTCACCGGCCATTACGGTGGTGAGGGCAGTGGTCGCCGGAGGGTTTCTCGGTTTGGGTTTTGGGGCGTTGAGTGTTGAATGAATGGGCTATGACCGTTCGGTTGTTTTTTTTTGAATGCTCAGGAAATATGACGGTCTATCGTCTGGCCGTTACATCCTTCTGACGCGTCTGGATGTGACCGTTACATATGATTGGACTGTTTTATTGAAGAATGTGAACCGCCTGGTTTATGACGGACTAGGGATGGTCCGTTACTTGATGTGACGCCCTTTCATCAGACTGTTACAAACTTGCAAGTTTCTTGATGAATTAAATGGTCTATTTGATGTCAAAATGGTCCCATATTCTGTCAAAAATGTTCATTATTGATGCTTCTCGCACGTACAAATGGTTATGCCTTGAATTATGATCATATTCATTTTTTGGCTAACCTATCTTTGATGAAGGAATTTGTGAATGAAATCGCACTTTGCCCTCCGTCCGGAAGGTAAGTCAGGTATTGTATCTCGTCCCTTATCCCTTAATGCATTACTATATGTTATCTACGATGTTATCTCGAGAACTAGCTGGTCATTCATGTGTTCCAGGATCTGATGTTCCCCTTAAACAAAAATGATGATGATCTAAGTTCACATGTTTAATCGTTGGATAGGCCGTTAGATTGGAATAAGTTTGGGGACGATGGTTCTATCTTGAACGCCGTGGTTGCAGATGGTGTCCTGACCCTAATTTCTCTGGTCTAGCAATATTATTCTCGAGTATCTTGATATTTTATCTTTCTTTACATTTGTTTTAAAGATTTCTTTTCCTTTAGCCCAGCATGCATCATACGCATTCTTTGAGCATTCATGAGCTTCATTTGTTCAAGTGTCTCGGTATTGGTGAATAGTTGTGTTCTTGATCTCGGATAAGGAGAATCATTCCACTCTGAATTAGAAGGTTTTCCTTCGATCTATTCGCTTGATCTGGTTGGCTGAAGATTCCTGTCTGGAGTTTAGTCTCTTGTTCTTTCCGTTGCCTCCGGCGGCTAGCCGTGTTTCCTTTCCTTAGTTATTAGCTCCTCCAGACTTGCATCCTTTGGTTGGCTATTTCCTTGTGATCAGTTTTGAAGCTTTCTAGAAAATTCCTATCGCTTGTTGGTTGAGAACGGGTGTCATTTACCTTAACGCCCTCATTTTGATCCACTCCGCTTCATTTCCGCTTCATCTCCATGTTCCATTTCGCTTTCGCTTCACCTCCACTCGTTCCCCTGCAAAGAGGACGTTAAGGAGGGGCATCTGTTGACACCCATTTTATACCCAATAAGTCGGGTCATCTCCTTATTCATTCTATATGATGCTCCAAGTCGTTCACTCTTCATTGAGTCTCTTGATTAGTTGAAGCCTATTTCTTGGGTCTTAACTCCTTGATCAGATATGGTTCCTTGTGGCTATTTCATTGGATGAATCTTAGCAATGCCTCTACTCCTTTATACCTCTATGATAATAACGGTCGGTCCTAGGTGCGTTGTTTCGCTCTGACGGATGGGTCCTGGACCGTTACTCTTTGAAGAGTCCTAAGGCTTAAGGCCTCGTTTTAAAGCTTATCCTTTTGGTTACACGTTGATAATAACGGTCTGTAGTGCAGCCGTTGTTTCATTCTGACGCCCTATGCCTTGGCCGTTGCTTCCTTACAGAGTCTAACATGTTGGGTCTTCTTCCCGTTGATCTTATCTTTTAGGGATAAGGTTGATAGTGACGGATGTTCCTTGGTGCATTATTTCCAAGTGGCGGTCTGTCGTGTGGCCGTTACTTCCTTCAGAGAGTCCTAACAGTTCAGGCCTTTTCTCTGCTACTCTGTGGCCGAAGATAAGGGTTTGGATTGACGATATCTCTTTCAAATCTGATCCTCAGGACCTTTTGTTTGATTCTGTGGACTCTTGGTGACATTATCTTCGGGGATTTGCTAAGAGTTATCCCTTTATCTTGCTGAATTATCCTCTGCTCGACCTGAGAGTTTGAGGGTCTATAAATAGAACCCTTGACTTCATGGCCCAGAGAGGAGGATTTTGAAATTCACGACGAAGTGCTACCGAACTCAAGAGCCATCTTCATCCAAGAGGAACTGTTTCCCACGTTCATCCATCTCATAATCAAGAGAGTACTTTGGTTTTAGTCTTTCAAGTTCATCATCACATGCTTAAGTTCTTCCCTGGTTTTTCCTCAATCAAAGTATTGTCCCTCCTCTTTCTCCACATTTTTTCACTGTTCTCTAAGCATCCAAACATCCTCCTAATCTTTTAAAAATGCCCAGAGGGGTTAAAAAACCAAAAACTCCCCGGTAATCCCCTTTCCTTTTGATGTCCTTAAGTTCTTTGAGAATTGATGCTATATTATTGAAAGGGCTAATTTGGGTTGTTTTGTTCTTGTCTTCTACATCTTTGGCAGGTTTACAGGTTCACCAGTACGAGGCCCAAGTCTTCTAGCCGGCTGGAAGAGTTGGAGTTAAAAGAATCTACACTTTGCTACTGCAGGTTATCTGACGGTCTGGTGCAGGCGCATCATCTTCTCCTGGCGGTCTATCGTGTGGCCGTCACTTTCCAAGTAACGCACAGGGTCATGGCCGTTATTTCTAGCTGACCTGCAGGTTCTCTTTGGTTTTCTCTCCCGTGGGCGGGTGCTTCATCCACCTATTTCCAAGGTATTTACAGGTCTTTTGCTTATTTTTACTTTGGTGGCGATCACATCTTTCCTTAGTCTTGGGCATTAGCTTTCTCATTCATAACATATCTCTTTTATTTTCTTGCTTGCTCCACCCCTTGCGGTGTGTTTTATTTACTCTTTTGCTCCACGCCCCGGTGTGTGTTTTCCCTTTTCTTTAGCGTAGTTTGAGCGAGATAGCATGCCCATGCTATAGCTAGCTTTGATTGCCTAGGTTCATGATCACATGTTCATAGGTTAAGAGCGGATCTTTGATTACTTACTTGTCATTTCATCATTCAAAATCCCAAAGAAAAGATAGATAGGCAAAATAAAATCAACAGCTATATTTAAACTATGGACAAATGATGAATAGACTTTGTTTTCAAAATTCTTTTTGTTCACAAGATTATAGCCCAGCCCCTCTCTTTGGAAATTCACCTTAGTCCCCAATATTTTGTTCAGATTTTCTTCCCCATTCACAAACTTAGACAATGATGCATTCAAGTCACCAATTTCAGATTTAAGGGAAGCAATGTGCAATTCATAGTTAGCTATTTCTTGTTCAAGCACATGCACCTTATCAGATTCATCAACTATCACAGATTTCCCTTTTTCAAGATTTTCAAGCTTTTTCAATCTACTTTCAAGCAGGGAGATTTGAATTTGCATCGCACTGTTCTCCTTTTTTAGTTTTTCATTTTCATTTGCAAGTTTATCATTCATAATCAATTCATTACAAATATCATGATCAATAGAGTTTGATTCCATTTTGTTTCTTAGATCTTTTTCAGTTTTCTCCAATTGATCAATTATGTTCTTGAGGGTAACATTTTCATTTCTCAAACAAGCAATGGTTTCTTTGTGACATTCAACATCATGCTCTAAAAGTTCATTGAAGTTAACAAGCTCAGAACATTTATCACAAGAACCATTTTCATGGACCAAGTTTTTAGATTTCTTTTTCAATTTTCTATTTTCTGACTTCACTTTCTTATATTGTTTTTCCAACTCATCATAAGCTTCAACAAGATCATCAAGAGTAAATTCTTCATAATCAGATTTTACCTATTCTGCATTTTCATCACTTTGTTGATCAGCATCATCGGCCATGAGACATTTTTGCCTTTCCTTTTCTTGAGCTTTGATCAACCGGTCCATAAGCTCCTTTGCCGTCCTACAAGAAGATACAAATGGATATTTGTTAATATTTACGGAAGCTTTCAATAAACTCAAAGCAGTAACATTATCATGATGCCACTTGGTCTCATCTAGAGGTAATATGTGTGGACCATGATAAATCAATTTCCAAAGACTAGGATTAATGGAATTGATCACCATACAAAGTTTGCCTAGCCATGAATCAAAATCTGAACCAGTGAAGATTGGCAAACAATTCATTGAGACATGTTCAACAAAAAAATTCATGATTATAGAATGCACTGGGATCACTCTGTAGATCGTAAGATCCAGGGACAACAGAGCCTCGCTCTGATATCAATTGTTGGATCCCGTAGTGCAGGAACACGGATCTAGAGGGGGGGTGAATAGATCCTTTTACTAAAAACTATGTCCAATTAAAAACACAACTAGCACACAGCGGAATATACAAGATTGAGTAATTTAATCTAAACAGGTTTACACTAGATTCACTCAATCTCACCGAGCTCACACAATTGCACAAACAGATAGGATAGAGAACACACAATCACAATAATCAAACCACAAGACACGGAGATTTTTAGGGTGGTTCGGGACCACGACGGGCTCCCTACGTCCACCCCTCACCAAACCGGTGAGGCTTCACTACACGCTACAAAATGTAGCAACACGGGGACGAACCCCAACACACACACGCTGCTTTCGCAGCAAACCACACACACGAGGCCTTGCCTCAACCTGCTGCCACAGCAGCACACACACACACACACACACACACACACACACATACACTACTGGGGAACACACCCTGAACAAATTCCTTACACGGAGTCACAACTCCGTCCACACACACGTAGGACAATGCCTACACAACCACACGGGAGTAAACTCCCAACCATACATGGGGAACACACCCCAAGTTATGCCCAGCCACACACGCGGATATACTCCGCACAAAATGACACACATTAATCAACACACACACTTGGAGACCCCTTTCTCCGAACACCCACACAAACCATTATCTCAAGTGTTTATGAACCAAAAACACATATATGCTATGACCCTCCAAACAAATTATAGAGATGAAAACTAGACAGATGCATCAAGTATAAGGCTCCCCCTTCTTCAGCAAAATATGATTCTCCTTGGCTTGTTGACGGATGCTTATAATCTTGACATCATCTTCTTCCTCTCCTTGAGTCGATCCTTTTTTCCTTCAAATCCTAGCTCCAATCAAACCTTCATACATCACAAAAGGATTAGCTTCATAAACCCTTCTCCTCTCAACCTTGTGGCCACACTCTTCCTTCTTCTTCTACAAGAGAAAGGAAAGCATTAGTTCATCTTGTTGCTTAGGATGAAAAACATAGCACT
The DNA here is from genome assembly GCA_022559845.1 of Amorphophallus konjac. NCBI lineage: Eukaryota > Viridiplantae > Streptophyta > Magnoliopsida > Alismatales > Araceae > Amorphophallus > Amorphophallus konjac. Next base: position 134,267,655 of record CM040124.1, on the reverse strand, counting down.
AATAAGAAAGCAATAACTAGATGAACAAAAGAGCATTCATATATATGTTGCATCTCTTAGATAATCCATTCACAACCTTGAACAATCTCAAACAAAAGATACAGAAGTGAAAGATCAAGATAACTCCCTCATGAAATGCTTCTGTAGGAAGAAGAACGAACTTGAAGCAAGTATGAAGTTTTGTAGCACGAACGGAGGTTGGATCTTGATTTCACATGCAGCTTTTAGTTGTATATGATCTTGGGCTTTGATTCAAGCTTCTTCCTTTCGATTTTAGCTTCAGATCAAGGTGGAAGAGGGCTTGGGTGCTACAACTCCGAACCTGCACACACAAGGGTTAGCAACCACACCCAAAAATCGGATATCACCTCTCTCCTTAGGGTTTGTGACTCAAAGAGAAGTATATAAGTGTTTGGGATGGTCAAGAGACAGCCCTTGGACAAGATCCACAAGTTATGGAGTGATTTGTGGACGTTGGACTCGGATTGGCAGACTTTTGGAGCAAGAAAATGGTGGTCAAAAACGGCGGCTGGAGGTCGGAACTGAAGGGGTCGACCCTTGGGCAAACAGAAGCCAAGCAGAACAATTTTTGTGTTCTGTTTTACGGGCTTCCAGAAACCAAACAGAACTAACAACTAGTTCTGGGTTACAGGGGTCGACCCCAGGGGTCGACCCTTGCATGGGTCGACCCCAAGGGTCGACCCTTTCAAGCAGATTACACCAATTAGGTTCTGTTTTGATTCTGTTTGAACAGAACCTGAGAGGGTCGACCCCATGGGTCGACCCATTCTTGTTTGGGCTTGAAAAACAACTAAAAATACCATCAAATTAATGGAAAATAATTGATTAAATATTACCATTGTCCCATGAAGATCCACCATGATTTTTCATCCTGAAAAATATGATAAAGCAAGTTGTTAGATCAAGATCAAAATATATGGGCCATGCATTAACATATGAAGCTCGTTTTGAGGCCGAGACCCAAATGACATGAAGTATGAACATGAAAGCACTTGCATGAGACACGTAAATGCTTTGATAACATTTTCATCTTAAGATCCTCATATGAGTTCCAAATTTAGTTCAGAGCAACACTTACCTCATTGTTTTATCTGAGTTCACATTTCTTGTTGATTGGTTGAGTCATTCATACACATAGTCATGAAATTCCAAATATCATTCACAATAGCATGATAGTATAGATTTGGAATTCAAAGAGTAAGGAGCCAAGCCACATAAAATAATATTGAGTCACATTCAATTTGAGTATCATCCAAACTCTCATCAATCCACACATCATTACCTTGGGGGCTAGCAATGGTATTTGCATCTCAATCAATCATTTAGCATTACCATGCATGATATCAATCATTTAGCATTACCATGCATGATATGAGGCTCAATATGACATTTATCCAAGCAAGTTTTCCACAATGCAATGTGCTAGCATCAAAGCACATATGAGCCTTATAGAGTCACAAATGCATCGACATGATATCCCAATAAAAGTAGTTTGTGATCATTTCCACAACATCATTTCCACAACCATTTCCACACAAGGCCAAGCAACAAGGGTAGTTTGTGATCATTTCCACAACACCATTTCCACAACCATTTCCACACAAGGCCAAGCAACAAGGGCATCCACACAAGGCCAAGCAACAAAGGCATTTTGTAATCATCAAAATCACATTCACAACAAGGTGCGATCAGGCAAGTTCCTAGGATTCCTCGTCACCCACCAAGGAATCGAAGTCAACCCTAATCAAATCAAAACAGTATTGGAGATGGAGCGACCAAGACGGGTGAGGGACGTACAGTGCCTCACCGGGCGCATCGCTGCTCTGGCCCGGTTCTTATCCCAAGCCGCCGAACGATGTCTACCCTTCTTCTGGCTGATCAAGCAAGCCAACCTGGCACCAGAGAAAAAGGGATGGATCGACTGGGACCAGGAGTGCGAACAAGCATTCGAAGAACTGAAACGCTGCCTAACGACACCTCTTGTCCTCGCCAAACCCCAGGGGGGGAACAGCTGCTCCTGTACCTATCCGTAACACCCAGCACCATGAGTGATGTGCTTACGCAGGAGGAGATGAAAGTCATGAAGCCTGTCTACTATGTCAGCCGAGCACTGCAAGGACCAGAATTTCGGTACTCGCAGACTGAAAAGTTTGCCCTAGCGTTGATTACAGCTGCTCGTAAGCTACGGCCATACTTCCTGGCCCACCCGATCGCCATCCTCACCGATCAGCCCCTCCGGCAAATTCTTCAGAACCCTGACGCGTCAGGAAGACTGGTCAAATGGGCCATCGAGTTGGGAGAATTCGACATCAAGTTCCGACCAAGGACGACGATCAAGGCCCAGGCTCTCGCGGACTTCATCACCGAATGCACTCTACCCGCCGAAGACTCACTTGAGAAGTCCTCGGGGCCCGCCTGGGAACTATAAGTTGACGGATCGTCCTGCGCTGCGGGTAGCGGTGCAGGGTTGATCTTACTCTCACCAGAAGCAGTAGAGCTACAGTACGCCTTACGCTTCAACTTCCCGACCATGAACAATGTGGCCGAGTACGAGGCGCTCCTCTCCAGGTTGCGCATGGTGAAACACCTGGGGGCGTCAAGCGTGCGAGCATACAACGACTCTATGCTCATCGCCAACCAGGTCAGGGGGAAGTTCGAAGCCTGCGACCCCTCCATGATGAAATATTTAAATAAGGCCAAGGCCGCGGTAAAAGAGTTCACCCACTTTGAAGTGGTCCACGTCCCACGCGAGGAGAACGCCCGAGCAGACGCCCTCTCTCACCTAGCGTCAGCCACTACAGTCTCCAGTTCAAGATCCGTCCTGATAGAGGAACTGTCAGCACCGAGCATAGATGATCTAACACTCCAGGTAAACGCCATCGACTACGAGCCTTTCTGGATGGATCCCCTGCTCGATTTCCTCCTTCGACAACAGCTCCCGGGCGACCACGCCGAGGCACGACGCACACGGGCAAGAGCGGCCCACTTCACCATGGTGGATGACCTACTATATCGCCAGTCCCTCTCGGCTCCTCTACTCAAGGGCCTCTTCCCCACGGAAGCCAACCAGGCCATCCAAGAAGTTCATGAAGGAGGGCGAGCACTCGTGAGAACGTTGATCTGACAAGGGTACAGGTGGCCCACTTTGCAACAACATTGCCTCAACTATGTTCGAAGGTGCCCTCAATGTCAGAAGTATTCCCACCTATACCACCAACCGGTGACGCAGCTCTACGCCTTGACGGAGCCCCGTCCATTCGCTCGGTGGGGGATCGACATCCTGGGGCCCTTCCCTGAGGCACAGGGAAGGAAGAAATTCCTCATAGTCGCCATTGACTACTTCACCAAGTGGATCGAGGCCGAACCATTGGGGAAGATAACAAGCGAAGCAGCCTAGAAATTCATGCTCTGAAGCATTATTTGCCAGTTTGGGATCCCAAGAGTTCTCACTACCGACAATGGCAGACAGTTCGCAAGCACTACCTTTCAAGAGAAGTGCTCGGAATTGGGGATTTGGAACCACTACACCTCGGTGGGACATCCCCAAGCCAACGGCCTGGTGGAGAACGCCAACCGTACTCTACTCCATGGCATCAAGACCCACCTGGACCAAGCAAGCGACGCATGGATTGATTCGATCCCCAACATTCTATGGGCTCACCGGACCACCGCTAGAGCCGCCACCGGAGAGACGCCTTTCCACCTCACTTACGGGGCTGAGGCAGCGGTCCCGGTGGAAATATCCAACCCCTCCTTACGAGTGGTGTTGTGTAGTGGAGAGCGGATCTAGAGGGGAGGGGTGAATAGATCTGTCCCTCTTTTCGCAATGCAACCCTCTATATAGCTAGTTAAAAATAATTGCAGCGGAATACAACTAGCTTAGCGACGTAGAAAATGATTTGCCTAGAAATATGATTTCATAATATGGATATTGAACCTAAGCATGCATCTAAAATAAATCAATCACATAATCAAACCACAACACAAAGGATTTTAAGGTGGTTCGGACTGAATCCCCAGTCCTACGTCCACCCCTCACAAAATCCGGTGAGGCTCCACTAGTGCCACGCACTGCACCGTAAATCGGAAAGACCTCCGATTGCCTTCCTACTAACCACAGGTAGGGACGTCAACACAGCAGATCGGAAAACTTCCGATTGCCTTCCTACTAACCACCGGTAGGGACGATCTTCAGTTTCAATCGTTTGTATGAAATCAAAAAGAACAAATATGAAAACAATCAATCATCAAACAAGATATAGAATATGCTCAAGAAGAAAAATCTTGTCTGAGATTGCTGGAGCTTGAGTTGGATGCTTCAATGGTGTCTTCTTCCTTGAGAGATGATCTTCCTTGAGTTGATGAAGAAGACTATGGATGTAGCTTTGATCTTCCTTTTGATCTCCTTGAGTTGATGAAGAGTTTGATGCAGTTTAGATCACCCTTGAGAGCCTTGATTGCTTCTTGCTTCCTTGGAGGTTGAGACGGCTTCAGATCTAGGCCTGAATCCCTTGAAGGATGAAGAACTTCTTCCTGGAGTACTGTTCACAGCTACAGTACTTGAACTCCTCTCACCCTTGTAGCCTCCTTTGATCTCCCTTGGATTCACAAATGATCAACTAGGGTTTCTAACCCTCTTGCATGTGTTTTATAACCTTTGAATGGTCCTTAGACATCCCCCAGACCAGATCCACAATCTATGGAAGATTGGGTGACTTTAGGGTTAAATAAATACAAGGAAAGGGGCTGGCCTCGAAGTGGAAAATAAAGTCAACATTGAAGGCTCGGGCTGGTGGTCGACCTGCAACTTCTGGCGGTCGACCGCTACTGAGAAACCTGTATACGGGTGGTCCCTGGGAATTCCGGTCGACCGCTACTGGCTGGCGATCGACCGCCACTGAGACTCGTGCAGACTGGGAGCTGCTGGCTGGGGCGGTCGACCGCCCCTGTGCTGGCAGTCGACCGCCAGCTGGGCAGACCCGGTTCATCCTGGGTCGGTCCGTTAACTACTTTAGATCTGTCGCTTGAGTCCTTTAGCAGCCCGTTCATATCTGTGGCATCTCCCTTGATAGTCTAAAAGGTATCAACTGAGTCTCTGGCATTGGATTCTCTTGGCTGTAGTTCTTTGTGCATTGACCTTGGATGTGTGACGAGCCGAATATCACGTGTCGACTTTTGCTTGTGTTCGCATCCTTGCTTGGGCGCGATCAATGAGCTTTCACTTTTGCCATCCTCACTGAATGCCTTGTCCATTCATTGGCATATCTGTCATGAACAGAACATCACATATGTTAGTCACATGAGAGTGGAAACATCAATGACTAATAGTTTTTAGCCATTATAAAAACCAAGAATACCACAGAACTCATATGACCATAGGATGATGTCGAATGACCCCAGTGACCATAGGATAACTTAAATGACCACAGGGGCACAACAAGTGGGACATTTCGACGAGGCCAGAAACAACCATGCGATGCGAGAGAACCTGGACTTGCTCGAAGAAGGAAGAACCAATGCCCAGGTAAAACTTGCGGCATATTAGCAGAAGCTGGCGCAGTACTACAACGCCCGGGTTAAGGAGCGACACTTCTTCCCCGGAGATCTGGTTCTACGGCGAGCAAGCGTGGCTGACCCGCCAGGGGTCGCAGGAAAACTAGCACTGAACTGGGAGGGCCCGTACCGGGTAACAGAAGCACTCGGCAAAGAAGCGTACAGGCTAGTGACGCTAGGCGGGAGAGAGGTGCCCAGGACGTGGAGCTCCGTCAATCTCAGAAAATACTTCCAATAAAACGTCACCAGTCATACCCCACTGAGGTAAGTTGCCAACGATAAAAAAGGTAACCTAAGGGTTTCCTAGAGGCGAGCACCGCTCCCCTTGAAAATGAGAAGGTAACCTAAGGGTTCCCTAGAGGCGAGCACTGCTCCCCTTGAAAATGAGAAGGTAACCTAAGGGTTCCTTAAAGGCGTGAGCATTGCTCCCCTTGAAAATAAGAAGGTAACCTAAGGGTTCCCTTAAGGCACGAGCACTGCTCCCCTTGAAAATGAAAAAGATAACCTAAGGGTTTCCTAGGGGCGAGCATCGCTCTCCTCAAAAATGAAAAAGGTGACTTAAGGGTTCCCTAAAGGCGTGAGCACTACTCCCCTTGAAAATGAAGAAGGTAACCTAAGGGTTCCCTAGAGGCGAGCACTGCCCCCCTTGAAAATAAAATGGTAACCTAAGGGTTCCTACGGAAGGCGTGAGCAATGTGAACATGAGCACAGAGGATCGCCCAGAAAAGCACGCAGAAGCACTCCAGTAAAAGGTACACAATAGTATTTTCTCAAGAACAAAGAATTTATATTTCTTTAGTCAAAATACAAGTTGCCAGAAATTGACAAAATACCCTTACATGGACCAAATACAAGTACATGGAGGAACAAAACGTGCTCAACAGTGGCGGCATATAACTCCAGCAACTCGCTCTTTTGGCATCATCCTCCGCCAATGATCATGCAGAGTCTCTGAGCAAGCGCAGGTACCCATCTTTGTTATGTGGGAGGGTACCTACGGAGAAGCCTCCTATGCCAGAGAAGAGGGACAAAGCCCTCCCGCCAACAAAGGGCTTCACTGGTAGAAGGCCTGCACGAGGAAAACTAGGCCAGTAGCTCTGGCCACCCCTGCTTGGGGGAAGACCAGCAAGGTCCACCCGTTACAGGGAACCAGCAGACCTACCCAAGCCAACGGGCGACAGCGGTACTACGAGGCCAACACATTAGGAAGGCTACCCCGGCGTGCTGGCCATGCCTGCAAACTCAGGAGCCCACCGCCGTCGTCCAAGCAGCGCGACCGCGGCTACCGAGTGGAAGAATGGAAAATAGATTCCCCCCTTCCTTACGATCCTTCCTACCAGAAAGTAGGAAGATGTTCCAGCGACGAGGAGCATCTTGCCAAGCACCTGCAAGGAGCAAACAACGGTTACATACCGTAAAGATAAACAAGGGGAACTAGCTGAAGAATGGAAAGCGACATTACCCTGACACTTTTCATCCCTTCAAGGACAGAACTTATCCGGCTCAAGAAGCAGGACTCCCCTACCGGCATACAAGCGGTTAACCTTCTCCAAGGCCTCCCGCCAACCGTCCAGGTATCCGAGCCTGTACTGCTCAAGAGTAGGAACACCCTCTCCGGGCGCAGGCCACGGCCGGCACGGTACCGGCGCTGAGTTTCTCTGAAGGACCAAAGGTTGATGACGAGCCTACAGAAATTCATCATCTGACGAAGTACCAGACACTCCTGAGGACATTCTCTAAGAAGGCTACCTACAAAGGCTCTCTATTGCCGAAGCTGATCACTGGAATGCAGCGGAAGCCACCATTTATAGGGAAGGTGAAGTCCCCAGAAGTATGACGACTCTCACCACCTCAATCAAATCCGTGGAAACTGAAGCGATGAATCCTGAAAGTCACGCTCCTTCAGAAGACCTCATCAAGGATGCAATTTCGTATCCCCAGAGGATCTCGCGATGGTTCAGGAAGAAGAAAATACACGGAAGAAATCTCAAGATTTGGAAGTTTTTCATTTTCAAAAAGAGAAGTTACAAAAAAGGATGCTACTGCCTCGGAAGGTGCAAAAAAAAGGAAGGAAAAGACAACTAGGGGCATCCCCTCAAGGACCTGCCCCGGTTACATCATCACGTGCCTTGGGCTCAGCAGGCGCACGCACAGCAGCAGCACTAGGAGGAGGTGGCTCGTCACTCAAGTCCACCACGACAACATCCGCGGGCGCTCGCTCGCCCGCACTCGACACCGGCCGCACTGCGCCCCCCTCTACGAGTTCGGGCCCCCCTTCTTTGTCATCGGCCTCCGAACCATAGCGATCTGAAGGGGGAGGGAGGATCGGGGCCACGAGGTCAAAGTGCCCTACTGTGGCCTTCACGGCAGTGCTCCAACCCTCCCGGAAGCCGTAGTCACGAGCTGGCCCATAGTACTCTAGACCCGCCTCCGTCAGCTTAGCCCGGTAAGCTGAGGAGGAGCGAAAGGCCTCCATGACCTCCTCATTGGCCGAAGATAGGGACATACGCAGCCTGGCAAGCTCCGCCTCAATCTCCTGGCCGCGGGCCTCCATTGCTCGGGCCTCCATCTCCAGCTTGGCCGCCTGCTCTCCAGCAGCATCAGCCCGCGCCCGGAAAGAGTCCCGGTCGCGCTCCATGCCCGCCAGGGCCAACTCCAGCTGAGACAACTGCTCCTGAAGTCTGGCGTTCACAGCCTCGGACTCCTTACAACGCCCTTCGGCCCCCATCTGAATGGCCCGGTCGGCCTCCAGCTCCCGCACCACGTCCAGGAAACGGTGCCTCCATAATCCAAAGGCACTAACGACCAGGCACACGCTCCTCGCGGCGACGACCGTCAACTCATCCGCGATACCAGGACCCAGCTCCCCAACGTGATCATGCCAGCGAGCACTCCGCATCATGAGGTCGATAGTGCCCGGGACACCAAGCACCCCCGTCGGTGAGTCCTCGGGCTGCAAGGACTGACCGCGCGTAGGAACCCTCTAATAGGGAGAGGATCAACTTCAGCAGCAGTTGGGGCCTTGCCCCTTTCGCGCCCCCATCCACCAGAGACGGACGTTGGAGTAGCAACTGTAGGCTCTGCCGGCGACGATGAAGGGCGAACACTGGGGGGAGGTGCCCAAGATGATGGTGGGACCCAGCCCCTAATAGGGGTTGAATCCCTCCCTCTCTTCCTCGACCAGAGGCGACTGTCCATCTTCGCCAAATCGTCCTCGGTCAGATAAGCCCGACCACCGCCGGCCATGGCGGACTCGTCCCCAGGTGCCCTAGGACAGGCCTAGGGGGAACTCTGTCGAAGACTAGGCCCTCCACTGGCCATCGACGCCTCGAGCGAATGCACCAGAGGAATGCCAACAGAGGCCGGATACTGCAACCTCCCCGGGGCAAAAGCAACCTGGGATGGGGGGGCGATGACCGACACCTGGCCGGTTCCCGGAGCCACGTGATCCACGGGGCGAGGGGTGAGCCGCGGCAGCCGGACGATCTCAGGGGTCCACCCCAGCGCTTCAGCCACCCCTGAAAATACAAAGACAAGGTTAGTCAAGCATCAGTCACAACCGCCACACCCCCATGGGAAAATAAAACCAGTACCCTGCGGCAACGGAGGACATAACCCCAGCTCTCGAAGCAGCGCCTGGGTCAAGACATGGTCTGCATCGACGAGGGGATACCGGGAAACAGCCTTCAGATCTCGACGGTGCTCAGCATTGAGGGGAGGCTTCGAATCACGCCAAGGGTGAGGAAAGGCACTCCGCATCCAACCATCAGAGGCTCTTTCCCAATCCTTTGACTTGATCAGGTATACGTACCGCTCCGCCCACCCCTTACGGTTGGCTGCGGTACGGGAAACTGTGATAAAATGGTCGCGGGTATGAGCCTTGAAATAGGTGAAAAAGGTGTCGGATGGGCAACTCTGGAGGAGTAAGAATTGTCGGAACAAGTCGACACTCGGCGCCACCGACGCTCGACGATAGGCATAGACAAACCCGCAGAGGGTGCTATAAGAATTGGGAGTTATGCCCCCAGGGTTCCGCCCGTAGTGGTGGAGGACGGCCGAGATAAAAGGATGGACCGGAATACGAGGACCCACCTGGAAGGAGGCCACCGGGATCATGATCCCGCCAGTGGGGTGACTCATTATGTCATTGATGGAGACATCACCTCCCATGCCCACATTCACGGCTCGTCTCCTCGCCCCGGTTGCATCCGGCATGGTCTAGTTATTTATTTTGAGTCCTATGTAATTTTTTTTCAAGTCATATCATTGTATTTTCCCTTTTATTTGAGTCATGTCCCTAGGTCTTTTGTTTATTTCCCTAAGTTTGAGTGTCATTAGGTTGATTAGTTTGTTATTGGGCCCAATTCATTGGGCTAGGCCCAAGGGCGCCCCCTACCCCTTGGTTATTTGTCATTGTAGCAAGAGTCAGGGACTTTTTGTAAAATGTGGGTTGCCTATATATAGGACCCCATTTCCCCCCATTTGAAGTTAATGAATGAATGAATGCCAAATTTCCATTTGAGAGTTCAAATTACCTAGCTTTAGTGGAGTGAATCCAATTGGGGGTGAGAAGCCCTAGGGGAGAGAATCCCCACCCTCTTTCTCTCTCTCTTTCTCTCTCCCTCTCTCTCCACACAAGGAGGGGTGCGACCTCCCCTCTTTCTCCTCCCCCTCCCAACCACCTCCACCCTCCCACCTACCCCATTAAATCCACTCCCCTTCCCCACAACCCCTTTATTCCACCCCTTAGTCCCAAGGGTGGAACCCCCAATCCCCACTCCACCCTCCAACCACCAACCACCCCATCCCTTTCCCAACACACTTTGCCCTCTCCCCCATGCAACCCTTCACTTCCCTTGGCCCATTTTAATTTGAAAATACCTCCCATCCCCAGCCCTAGGTCGCCCCCCCAGCCCCTTCCATTAGATCTGGCCACCCCCCCTCCTTCCCTCCACTCCCTACCACTTATTACACCCTCCACCCTCCTCTCACCTTCCACCTTGGCTGAATCAGTAGAACCCTGCGCCCTCCCCCTCTCCCTCCACCTCCACACTACCCCTAACCTCCATCCATACCTCCCCCACACTCTCTCCCCACCATTCATCCTCTCCCCTTCTCCAATCACTTCTTCCTTACTTCCTTCGGTGGCCATTTGGGTTCTACATCGACGAACCAGTTCTCAGCTGAAGATCTACAGAAGAGTAGCAGTTTGCAGAGGCGACCACGGCTTCTTCGGACGTTCCTGAAGGATCAAGAGGCACCTTCGGAAGCGTCTCCCAGTCGACTTCGCAACGGCGGTGGTTTTGACGTCATCCAAGCATTGTGTTGCCCGGGGGAGCATTTCTTCCTTGACTGCGCAAAGCTTCTCTGGCAGGAAACCAGAACCTGAGTAGAAGCTCGACAACGGTGATCCGAGTAGGAATCTGAATGAGAGTTCTTCTGCAAAAATCTTATACTACAAGTCTTCTATCTTCCCCAAGAAGCAGAGCCCAGTTTTACGTCCGGATCTGAGAGTTATCAATTTTCTTCCTCGGGTGCGCGGTTCTGCTTCAACTCAGTCTGCACCGACCCCCCTTCAGTGTTCAGAGTCTACCGGTCTGCTCCGACAACGTTTGGCCTCTCCATTAGTCTCATTTCGAAGAGGACTCGTCGTCGGTTCTAACGACTCTAGCGGCACCTGATTCGGAACTCTGGAGCGCTCGTGGCAACCTCTTCTTCCTGCTGTTGCAAATCTGAATCAGTCAGAACTGCAGGTCTACTTCCCTGTTTGAAGCCACTGCCCGACCAGCACCTGCTGTCAAAGAAATCAGAGAAATTCTGGCGTCATCCTGATCCAGCTGCAAAGAATTTCCAACTAGTTTCGTCCTCAACAAAATTCTGGAGTGGCCGCAGCGTCTAGATGACCAACTGCCTGTCCTGAAGCGCCAAGAGTGGACAGAACTGGCGTCGGCTCCTGTTCGTTGCTTCTAGCTCGATTCTTCCCCTATTGCTTGGCCGGCTGAAGTCTCCTCCCTGTGTGGAGGTAGTTTTGGATGTATTAATCGTTAACCCCCACCCCAAGATCCCCCTCGTGTGATAGGTGTAGTGTTGTAACCGTTTGAGCAGGTCAAGCTTCTCCGACGCGGCGTGTGGGGAACCCTCGCCTCCCCGCTCGCCCTCATCTCCGAGCGAGACCGGTTTCTTCAAACCGGTCGAGTAAGTGCTCCAAACTTTGCTCTATTTAGTGTTTATTCAGTCAATATTAGTTCATAACTCTGCTGGTCATGAGTGAGAGCTTGATCCTTAAGCTCCATTGCTTCAAGCGATCACCGTGAGAAGAGGAGTGTACCCGTGCCCTTGGCACAACGTCGGCTCCCTTGAATGGGGCAGTCATACCCTTGGGGAAACATTTCCTAGGCATTGCTGGCCCTCTACCAGCAAGGGCCCAGCCCTCACATCCTCCACTTGGCATTGCCAAGTTACCCCAGGGTCTAGGTGAGCATCGGGTGAGCGGTCGCCGTTATCGGTCCGTTTTGAATGCCAACTGTGCTTGCTTGGTAAGTCTTAGGTTGTGTCACATCAGTCGTCTCCCACAGCAGGAAAGACGACGTCATACTCGGGGGGGATCTGGAAGGTCTCCCGCAAAGCATGGAATACCTTATAGGCCACTAGAGGTTGGAAATCAGGCTAACTAGTGCCCGCACCCAAAGTGCTCGGCACACCGCCCTGGCCTTGGGGCATGTTCTCCAAAGATGAAGACTCGACAGTGAGAGCTCTCCTACGTGGAGGCATCACTATCGAAGAGAAGAAGAACCGAGAAAGAAGGATCCTCACCAGGCAAAGGAAGGAAGAAGCCTACGACGAGCGCGGCGACCAGCGAGACGTGGGTATGGTCTGCGAAAAGCCCCACGGCACTTCTTATAAACCGCCCACTATAGTTCGACGGTTGCCCCCTGAGGGTCAGGCGAAGGGACGCCTACCGCTACGACGGTACAGATACCGAGGCCAGATGACCGTTCTGAGTCAACATCCCTAGAACAGGTCAAGACCCAGCGTCATCATTGCCAGCGTGGCTTCTGCCAACGCCAGAGGCGCCTTGCGTGCCGAGCAGGCCTCGAAGCCACCAACTCCCGCCGTACGAGGAAATCATTTTCAGATCACACCCTCTGGAAGAACCCTCTCTTGGGCTACTCTCAGTCCCCTGCGAGTGCTCGACAACTAAGAGTAGGGGGAAGTGAGGAGGGTAAATCTGGTCTGACCTAGAAACGGCCCAAGCACGAGCGGCCCATTAAGGTTGGGACGTGTTAAGCCCAAGCAAAGGGCGAACGTACATGCTCAACCCAATAAGAGGATCACCAGCCCAACAGAGCATCGGATTCCACGACGCCAATAAGGCCAGCCCAAGTGCAATTCTCACTAGAGGACACTCCGACGACCGAACGTTTCCCCCACGACGTTGGCCTTGACCCCGTAATGGGTGAGCACGTACCGTGAGTGCCGTAAGACTCGCCCTGGGACCAGCCGATGCTGGAGGTATCGCCCTCCAATGGGAAACTCCCGCCAACATAGCGGGGAACGTTACTCTACTAAACAGACCCTTCCCTATCAAGGGATGAGGCCCCTCGCTCCAGGACAACCCATGTAAAAGAGACATCGACAGAAGAGAAGAGCACGGTAGATTCTTCTACTAAACCCCACACTACTACACAAGAGGAGATACGGTGGATACTTCCGCCACTAGAGCTTCCTACTGAGAAGAGAGCGATCCGACCTGTAACTACGACAGAGAAGCCATCTACTACGTCCAGAGAGCCAGTTCCTCCGGCATGGCCTTACCATCCAACGAGCACTCTTCCAGAGCCCACTAGGAGCGGCGAGCACGCGTGCAGGGGATCTACACCTGATGCAGGACGGACATGGGAACCGTCTCTAAGTGATGTGGACCTCGGACTCTAAATGCGGACATGACCAGCAACATATAACAATGGAGACACTTTGGCCCGACACTAAGAGTTCCTATGGGCTATACGTCGCTAACATAAACGCAAGCTCACTCATCGTCCCAAGCGAGGGGAAACGCGGATCCGCGCAGTTGAGAAACTGGCAGAGTCAAGGGTGGTCGACTCACTTCCGTGCTCGGATCGAGCCACGGGACGGGTCACTCTCTCGCTCATAGCGGTGACACGGACTCACGGGCTAGGTTCCTATCGCACTCAGCAGTGGCACACGACCATATACTAGCTAAGCAAGTAAATGCCAAGAAGTCGAGATCGTTACCTCCATGCTCCCGGCGTGGGGAAGACAACTCCGGCCAATCTTGTACTCCCGATTAAACAAATACACTACGGTACAAAGATTTGACCCACTCCACGCAGGGAGGTAATAGGTCACATGTGGGGCCCGGGAGTAGCGGGAATTGGGTTGACGGGCAGCATCTTGATGTCATCCGTCGGCGCCGAAACCCGTGTTTCAGTGCTGTCCGGATGGCGCGATCTACGGGTTCGTGGGGCCCACGTGCTGCTCAGCACTCGAGACCTGACGGGGTGGGCCCCGCTATGGTGGAGACACCTGGAGGCGCGCCTGCCTGGACGGCGGCAGGGCTGGAACTCGGGTTGGAGGCCGGGCGGCTCCGATCACCACTTGTCGAAAGTGCTGTCCACGGATCTGCAACCTTTGTTTTCTGGAGCGCGACCCGGCGAGATCGGCTACTGCGATTATTGTGCCCCTGTGGTTTTGATGTCAGCAAGCACTATGAGTATGAATGAGTTTGATGTCAGCAAGCACTATGAGTATGAAAGATTGACTGATTGAGTGTGCATATTTATAGCATTGCATAACAAGTGTAGCTTGCATCGGTGCATTCATCAGTTGCACGCCATAAAGTCGATGCATGATTCACTACTTATGATGTCTATACATTGAACCACGCTCATTGCATATGAGGTCCTGTCACTAAAAACTGGTGCAACATTTCTCTGCACGCTATAAAGTCTGTACAGAGTTTTGCCTAGACTGCATCAACTCAAGTCTGTACATTCTTTAGTAGCTATCCATTGCTTCATTCGACCAAGTCAGTACAGCCAGTGCTCTTCATGCATTTACATAGTCTATGCATTGTTTTCTCTCGCATATACACTAAGTCTATACATTCATGAGCATAGTCAGTGCATTTGGTTGTTTCATGCATATACAAAGTCTGCACATTCTTTGCTGTTATGTCCATGCGTCATTTCAGCAAGTCTGTACATCGTCTTGTCACAGGCACATTGTCATGCCCCGATGCGGAATCTCGGGACGTACGGTTAGAGGCAAGCGAGCAATATATAATTCCGAACCATTGCAATCCATTGCACTAAAGGTTGGAAAAGTAATAATCAGAGTTTTATTGAAATAAGGTTGAGTACACTGGGTAGAACGACTACAACCAAATAATAAGTAAAATGCTAGAACAATCTCTCACTAATGCTAAGGGTACAAACTGACTCAATAAACTAAAACTATCTCTCGATATCACTCCAGTCCATCCCCGACAAGTTCGTCACCTGGAAAGAGGGGAAACAGTAGGAGTGAGCTAAACACGCTCAGTAGATAACCACAAACAGGTTTAAGTAATTAACTATTGATTTCCAATTTATATGAAATGCAGTAAATAAAGAATGACGATAGAATATCTTGCAAGGTCAAGAAATATAACAATTTATCAAGTAGTGAACAAGTAAAGTACAATAGAGAATTTGGCCAGCAATATGTTACACATGTAACCAAGTAAATACACACGAGTCGAGTATCAAGAGTTTGTCATAGACGTAACAAGTCAAGTCAAGTATTCGGGTGCAATGCCTCACCCTTGTCATAAACATCCCAATGGGCTCAATATCTTTTCGGGCGCTCTCCCCAGGACCAGACTGGGCCCTTATGATGCGTCGGCATTTCATTTCAATTGGATCACCGATCCCCCGTCTAGACATAGTCAATTATGGCCAATATAATCAGATGAATTTCTGTCGGGTATAAGATGTAAAGGACGACACTTGTCTCCTCTGATTCAAGAGTATAAACACGACGAAAACCCAAAACAAGGTAATCGTACGGCGAACACCGGGCCGTACTCTCATGAGTAACGAGTCACGGAGTCAAGAATGAACGGTTGACAGTAAGCCGTTCGAGAGAGAGAAGTAAGTTCTGAAGAACGAATATACGAACCACTCGGGTCGTATTTTTAAGAAATACGATTCAAGAGAATCCGTATTAAGTATAACGATAACATCTAATTATAAGATAATTTATGCAAAGTAGTTACCGGGTTGCCAATAACAATTAAACCAACTAATTTCAGTTTAATGTCCATTGGTCAATTCCGGGCTCAAATATGACCGAAGGTTATCCAAGGGTAATCGGTCAATTTATCAAGTTAAAACGATAGTTATGATGTAACCGTAATTTACCACGGTAAAAATGTCTCACGGTAAAAAAATGTGAAGTTTACCGGATAGAGTGTCCGGTTAATTGGCCAAAGACTTGCCATAAGTCGGCCAGTAATATTTTGATTTACAGTAATTTACAGAAATTACCTATGGTAATTAACCAATTTATCCAAAGTTACAAGTGAATTACAATAGTTTCCACTTTAAACAATTTATCAAAATAGATATTGCAAATAACAGAAATTTACTCATGTCATTATCTGTTATTTATATGGATTGTCAAATTTTACTAATTAACATTTTTAATAGGTCAAAATAGTAAAAATCGGGTTTTCTGGAAGTTAAACGGATGACAGTGGGCCGTTAAACCTACTGGCTGTAAAACGGTTATCTATGGGCCGTTTTAAGGGTAAAAGGATACTACGGTTATAGTGGGGCCGTGTATCATGTAAAGCGGTCGTTTTCTAACCGTGTATATAAAATACGATAAAATGATAATACTACTAATTTCATTCTAAAGCGGTCTCTGGTTGACCGTTATTCATGTGAAATGGTTAAAATTGGGCCGCTTAAAGCAATTAAGGCGGTCAGTTCTAAGTCGTCTAAGAGATAAGCGGTCCGGTTGGAACCGTCTTTCTTTGTAACACGGGAACAGCGAAAACAGAAGTATAATCCGGCAATGAGGGCTTCAATTCATGGGTTTAAGCATGGAAAATCATGAAATATGCAAGCTAACATGATGCCCTATCATTCCTTTTATTGAATTCAAGTTTGTGCCATGGTTACCTACCTTAACCGATGAAAATAAGAGAAAGCTTGGGGAAGAAGATGAATAGTGGTCTTGCAAAGCTTCACAGCAGCAAGACAGCAGCAAGAAATCCTTAAGTTGCTTAAGAGGAATGCTTAGGAATGCTTCCTCTATTTATAGGTTTGTAGAGAAGTGTTTAAACTTCTCACGCGGGCTGGTCAGAGCCGCAATTCCCTTGGCAGTGTTGAAGACGTGTTTATGCCAACCCAAACACGGTTTCACGTGTTCCACAAGGTAAGGTTACCCTTAATCTAAGCCTAATCCCATAGATTAAGCCATTGTTAACTAAAACCTTCATTTAATGTCACTAAACGATTTTTAATGAAATTGACCCAGAAGATAAAATTGCTAATCAAGACGTGATCTTTCAAATTATGATTTTTATGGAATTTTATCACGAGGTTTAATGTTAATCTCCCAATCTTAAGATTAAAATAATAATTTAACCCAATGTTCAACGGTTTAGTCGATAGAGAGAGTTTTTGATTTTTACCGATGAAACTCCAGAAGACAAAGTTGCTAAGAAAAATACTCTCTATCAGATGTGATTTTTGCAGATTTTTCCAAGGTAGTTATATTTTCGGGTGAATAGTGTTTTCCGCGTTTTTAAGTCAGGCTTAAATCACTGATTAAGCCATGTAAATGATTTTATTAGGGTCAGGTACAGGAGACCAAAGTGTTTATCATGGTGTCTACTAATTAACTATCATTTTTTAGAATATTTACACGATAGTCAAAAATATTTACTATTTACTATTTACCTCAGTCACTATTCAACATTTACTATTTACGAAATTTAATATTTGTACAGAAACTCGGGGTCTTACACCCTCCCCCACTTAAAGAATTTGGTCCTCCAAATTCATTGGACCAAAATACAGTAAAGGAAAGATAGCTCACCTAGAATAGGTCGGGATAACGCTTCCGTATAGCGTCCTCGGATTCCCATGTAGCTTCTTCTATTCCACGCCGACTCCATTGGATTTTGACCATCGGTATGGAACGATTTCGAAGTTGTTGCTCCTTTCGATCCAGAATTTTCACTGGTCTTTCTTCATAGGATAGATCCTTTTTAAATTCAAAGTCCACATGTTGAATGATGTGACTAGGGTCGTACACATATTTCCGAAGCATAGATACATGGAATACGTTATGTACACCAGATAATTGAGGAGGTAAGGCCAATCTATAAGCGACTTCACCCACTCGATCAAGGATCTCAAATGGACCAATATACCTTGGGCTTAACTTGCCATAAATACCAAATCGACGAGTACCTCTTGAAGGAGATACTTTTAAGAACACATGCTCGCCAATTTGAAATTTCAAATCTCTTCTCCTATTATCAGCATAACTCTTTTGCCTTGATTGAGCCACAAGTAACCGGTCTCGGATAATATGAATATTTTGTGATGACTCCGAGATAAGATCCGGTCCAAGCCATTGCTTCTCGCCAACCTCATCCCAACATAATGGAGAACGACAGCTCCTTCCATACAAAGCCTCGAAAGGTGTCATCTGTATGCTGGCTTGATAACTATTGTTGTAGGCGAATTCTATTAATGCTAAATGATCGCTCCAACTTCCACCGAAGTCGATCATACAAGCTCTCAACATATCTTCCACTATTTGATTAGTTCTCTCGGTCTGTCCATCTGTTTGCGGATGAAATGCAGTGCTAAAATTCAGACGGGTACCAAGAGATTCTTGCAATCCCTTCCAGAAATGAGATGTAAATCTCGGGTCTCGGTCAGACACAATGCTGACTGGAATACCATGAAGTCTAACCACTTCCTTCAGATATAATGCTGCTAGCACATCAACTATCCACTTGGACTTAATGGATAGGAAATGGGCTGACTTAGTCAGTCGATCCACGATTACCCATATTGCATCATGACCACTTCGAGTCTTAGGAAGACTCATAATAAAATCCATGCCAATACTCTCCCACTTCCATTGGGGAATGTCAAGTGGTTTCAATTTACCTGCCGGTCTGAAATGCTCGGCCTTTACTTGTTGACAAACCAGACATCTACTCACAAAATCTGTAATTTCCCTTTTCATGTTCGGCCACCAAAATGTCCTTTTCAAATCTTTGAACATCTTAGTGCCTCCCGGATGGATAGTATATCGAGATCTATGTGCTTCTTCAAGAATTCGATTCTTTATATTACCCTCATCCGGTACACAAGTTCGACCTTGAAATACTAATCTTCCATCATCGGCTATCGAGAATTCAGGTCTGCTACTCAGGCTTTCCTTAATCTCGACTAGCTCGGGATCAATATCTTGCAATAACTTGATTTCTACCAATAATTCGGGCTTAAGTTGCAACTGGGAAATCAATATCCGATCATTATCAATATTGATATCCAGACTAGCCATTTGCTCCAGTAATTTCCATTCTTGTAACATAAGACTAGATATCTTAGCCACAGGTTTCCGACTTAAAGCGTCAGCAACCACATTGCCTTTGCCCGGGTGATACTTAATAGAAAAGTCAAAATCCTTTATATACTCCAACCATCTCCTTTGTCTCATGTTCAATTCCTTTTGAGAAAATAAGTATTTCAGACTTTTGTGATCCGAAAATACAGTGAATGTTTCACCATATAAGTAGTGCCTCCAAATCTTCAAAGCAAATACCACGGCTGCCAATTCCAAATCATGAACTGGATAATTAACTTCATGCTTTCTTAGCTGCCTAGAAGAATAGGCAATCACCTTGCCGTGCTGCATAAGCACACAGCCTAAGCCAATACCAGAAGCATCAGTGTAAACCACAAAACCGCCCTCACTAGAAGGTAAGGTCAAAATAGGAGCAGTAGTCAAACAATCCTTCAGAGTTTGGAAACTCCGTTGGCATTCAGTTGACCACTCAAACTTGATCTCCTTGCGGGTTAATTTTGTCAGAGGTACCGTAATCTTAGAGAAATCTTGAATGAACCTTCGATAATAACCAGCCAGGCCAAGAAAACTCCTTACTTCAGTAACATT
The DNA here is from genome assembly GCA_022559845.1 of Amorphophallus konjac. Taxonomy (NCBI): domain Eukaryota; kingdom Viridiplantae; phylum Streptophyta; class Magnoliopsida; order Alismatales; family Araceae; genus Amorphophallus; species Amorphophallus konjac. The sequence goes on along the minus strand of CM040124.1, from coordinate 134,247,870 downwards.
AGTAGGCTGTTCCCAATTCTTTACCGCTTCCACTTTAGATGGATCCACAGAAATTCCATCCTTAGTAATAATATGTCCTAGAAAGGACACCTCACTTAGCCAAAATTCACACTTGCTGAACTTGGCATATAATTGGTAATCTCTCAATAATTGCAAAGCCATCCTCAGATGCTCGGCATGTTCTTTTTCACTCTTGGAATATATCAAAATATCATTTATGAATACCACAACCCATTGATCAAGGTAGGGTCGGAACACACTGTTCATTAACTGCATGAAAGCTGCCGGTGCATTTGTTAACCCAAAAGGCATAACGACAAACTCATAATGACCATACCGGCTACGGAAAGCTGATTTATAAATATCCTCTTCTTTAATCCGTAACTGGTGATATCCAGATCGAAGATCGATCTTAGAAAAATAAGAAGCTCCAGTAATCTGGTCAAATAACTCATCAATCCTTGGCAAAGGATACTTGTTCTTGACAGTCAACTGGTTGAGTTGCCGATAATCGATGCATAATCTCATCGAACCATCTTTCTTCCGAACAAACAATATAGGAGCTCCCCAAGGGGAAACACTCGGGCGAATAAAACCCTTCTCGAGTAATTCCAACAATTGCTGCTTCAATTCCCGCAATTCCGCATGAGACATTCGATAAGGGGCTCTAGAAATAGGAGACGATCCAGGAATAAGATCAATAGAAAATGTAACTTCACGCTGAGGCGGAAGTCCTGGTAACTCCTCTGGAAATACGTCCGAAAATTCTCGGACAATAGCAATATCCTTAATCTCGATCTGCTGTTCAGGGGACGCATGAACAAAAGCCAGAAAAGCTTCGCATCCACGCCTCAATAACTTATCAGCACGAAGAGTCGAGATAAGAGAGATAGAACTAGGATGTTTCACTCCCTTGAAGGATAATCCGGGGTGTCTAGAAAAAGACACGGAACAAGAACTACAATGGACATTGGCCTCATATCGAGCCAACCAATCGGCTCCTAGGATTACATCGTAATCCTTCATGTCCATACAAATCAAATCAGCTGGAAAATTCTGATCATTCACCATAACCTTACTAGAAGGATAGTAATGCTGAATTGCTGATTTAGAACCAATAGGGGTTGATATTTCTAACGGAGAACTCAATAAAACAGGTTCCATAGCTAAAGATTTAGCAAATCTCGTGAAAGAAAAGAATGTGTTGCACCAGTATCAAATAGAACAAAAGCTGGCAAGTCGAATATAGCAAGAGTACCTTCGACGAGTCCACCATCCTCGGCGATATCTTTTTCCTTCGCATGAAGAGCCTGGAGCCTGCCTTGAGGCTTCTTGAAATTCAGGGGTTTTGCCGGGATAGCTTGTTCCGATAATAAAGGGCAGTTGGGTATACGGTGCTCTTTGCTTCCACACCGCAGACATGCACCTAGCTTGCGCCAACAATCTTCCATCTTGTGACCAGGACGATCACAATATCGGCATACGCCCTTGAATGGAATCATAGAATCAGGTTTCTTGTCTTCTTGTCGCGGCATTTTGCCTCTCCACGAACCAGAACCAGAACTTGAACCAGAACTAATAAATGGTCTTTTCTTGCTCGGGTCAGTGACAAATCCAGGTTTAACATTCTTGAGTGCCTTCGGTTGCTCTTTCTTGTTACCTTGACCACGAATCCTTTCAGTCATTTCCAAAGTATCTTCTAATATTTGTGCCTTTCTTACCATCTCAGAATATGTAGAAATTTCCAGTGGTGCAAGTTGATTGATATAATGAAGTCGAAGACCATTGAGGAAACGCTTCGCCTTCATTCTCTCAGTCGAAATAAGATGTCTTGCATAACGAGAGAGTCGTGAAAACTGAGCCTCATATTCTGATACCGATAAACTTCGCTGCTTCAAAGCTGCGAATTCTGCTCCCTTCTTTTCTTGCACGCGGTCAGAAAAATATTTATCATTGAAATATTCCTCGAATTCCTCCCACGAGACTTGTTGATCTCCGAGAGTCGGCTTAACAGACTCCCACCAAGCACGTGCATCCCATTCCAGTTGGAAAACAGATAAAAGAACACGTTCTTGGTCAGTGCATTGCATGACCTCAAAAATTCTTGCCATCTCGTCGAGCCAATTCTCGGCTTCATCGGGATCAGTTGAACCAGCGAATCTAGGCGGGTTCATTCCTCGAAAATTCTGATATAAATCACCAGTGCCATGAGCTGCGCCATGAGGTGCCGCTCCAACTCCAGCTTGAGCCAGTGCGTCCAAGGCTTGCGTAAGTCCTTGAACTATACGATGTAAATTCCTCATCTCAGCACGATTGGCTGCCATTTCGAGTTAAGTGCCTATATAAAATAGTTACTCGGATTATTTATGAGAGAAGAACTTCTTAGATGAGAAGAGAAGAACTAGATAAGAAGATCATGATTATGGTTAAATAACTTAACCCAAATTTCTACCCAAATTCTCACAAGGTTGTTTTCTTAAGCCTATAACCAATAGACCTATAACCTTAAAGTGAAATACCTAGGACAAATTGACCTAGGCTCTGATACCAACTAAACTGTCACGCCCCGATGCGGAATCTCGGGACGTACGGTTAGAGGCAAGCGAGCAATATATAATTCCGAACCATTGCAATCCATTGCACTAAAGGTTGGAAAAGTAATAATCAGAGTTTTATTGAAATAAGGTTGAGTACACTGGGTAGAACGACTACAACCAAATAATAAGTAAAATGCTAGAACAATCTCTCACTAATGCTAAGGGTACAAACTGACTCAATAAACTAAAACTATCTCTCGATATCACTCCAGTCCATCCCCGACAAGTTCGTCACCTGGAAAGAGGGGAAACAGTAGGAGAGCTAAACACGCTCAGTAGATAACCACAAACAGGTTTAAGTAATTAACTATTGATTTCCAATTTATATGAAATGCAGTAAATAAAGAATGACGATAGAATATCTTGCAAGGTCAAGAAATATAGCAATTTATCAAGTAGTGAACAAGTAAAGTACAATAGAGAATTTGGCCAGCAATATGTTACACATGTAACCAAGTAAATACACACGAGTCGAGTATCAAGAGTTTGTCATAGACGTAACAAGTCAAGTCAAGTATTCGGGTGCAATGCCTCACCCTTGTCATAAACATCCCAATGGGCTCAATATCTTTTCGGGCGCTCTCCCCAGGACCAGACTGGGCCCTTATGATGCGTCGGCATTTCATTTCAATTGGATCACCGATCCCCCTCTAGACATAGTCAATTATGGCCAATATAATCAGATGAATTTCTGTCGGGTATAAGATGTAAAGGACGACACTTGTCTCCTCTGATTCAAGAGTATAAACACGACGAAAACCCAAAACAAGGTAGTCGTACGGCGAACACCGGGCCGTACTCTCATGAGTAACGAGTCACGGGGTCAAGAATGAACGGTTGACAGTAAGCCGTTCGAGAGAGAGAAGTAAGTTCTGAAGAACGAATATACGAACCACTCGGGTCGTATTTTTAAGAAATACGGTTCAAGAGAATCCGTATTAAGTATAACGATAATATCTAATTATAAGATAATTTATGCAAAGTAGTTACCGGGTTGCCAATAACAATTAAACCAACTAATTTCAGTTTAATGTCCATTGGTCAATTCCGGGCTCAAATATGACCGAAGGTTATCCAAGGGTAATCGGTCAATTTATCAAGTTAAAACGATAGTTATGATGTAACCGTAATTTACCACGGTAAAAATGTCTCACGGTAAAAAAATGTGAAGTTTACCGGATAGAGTGTCCGGTTAATTGGCCAAAGACTTGCCATAAGTCGGCCAGTAATATTTTGATTTACAGTAATTTACAGAAATTACCTATGGTAATTAACCAATTTATCCAAAGTTACAAGTGAATTACAATAGTTTCCACTTTAAACAATTTATCAAAATAGATATTACAAATAACAGAAATTTACTCATGTCATTATCTGTTATTTATATGGATTGTCAAATTTTACTAATTAACATTTTTAATAGGTCAAAATAGTAAAAATCAGGTTTTCTGGAAGTTAAACGGATGACAGTGGGCCGTTAAACCTACTGGCTGTAAAACGGTTATCTATGGGCCGTTTTAAGGGTAAAAGGATACTACGGTTATAGTGGGGCCGTGTATCATGTAAAGCGGTCGTTTTCTAACCGTGTATATAAAATACGATAAAATGATAATACTACTAATTTCATTCTAAAGCGGTCTCTGGTTGACCGTTATTCATGTGAAATGGTTAAAATTGGGCCGCTTAAAGCAATTAAGGCGGTCAGTTCTAAGCCGTCTAAGAGATAAGCGGTCCGGTTGGAACCGTCTTTCTTTGTAACACGGGAACAGCGAAAACAGAAGTATAATCCGGCAATGAGGGCTTCAATTCATGGGTTTAAGCATGGAAAATCATGAAATATGCAAGCTAACATGATGCCCTATCATTCCTTTTATTGAATTCAAGTTTGTGCCATGGTTACCTACCTTAACCGATGAAAATAAGAGAAAGCTTGGGGAAGAAGATGAATAGTGGTCTTGCAAAGCTTCACAGCAGCAAGACAGCAGCAAGAAATCCTTAAGTTGCTTAAGAGGAATGCTTAGGAATGCTTCCTCTATTTATAGGTTTGTAGAGAAGTGTTTAAACTTCTCACGCGGGCTGGTCAGAGCCGCAATTCCCTTGGCAGTGTTGAAGACGTGTTTATGCCAACCCAAACACGGTTTCACGTGTTCCACAAGGTAAGGTTACCCTTAATCTAAGCCTAATCCCATAGATTAAGTCATTGTTAACTAAAACCTTCATTTAATGTCACTAAACGATTTTTAATGAAATTGACCCAGAAGACAAAATTGCTAATCAAGACGTGATCTTTCAGATTATGATTTTTATGGAATTTTATCACGAGGTTTAATGTTAATCTCCCAATCTTAAGATTAAAATAATAATTTAACCCAATGTTCAACGGTTTAGTCGATAGAGAGAGTTTTTGATTTTTACCGATGAAACTCCAGAAGACAAAGTTGCTAAGAAAAATACTCTCTATCAGATGTGATTTTTGCAGATTTTTCCAAGGTAGTTATATTTTCGGGTGAATAGTGTTTTCCGCGTTTTTAAGTCAGGCTTAAATCACTGATTAAGCCATGTAAATGATTTTATTAGGGTCAGGTACAGGAGACCAAAGTGTTTATCATGGTGTCTACTAATTAACTATCATTTTTCAGAATATTTACACGATAGTCAAAAACATTTACTATTTACTATTTACCTCAGTCACTATTCAACATTTACTATTTACGAAATTTAATATTTGTACAGAAACTCGGGGTCTTACACACATCAAGTCTGTACATCATCTTGGTGCATGCACGCAAAGTCTGTACATTCTTTGACAGCATGCCTGAGCATTCATCTTTACTGTGCATACTTTGATAGATGCAAACTGCATTTCACACGATCAACGTCTGTACATTCTTCAGTGGCATTTGTGCAATCTTTCAAAACAAAGTCTATACACTCTTTACCATGCATTCAAAGTCTATACATTCCATTGCTGGTACGAGTGGTTAAGTTCATGCATCATCACACCAGCGAGTCTGTACATCGTTGTCGCATGCACACTAAGTCCATACACTTGTTGCTGGCATGTCTGTACATTCACTTTCAACGTGCATACTTCTCCAAATGCAAAATGCATTACATGCATTCAAAGTCTGTACACTCGTGGATGACATGTCCGTGCATTCATTCTCATTGTACATACTTTCTTATATGCACACTGCATTTTGTGCATCAAGTCTGTACAGGCTTAGTTCAAATATAAAACTTACTCGATGCATCCTTGTCTTTTCCTTTAGATTGATTCAAACTGATAATATGTTCAACCTGACAGAACATCTGTTCGAGAAGCTTAAGAAGGGCACGTGATCCAAGGATGGAGGTCTAACCCTGATCGTGACACGTGAAACCATTGTGCTGGGATACCGCCACGTGGACTAAGGCCTCTGGGTGGGAATCATGGAAAGCGCACGCCCTACCTCACTGCTCTATAAATAAGAAGCCTCTTCCTGAAGAGCAGAGCGATCGAAGCAGGAAAACTTATCTGAAAGAGCAGAAGCAGAAGGAGAGCCTACACGATCCAGAAGAAGAGAAAGAAAAAGAAAAAGAGAGAGAGAGAAAGAAAGAAGTTGCAGAAGAATAGAGAGAGAGTTCGTGAAAAAGAAGATAGAAGACTCCATCAGAAGATCTGTTTTTACTGGAATCTGGATCAAATCCAATCCAGTCAGCTCCATCTGAGCCACATATGCATTTCATTGATTACAGCTTTCAGTCGCTGTTAGTTCTTGTTTCCTTCTTTCATTTTTAACCTTTCTTCAAGCTGTTTGTCAGCGGGCGAGGTGAATACCTCGGACAGCAAGCTGTGAAGCTCAGCGGTTTGCTGAGGCGGATTCCTCTGGACGGGTTAAGCTGTAATCCCCAGCGGTTGCAGAGGTGTGGTATCCTCTGGTCGGCGAAGCTGTAATGCCTAGTTGTTCAAGATGTTTGTCAGCAGTTGTAGGCAAGCTGTGAGGCCCAGCGGTTTAAGCTATGTATCAGCGGAATCCACTGTCAGGATTGAGTATGGGGTGGATGTAGGTCTGGAGGATCGAACCACCTAAAATATTTTCTTGCACTGTGGTTTGAATGTTCATTTATGCTTCCGCTAGATGAATGCTTAGGCCAACATGTTTCTTCAGTTTAGAAGAGATTTGATTGCACGTTCTGTGTTTGATTAAACAGATCACTGGATTTCGGTAGATCTGAATCTATTTTTATTTTCATATCTCTGAGAGTTCTAAGTTTCTAATTGGGAGTAATTTTCAAAGGGGAGATTCATTCACCCCCCCTCTGAATCCATCGCACCGATCCCAACAATTGGTATCAGAGCAGGTGTCTGCACAGAGGGTCCAACGACCTGCAGATCTGTTCCTACACTTAGTTTTGGTGCGATCTGGTTTGATCTATTTTGTATTGCAATTTTTGATTTAATCTGAGTTTGATACTCATGACTGATCCTCCGAGATTCGAGGGATTAGGTTTTTACAGCTGGCTCAATCGATTCAGAGAATATGTGATGCATGTTAATCCAGATCTGTGGATAATCATTGCACACAGTCCATATGAAGTTCCAAAGGATAAATCCTTATGGAAAACTTTAGATCATTTGAAATTCTCTGAGAACCAGAAGGCCCTAGAGATAATAAAAAGGGTGATAAATACTGACAAGTTTCCTTGTGTGACTAATTGCTACAGTGCATCAGAAGTTGTCAAGATGGTTGCAGTTAGCAAGTGTCAGGAGGAGGTGAAGTGCCTCATGGCTACAGACGAAGACCAGGATCAAATCGAGGAAACTTCATCTCAGGTAAATTCTGACACTGGTAATTTCTGTATTGAAAATTTGATTATGTTGAATGAGCATTTGATTGAGAAATACGATAAAGTTAAATCTAAGAAGAAGAAATTAAGAAAAGAAATGTTACATGAGGTCAGAAGTCTGAAAGTTGAAAATGAAAATCTAAAGTCAGACATGAATCGAGAAAGGGCTGAAATGAACTATTTGAAATCCGAAAATGAGAGTTTAAGAAATAAACTCATTAAAGAAAAAGATTCTTGCAATGAGTGCGCTATCTTGAGAGATTTGATTAATGATCTAGATTCTAATGATAGTTTTCTAAAGGAACTAATCAAATCTCTAAAAGAAGAAAATGTCTACTTAAAAGATCAAAACAAGAAACTGATGGTTTTGAACATTGTGCTTTCTGAAAGACTAACGAACTTTGAAAAAGGTAAATCAATTTTGAATGACAAAGAAGCTAATGATAATCAGAAGATGATACAAGAAAATGAAACTCTGAAAAGGCTGAATGATGGTTTGCATAACCAAATAATTTCATGTGAAGATGACATTGTGTTACTGCAAACTGAGATCGATGATCTAAAAGCTTCTTTGTCAAAATTCGTTAAAGGAAAAGATAATCTGAATAAGCTGCTTGGTTCTAAAGTGAATTTTTAGAAACATGGGATTAGATTTTTTCCTGTGAATGAAAACAACAATGATAAGAGGAAATCAACTATTTTTGTGAAAAGCTCAGAACAAGACAACTCATCTAGTTCTTCTATCTTTCAATTCACTGCTAAGAAGGCTGAAAATTCAGATAAGAATCAAAAAAAGATTCAAAAATAAAAGAAAAGTGTTGATTTGAATAAGTCCAAATCTGTCATTGATTCACATGTGCATGTTGCTAACTGCTCTCACACACATTCACACTCTCATGCGAATGTCAACTTTGTCAAACAAATGAATGTAAATAAAAAGGTGGTAACATGTCACTATTGTGGGAAGCTTGGACATATTTTGGATGACTGTTTAATAATGAAAAATCATGATAGAAATGCTGTTAGGATGTACCCTATAAATCATCACTCTAGGAAATCTCCTACCATTCAGAAAAGGAAAACTCAATGTTATTGTTGTGGCAAATTCGGCCACATTGTTGCTCTCAATTGGCACAGTCAAGGGAAGAAGTTCAAGTCTGAATTTGTTACATTCCATGCGAAAAGATATGTTTCTAGTTACACTAAGTTTCATGTGAACTATGCCTTTGACAGAACCTACCCTGGTTCTAAAAGCAAGTATGTTGAATGCTCCCATTGTGGGAAAGCTGGCCATTAAGTCAAAAACTGTTGGCATGTCAAGAAAAGGAATGTCTCTGATGTAAATAGAAAGAAAAATTTTCATGAAAACAGAAATACCAATCATGTTCAGTTATATCCAGTTCATGCTCATGATTACTCATATAAAAAGAACATGAAATTTGGTGACTCTTGTCATTACTGTGGACAGTCTGGTCATGTCATGTCTAACTGTCGGTTAATGAACTCTGATAATTATAATGCTAGAAAATGGTGGAGAGCACCCTTCAAAGGTGCCACTATCATTTCAGGACCCAAGGCTACTTGGGTTCCTGCGGGATCAAGATAACCTAGCTGTTGCAGGTGTGTCTTGGAAAGGAATAAAGGGGTAATAAACCAGGGCACCTGAAATGACCCCATTTTCTGAGCTTTCCAGGTAAACTCATTGTATCCTCTGTCTTTACATTCATTGCTTAATTTGTCAGTTGAATTAATTGATTGCATAACATGTTAAATTTGGTTCAGCATTATATGCATAGCATATCTCTTGCATAACATGTTAGTTCATCTGCGTGTCTTCTAAGTAATCTTCTCTGAAAATCTGAATTGATCATCAAGATGATTGTAGCATGTCTCAGTTGGAATTGCATACTTGGTTCATGAGCATATTTCATGATTTTCCTCACACAATGTTTTGTATGTTTGTAGCACTTAAATGATATTTTCATAATGGACATAGTTAGGGGGAGTAAGTCAAAGTATTTCTTGTGTATCATGCATACTTGTTAGGCTAATTCCCTGCATGGTCTTCATGTCATTCATGAGTGAGTAATGCATATGTATACATATAGTAAATTGCATAGCACTTCATTTATTTTGAAAAATCTAAAAAGAATTGACTCATTACATCTAGACAGGGGGAGCATTTTAGACTCTTTAGTCCTTTTCTATTTGAACCCTTCTTGTCTAGTCACTCAAATCACTCTCCTACTCTTGTGTGTCAATGATTGCTCTTTAATCAACTGAACTCTCAACTTTCTTGAAGCTAAAATCCACATCTGATACTCCCTAATTTGCTGAAGGAGTGCCTCACTTGAATTCTTCCCTGTCACTATTGTCAATCTGGTTTGACTGAATTCCAGACTCTGTCATCAGTTTCTGAATTGCATTGCTCAAGTGCATATCTCTTGATGCATTTTTTTTAAACTCACTGCTACTGGCTTTCTGAAAATCTATCTAATGCATATTAATCATATTTACTACAAGCAAGTGTTTCAATTCTCACTTTCTATACATGCTTGTTAATGTCTCTGCTATTGAATGCTATTGTCAAAATATTGTTTGAACTGATTTTGAAGAGACTTAAATCTGTGTACCTCAGTTATAAATCTAATATCTTAAAAGAAACTCCTATTATACAGGTTTAAGAATAACTGATTGATCTACGTTGGTGTAAGTCTAATGTATTCATGAATTTGGATTTGAAAGACTTGAAAGTATCTGAATCACAAGTTTTAATAAATTTTAACCAACTGTTTCATGTAATCTCTGGACAAAACCTTCTGAAATCTGAAAATTTGAAATCAAGGTTATTTTGGTTGAGATATATGTTAGTAGTATTGTTCTTAAACATTAAATCTGTCTGAAGTTGACTAAAAAGAAAAATAAAATTCAGAGCAATGACTTTGATCATTGAGAAACTAGGTCCTCCCTCAAAGAAATGGAGTAAACCTATGTCATGAAATGCCACAGTTATCTCTGGTATAACAATAATTGAAAAGTCTGTCAGAGCAATGGCATGGTTATGTTGAGTAACTGGGGATCCCGGCCTCTGATCAAGGTGTTTCTTCATGTAAAAAGACACTCCAATTGCTAACTCTGTTCTCATGTTCGAAGAGGCAATGCGGTTATCACACTGAGTAACTGGGTCATTTCACCTGAGACGTATTTTGCCTCATGTAAAAAGGTGTTAATCAACCAAGATTGCTCAAGAAAAATAAAGTGAAGTTCAAAAGTAAAATCTAAAAATGGATATCATAAAATCTCTGCCAACAAAGTCAACTTCAAATACTATTAAAGGTGTTTAATCTCAATACTGCAATGTGTAATTCCTAAAGGAGTCATTGAGATTAATTGAGTAAGATGGAAGAGGATTGAACTGGAATGCTATATGAATAATTGGTTCACCTTTATTAAAACTCAGTTTCAGATATGAGTATTGTATACAATTGTCAAATTTGGTATACATCATGCTTAAACCTATTTTTATCATGCAGTTTAATTCATAACCCCTTATGATAGGAGAATCTATCCCTAATTGGACTTATAACAGTGGTACCTGAAATAAAATTTCGTCTGATCAGTTACATCCTTAACTGCTCCATCATATTGCACATTTGTTTCCTGATCATTACTTGAAAATGCTCACTCTTTCTACTGAACTGTTACTGAAAGATCCTGTGCTCTGTATGTTGCCTTGACATTCTTCCTCAATCTACTTCTTGATGCTGTGATACACTCCTTACATATCCTCTTGAAACTTTTGCTTTATTCTGAGCATGGACTGTTGAACAGATTTCATTTATTGCTTCTTAAAGGGGGAGGATTGATACTTGATTGTCTAACTGCCCCTGTGCTTGTCGATTGTATTCCTTTATTCAGGGGGAGTTTCTTGTATGGCTGTTCTTCCTTTTTCTCTAGGGAGAATATGTGGTGTCATACTGCACTTTGGGGGAGAATAGATAGCTCTAATGCGATTTCATGTAGTAAAAGGGGGAGATGTTATATCAATCTTTTCATACCTGCTTAATTTTTCTCTCAAACTATTTTCTTTTTGATGAAGTCAAAGGGGGAGAATAGTTTGGGTCTGTGTGACTCATAGTGTTGCCATCATCAAAAAGGGGGAGATTGTTGTGTCCCTGTGGTTTTGATGTCAGCAAGCACTATGAGTATGTTTGAGTTTGATGTCAGCAAGCACTATGAGTATGAAAGATTGACTGATTGAGTGTGCATATTTATAGCATTGCATAACAAGTGCAGCTTGCATCGGTGCATTCATCAGTTGCACGCCATAAAGTCGATGCATGATTCACTACATATGATGTCTATACACTGAAGCACGCTCATTGCATATGAGGTCCTGTCACTAAAAACTGGTGCAACATTTCTCTGCACGCTATAAAGTCTGTACAGAGTTTTGCCTAGACTGCATCAACTCAAGTTTGTACATTCTTTAGTAGCTATCCATTGCTTCATTCGACCAAGTCAGTACAGCCAGTGCTCTTCATGCATTTACATAGTCTACGCATTGTTTTGTCTCGCACATACACTAAGTCTACACACTAAGTCTATACATTCATGAGCATAGTCCGTGCATTCGGTTGTTTCATGCATATACAAAGTCTGCACATTCTTTGCTGTTATGTCCATGCGTCATTTCAGCAAGTCTGTACATCGTCTTGTCGCAGGCACAGCAAGTCTGTACATCGTCTTGGTGCATGCACGCAAAGTCTGTACATTATTTGACAGCATGCCTGAGCATTCATCTTTGCTGTGCATACTTTGATAGATGCAAACTGCATTTCACACGATCAACATCTGTACATTCTTCAGTGGCATTTGTGCAATCTTTCAAAACAAAGTCTATACACTCTTTACCATGCATTCAAAGTATATACATTCCATTGCTGGTACGAGTGGTTAAGTTCATGCATCATCACACCAGCGAGTCTGTACATCGTTGTCGCATGCACACTAAGTCCATACACTCGTTGCTGGCATGTCTGTACATTCACTTTCAACGTGCATACTTCTTCATATGCAAAATGCATTACATGCATTCAAAGTTTGTACACTCGTGGATGACATGTCCGTGCATTCATTCTCGTTATACATACTTTCTTATATGCACACTACATTTTATGCATCAAGTTTGTACAGGCTTAGTTCAAATATAAAACTTACTCGATGCATCCTTGTCTTTTCCTTCAGATTGATTCAAACTGATAATATGTTCAACCTGACAGAACATCTGTTCGAGAAGCTTAAGAAGGGCACGTGATCCAAGGATGAGGTCTAACCGAACCATTGTGCTGGGATACCGCCACGTGGACTAAGGCCTCTGGGCGGGAATCATGGAAAGCACACGCCCTACCTCACTGCTCTATAAATAAGAAGCCTCTTCCTGAAGAGCAGAGCGATCGAAGTAGGAAAACTTATCTGAAAGAGCAGAAGCAGAGGGAGAGCCTGCACGATCCAGAAGAAGAGAAAGAGAGAGAAAAAGAGAGAGAGAGAAAGAAAGAAGTTGCAGAAGAATAGAGAGAGAGAGTTCGTGAAAAAGAAGATAGAAGACTCCATCAGAAGATCTATTTTTACTGGAATCTGGATCAAATCTAATCCAGTCAGCTCCATGGGAGCCACATATGCATTTCATTGATTACAGCTTTTAGTCGCTGTTAGTTCTTGTTTCTTGCTTTCATTTTTAACCTTTCTTCAAGCTGTTTGTCAGCGGGCGAGGTGAATACCTCGGACAGCAAGCTGTGAAGCTCAGCGGTTTGCAGAGGAGGATTCCTCTGGACGGGTTAAGCTGTAATCCCCAGCGGTTGCAGAGGTGTGGTATCCTCTGGTCGGCGAAGCTGTAATGCCCAGCTGTTCAAGCTGTTTGTCAGCGGTTGTAGGCAAGCTGTGAGGCCCAGCGGTTTAAGCTGTGTATCAGCGGAATCCACACTAAGGATTGAGTGTGGGGTGGATGTAGGTCTGGAGGACCGAACCACCTAAAAACTTTTCTTGCACTGTGGTTTGAATATTCATTTATGCTTCCGCTAGATGAATGCTTAGGCTGACCTGTTTCTTCAGTTTAGTAGAGATTTGATTGCATGTTCTGTGTTTGATTAAACACATCACTGGATTTCGGTAGATCTGAATCTATTTTTATTTTCATATCTCTGAGTGTTCTAAGTTTCTAATTGGGAGTAATTTTCAAAGGGGAGATTCATTCACCCCCCCTCTGAATCCATCGCACCGATCCCAACAGCGATCAGCCCCGATGTCGGATCGGCACGAAACCAACGCCGTTGGAACACTGACTTGAAATCCTTCGACCTTCTAGGACTCAAGAAGGCTCACTAGAGCCGTGCTTCTGATGGGCGATTTTAGAACCGGACTGATCTTAGTTTCAGATCTGGCCGGGCAGAACTGAAGTTTCCTGAGAGTTGGCGCTGACTGCAGGGTAGACCTCTGATTCAGACCTCGAGCTCTTCATGAAAGTTGTAGAGGGGAGAGAGAGGAAAATAGCAATAATTCTTATGACCGATTAGGTGGAGGTTTAGATGGGAAAAGATATTTTATACTGGTAAGTGGTCGGATCTGGACAGAGACAGATAGAACTGAGTGGGATTTGAAAATGATTTTTAGAAAATAGGTGAAGGCCTTTAGAAATTCCACGAAACTTCGTGGATGGATGGGGTGGTGGACAGAACCTCCAGTAAAATTGGGGGCTCAAGCAAAAATCAATAAGTGGTCCGAAGAGGGGAAACGCAGAGCTACTGTGAATATGGACTGAAAGCTGGCAGATCTAGGTGAAAAGGAAGAACGAAAATGGAAAATTACAAAATGGAAGCTAGAAGCTCAACCAAATTTTCTGGGATGTGGTGAAGACCCCTCGAACTCACACTGAAAGTTTGGGCTCAAGATGGCTGAGAGTTAAAAATCAGAGAAAGGCCTAATGTCACCCGATTGGCAGAATACCGACGGAGGCGGTGGCGGTGCAACTGCGGCTCGATGGCGGCGGCGGCGGCAACGACGAACTCCACACCAGATAGATGAGGCTTCCCACCTCAGAACACAGCCTTCCCAGCTGCAAGAAGAAGAGAGCAGAGAGAGAGAGAGGGGGGGGCCTTGCTCCTTTGGAGGAAATTCAAGATTTTCTTTGCATTAATTTCACTCAAAATGAAAATACAAGGTTCTTATAGAAAACACAAAAAGACTAGTTCTATCCCTAGATCTAGGATTGGTGGGGGTTAAAAGAGGGAGTCCACAATTTATTCTCCCATGTGATTTGAAACTAAATAAAATAAACTAAAAATCCTAATGAACTGCATTAAACATGGGGCGCCCCCTTGACTTTTATGGTTCCACATTTTGAATTTTTGTTCCCTTTGTCCCCCCCTTGGTCCAACCCTTCTAGAAGCCCACCATGGAAGGTTGACTGACCCCACATGGGCCCAAGAGATGAGGTGGATCAATGGGAGAAGGGATGGGGGGCCCGCGGGACCCAGGTGGTCCCAAATTACAACTACACCCCTGTTACAATCTGAATTACAATCTGAATAAAACACACATTACACACACAAAGTCTAAATAAATACTATAAATACCGAGACTTAAGGGGGAGTCTCCAGACTACCTCCAAGCCAGATGGAAGCCGAGGTAGCCCGGGTGGTGCTCCGCGTACGGGGTTGACGGCTCGCCGGTTCGTGCTTCTCCCTCGCTCTGGTGTCTGCACCAATTCTCCCCGGGTGGGAGAAACTCGACCCTGTCGAGTAAGGGTCAGAATCGCTCTGGTAGCGCTCCAATAGGTCCGGATCTATCCGCTGCAACTCTCCACGGGTGATCCAAGTATCCTCGGTGGCGGGTCGCCCTCTCCAATGCACTAGGTAGTGCGGGTAGGATCCACTCCTGGTAACGGTCACCTACTCATCCAGTATATGATCGATATGCTCTCGCTGCACTGGAAATGTGGCTGGTGGTGGACACTCAGGTGAGAGATCACTCTCAATGGGAGGAGATGGCTCAAAAGGCTCGCTAGGGATCACCGCTGGGTCCGTATATGCAACTAGATCCAACACATTGAAAGTTGAGCTTATACCATATTCCTCTGGCAGGTCCATAACATACGCATTGGATCCAACGCGTTTCAACACTCTAAATGGACCTGCTTCGCGAGCTTGCAATTTCTTTACGGTTCCAGAGGGAAACCGTTTAGGTCTTACCCTGATCATGACATATTCACCCTCTTGGAACTCTCGGTGGTGTCGATGGGCATCGGCTAACTCCTTATACCGTGCATTGCTGGCCTCAATGTGACAACGGATGTCGTCATGCAAACTCCTAACATGCCTAGCAAAAGACTCGGCAGACTCAGACGCTCGTGCATGAATGGGCATGGGAACAAGATCCACTGGCTTCTAGGCCTACGACCTGTGACAATCTCGAATGGACTCATGCCAGTAGACCTGTTAACCGAATCGTTATATGCAAATTCTGCCAGTGGTAGTATGAGATCCCAATCCCCTACACGATCCCTGACAAGACACCTCAAAAGGTCACCCAGACTCTTAATGACCACCTCGGTCTGACCATCTATCTGGGGATGATATGCAGTGGAAAACTTGAGGTGAGTACCCAACATATGTCACAGTGTCTTCCAAAAATAGCTGGTGAACCTAACATCACAGTCAAACACTATGGTACGAGGCAACCCGAACTTGCACACCACATGAGTAAGGAATAGGCGGGCTACCCTCGAAGCATCCGAAGTCTTCGAGCAGGGAATGAAAAGGGCCATCTTCGAGAATCGGTCAACCACCACATAGACCGAATCATGCTTCCTAGAGGTACGTGGTAATCCCAAAACAAAGTCCATGCTAACATCATGCCATGGAGCATCAGGCACGGGGAGAGGCGTATAAAGACCCGAGCTTTGCTTCTTCATCTTGGCCGTAGCACATGTACGGCACTGGGCCACAATATGAGCAACATCTCTCTTCAGACTCGGCCAATAAAATCTGTGCTTAATAGCCTCAATAGTCTTATTCCGACCAAAGTGGCCGGATAGATCTCCCGCATGTAGCTCCCAGACTAAGAAGTCGCGAACAGAAGTTCGGGGAACACAAAGCATACCTCCTCGAAAGAGGTAACCCTCCTGAAGCACATAATCATCATGGTCTCTCGAGGGCCCAGCCTGGAGAGTGGTATAGATCTGACCGAAGTCAGGACAGTCAACATAGGCCTCTCTCATCTTTTCTAACCCTATGACCTCAGCACTCATGGTGGTCAGTAGACAAGCACGCCGACTCAAGGCATCAGCCACCTTGTTCTCCACTCCAACCTTATGTTTAAGCACAAATGTGTACTACTGGAGATACTCAACCCATCAGCTGTGACGCGCATTAAGCTTCTTTTGGGAATGGAGGTACCTCAAAGCCTCATGATCGGAGTATAAGTGTAAGACCCCGAATTATTTAATTGAGCCCAATATATTTATTAAGCTTTTATTAATTAAGAATTGAATTTTTATTGAATTAATAACTGAATTTTGGATTTATTAATATTTAATTCGTTAGAAATAGAATAAGTGAAAATCTGACTACCTTATAAAAATTCATAAAAATAGTAAATAGGTTAAGGTCGATGTAGATAACAACTTTGTCTTTTGTCATTAAGCCATTAAAAATCCGTGGTTAGATCTAATTGGAGATTTAGCCCAAAAGTGCACACTTTTTAACCCTTACCTAACCTTAGTTTAAAACGTAAAATTAGGGCTTAATACTCAACCAAATTAGCTCAAATCAGTGGCAAATGAACGGTCACGAGCTAAGGATTAATAGCCCTCAATCAATTCGACACAAACCTAACCCTAACACGTGGTGTCGACTGGCCTTTGATGAAGTCAAACATGGCGGCGCCGTTTTCCAACATCTAACTTGCGTGGTCGATTGCTCCTAGCTCCGAAGTCTCCAGAGGCTCTATGAGCTATCAAATTAAAGCTCTTCAAGTCTACTTTCATTTGGTGGCTGTGGGGTTTGCTGAAGTTTCAGATCTAGGAAGATCTTGCTCGATTTGTGGAGGTGGGTCGGCAGTCGTCGTCCTCCTTCCTCTCCTCTTTGTTCCATCGATTGAGGTAGGTTTCCTTAACCAAAATCAGCTTATGAATATAGCAAATTGTTCCTCTCGACGAGATCTTTCTAATGGTGGTAAAAGTCCCAATTTTCATTAGGTATCCAAGGAGATATCGCGGGTTTTCTAAGGTGCTATCCAGTTCATTCTTCATTCTAGGGTTTTAAGTTCTCTCTTCGATTGAGGTAGGATCTAATAGCCAAACTCTAATTAATATACATGGATGTAATCATCATCTTGTTAGCTTTCATTTGGCATAGAAATCCCTAATTTTCATTGAGCATGTTTAGAGTATTTTGGATCGAAGCAAGTGTATGTCTAGAACTTGATTTATATTGTGACCCTTTGAGTTAGAGCTTGATTGCGGGCTGATTTTGAGTTATAGATCTTGATCTACATATAGCTTATAATACATGGTTGGATTTAGCATTGAGTTAGCTTTCTTTTGATGTAAGAAGCCCCAAATTTCGTTGTAAATATTGGGAGAATTTTAAGATTTAGTAGAAGTATGTCAAGAACTAGGTTTTTCATGTGTTTATCATATATAGGTTGTGATTTAATTGATTTCTGTTGAAATTCGTGTTTTAAAGCTCATGTATTATGACCCTAGTATGTCTATTAAGATTCTTAGAGTATGTGGTTAAGATCCCAACTCAATTGGATCTCAATTGGGTGAGTTCATACGTTTTCCGGAGGCTACGGCCGTTTTTGTTCTTGCAGGGGTCGACCCGTTTTCTGGAAGCCCTGGCAGGCCCGAGGGTCGACCCCAGGGGTCGACCCATCCAGCACCCAGCAAGGGTCAACCCATAAGGCAAAAATGTGGGGGTCGACCCATAGGGTCGACCCATTCTACAGGATTTGTGGGGGTCGACCCCAGGGGTCGACCCATGCATCTGGCAGACCCCGTTTTTACAGGGGTCGACCCCAGGGGTCGACCCATGTACCAGAAACCTGGTTTTTGTCGTTCTTCGACCTGAGGATCGATCCGGATCATTAGGGGATCGGCCCATTTAACTTAGACCAATTGAAAAATATATTCTGGAAGAACCAGTGACCTATTCAGGAAACCTTATGATTTCAATTTGCATTGGTTCCTACGTTCTATCATGGTGTAAAAACATGCCGTTTATCATTTTCATTTCAACACATACATTGGTTAAATAGAAACCCACATGAGTATTGGTTAATGGTATAACTAAATTGCTGTTAATATATGCTATTTCACTCCTGTGTGAGTTTGTTCTTTGCCTTATCATCTTGAATCATCATTTGGCAAATTGGTTTAATGCAAATGGTAATGGATAATCCTTGATATATTAACTTGGTAATTAGGATTAAATTGATTGTTAAGTTGCTGTTTTAGTCATTATTACCCAGTAAAAATGGATTTCTTACACACATGAACGGTACACTATCAGCCGTTCTTTCTTGACCTCACGGACCAAGCTTTGGTCCAGTTCTTGTAATGCGGCACCGAAGTGACCGTATAAATCGAGTTTTTGTTTTGAATCCAAGGACATGTTAGTCCTTAATTCTCGTACTTATGACAGTAATTCCTCTGATTAATTGGCCATTAAAAAATTGACTGAATGTCTGGACGGGTGGGACTTTGGACCCATTAAAATCAATGCCATCGCGTCATAGGGGCCCGGTCTGGTCCTGGGGAGAGCGCCCGAAAAATTATTGAGCCCATGGGATGTTAATGACATGGTGGGGCATTGCACCGAATACTTGACTTGCTTGTTGCGTCTATGACAAAAATCTCTTGTTACTTGTTACTTGATCATGTTTGAATGGATGTTAAATTACTTGCTTGATTGGCCAATCCTTTACTACTGTCTCTTGTTATATCTCCTGTTGTAAATTCTTGTACTTGTTATCTTGTTAATTCTTGATATCACATATTTCTTGACCTTGTAAGATCTTGTTATTAATGTTGTTTCTTTATATCGTTATCGTCTTTATTTCTTTTTAGCATGACATATCAAAATGTAATTAACTTGTTAATCATGTAAACTTGCCTGTTATTTCCTACTGAGCGTCAGCTCATAGTTGTGTTTCCCCCCTTTCCAGGCTTTTCAGGTGACGCGCTTACCGATGGAGAAGGGCAGGAGTGATGTCTTGAGTGTATCAGTTCTAGTGTGTTAGCAGTGTTATCTTACTCTTAGTGGTGCTTTGGAGAGTATTTAAGTTTCGGTTATGTTTTTGAGGTTTAGTGGTTGTTATCCCAGTTGTAATAAGTTGATTTGAGATTATTGTATCAGTTGTGGTTTGTTTAATGATCAGTTAGTTATTCCCTTTTCATAGCACTTGTGTATATTTAGATTAATTCTCTCTCTTGCCAGCTTGTTTCTGACTGTACGTCCTGATATTTCGCGTCGGGGCGTGACAGTTTAGTTGGTATCAGAGCCCTAGGTTTTACATTCCTAGGTTTTCCTAAGTTCTAGGTTTTCTAAGTTTTAGAAGAGTATGCCTTTTTGCATTGCATCCCAATAACCCGGTATATCAAAAGGTGTTGTTCGAACGTTAGGCTACGCCTATCGGGAAGGTCGCACACTTGCGCGAGTGGTCTTCGGATCAATTATCTCTGCCAGGTACCGAGTGTTGGTCTTGTCTAGGTGCATTAGACTCCTAACCTTGTTATAGTCTAAGAACCCGACCTGGTGAGATTGGGTAGAAATTTGGGTTAAGCTCGTAACTTAATCGTGTTATTATCTATCTTATTGAACCTAAGTAATCTATTCCTCGTGTAGGCCATTGCAATGGCAGCTGACCGTGCGGAATGGAGAAACTTGCAGCGTACACTTCAAGGACTTACTCAGGCCCTTCAACAGGTAGCTCAGGCAGGAGCAACACAGCATGGCACCGGTGATCTATACCGGAACTTCCGAGGGATGAATCTGCCAAGGTTTGCGGGTTCGACCGACCCCGACCAAGCCAAGCACTGGCTAGATGAGATGGGGAGGATCTTTGAAGTTATGCAATGCACCAATAAGGAGCGTGTCCTGTTGTCCACATTTCAACTGGAACATGATGCACGTACTTGGTGAGATTCTATCAAGGCGACTCTCGGTGACCGGCAGGTTACGTGGGAAGAGTTCGAGGAATTCTTTAACAGTAAGTATTTTTCTGACCGAGTGCAAGAGAAGAAAGCGGCAGAGTTCGCGGCCTTGAAACAGCGAGGTTTGTCCATGGCAGAGTATGAGACTCAATTTGCATGGCTTTCTCATTATGCTACTCATCTCATTTCTACCGAGAAAATGAAGGTGAAGCGCTTTCTTAATGGATTGAAGCTTCATTATATTAATCAATTGGCACCGTTGGAGATTTCCACTTATTCTGAGATGGTGAGAAAAGCTCAAGTTCTAGAGGATACTTTAGAAATGACGGAGAGAATCCGTGGAAATGGCACCAGGAAGGAACAACCTACGGGTTCCGGGAGTGTCAAACCCGGGTATACCAAGAAGAGGCCTGTTAGTGGACCTGGTTCGTGGAGCGGGTCCGGATCGTGGAAAGGCAAGATGCCGAAGCGTGAAGACAAGAAGCCTGGCCCTATCGTTCCATACATGGGCGTTTGCAAGTTTTGTAATAATCCTGGCCACAGGGTGGAGGATTGCTGGCGCAAGCTAGGCGCATGCCTACGATGTGGAAGCAAGGAGCACCGTATCTTTGATTGCCCTCGTATGTCTGAGCAAGCTACCCCAGCAAAACCGCAAGTCTTCAAGAAACCACAAGGCAAACTCCAAGCTCTGCATGCTGATGAAGCAGGAACAGCCAAGGATGGTGGACTCGTCGAAGGTACTCTCATTATACTCGACAAGCCAGCATTTGTTCTTTTTGATACTGGTGCCACGCATTCATTTATTTCTCGAAGATTTGCTAAGTCATTAGCTATAGAACCTATTTTGATGAATTCTCCGTTAGAGATAACAACCCCTATTGGTACTAGATCGGCGATCCAACATTTCTATCCTTCTAGTAAGGTTATGATGGGTGAGCAGAACTTTCTAGCTGATTTAGTTTGCATGGATATGAAGGATTATGATGTAATCCTAGGAGCAGATTAGTTGGCTAGATATGAGGTTAACGTTCACTGCAGTTCTAGCTCCGTGTCTTTTACTAGACACCCTGGACTTTCTTTTGTGGGAGTTAAGCACCATAACTCCGTACCGCTTATCTCGGCTCTTCGAGCTGATAAGCTGATGAGGTGAGGATGTGAGACTTTTCTAGCCTTCGTCTGTACAACTCCTGAGCAGCAGATGGAGATTAAGGACATTTCTGTTGTCCGAGATTTTCCTGATGTCTTTCCAGAAGAACTACCAGGACTTCCGCCTGAGCGGGAAGTTATCTTTTCTATTGATCTTATTCCTGGCACATCTCCTATTTCCAAGGCTCCTTATCGTATGTCTCCTGCGAAACTGAGGGAATTGAAGCAGCAGCTGATGGAATTACTTGAGAAGGGCTTTATTCATCCTAGCACTTCTCTGTGGGGAGCCCCTGTGTTATTTGTCAGGAAGAAAGATGGTTCGATGAGGTTGTGCATTGATTATCGGTAATTGAACCAGTAGACTGTCAAGAATAAATATCCATTGCCGAGGATTGACGAGTTATTTGACCAGATAGCGGGAGCTCAGTATTTCTCTAAGATCGATCTTCGATCTAGATATCACCAGTTGCGGATTAAGGAAGAGGATATCTATAAAACGGCTTTCCGCAGTAGGTATGGTCATTTTGAATTTGTCGTTATGCCTTTTGGTCTAACGAATGCACCGGCAGCTTTCATGCAGTTGATGAACAATGTATTTCGGCCCTATCTTGATCAATGGGTCGTGGTCTTTATTGATGACATCTTGATCTATTCCAAGAGTGAAGTGGAGCATGCTGAACATCTGAGGATGGCATTGCAGTTATTGAGAGATCATCAACTTTATGTCAAGTTCAGTAAGTGATGAGGGCATCACTCACGATTCCCTCTGGCTTGGCACCTCTCTCCCTCCCGGAAGCAGCTAGGGAGCAGCCCTTCTTCTGGATTGGACCTTAGTACTTACCATTGGGTCATCTTATTACTTTCTCCTTTTTACTTGAGTCATAATCATGTAATTTACCTTTTATTTGAGTCTTGTACCTAGGTTATCCAGTCATTTCCCTACGTTCGAGTCTCATTAGGCTACGGTGCTTGCTATTGGGCCTATTTCTTTGGGCTAGGCCCATGGGCGCACCCCCCTTCCTTGGTTATCTGTTAGTATGTTAAAAGTCAGGGTCTTATATGTAAAAGTGGGTTTCCTATAAATAGGACCCCAATCCCTCTTTTGAAGGTTAATGAAGCATTGAGTATTATTATCCACCAGCCTTGTTCTCTCTCTCTAGCTCTTTCACTCTCCCTCTACTTCTCTCTCTCACTTAAGGGGGCGAACCCCTCTCTCTCTCTCTTCCCCCTTCTCTCTCTCTCCCTTGGGCGAACCTGCCCCTTCTCCTTCCCCCCCCCCTTGCCACATCATCAGCCACATCACCCTTCCACCCTTTCACCTCCCCAAGGCCCATAACTCCCATCAATACTTCCACAACCCCAAGCAACCCTTCCCATTCCCCATACATCCTCTCAACTTCCAAGGCACCCTTCCCTCTCCCCCAAGCAACTATTCCACTCCCCCACACCCCCCATTCATATCCCTAGGGAGCTAAACCCCATAACCCCCCCACAAGTTGCGCACCCCCCTCCTATCTCACCCCCCCTCCTGGCCTTGGCCGACCACTCCATCTCCCCTCTCCTAGCTGCGCCCCCCCCCCTCACCCCTCCACCACCTCAGACCTCCTCATTCCCTGCTCCACCCCTCTCACCATTCCTAAACATCCCCCCCCATCCACCATCACCATCCCCTTCCCACCATTGCAAGCCTCCACCTCCATTAACCTAGTTCCACCTCCATCCCTTTCATTTGGCCCAAGTCTGCAGGTGGCAGAGAAAGGGGCGACTTTCAGAAGCACCCACGGATTCATACGGTGTCGTCTGAAGGCGTACCATACCAATCTGGAAAGGTCGTCCAGTTAGGTTTGCAGGCAAGGTGATCTCATGCCGTTCCGAGTTAGGGGCTGTCCAGGAGAGCCGTTCTCCTCCGACTGCGCCGGGCTTCCCCTGCAGAGTACCAGAACCCGGTTCGACGCTGCACCACTCCAAACAGCAGAAGATTCAAACCACGAGCCCTTCAAAAAACTTCTTCCTCCCCCAGTCCTCT
The DNA here is from genome assembly GCA_022559845.1 of Amorphophallus konjac. Taxonomy (NCBI): domain Eukaryota; kingdom Viridiplantae; phylum Streptophyta; class Magnoliopsida; order Alismatales; family Araceae; genus Amorphophallus; species Amorphophallus konjac. Next base: position 134,224,058 of record CM040124.1, on the reverse strand, counting down.
ATCAGGAGCAAGAAGCAGAACTACATTCGGCGTCCGGAGGCCAAAGTTCCTATTTTTCTCCCTCGACTGGACGGGTCTGCCTCCTATAGTCTGCAGTGACCTGTCTTCACTCTTCTGAGTCTCCCCATCCTCTCCAGCATCAGACGGCCACCCTGTCAGTTTTTCCGTGTAGAGGGTTCGTCCACGGTTCCAGAAACTCTGACGGTTTGTGATTTGGAGTCCGGGAGCGGTCGGGGAAACCTCTGAAAGTTTCTGTCAGAAACAGTAAGCTTCTGCGCCCAGTTTCAGTCACTCTGTTCGAAGCTCGACCCGGACTAGCAGCTGCAGCAGAAGAAATCGAGAAAATTCTGGGTCATCCGCGTGCCAGATACGAAGATTCCCACGCTGGTCTTGCCTCTGGAAGAATTCGGGAAGGCGAACTACAGCCCCAGGACCGACCGGCAGTCAGTCATCACAGCCTGCAAGTGGAAACAGCCCCGACTTCCCTCTTCCGTTCTCCGGCGATTCTCCCTTCCCCGCCTGGCCGGCTTACCGCCCCTCCCTGCGTGGAGGTAGTGTTTGCTTGTAAAACTTACTTCCCCACCCCTAGTCCAACCCTCCTGTGTGAGGAGTAGTGAATGTAATTTTGAAATAGGGTTCAAGCTACACCGGCGCAGTGTGCGGGGAACCCACACTTCCCCGCTCGCCCTCGTCTCCGACCGGGGTTGGTTTCCTCAAACCAACCAGGTGAGTCTCTACCCTTGCTCATTACTCCTGTTCATTTCATATCTGCAAAACTTATCTGCTGGTCGGTGAGAGAGTGCCCGACCCCGGAGCCACCAACCCTTGTGTGGTCACCGTGGATAATAGTGAGTGAGTGACCTAGTGCCCCCAAGGCACCCGGCCGCCCTTGTTTGTGGGCTTCATATCCTCGGGAGGGACAACCTTAGCGGTGCTGGTCCTCTAGCCAGCCAGGGGCTTTCTCCACAATCTCGACTCGGCATCACCGAGTCACCCCGGGAAACGTGTGCGCGCGGTGTGACGGCGACTCTCAAGTTGCTCCCAATCTTGTGGTTGTGATTGCGAATTAAGTCCAAGGGTTCATTTTTGCTTGCTGCATATTTGTGTCACATCAAATGGTCTCAGAGCAAGTTTTAGACTTGTCTCTACAAGCCTAGGTTCTAGGGCAATTGCATTACCATCCCGTGTCGGTCACCTTGTCTTTGTGCATGTCCACCCGTAGGGGTACCATATACCGGACCGATCCTTCTACTTCCGATCCACCCATGGATTCCAATTTCCAAGGCAACCAAAACATCCCTAGGGAAGCTCCCCAAGCTCCTACGGATCGACTTGAGGCTGCCATTCAAGCCCTCACGGAGCAAATGAATGGTTTTTCCACCCGATTAGAGAGATTAGAAGAAGCTAGGGCCCCACCTAGGAATCATGTCCAAAGGGCTCTTCCTCCGCGGGTTGAACATCAGAGGGAAGACCTAGAGAATGAGTGGTATCATGAGCAAGAGAGAGCCCCACAACCTCGGTACCAAGAGAGGCGACCACAAGAGGATCCGGATGACTTCCTCTTAAGAATAATCAAGGTAGATGCTCCGAATTTTGATGGGTCCCATAACCCAAGTGCCTATGAAGAATGGGAGCATGGCATGGACCAATACTTTGATTGGTATCCAATGTCCGAGGAGAGAAAGGTTAGGTTGGCCAAGATGCACCTTCTCAAACTAGCCAAGACATATTGGTTAAAGGTAGAGAGTCAAAGGAGGATAAGGCGGGAGGAACCCATTGACACTTGGCTTGACATGAAAACCCAACTCAGAAGCAAATACCTTCCCAATTCCTATAGCCAACTCCTCCTTGACGAGTGGCAAAGCCTTACTCAGGAAGGAAAGACCGTGGAGGAGTACATTGAAAAGTTTGACTCCTATCTCTTAAGGTGTGGTGTTGTTGAGGAGCCGGCCGTCACCCTGTCCCGATTTAGGAATGGCCTCCTACCCCACATCAAATGGGAGCTTTTCATGAGGGAAGATCATAGCCTTGAAGTTGCCTATCAAATAGCCTGTGATGTAGAAAGGTTTTCTAGGAACCCAAGGTTTGCCCCCCCCAAGGGCTCGGGACCCCGTCCCAACCTGCCTCCTCTGTTGAGAACACCCCCTCCCAGTGGGGGAACCCCCACTCGGCCCTACCCCCAGCCAACCAATCCTACCCCCACAAAGGCCACTCCACCCAACCCTCCTCCCCGAAGGGAGGAAGCCTCCAAAGGGAAGACCCCAGGGAGTAGTACGATTAAATGTTTTCAGTGCCATGGTTATGGCCACATAGCCTCCCAATGCCCTTCCAAGGGGTTGTCGAGCCTTGTTATTGAGGGCGGACCTACCACATCCCAGGAAACCCATGAGAATACTATTGAGGAACATGAAGCTGCTTTAGGGTGGGAAGAGGAATACGAGGAGCAATTCTTTGAGGAAGGTGTAGAAGATGACCCCCATTCCACCCACCTAGGGGTGATAAGGTGCACCCTTACCCAACCTCAAGAGGACGACTGGCGGAGGACTTCCATTTTTCACACCTTCATCAAAATCGGGAACCATGTTAGGAAGGTCATCCTAGACAACGGAAGTTGTGTCAACGCCGTGTCCCCGGACACCGTCAAGCTCCTAGGGCTTACCCCAACACCCCACCCCAAACCATATCGGGTATCATGGATAAACAACCACTCCCTACCCGTCAACACATGTTGTCTTATCCCCATCACCTTTTCATCCTACCAAGGACAAATATGGTGTGACATCATACCTATGGCTGTAGGAATCATCCTACTAGGGAGACCTTGGATATATGATGTTAATGCTACCATCTATGGGAAAACGAACACATGCACCTTTGCACACGAGGGGAAGACCATTCGCCTCAACCCTTCCCCACCCCGAAAGGAACCACCCTCCAAGGGAATTCTCCCTACACCACCTCAACGCCCAGGGGTCTCATCACCCCCAACCCAACCAACAAGTCAACCGTCCACCCATGAGAACCCCACCAAGGGCCTACACCTCATCACTAGACAAGAACTCGAGGAAGAGGTAGCTCTCGGAACACCCGTATACGCTGTAGTCATATGCCTCGGGAAACCCACCCCCTCCAACCCTCATCCCGTGGAAATCCACCCTCTCTTAGAAGAATTCAAGGATGTGTTCCCCGAAGAGCTCCCCGATCAACTGCCACCCATGAGGGATGCCCAACATGCTATTGACCTTGTCCCAGGGGCCACCCTCCCAAACCTTCCCCACTATCGCCTCAACCCCACTGAGCATGCTGAATTGAGGAGGCAAGTGGAGGAACTCATTAGAAAAGGCTTCCTCCGTCTTAGCAAAAGTCCTTATGCTGTCCCAGCCCTCCTCACACCAAAGAAAGACGGGACATGGTGAATGTGTGTCGACAGCAGGGCCATCAACAAGATCACAGTCAAATATAGGTTTCCCATACCTAGACTTGACGATATGCTTGACATGCTAGCCGGGGCCACCATTTTTTCCAAAATAGATCTCAAAAGTGGCTACCATCAGGTTAGGATAAGGCCAGAGGATGAATGGAAAACAGCCTTTAAAACCAAAGATAGGCTCTATGAGTGGCTAGTGATGCCTTTCGGGCTTTCAAATGCCCCGAGTACCTTCATGCGTCTCATGACGGAGGTCCTTAGACCTTACATAGGAGTCTTCCTAGTGGTCTATTTCGACGATATCCTTATCTACAGCAAGACCAAGGAAGCCCACTTCAACCACCTTAGGCAAGTCTGCATTGTCCTTAGGTAAGAGAGTCTCTATGCCAACCCAGGAAAATGCCACTTCCTGACTGAGTCCATTACTTTCCTTGGGTATATGGTTTCCACTAAGGGAGTGTCCATGGACCCCGAGAAGGTCCGAGCTATCCTTGACTGGCCAGAACCCCGCACCCTCCATGAGGTTAGGAGTTTCCATGGTCTGGCCACCTTTTACCGAAGATTCATCCGTGGGTTCAGCACAGTCACAGCCCCTATCATCGACTGCCTTAAAAAGGGGACCTTTGTGTGGACCAAGTCGGCTTCTAGGGCCTTCCAGGAGCTCAAAGAGAAGATGACCCAAGCCCCAGTATTATGCCTCCCTGACTTCTCCAAAGTCTTTGAGGTAACTTGTGATGCTTCCGGGGTAGGAATCGGCGGAATCCTCAGCCAAGAAGGACACCCAGTAGCCTACTTTAGTGAGAAGCTGTGTGACGCCAGGTTGAAATACTCTACCTATGATAAGGAATTCTATGCGGTGGTGCAATCCCTCCGCCATTGGAGGCACTACCTCTTGCCCAAGGAATTTGTCATATTCTCCGACCATGAGGCCCTAAAATACCTCAACTCCCAGCAGAAACTGAATGCCCGGCATGCCCGATGGGTCGAGTACATCCAGGCCTACACATTTATGATCAAACATAAGGCCGGAAGTGAAAACCGTGCTGCTGATGCACTCAGTAGGAGGATCTCCCTGCTAGCTACCATTCGGGTAGAAGTAATAGGGTTCGATCGGGTTAAGGAAGAATACCCAAACTATCCCGACTTTGGACATGTCCATACCGATATAATCACCCTTTCACCCCAAGAACACCAGGGTTTTATCCTAGAGGACGGATTCATCTTCAAAGGACATAGACTTTGCATCCCTAGAACTTCACTGCGAGATTTATTAGTCTAGGAATTACATGCAGGAGGCCTGGCTGGGCACTTTGGGGTTCACAAAACCATTGCCTTGGTTGAAGGACAGTTCTATTGGCCCAGTCTCAAAAGGGATGTGGCCAAAATTGTGGGGCAATGTCGCACATGTGCGACTGCTAAGCAAGTCAGACAGAACACGGGCCTATACACCCCTCTACCCGTCCCGGATCGGCCATGGCAGGACCTGAGCATGGATTTCGTGTTAGGGCTACCTCGGACCCAGAGGAAACATGACTCCATCTTTGTTGTAGTGGACAGATTCTCAAAAATGGCCCACTTCATCCCCTGTTCTAAAACCTCTGACGCCTCCCATGTGGCCCGCCTGTTCTTTGATGAGGTGGTCCGCCTCCATGGCTTGCCCAAGACCATCATTTTAGATAGGGACGTCAAATTCACCAGCTACTTTTGGAAGACCCTCTGGCATCTAATGGGGACCCTGCTTAAATTTTCCACGGCCTATCACCCTCAAACTGATGGCCAGACCGAAGTCGTTAATCGGAGCCTAGGAAATCTCCTGCGGTGCCTTGTTGAGGACCGCCCTGGAAATTGGGATCTCATTCTACCTCAAGCTGAGTTTGCATACAATAATTCCACCAATAGGTCTATAGGCATGAGTCCTTTCGAAGCTGTGCATGGTTACAAACCCAAGAAGCCAACAGATTTCATTCCCCTACCCCCTCATGCTAGGGTATCCATCACTGCTGAGTCTTTTGCACAACACCTTAGAGAGTTGCATGAAGATATTCGCAAAAACATCCACAAGGGCAATGCGATTTACAAGAAGTCAGCTGATTCCCACCGTCGCCACCAAGAATTCCAAGTTGGTGATTTTGTGATGGTGAGAACTGAGAGGCTATTCCCTGGGAATACCTCTAAGTTGAGGTCTCGTGGAGCCGGCCCCTTCCAGGTGCTGAGACGACTTGGCACCAATGCTTATGTGTTGGACCTCCCTGAAGAATACGGAGTAAGTCCCACATTCAATGTGGCTGACCTGGTACCCTACAAGGGCCCCACGGTGACACCCAGTGAGGAGATCCAGCCTATTCCACCCCTTGAGCGCACCCCCACACTTCAGAGAGCTCCACCCAACTTGAGAAACCAGCATGATAAAGTGGAGCGGATATTAGATGAACAGGTCACCAACACAAGGAGCAAGGCGTATGAGCGATACCTGGTCAGGTGGAAGGGACGACCACCCTCGGACGATGCCTGGGTGAGCCGGGAGGATCTCCAGTAGCTGGACCCCGATCTTCTAGAGCAGTACCGCAGCAGGGAGGGCCTTTACTCGACAGGGTCAAGCTCTTCGTAGCCCGGGAGAATTGATGAGGGCGTCACTCATGATTCCCTCTGGCTTGGCACCTCTCTCCCTCCCGGAAGCAGCTAGGGAGCAGCCCTTCTTCTGGATTGGACCTTAGTGCTTACCATTGGGTCATCTTATTACTTTCTCATTTTTACTTGAGTCATAATCATGTAATTTGCCTTTTATTTGAGTCTTGTACCTAGGTTATCTAGTCATTTCCCTAAGTTCGAGTCTCATTAGGCTACGGTGCTTGCTATTGGGCCTATTTCTTTGGGCTAGGCCCATGGGCGCACCACCCTTCCTTAGTTATCTGTTAGTATGTTAAAAGTCAGGGTCTTATATGTAAAAGTGGGTTTCCTATAAATAGGACCCCAATCCCTCTTTTGAAGGTTAATGAAGCATTGAGTATTATTATCCACCAGCCTTGTTCTCTCTCTCTAGCTCTTTCACTCTCCCTCTACTTCTCTCTCTCACTTAAGGGGGCGAACCCCTCTCTCTCTCTTCCCCCTTCTCTCTCTCTCCCTTGGGCGAACCTGCCCCTTCTCCTCCCCCCCCCTTGCCACATCATCAGCCACATCACCCTTCCACCCTTTCACCTCCCCAAGGCCCATAACTCCCATCAATACTTCCACAACCCCAAGCAACCCTTCCCATTCCCCATACATCCTCTCAACTTCCAAGGCACCCTTCCCTCTCCCCCAAGCAACTATTCCACTCCCCCACACCCCCCATTCATATCCCTAGGGAGATAAACCCCATAACCCCCCCACAAGTTGCGCACCCCCCTCCCATCTCACCCCCCCTCCTGGCCTTGGCCGACCACTCCATCTCCCCTCTCCTAGCTGCGGCCCCCCCTCACCCCTCCACCACCTCAGACCTCCTCATTCCCTGCTCCACCCCTCTCACCATTCCTAAACATCCCCCCCCATCCACCATCACCATCCCATTCCCACCATTGCTAGCCTCCACCTCCATTAACCTAGTTCCACCTCCATCCCTTTCATTTGGCCCAAGTCTGCAGGTGGCAGAGAAAGGGGCGACTTTCAGAAGCACCCACGGATTCATACGGTGTTGTCTGAAGGCGTACCATACCAATCTGGAAAGTTCATCCAGTTAGGTTTGCAGGCGAGGTGATCTCATGCCGTTCCGAGTTACGGGCTGTCCAGGAGAGCCATTCTCCTCCGACTGCGCCGGGCTTCCCCTGCAGAGTACCAGAACCCGGTTCGACGCTGCACCACGCCAAACAGCAGAAGATTCAGACCACGAGCCCTTCAACAAACTTCTTCCTCCCCCAGTCCTCTATCAGGAGCAAGAAGCAGAACTACATTCGGCATCTGGAGGCCAAAGTTCCTATTTTTCTCCCTCGACTGGACGGGTCTGCCTCCCACAGTCTGCAGTGACCTGTCTTCACTCTTCTGAGTCTCACCATCCTCTCCGGCGTCAGACGGCCTCCCCGTCAGTTTTTCCGTGTAGAGGGTTTGTCTACGGTTCCAGAAACTCCGACGGTTCATGATTTGGAGTCCAGGACCGGTGGGGGCAACCTCTACAAGTTGCTGTCAGAAACAGTAAGCTGCTGCGCCCAGTTTCAGTCACTCTGTTCAAAGCTCGACCCGGACTAGCAGCTGCCGCAGAAGAAATTGAGAAAATTCTGGGTCATCCGCGTGCCAGATACAAAGATTCCCACGCTGGTCTTGCCTCTGGAAGAATTCGGGAATGCGAACTACAGCCCTGGGACCGACCGGCAGTCAGTCATCACAGCCTGCAAGTGGAAACAGCCCCGGCTTCCCTCTTCCGTTCTCCGGCGATTCTCCCTTCCCCGCCTGGCCGGCTTACCGCCCCTCCCTGCGTGGAGGTAGTGTTTGCTTGTAAAACTTACTTCCCCACCCCTAGTCCAACCCTCCTGTGTGAGGAGTAGTGAATGTAATTTTGAAATAGGGTTCAAGCTACACCGGCGCAATGTGCGGGGAACCCACACTTCCCCGCTCGCCCTCGTCTCCGACCGGGGTTGGTTTCCTCAAACCAACCAGATGAGTCTCTACCCTTGCTCATTACTCCTGTTCATTTCATATCTGCAAAACTTATCTGCTGGTCGGTGAGAGAGTGCCCGACCCCGGAGCCACCAACCCTTGTGTGGTCACCGTGGATAATAGTGAGCGAGTGACCTAGTGCCCCCAAGGCACCCGGCCGCCCTTGTTTGTGGGCTTCATATCCTCGGGAGGGACAACCTTAGCGGTGCTGGTCCTCTAGCCAGCCAGGGGCTTTCTCCACAATCTTGACTCGGCATCACCGAGTCACCCCGGGAAACGTGTGCGTGCGGTGTGACGGTGACTCTCAAGTTGCTCCCAATCTTGTGGTTGTGATTGCGAATTAAGTCCAAGGGTTCATTTTTGCTTGCTGCATATTTGTGTCACATCAGTAAGTGTGAATTCTGGCTGCAAGAGGTGTCCTTTGTCGGACATATTATCACCAAGGATGGTATTTCTGTTGATCCTTCGAAGGTTGAGGCAGTGAAGAATTGGGAGCAGCCTACCAGTGTGACGGAAGTTAGAAGTTTCTTAGGCCTGGCAGGCTATTACCGAAAATTTATCTAGGATTTCTCTAAGATTGCGGTACCTATGACAAGGTTAACCCGCAAGGAGAACACATTTGATTGGTCAGACGATTGCCAGCGAAGCTTTCAGACTCTGAAGGAGTGTTTGACTACTGCACTTGTATTGGCTTTACTTTCTGGTGAAGGAGGTTTTGTTGTTTATACTGATGCTTCAGGTATCGGCTTAGGCTGTGTACTCATGCAGCATGGGAAGGTGATTACCTATTCTTCTAGACAGTTGAGGAAGCATGAGGAGAATTATCCTGTTCATGATTTGGAACTTGCAGCAGTCGTCTTTGCTTTGAAGATTTGGAGGCATTACCTGTATGGAGAAACCTTCACAGTGTTTTCAGATCATAAGAGTTTGAAGTATTTATTCTCTCAGAAGGAACTCAATATGCGGCAGCGCAGATAGTTGGAGTATTTGAAAGACTTTGACTTCTCGATTGAGTATCATCCTGGCAAGGGTAATGTTGTGGCAGATGCATTAAGTCGGAAGCCGGTAGCTAGATTGTCAAGTCTTATGTTACAAGAATGGAGGTTATTGGAACAATTGTCCAGCCTGGATCTTAATATTGACAATGATCGGGTTATGATTGCTCAGATCCAACTTAAGCCCGAATTGTTGATGGAAATCAAGTCCTTGCAAGATAATGATCCCGAGCTGGTAGAGATCAAGGGAAGCTTGAGCAGCAGACCTGACTTCATGTTGGCTGACGATGGAAGGTTATTATTCAAGGGCAGAACTTGTGTACCTGACGAAGCCGCAATAAAGAACAAGATTCTTGAGGAAGCTCATAGATCCAGATATACTATTCATCCTAGCGGCACTAAGATGTACAGAGATTTGAAAAGATCCTTTTGGTGGCCGAATATGAAAAGAGAAGTTGCAGATTTTGTGAGTAGATGCTTAGTATGTCAACAAGTTAAGGCCGAACATTTCAGACCGGCAGGGAAATTGAAACCACTCGACATACCCCAATGGAAGTGGGAAAGCATTGGCATGGATTTCATTATGGGTCTACCTAGGACTCGTGGTGGATTTGATGCGATATGGGTGATTGTTGACCGATTGACAAAGTCAGCTCATTTCTTACCAATTAAGTCCAAGTGGACGATTGATGTATTGGCTGCTTTGTATTTGAAGGAAGTGGTGAGACTCCATGGCATTCCAGTCAGTATTGTGTCTGATAGAGACCCCAGATTTACTTCACATTTCTGGAAGGGACTGCAAGAGTCTCTTGGTACTCGTCTGAATTTCAGTACTGCTTTTCATCCGCAGACCGATGGACAGACTGAAAGAACCAACCAGATAGTGGAAGATATGCTTAGAGCATGCATGATTGATTTTGGAGGTAGTTGGAGTGATCACTTGGCATTGATTGAATTCGCCTACAACAACAGTTACCAATCCAGCATACAGATGACTCCTTTTGAAACATTGTATGGTAGGAGTTGTCGTTCTCCGTTATGTTGGGATGAGGTAGGTGAGAAACAGTGGCTTGGACCGGATCTTGTCTCAGAATCATCACATAACATACGTATTATCTGAGACCGGTTACAAGTAGCCCAGTCAAGATAGAAGAGTTATGCCGACAACAGAAGAAGAGCATTGGAATTTCAGGTTGGCGAGCATGTGTTCTTAAAGGTCTCTCCGACGAGAGGGATCCGAAGATTTGGCATTCATGGCAAGCTGAATCCGAGATACATTGGTCCATTCGAGATTCTAGATAGAGTGGGAGAGGTGGCATACAGACTGGCTTTACTATCGCAATTGTCAGGCGTACACAATGTCTTCCATGTGTCTATGCTACGGAAATATGTGTACGACCCCACTCATATCATTCAGCAGGTGGATTTTGAACTGAAGGAAGATTTGACTTATGAGGAAAGACCTGTCAAGATTTTGGACCGGAAGCAACAGTAACTCCGGAATCGTTCGATACCGACGGTCAAGATTGAGTGGAGTCGGCGTGGGACCGAAGAAGCTACATGGGAGTCTGAAGAGACTATGCGGAAGCGGTATCCCGATTTATTCTAGGTGAGCGATCTTTTTCCCGACTCTTAGTTTTAGTGCAGTGAATTTGGGGGACCAAATTCCTTTAAGTATGGGAGGGTGTAAGACCCCGAATTATTTAATTGAGCCCAATATATTTATTAAGCTTTTATTAATTAAGAATTGAATTTTTATTGAATTAATAATTGAATTTCGGATTTATTAATATTTAATTCGTTAGAAATAGAATAAGTGAAAATCCGACTACCTTATAAAAATCCATAAAAATAGTAAATAGGTTAAGGTCGATGTAGATAACAACTTTGTCTTTTGTCATTAAGCCATTAAAAATCCGTGGTTAGATCTAATTGGAGATTTAGCCCAAAAGTGCACACTTTTTAACCCTTACCTAACCTTAGTTTAAAACGCAAAATTAGGGCTTAATACTCAACCAAATTAGCTCAAATCAGTGGCAAATGAACGGTCACGAGCTAAGGATTAATAGCCCTCAATCAATTCGACACAAACCTAACCCTAACACGTGGTGTCGGCCGGCCTTTGATGAAGTCAACCATGGCGGCGCCGTTTTCCAACATCTAACTTGCGTGGTCGATTGCTCCCAGCTCCGAAGTCTCCAGAGGCTCTATGAGCTATCAAATTAAATCTCTTCAAGTCTACTTTCATTTGGTGGCTGTGGGATTCGCTGAAGTTTCAGATCTAGGAAGATCTTGCTCGATTTGTGGAGGTGGGTCAGCAGCCGTCATCCTCCTTCCTCTCCTCTTTGTTCCATCGATTGAGGTAGGTTTCCTTAACCAAAATCAGCTTATGAATATAGCAAATTGTTCCTCTCGACAAGATCTTTCTAATGGTGGTAAAAGCCCCAATTTTCATTAGGTATCCAAGGAGATATCGCGGGTTTTCTAAGGTGCTGTCCAGTTCGTTCTTCATTCTAGGGTTTTAAGTTCTCTCTTCGATTGAGGTAGGATCTAACAGCCAAACTCTAATTAATATACATGGATGTAATCATCATCTTGTTAGCTTTCATTTGGCATAGAAATCCCTAATTTTCATTGAGCATGTTTAGAGTATTTTGGATCGAAGTAAGTGTATGTCTAGAACTTGATTTATATTGTGACCCTTTGAGTTAGAGCTTGATTGCGGGCTGATTTTGAGTTATAGATCTCGATCTACATATAGCTTATAATACATGGTTGGATTCAGCATTGAGTTAGCTTTCTTTTTATGTAAGAAGCCCAAATTTTGTTGTAAATATTGAGAGAATTTTAAGATTTAGTAGAAGTATGTCAAGAACTAGGTTTTTCATGTGTTTATCATATATAGGTTGTGATTTAATTGATTTCTGTTAAAATTCGTGTTTTAAAGCTCATGTATTATGACCCTAGTATGTCTATTAAGATTCTTAGAGCATGTGGATTAGATCCCAACTCAATTGGATCTCAATTGGGTGAGTTCATACGTTTTCCGGAGGCTACGGCCGTTTTTGTTCTTGCAGGGGTCGACCCGTTTTCTGGAAGCCCTGGCAGGCCAGAGGGTCCACCCCAGGGGTCGACCCATCCAGCACCCAGCAAGGGTCGACCCATGGGGTCGACCCATTCTGTAGGATTTGTGGGGGTCGACCCCAGGGGTCGACCCATGCATCTAGCAGACCCCGTTTTTACAGGGGTCGACCCCAGGGGTCGACCCATGTACCAGAAACCCAGTTTTTGTCGTTCTTCGACCTGAGGATCGATCCGGATCATTAGTGGATCGACCCATTTAACTTAGACCAATTGAAAATTATATTCTGGAAGAACCAGTGACCTATTCAGGAAACCTTATGATTTCAATTTGCATTGGTTCCTACGTTCTATCATGGTATAAAAACATGCCGTTTATCATTTTCATTTCAACACATACATTGGTTAAATAGAAACCCACATGAGTATTGGTTAATGGTATAACTAAATTGCTGTTAATATATGCTATTTCACTCCTGTGTGAGTTTGTTCTTTGCCTTATCATCTTGAATCATCATTTGGCAAATTGGTTTAATGCAAATGGTAATGGATAATCCTTGATATATTAACTTGGTAATTAGGATTAAATTGATTGTTAAGTTGCTGTTTTAGTGATTATTACCCATTAAAAATGGATTTCTTACACACCTGAACGGTACACTGTCAGCCGTTCTTTCTTGACCTCATGGACCAAGCTTTGGTCCAGTTCTTGTAATGCGGCACCGAAGTGACCGTATAAACCGAGTTTTTGTTTTGAATCCAAGGACATGTTAGTCCTTAATTCTCGTACTTATGATAGTAATTCCTCTGATTAATTGGCCATTAAAAAATTGACTGAATGTCTGGACGGGTGGGACTTTGGACCCATTAAAATCAATGCCATCGCGTCATAGGGGCCCGGTCTGGTCCTGGGGAGAGCGCCCGAAAATTTTTTTGAGCCCATGGGATGTTAATGATATGGTGGGGCATTGCACCGAATACTTGACTTGCTTGTTGCGTCTATGACAAAAATCTCTTGTTACTTGTTACTTGATCGTGTTTGAATGGATGTTAAATTACTTGCTTGATTGGCCAATTCTTTACTACTGTCTCTTGTTATATCTCCTGTTGTAAATTCTTGTACTTGTTATCTTGTTAATTCTTGATATCACATATTTCTTGACCTTGTAAGATCTTGTTATTACTGTTGTTTCTTTATATCGTTATCGTCTTTATTTCTTTTTAGCATGACATATCAAAATGTAATTAACTTGTTAATCATGTAAACTTGCTTGTTATTTCCTACTGAGCGTCAGCTCATAGTTGTGTTTCCCCCCTTTCCAGGCTTTTCAGGTGATGCGCTTACCGATGGGGAAGGGCAGGAGTGATGTCTTGAGTGTATCAGTTCTAGTGTGTTAGCAGTGTTATCTTACTCTTAGTGGTGCTTTGGAGAGTATTTAAGTTTCGGTTATGTTTTTGAGGTTTAGTGGTTGTTATCCCAGTTGTAATAAGTTGATTTAAGATTATTGTATCAGTTGTGGTTTGTTTAATGATCAGTTAGTTATTCCCTTTTCATAGCACTTGTGTATATTTAGATTAATTCTCTCTCTTGCCAGCTTGTTTCTGACTGTACGTCCCGATATTCTGCGTCGGGGTGTGACAATAAGACAAACTCCTGATGTAATAGATAGTGCCTTCAATGCCTAAGAGCCTGAACAACTGTGTAGAATTCCTTATCATAAGTGGAGTATCGCAGTTTCGCGTCATTCAGCTTTTCACTGAAATATGTGACCGGGTGGGTCTCCTGACTCAACACTCCTCCTATCCCAACACCCGACGGATCACAAGAGACCTCAAACACCTTCGAGAAATCTGACAATCGAATGATAGGTGTCTGGGTCATGCGCTCCTTGATGTCCTTGAAGACAGCAACTACGGCCTTCGTCCATACAAACGTGCCCTTCCGAAAACAGTCCGTGATCGGGGCAGTGACGGAGCTAAATCCATGAATGAAACGATGATAGAACGTCGCAAGGCCATGGAAGTTGTGGACATCATGGACCGTACGGGGCTCCGGCCAATCAACAATGGCCCGGACCTTCTTCGGATCGGCGGAGACCCCAGTACTAGACACAATAAAACCCAAGAAGGTAAGCTGAGGTGTCATGAAGGCACACTTATGTGGGTTTGCAAACAATTGCTCTCGCCTCAAAAGTAGACAGACCTGCCGTAGATGGCCCAAGTGGTCCCCTTTTGTGCGACTATATATAAGGATATCATCAAAATTCACAACCACAAAGACTCCAATGAATGGTCAAAGGACCTGAGTCATGAGTCGCATGAAGGTACTAGGGGCATTGGTCAACCCAAAGGGCATAACCAACCACTCATATAGACCATCATTGGTCTTGAATGCGGTCTTCCACTCATCACATGGCCTAATCCTCACCTGGTGGTAGCCACTCTTAAGATCGATCTTCGAGAAGATAGTGGCACCGGCCATCATGTCTAGCATATCATCTAGGCGGGGAATAGGGAACCTGTACTTCACGGTGATTTTGTTGATGGCATGACTATCAATGCATATTCTCCAGGTGCCATCCTTCTTTCGGGAGAGTAATGCGGGAACAGCACACGGACTCATGCTGTCCCGAACAGACCCTCTCTACATCAACTCATCGACCTGCCGTTTTAGCTCGGCATGTTCCGTGGGACTCATGCGATAATGAGGAAGATTGGGCAATGAGGAGCCCGGAATCAAGTCGATAGCATGTTGAATATCCTGCATGGGTGGGAGTCCCTCGGGAAGGTCCTCGAGAAAAATATCGGCGAACTCCTGCAGAATAGGAATGACATCGGGTGGGAGTTCACCCTCGGACTTCGGCTCCACCTCTCGGACTGTAATAGCAAAGACAGGGCAGCCCCTACTAGCCTCCCGCTCCATTTCCCGGGAGCTAATCATCATCAATCTCCTAGTCGAGGGCTCGCCTGGGCCAGATGTAACGGTCATAGCCCGAGCTGGGGGTGGGGTACTGGGCCCGGGAATGGAATGCTCCAGAGTACTAGGGTTAGTAGGACCCCTAACTGAAGGCTTCTTAGGCTGAGAGGGTTGGAGGAGAATCCGTTGGCCAACATGGTCGAAGGTACAGGTGTTCGACCGGCCATGAAGTGTGGCATCCTGATCAAATAAGCAAGGCCTACCAAGAATAATGTTGCCCACCTCCATGGGGAGGACATCACACCAGATCTTGTCACGGTAGGCATGGAATTGCAGTGGGACCAGACACCGCAGTCTGATCGGAATGGAGGTGGAATCCACCCATGATACTCGATAGGGGCAAGGATGATCGATGGGTGTAAGACCAAGACTGGAGACAGTGCCCATGGAGATTGCATTGATGCAACTTCACTATCGATGATCACCTTACAAACTTGCTTGCCCAGCCTACAGAATGTATGAAAGATAGTGGTCCGACGCCAGTCATCACTGGCCTGTGGCTGGGTGAGAATACACCTGACGACCCCCAGGTGGGTATCATCCAGATGCTGGGCATCCTGGCCATCACCTTCAGCCTCATAATACTCGTCAGCTAGCTCCAGATCTGCTTCATCACTGACTAACACGAGATCCGTAGGGGTGGCGTCCTCGGCCTGTGTGTCCCCAATGACAAGAGATGGGCGAGTGGGACACTGGTTGGCAAAATGGCCAAACCCATTACAGCGATAACACTGCTGCCGTGATCCACTAGGCTCCCCAATCAAAGGTCCTTTCCCTTTATCCTCCCAACGGATAGGAGGTGAAGGCAACAAGGGACGAGTAGGAGGTGCGGGTGCCGGTGGACGGGCGATGGGTGCCGTAAGTTGTTGGGGACGAGGAAGGTCCCTCGGAGGTGGAGGGCGAGGCCTAAGAGCGAACGGCTCGGGGCGAGTGGGCTCCTGAGGTCGGGCTATGGCGACCCTCGGGTACGTGCCAGAAGAGCCACGGGGCTCGACACTACGAAGGGGAAAGGAGCCCAACCGATGGGTAGACTCGAACTCGGCCTCGAATTGATAGTTTGGTCGCAGACCTCTCCGAAAGCGTGATATGGTCATGGTGCTCTCTTCCGTAACTCCACACCGCAAATAATACTCATCAAACTCAGCGGTGTACTCGGTCACGGATCGGTTCCCTTGGGAGAGACTTTGCCATTTGTCTATGAGACGTTGGCGATATGCGGCAGGAAGGTACTTCTCCCTCAATTTCATTTTCATGTCATCCCAACTGCCGATCGGGGGTTGACGTCGCTGATTTAACAGGCTCTCCACATTGGTCCAATAAGTTTGGGCCTGCCCATGCAGCTTCATCTTCGCGTATCGAACTCTCCGGTGGTCCGTCATCTCAAACCACTCAAAGTACCGGTCCATGCCGGCCTCCCAATCTAAATAGACCTTTGGGTCCAAGGACCCGCTAAAAAGGGGAGGGTCCGCACGCACCCTCCGAACAATGCGGTCGTCATCATCGTCATCATGATTCCATCGTTGGTTACAACGACCATATCCCCCTTGCTCATTATCAGATGCATAGTCAGCCACCTCATGCACCTATTGCCTCCCAACATCTACCGCTTGAGCTCTTGGCGCAGCAGGTTGCTGAGCCGGCTCATGTTGACCATTGGTCGGCGCGAGTTGCGCCGCCGCTGGGGCCCTCTCGAGGATAGCAATCCTCCGTACAAGATCCTGGATGGACTGGTCTGAAGCTTCGGCCCGATCCTCGAGGGCTTTCATCCTCCCTTCTAGACGCGTTCCTACGCCATCTAGATGCGTACTAAGGCCATCCATACGCGTATCGAGACGATCCATGAGGGCTCGGAACATCTCGGCCATCGAAGGCTCATCGGAGCTACGGGCTCGGGAATCCGCCATAGGTGGAGGTGGTGAGTATTGGGTACCTCGACGGGTGGGCATGCAAAGACACACGAACTAGGAGACACAGACTAATGCAAATACCGACTAATGCACCTAGACCTAAACCAATATCCAATACGTGGCGAAGTTAATCGATCCAAAGATCACTTGCGCAAGTGTGCGGCCTTCCCGATAGGCGTAGCCTAACGTTCGGACAACACCTTTTAAAACACCAGATTATCGGGATGAAATGCAATTTTAAAACATTTTTTTTTGAAAATAATGATGATCCTAGACTCGACTTAGACCGTACAAGACTTATGCAACGACTACCCTAGACTCAACTCGCTCTGTTACCAAACTGATGTGGGATGGACACGGGAACCGACTCTAAGTGATGCGGCAACTCAACCTACATCGACCAGCGTGGGGTGGCAGTACGTAGTACGCTAAGAAACCCCGCTCCCGCTCGCGACTCTCGCCCTCGTAAGCATCCCCCCTCCCCTCCGGCCATGGCGGGGGGGGGGGGGGCTCCTGCCCTTCCCTCCCCTGCCTGGTCCTTCTTTGTCTCCTCCATCTTCCTCTGCTGGCTTCGTCCCCGTTGCCGGTGGTGTCCCCGGCGCCGCTGCATGGCCTGTGGGTGAGCTTCGTTGTTCAGACGGGTTTCCTCATCTTTCTGACTTCGTACCCTGCCCCTCCGTCGTCCTCTAGTGTTCGCGAGGGACCGAGAGCGGGAATGACACGCGCTTCCTGCCACCGGCGACCCCTACGTCCCTGTCGTTGCGGTCAACCTCTCTGCTGCTGGGTCCGGTTGTTCGGCCGCGCCCACCTGCCCGTTCTCCGGTTGGCGCTGGCGCTGTGCTTGCTGGCCTGCCCTCCTCCTCCCCCACTGGCTGCTCCTTCCCGCCGCTCCCCCCCGCCGGTGGAGGCCCCATCGCCGCTGCACCCTCCGCTGTTGGCACTTTGTATTTGGACGCTCGACCTGGTCTTGCCGTCCGCCCTCCTGTCCCCGCCGTCGTGCTCCGACGCCCCTACGTGCAACCTCTAGCTGTCATGGCTTGGCCTGCAAGTGCCGCTGCCAGCCGTGGTCCTCTCCCTGGTCTCCCTCCTCCCCCAGGAGGTCCCTCCAGCAGTCTGCTTGCTTCTCCTTCCGTGGATGGGCAACACGTCTTTAGCCTCTCGTGTACGCTACCGCCCGCGGGAGTCACTGTTCCCTCTGCGGTTGCCTCTGTGGTGGTCATTCCATGTTGTACCTCCCTCTCCTTTGCCTCTCCTCCAACCGCAGGGCACCACGTCTTTGGTCTATCGCACACGCGTTCAGAGATCCTGCTCTCTCTCTCACCCGCCCTTGATGGGACACCCCCCTAATACGATGCTCTGTTTCCACCCTCCTCCGGCCATCCTCTGTCTACTGCTCCTCCGGCCATCCTCCATCTCCCTCCCTTTTGCCCTGCCCCTCCCCTCTTGTTTACCTCTTGCTCCCCCGCAGTCGCCTGCCTCGGCCCCGACTTCTCTTCCCCTGGTCCCTCTTCCTGCTCTCTTTCCCCCCCCTCCTGTTGCTCCTCCCACCTTCAGCCACCCTCCCTTGGCCCCCTCCCCTCCCCTTTTCTGCCTCTTGTCCTTTGGCCCCTTCTCGCTCCCTGCCCCTCCTCCGTCATTGGCCGTCCACTGCTGCCGCCAGTGACTCCCTTCCTGCTTCGTCCCCCTTGCTCCCTTGCTCCCCTCCCTCTGGTGGATGCCTGTTGTGCGTCTCCCTCTCCGTCCGTCCTCCCAGCCCTCCTGCCTCCCTCCCTTCCCCCCCCCCCTCTTCCTCCTCTCCCCTTTGGCCTCCTCCTTTCTCCCTTCCCTCGTCAGCTCCTCCTTGTTTCTTGCTAGCCCCCTGGCCCCCCCTTCGGCTGCCACCCTGTCATCCCGCCTCCCCCCCTTTGGCCTCCCTTTCGTCCCCTCCGACCCTCCTGCCTCCACCTCCACCTCTGCCCCAACCTCTGGTTGTGTCTACCTCTGGCCTCCTTCCTTTGGCCCCCTCTTCCCCCCCTCTTGCTCCCATCCGTTCCCCCTACTCGCTCTACTGTTGCCACCCCCTTGACCTGCTTGCCTCTGCCCTTGTCTTCCCTCTCCTCCCCCCGGTTGTCCGTGCCTCCTCTCCCTGTCATCCTGCTCCCCTACCCGCGACGGCACCCTTGCCTGTCCCCTGCCCCCCCCCCTCGGTTGCCCCCCTTGAGCTGTTCTGCTTCCTCCCTGCTCCCCTTCCTTTCGTGGTCATCGACCCTCCTGCCTCCCTTCGACCCTCCTGCCTCCCCTGCTCTCTCTCCCGTCGCCACCCCCTTGCGTCCCGTCTGCGATCGCGCTCCCATCGGTTGCTGCTGCTGCCCCCCTTTGCCTTCCTGCCGCCGCTGGTGGGCTGTTCATCTCTGCTCCGGCGTGGTCCCTCCAACCACCCTCGTGTCCCTCACCTATTCGTGGTCTCACCTGCTGATGCGCCCACGTCTTTTGGGTTGGTGGCCTTCCCAAGTGCGCTCCCCGTCCACCGGCCTTGCTGTCGCCTCCGGCGGCCTTGCTCCCCACATTCTACATTGGCAGGGGCAGTCCGTCCCAGAGTGGTGTCCCTTCTTGGTGGCGCTTCCTCCCGTCCTGCGGACGGCTCCTTCATCTTCTGTCGTGGCGTCTACCGTGGGCCCGTGCCTGCGGTAGCTGCCGCGCCCTACTGTCCCTCCTCGTCTGCCCGCTGCCTCAGGTGGGCTCATTGGCTCTGCTCTGGCGTGGTCCCCCGACCACCCTCGTGTCCTGCCGCCGCTCGAGGGCTCGCCTTCTATTGCGCTCTCGCCTTTTGGGTGGGTGGCTCTTCTTGCTCCGGCATCCCTGTTGTGGGCCAGGCGGCTACCTCCTCCGACCAAGCTTTGTTGTCTCCAACGACGACGTTCTGCGTTCTCCACGTCGGCCATGCTATTGCTGTCACCGACGTCCCGACGACCACGTTCCTGTTACTTTGCCCTTGTGTTGGGCCTCGTTGTAGGTTTTCCCTCCTTTGGCTTATTGGGCCTTGCCCCCTTGTTGTAATTGGGCTCCTCCCTTCCTTTGTAGGATGCCCCCCCGACCCTCGTTGTCCCTTGTATCCCCACTCTTCTTCTCTCCTCTTTGCTTGCAATATATATAATTTTCTTGGAAGGTGACCGGGGTCGAGCTTCTCCCCTTGTCCCTTGCAAGTATGACTTTAGTTTAAAAAAAAACTCTAAGTGATGCGGACCTCAGACTCTAAATGCGGACACGACCAGCAACATACAAAAATAGAGACACTTTGGCCCGACACTAAGAATTCCTATGGGCTATACATCGCTAACAGAAATGCAAGCTCACTCGTCGTCCCAAGCGAGGGGAAACGCGGATCCGCGCGGTTGAGAAACCGGCAGAGTCAAGGGTGGTCGACTCACTTCCGTGCTCTGATCGAGTCACGGGACATGTCACTCTCTCGCTCACAGCGGTGACATGGACTCACGGGCTAGGTTCCTATCGCACTCAGCAGCGGCACACGACCATATACTAGCTAAGCAAGTAAATGCCAAGAAGTCGAGATCGTTACCTCCACGCTCCCGACGTGGGGAAGACAACCCCGGCCAATCCTGTACTCCCGGTTAAACAAATACAGTGCGGTACAAAGATTTGACCCACTCCACGCAGGGAGGTAATAGGTCACATGTGGGGCCCGGGAGTAGCGGGAATTGGGTTGACGGGCAGCATCTTGATGTCATCCGTCGGTGCCGAAACCCGCATTTTAGTGATGTCCGGATGGCGCGATCTACGGGTTCATGGGGCCCACGTGCTGCTCAGCCCTCCGACCTGACGAGGTGGGCCCCGCTGTGGTGGAGACACCTGGAGGCGCGCCTCCCTGGATGGCGGCAGGGCTGTAACGCCGGTCGGAGGCCGAGCGGCTCCGATCACCACTTGTCGGAAGTGCTGTCCACGGATCTGCAACCTCTATTTTCTGGCGCGTGACCCGGCGAGATCGGCTACTGCGATCAGCACCGATGTCGGATCGGCATGAAACCAGCGCCGTTGGAACGCTGACTTGAAATCCGTCGACCTTCTGGGACTCAAAAAGGTTCACCGGAGCCGTGCTTCTGATGGGCGATTTTAGAACCAGACTGATCTCAGTTTCAGATCTGGCCGGGCAGAACTAAAGTTTTCTGAGAGTTGACATTGACCGTAGGGTAGATCTCTAATTCAGACCTCGAGCTCTTCATAAAAGTTGTAGAGGGGAGAGAGAGGAAAACGGAAATAATTCTTATGACCGATTTGGTGGAGGTTTAGATGGAAAAAGATATTTTATACTGGTGGGTGGTCAGATCTGGACAGAGACAGACAGAACTGAGTGGGATCTCAAAGTGATTTTTAGAAAATAGGTGAAGGTCTTTAGAAATTACACGAAAATTCGTGGATAGAGGGGGTGGTGGACAGAACCTCCAGTAAAATTGGGGGCTCAAGTAAAAATCAAGAAGAGGTCCGAAGAGGGGAAACTCATAGCTATTGTGAATCTGGAGTGAAAGCTGGCAGATCTGGGTGGAAAGGAAGAACAAAAATGGAAAATCGTAAAATGGAAGCTAGAAGCTCAACCAAATTTTTTGGGACGTGGTAAAGACCCCTGGAACTCACCCTGAAAGTTTGGGCTCAAGATGAACTCGTGGCTGAGAGTTAAAAATCTGAGAATGGCCTGCTGTCACCCGATTGGCAGAATACCGACGGAGGCGGTGCAACGGCGGCTCGATGGCGGTGGCGTCGGCAACGACGAACTCCACACCAGATAGATGAGGCTTCCAACCTCAGAACACAGCCTTCCCAGCTACAAGAAGAAGATAGGAGAGAGAGAGAGAGAGGCGGCCCTTGCTCCTTTAGTGGAAATTCAAGATTTTCTTTGCATTAATTTCACTCAAAATGAAAATACAAGGTTCTTATAGAAAATACAAAAAGACTAGTTCTATCCCTAGATCTAGGATTGGTGGGGGGTAAAAGAGTGAGTCCACAGTTTATTCTCCCATGTGATTTGGATCTAAATAAAATAAACTAAAAATTCTAATAAACTACATTAAACATGGGGCGCCCCCTTGACTTTTATGGTTCCACATTTTGAATTTTTGTTCCCATTGTCCCCCCCTTGGTCCAACCCTTCTAGAAGCCCACCATGGAAGGTTGACTGACCCCACATGGGCCCAAGAGATGAGGTGGATCAATGGGAGAAGGGATGGGGGCCCGCGGGGCCCAGGTGGTCCCAAATTACAAATACACCCCTGTTACAATCCGAATAAAACACACATTACACACACAAAGTCCAAATAAATACTATAAATACCGAAACTCAAGGGGGAGTCTCCAGACTGTCTCCGAGCCAGATGGAAGCCGAGGTAGCCCGGGTGGTGCTCCGCGTACTGTACCGACGGCTCGCAGGTTCGTGCTTCTCGCTCGCTCTAGTGTCCGCACCAACACGGTTCCTGAATCGACGACTACGGCCTCTACTTCTCTCTTACTTTGCTCCTCTCTATTGCTCATTAATACCTTGCTGACTTAAGCATCGGAGAGTTGTCCCCTGGGGTAATACCCGGGACTCCTTCTGACGCCCTTCTGGTTTCTTGGTGTATGCAGGCATCCACGGGCGCAAAATGACTTCCCCAATAATAAATAGAGAATGTGGTACATGGTCTAGGAACCATTTTCCTGCAGCTACAATAACATTGTTTAATATTTTTTCTTATTAATAATATTTAGCACTAATAAGATTATTGATCATGTAATATTTTTATTTATAATTGTAGCGGCAGGAAAATAGTTCCTAGGCCATGTACTACCTTCTCTATTTATTTGTTGGGGAAGTCGTCTTGCACCCGTGGATGCCTGCACACACCAAGAAACCAGAAGGGCGTCAGAAGGAGTCCCGGGCATTACCCCAGGGGACAACCCTCCGATGCTTAAGTCAGTAAGGGATCAATGAGTAACAGAGAAGAGCTAAGTAAGAGAGAAGTAGAGGCCGTAGTAGACGATCCAAGAGACGTGTAGGTCCTCTGCACGCGTGCTCGCTGCTCCCAGTGGGCTCTGGAAGAGTGGTCGCTGGGTGGTAAGGCCGTGCAAGAGGAAGTGGCTCTATGGACGTAGTAGATGGCCTCTCTGTCGTAGTTGCAGGTCGGATCGCTCTGTTCTCAGTAGGAAGCTCTAGTGGCGGAAGTATCCACCGTATCTCCTCTTACGTAGTGGGGGTTTAGTAGAAGAATCTCCCATGCTCTTCTCTTCGGTCGATGTCCCTTTTATATGGGTTGTCCTGGAGCGAGGGGCCTCATCCCTTGATAGGGAAGAGTCTGTTTAGTAGAGTAATGTTTCCCGCTATGTTGGCAGGAGTTTCCCATTGGAGGGCGATACCTCCGGCGTCGGCCGGTCCTAGGACAAGTCTTACGGCACTCATGGCGCGTGGTCGCCCGTTACGAGGTCAAGGATGCCGTCGTGGGGGCAACGGTCGGTCGTCGGAGTGTCCTCCAGTGAGAACTGCGTTTGGGCCGGCCTCATCGGCGTCGTAGAATCCGATGCTCTGCTGGGCCGATGATCCTCTTATTGGATTGAGCATGTACGTTCGCCCTTTGCTTGGGCTTAACACGTCCCAACCTTAATGGGCCGCTCGTGCTTGGGCCGTTCCTGGGTCAGACCAGATTTACCCTTTTCACTTCCCCCCTACTTTTAGTTGCCGAGCACTCACAGGGCACTGAGAGTAGCCCAAGAGAGGGTTCTTCTGGAGGGTGTGATCCGAAGACGATTTCCTCATACGACGAGAGTTGGCGGCTTCGAGACCTGCTTGGCGCGCAAGACGCCTCTGGCGGTGGCAGAAGCCACGCTGGCAATGATGATGTCGGGTCTTGTCTTGTTCTAGGGACATGGGCTCAGAACGGTCACCTGGCCTTGGTAGCCATACCACCGTAGCGGCAGGCGTTCCTTCGCCTGACCCTCAGGGAGCAACCGTCGGATTGTAGTGGGCAATTTATAAGGAGCGTGGAGGGGGCTCTCGCAAACCATACCCACATCTCGCTGGTCACCGTACTCCGTCGTAGGCTTCTTCCTCCCTTTGCCTGGTGAGGATCCTTCTTTCTCGGTTCTTCTTTTCTTCGATAGTGATGCCTCCACGTAGGAGAGCTCTCACTGTCGAGTCTTCCTCTTCGGAGGACATGCCCCAAGGCCGGGGTGGTGTGCCGAGCACTTCGGGGGAGGGCACTATTCAGCCTGATTCCCAACCTCTGGTGGCCTATAGGGTATTCCATGGTTTGCGAGAGACCTTCCAGATCCCCCCCGAGTACGACATCGTCTTTTCTGCTATGGGAGACGACATAATGAGTCACCCTACTGGCGGGATGATGATCCCGGTGGTCTCCTTCTAGGCGGGTCTTCGTATTCCGGTCCAACCTTTTATCTCGACCATCCTCCATCACTACGGGCAGAACACTGGGGGCATAACTCCCAATTCTTATAGCATTCTCTGCGAGTTTGTCTATGCCTATCGTAGAGCGTCGATGGCACCGAGTGTCGACTTGTTCCGGTAGATCTTCCTCCTCCAGAGTTGCCCATCTAACACCTT
This sequence comes from Amorphophallus konjac, assembly GCA_022559845.1. Lineage (NCBI taxonomy): Eukaryota > Viridiplantae > Streptophyta > Magnoliopsida > Alismatales > Araceae > Amorphophallus > Amorphophallus konjac. The sequence goes on along the minus strand of CM040124.1, from coordinate 134,199,466 downwards.
TTTTTGCCTATTTCAAGGCTCGTACCTACGACCATTTTATCACAATTTCCCGTACAGTGACCAACCGTAAGGGGTGGGCGGAGCAGTACGTATACCTGATCAAGTCGAAGGATTGGGAAAGAGCCTCTGACGGTTGGATGCGGAGTGGCTTTCCTCGCCTTTGGCATGATTCGAAGCCTCCACTCAATCCACTTGGTGAAGTAGTCGATGGCGACTATGAGGAATTTCTTCCTTCCCTGTGCTTCAGGGAAGGGTCCCAGTATGTCATTTCCCTATCGAGCGAACGGACGGGGCTCCCTCAAGGCGTGGAGCTGCGTCACCAGCTAGTGGTGTAGGTGGGAATACTTCTGGTATTGAGGGCACCTTCGGACATAGTTGAGGCAATCTTGTTGCAAAGTGGGCCACCAGTATCCTTGTCGGATCAGCGTTCTTGCGAGTGCTCACCCTCCCACATGACTTCCACAGAGTCCTTCATGGACTTCTTGGATGGCATGGTTTGCTTCCGTGGGGAAGAGGCACTTGAGTAGAGGAGCTGAGAGGGACCGGCGGTATAGCCGGCCATCCACCATGGTGAAGTGGGCTGCTCTTGCCCGTGTGCATCTTGCCTTGGCATGGTCGCTCGGGAGCTATTTTCGAAGGAGGAAATCGAGCAGGGGATCCATCCAGGAAGGCTCATAGTCGATGGCATTTACCTGGAGTGTTGGATCATCTATGCTCGGTGCTGATAGTTCCTCTATCAGGACCAATCTTGAACTGGAGACTGTAGTAGCCGACGCTAGGCGAGAGAGGGCGTCTGCTCGGGCGTTCTCATCGCGTGGGATGTGGACCACTTCAAAGTGGGTGAACTCTTTTGCCACGTCCTTGGCCTTCTCTAAATATTTCATCATGGAGGGGTCGCGGGCTTTGAACTACCCCCTGACCTGGTTGGCGATGAGCATAGAGTCACTGTATGCTCGCACGCTTGACACCCCCAGGTGTTTCGCCATGTGCAACCCGGAGAGGAGCGCCTCGTACTCGGCCACATTGTTCATGGTTGGGAAGTTGAAGCGTAGGGCGTATTGTAGCACTATTCCTTCTAGTGAGAGTAAGACCAACCCTGCGCCGCTACCCGCAGCGCAGGACGATCCGTCGACGTATAGTTCCCAGGCGGGCCCCGAGGACTTCTCGGGTGAGTCTTCGGCGGGTAGAGTGCATTCGGCGACAAAGTCCGCGAGAGCCTGGGCCTTGATCACTGTCCTTGGTCGGAACTTGATGTCGAATTCTCCCAACTCGATGGCCCATTTGACCAGTCTTCCTGACGCATCAGGATTCTGAAGAATTTTCTGGAGGGGCTGATCGATGAGGACGGTGATCGAGTGGGCCAGGAAGTATGGCCGTAGCTTATGAATATTTGTAATCAGTGCGAGGGAGAACTTTTCGGTCCGCGAATACCAGAATTCTGGTCCTTGCAGTGCTCGACTGACATAGTAGACATGCTTCATGACTCCTGTCTCCTCCCGTGTAAGCACAGCACTCATAGTGTTGGGCGTTACGGATAGGTACAAGAGCAGCTGCTTCCCCCCTTGGGGTTTGGCGAGGACAGGAGGTGTTGTCAGGTAGCGTTTCAGTTCTTCGAACGCTTATTCGCACTCCTGGTCCCAGTCGATCCATCCCTTCTTCTCTGGTGCCAAGTTGGCATGCTTGATCAGCCGGAAGAAGGGTAGACATCATTCAGCGGCTCGGGATAAGAACCGGGCCAGTGTGGCGACGCGTCTTGGGAGGCACTGTATGTCCCTCACTCGTTTCGGTCGCTCCATCTCCAATACTGCTTTGATTTGATCGGGGTTGGCTTCGATTCCACGGTGGGTGATGAGGAATCCTAGGAACTTGCCTGATCGCACCCCGAACACACACTTAGTAGGATTGAGCTTCATGTTGTACCTTCGAAGTGTGGTGAAGGTCTCCGCCAAGTCGCACAACTGCTCGGCTGCTCGGAGGCTTTTCACGAGCATGTCGTCGATGTAGACCTCCATGTTGCGGCCGGTCTGCGAGTCAAACATATGATTGACTAGGCGTTGATACGTAGCTCCCACGTTCTTCAGCCCAAACGGCATGCGGGTGTAGCAGTATAAGCCATGGTCGGTGATGAACGCGGTCTTGTCTTGGTCGGGCTGGTGCATGCTGATCTGATGGTACCCAGAATAGGCGTCGAGGAAGCTCAGTATTTCATGCCCAGCCGTGGCGTTGACCAGTTGGTTGATCCGTGGCATGGGGAAGCTATCTTTGGGCGTGGCCTTGTTGAGGTCGGGGTAGTCCATGCACATCCACCACTTCCCATTGCTTTTAGGCACTAGGACTACGTTGGCCACCCAATCTGAATACTGGGTAGGCCGGAGCAGCCCTAATTGCAATTTTTCTCCAACTTGCTCCCTGATGATGGCTTGTCACTCGGGGTTGCACCGCCTTCGGCGTTGCTATACCGGGTGGCAAGTGGGGTCCAACCTTAGTTTGTGTGTGATGACCTCCGGAGAAATTTTGGGAAGCTCGTCCTAAGACCAAGCGAACACGTCCTGATTGGCCACGAGGAAGCTTGCGTACACTTTCTTATCATGCTCGGCCAAGGTGGCGCCAATCTTCAGCGATCTGCTTGGGTCGTCCCCAACCTGGATGAGGTACAAATCCTCGACTGGCGCACTCATGCTCGGAACCGGATCTTTAATCCTCGCCCTCTTTTCTGGAGGTTCCTCTTCGGGGCGTCGATCTCGGGTGGAGATAAGGTAACATCTTCTGGATTCCCGTTGATCATCTCGGACTTCCCCCACCCCGCGAGGGGTGGGGAACTTAAGTTTCTGGTGGTAGGAGGAAGGGATGCCTCGGAGCGTGACGAGGATTCCTCGGCCGATGATGGCATTGTACCCTATCATTGCACGGACCATAGTAAAGTCGGCGAGGAAGGTTACCTCTTTCGGTGCCGTCCCGAACGTAATCGGGAGCGAGATACGCCCTTCTGGGCTAACAGTCGTGTCGGAGAATCCATACAGCGGCGTGTGCAATGGCGCGAGTCGTGACACGTCCACACCCATAAGTACAAGATAGTCGTACGCGATAACATCAGGTCCACTTCCATTATCAACTAGGATGCGTCGCACTGTACATTAATTGATGGTGGCTGTTGACACCCGTTTTATACCCAATAAGTCGGGTCATCTCCTTGCTTTATTCTATACGATGCTCCGAGTTGTTCATCCTTCATTGAGTCTCTTGATTAGTTGAAGTATATTTCTTGGGTCTGAACTCTTTGATCGGATATGGCTCCTAGTGGCATTTCATTGGCAAAAGTTTAGCAAGCCTTTCACTCTATTTTCTTGAACCTCAATGATAATAACGGTCGGTTCTAGGCGCGTTGTTTCATTCTGACGGATGCGTCCTGGACCGTTACTCTTTGAAGAGTCCTAAGGCTTAAGGCCTCGTTGTAAAGCGTATCCTTTTGATTCCACGTTGATAATGACGGTCTGTCGTGCAGCCGTTGTTTCACTATGACGCCCTATGCCTTGGCCGTCGCTTCCTTGAAGAGTCCAACTAGTTAAGCCTTCTTTCCGTTGATCTTATCTTTTGGGATAAGGTTGAAAGTAACGGATGGTCCCCCATGTGTCGCTTCCAAGTGGCGGTCTATCGTGCAGCCGTTACTTCCTTCCGAGAGTCCTAGCAGTTCAGGCCTTTTCTCTGCTACTCCGTGGTCGAGATAAGGATTTGGATTGACGTTATCTCTTTTAAATCCGATCCTCAGGACCCCCCGTTTGTTTCTATGGACTCTTGGTGATATTATCTTCGAGGATTTGCTAAGATTTATCTCTCTTTCATGCTGAATTATCCTCTGCTCGACCTAAGAGTTTGAGGGTCTATAAATAGAACCCTTGACTTCATGGCCCAAGGGGGGGAAAGATTTGAATTCACGACGAAGTCCTGCCGAACTCAGGAGCCATCTTCATCCAGGAGGAACTGCTTCCCACGTCCATCCATCTTCTAATCAAGGGAGTACTTTGGTTTTGTCTTTCAAGTTCATCATTGCATGCTTGAGTCCTTCCTTGGTTTTTCTTTAATCTAAGCATTGTCTCTCCTCTTCCTCCACGTTTTTTCACTGTTCTCTAAGCATACAAACATCTTCCCAAAATTTTAAAACACCCAGAGGGGTTAAAAAACCAAAAACTCCCCGGTAATTCTCTCTCCTTTTGATGTTCTCAAGCTCTTTAAGAATTGATGCTATGCTTGTGAAAAGGGCTAATTGAGGTTGTCTTGTCTTGTCTTTTTACTTCTTTGGCAGGTTTACAGGTTCATTAGCACGAGGCCCAAGTCTTCTAGCCGGCTGGAAGAGTTGGAGTTAAAAGAATTCAAGCTTTACTACTGCAGGTTGCCTGACGGTCTGGTGCAGGCGCGTCACTATATTCTGGCGGTCTATCGTGCGGCCGTCGCTTCCAAGCGACACACGGGGTTCTAGCCTTTACTTCCAAGTTGATCTGCAGGCTTTCTCTGGTTTTCTCTCCCGTGGGCGGGTGCTTCATCAACCTATTTCCAAGGTATATTCAGGTCTTTGACTTGTTGATGGGGACATCAACGTCAGCCCGCTCACTTTGTGTTTACATCTACGTCCTTTTGTATTTGTATGTACGCCCTTGTGGTATATGGGTACACAATAGTAGGTCTTAGTGGGTTTATTTGCAAAAGGCCATTGGGTTTCTTTGCAAATGTGCATGTAGGCCCTGCAGGGGCCCCCTCCCTCCTCCTTATTGGTCCACCTGGACTCCTGGGTCCAAGGTGGCTGGTCCATGGTCCAACCTTGGACTTGGACCTAGAATTAATTAAAGAAGACAATTCTAAATTGTCCTCTTAAAGGGGGGGGGGGGGGGGGGCGAACCATGTTGTTTAATGGGATTTAATGTGGTTGTCAAACCACATCCCCACCCTTCATTGATCAACCCTTGATCCAAGGGCTTAGAATAGGTTAGATCCCTTGCATATATATACTTGTATTTTCATATTGATTGAATTAATGAAGAGAAAATAGGCATTTGCCCCCAAGTGAGATTTGCACCCCTCCCCTCTCTCTACCTGGTTCCTCCACCCCCTCTCCCCTTTCTAGAGTGTAATCCCCTCCCCCTTGATCCCCTCCAGCATCTGAAGCAACTCCGGTGATCGCCGCCGCCATCGTCTCGCCGCCGACGCGTCGTCGCCAACGGTTTCGGTGTTCTGTCCACTCAGGATAGACCCTTCTTCTCCGAATTCCTGCTATCACTCCCTTCGTCTTCGGAAGCTCAAAATTTCAGGGTTGGTTCCCCTCTAGAACCCTTATCCCCACAAAAAAAATCACGTCAAAATTCATCCTTTAGCTATTTTTTGATTTTCGTCCAAGTCCAAGTTCCAGATCTGTCCTGGTTCTATTTACTGTTCATCAGCTCTGAGTTTACCCCCATCCGAATCATCTTTTGATTTTTTGTGGGTCGCCCAAATTTACTGGGATCTCTTTCCACATCCCTCTACCTCCAGGAATTTTCTTAATTTTTGGTTCACCCTCTAGGTATTTTTCAAATTTCGTCCAAGTTCCCCAGAACAGTCTGCCCACAGTTTCCCAGATCCGACCCAGGTCTAGTAAACAAATCCCATAAAATCCATTTCATCTCCAATCAGAAAACCAAAAATAGTCCCGAATTCCTCTCTCAGAGATCTTCAACTTTACTGAAGAGATTATTTCCAGATTTGGAGGTCTTCTCCCCGGTCAACGTCGATCTTCAGAGAAGTCAGAACCTGCCCCTGCAGTTCTGGCCAGATTCCAGCAAGCTTGTAAAATACATGATCAGAAATACAGATCTGATTATTTTTTTTGAAGACCCCTACGTCGAATTACTCTGAGTCAGCTTTCCAACGGCGCTAACTTCGTCGCATTCCGACGACGGGGCTGATCGCAGCAGCAGGTTTCTCCGAGTCGTGCGCCTGCAAACAGAATTTTCAGATTCGTGGCCGAGTTCCCGGCGAGCGTCGTCCGAGGGCCGCCCGGCGTCCGACGGTCGTTCCAGCAGCTCGCCATCCCAGGGGAATGCTTCCCAAGTCTCTCCACAATAGAGGAGTCATCAGGCCCCACACGACCCATCCGGTCAACACGTGGGCCCCCACTAGCACGAGTACGCGTGAAGCCGAAGCATTGCCCGAAACCGCCCGTCAACCCGAACTTGGTCCTCCCGGGCCCACTTGTGTCGCCCTTTACCTCCCTGCGTGGAGTGGGCTTATTTGTACTGCTGTAAATATAATGTACTAAGTTCTCGGGAGTACGAGCTTTGGCCGGGTGCCGTCTTCGCCACGCCGAGAGCGTGGAGGTATCGCCTTCACCCTTACACTTGGCATTAGCTTAATTCTTTATATGCTTTATATACCGCTGCTAGAGAGCATGTGTAGGGATACCTAGCTCGCCTTCAATTTATAATATCACTGCTGCGAGAGAGAGCGAAGCCGTCCCGTGACCCGATCCGGGCGCAAAAGAGAGCCGACCACCCTAGCTCTTTGCCGGTTTCTCAACCGCGCACATCCGACGCTTCCCTCGTTAAGGGACGATCGCGAGCTTGTCGTGTCCGTGGTCCCGTCCCGCATCAATTTGGTATCAGAGAAGGTTGAGTCTAGGGTGTTTGCATTCAAAAAAAAAAAAAGAGTGTCATGTAGTCATTAGTCGGTCTAAGTCGTGTTTAGGATCATCACATTTTTAAAACATCAAAAAGAGTCATTTTTGGGTCGCATACATCCCTTTACTCGGTATATAAAAGGTGTTGTCTGACCGTTAGGTTACGCCTATCGGGAAGGCCGCACACTTGTGCGAGTGACCTTCGGGTCGATTATCTCCGCCGCGTACCGAGTCTTGGTTTACGTCTAGGGTCCTTAGTGTGCATTAGTTAGTGCATTCCAACTTTGCATTACTTAGTGTCGTGTCTAGTGTTTTGGTCCGAGTGTCGGCATGGCCATCCACTAGTTTCCCCGTGTCCCATGGAGTCCCAAACTCCCGGATGGTGGCGATACTATCTCAAATGGAAGGACCACCCGAACCACCCCATGAGACCCGAAACCCGGGATTTCTACGGGTCCGATGACCCGAGTGTCTATCTAGAATGGGAAGCCATTATGGATGATTACTTCGAGGTGTACATCATGTACGGGCCCATGCAAGTCGATGTTGCCAAAAGGCGACTTTTTGGTGAAGCCGCTGCAACTTGGAGGGACATCAAATATTGGAGGGAGGATAGGAATCTAAGGCCCATCGAGTCATGGTGGGAAATGAAGAGAGTGCTTAGGAGGGCCTACATTCCCCGCCCACCTACCTCCAACCACGGAGGTCATTCCACTCACCAACCCCACCAACTCACCCACAATCAAGTGGGCCACACCTCTACCCAATCCCACCCCTTCACCGCCGTCCAAGCCCACCACAGTGACCCCAATCTAGTGGCCCGCCCATGCACCTCCAACCAACCTCCCCTTGGCATTCCCATCCCAACCCACTCAAGCACCTCCAACCGAGTGGAAGTCCCGCTTATAACCGAGCCAAGGCCCACACCCGAGCCGAGAGTTAAGGAGCTAGTCCACCCCAAGGTCCCTCCTCCAACCCGCTCCTTAGAGGAAATAAAGAAAATGATTTCGGATTGGTGGGAAAGGACACAAGCTACTCCACCACCCATGGATGCTCCATTGTTATCTACCTCCGGTCTTCATTCGAAACCATCAAAGTGGGAACTACCAAAGCCCGAGCCACCCGTGTTTCTTACGGGAACACTTTACATAGCCGAGCCACTTCTTAGATGGCTCAAGGATGGCTTGGTCCCACATCCCTTCCCGTCCATGGACCCCACCTTACCTTTAGTGCCAGTCAACTCATTCCATACCACCTTTCGATCTCGTCACCATGTTGACACATTGGACGATCTTGTCATGGGATTAGATTCACAATGGGAGTTGACGCATCTTTTGGCCCGAGGCTTTGACCAACCCGCTAGTCTTAGCTTCACCCATCCGGCCATAGGGTCCATTACCTCCGAGTGCACCGTGGGTTGTGTCACCACGGAGGTTCTTCTACTTCTCCCGCTACCGGATGAGCCCGACTTCATGACTTTGCTTCCGAGGGAGGAGTCATATTTCCTATACATGGTCCCATCTACCATGACGGAGGAAGGTGACCACCCGCACCTTCAAGAATTTCACGATTGGGACCATGTCATGTTGGAACCCACTCCATGGGGTCACACCTTCTTCAACCCTTTTGACCCCTCCACTAGTGAAGCTCCCGAGCTATCACATTCTCTCCACCTCTTCCGAAGAGTTCACTATTCCACTCATACCCCTCGGCCTAGTCGGCACGCCGTCTCTACATCTAGGGATGATGACGAGGGTAGTTTTGGATCTCCTAGTCCTTCCCCACCCAAATCCCATAGGTCGCCAATGCATGATTGGTACATCTTAGGGTGTCTAGGAGTCATCCATTCCGTCAAGCATCGAGTACATCTAGTGTATGCATGGCACATATTCGGGTGTCCTGGTCCGCCGTCACCCATGAACGGGTCGGACTAACAGTGTGCTTTTTCTTTGTGTGGTTTTGTTTTAAGTGATTTGTTTGCGTGGTTTGCATTCGTGTGTCTGTGCATGGTGAGTCTGCATGTGTCTTGTGCAAGCTCGTTGTCGGTCTCTTACGAGTAAGAGGCGAGTGGACTCACTTGATGAGTATGGGATCGATTTTACTTCTATATCCGGATCAGTCACCTATAGGGACTCAGCGGTGATTCCTAGTGAGTCTTCGAGCTGTTTCCTTCCTTTGAGAGTGCCCCTTCGGAGTGACCACCTTTAGCCATAGCAGTGCGCATATCGAGTATATATGGAATGAGCAGGTGCCGATCACTTGGAGTGGAGCATACCCGCGCTACTTAGCACGGTGACGGATCCGCCGGAGTACCAGAGCAGCCATACCCCTACTCGACGGGGTCGAGTTCTTCCCACCCGGGGAGAATTGATGGGGACATCAACGTCAGCCCGCTCACTTTGTGTTTACATCTACGTCCTTTTGTATTTGTATGTACGCCCTTGTGGTATATGGGTACACAATAGTAGGTCTTAGTGGGTTTATTTGCAAAAGGCCATTGGGTTTCTTTGCAAATGTGCATGTAGGCCCTGCAGGGGCCCCCTCCCTCCTCCTTATTGGTCCACCTGGACTCCTGGGTCCAAGGTGGCTGGTCCATGGTCCAACCTTGGACTTGGACCTAGAATTAATTAAAGAAGACAATTCTAAATTGTCCTCTTAAAGGGGGGGGGGGCAAACCATGTTGTTTAATGGGATTTAATGTGGTTGTCAAACCACATCCCCACCCTTCATTGATCAACCCTTGATCCAAGGGCTTAGAATAGGTTAGATCCCTTGCATATATATACTTGTATTTTCATATTGATTGAATTAATGAAGAGAAAATAGGCATTTGCCCCCAAGTGAGATTTGCACCCCTCCCCTCTCTCTACCTGGTTCCTCCACCCCCTCTCCCCTTTCTAGAGTGTAATCCCCTCCCCCTTGATCCCCTCCAGCATCTGAAGCAACTCCGGTGATCGCCGCCGCCATCGTCTCGCCGCCGACGCGTCGTCGCCAACGGTTTCGGTGTTCTGTCCACTCAGGATAGACCCTTCTTCTCCGAATTCCTGCTATCACTCCTTTCGTCTTCAGAAGCTCAAAATTTCAGGGTTGGTTCCCCTCTAGAACCCTTATCCCCACAAAAACAATCACGTCAAAATTCATCCTTTAGCTATTTTTTGATTTTCGTCCAAGTCCAAGTTCCAGATCTGTCCTGGTTCTGTTTACTGTTCATTAGCTCTGAGTTTACCCCCATCCGAATCATCTTTTGATTTTTTGTGGGTCGCCCAAATTTACTGGGATCTCTTTCCACATCCCTCTACCTCCAGGAATTTTATTAATTTTTGGTTCACCCTCTAGGTATTTTTCAAATTTCGTCAAGTTCCCCAGAACAGTCTGCCCACAGTTTCCCAGATCCGACCCAGGTCTAGTAAACAAATCCCATAAAATCCATTTCATCTCCAATCAGAAAACCAAAAATAGTCCCGAATTCCTCTCTCAGAGATCTTCAACTTTGCTGAAGCGATTATTTCCAGATTTGGAGGTCTTCTCCCCGGTCAACGTCGATCTTCAGAGAAGTCAGAACCTGCCCCTGCAGTTCTGGCCAGATTCCAGCAAGCTTGTAAAATACATGATAAGAAATACAGATCTGATTATTTTTTTTGAAGACCCCTACGTCGAAGTACTCTGAGTCAGCTTTCCAACGGCGCTAACTTCGTCACATTCCGACGACGGGGTTGATCGCAGCAGCAGGTTTCTCCGAGTCGCGCGCCTGCAAACAGAATTTTCAGATTCGTGGCCGAGTTCCCGGCGAGCGTCGTCCGAGGGCCGCCCGGCGTCCGACGGTCGTTCCAGCAGCTCACCATCCCAGGGGAACGCTTCCCAAGTCTCTCCACAATAGAGGAGTCATCAGGCCCCACACGACCCATCCGGTCAACACGTGGGCCCCCACTAGCACGAGTACGCGTGAAGCCGAAGCATTGCCCGAAACCGCCCGTCAACCCGAACTTGGTCCTCCCGGGCCCACTTGTGTCGCCCTTTACCTCCCTGCGTGGAGTGGGCTTATTTGTACTGCTGTAAATATAATGTACTAAGTTCTCGGGAGTACGAGCTTTGGCCGGGTGCCGTCTTCGCCACGCCGAGAGCGTGGAGGTATCGCCTTCACCCTTACACTTGGCATTAGCTTAATTCTTTATATGCTTTATATACCGCTGCTAGAGAGCATGTGTAGGGATACCTAGCTCGCCTTCAATTTATAATATCACTGCTGCGAGAGAGAGCGAAGCCGTCCCGTGACCCGATCCGGGCGCAAAAGAGAGCCGACCACCCTAGCTCTTTGCCGGTTTCTCAACCGCGCACATCCGACGCTTCCCTCGTTAAGGGACGATCGCGAGCTTGTCGTGTCCGTGGTCCCATCCCGCATCACTTGTGTTTACTTTGGTGGCGATCACATCTTTCCTTAGTATTGGGCATTAGTTGTCTTCTTCATCATATCTTCTTTATTTTCCTTGCTTGCTCCACCTTCGCGGTGTGTTTTTACTTATTCCTTACTCCACGCCCCGGCGTGTGTTTTTCTTTTCCTTAGCGTAGTTTGATTGAGATAGCATGCCCATGCTAGAGCTGGCTATGATTGCCTAGGTTCATGTTCGCATGTTCACAGGTTGGAGTAGATCTTCGATTGCTTGTTTGTCATCTTGCCATATTACTTTACAAACCTCAAAAGTAAGATAAAAAGATAGGCAAATAAATATCAACAGATAATTTTTTGGCGATCACGGTGGAACAACTTGTGCCAATCGTGCTCTTGATTCTTGTTTAAAACCTGCCATCATCTGCTTGTTGAGTTGCCCTTTGTTTCCCCTTTGATTACTGCTCATTCTAGTTTTCTGAGTTCTCTGACGGCCAGGTGTCCCCGCGTCACAGTTCTCTGACGCAGGGGCATTAGACCGCCACTTTGGTTCTGCTGTGTGAGCTCCCACGGGCTGTCTGGTTACTTCTGTCTGGTTTTGGTTCCCTGGCTCATCTGACGGTCTCACCCCCCAGCGTTATATATTATCTGGCAGTCTGGCCTTAGACCGTTATTGTTCTCTGACGCAGGGTCCTTCGACCGTTATTCTCCTGGCAGGTACGCATCCGAGGTGCATTTATTTCTGTAGTTTCTGCTGTGATTTATTGCTTGGGTGATACTTGACCTCCTTCTTGATTTGCTCATATCTACATATCATTGTGTGCATCATTGATTGCTAGATTTTAGGCTACACTTTGCATGCACCCCGGTGCACATAGGGTCATTCATCTTTTCATACATTAGACTGCATTTTCCTACCTTGTTGTGAGGACCTCTCGTCTCTATATTCCTTGGGGCCGACTAGGAAATCATAGTAGGGACCTCCATAAGTCCCTGGGAGCCGTGGATTCCCACACGGACGCCGGGCTGGTTGTACCTTTCCCACCCCGTGTCTAGGACTGCATAAGTGAAGGAGGCGTTACACTTAGAGTCAAACCAAGTCCCATATCCACCTCCTACTAGGAACCTATTGTTGAGAGCACATATCAATCAATTCACTAAAGTTCCAAAGGAGAAATCATAAGAATCTTATCGCATCATTCTAAGAAACTTGGTTTATTTTTGAGTGTCTTCATCTTTTATCACTTACATCTTGTTAGAATCACCTAAGTTTGGTTGCTTATTATGTGTTTTGTGTTGGTTGTTTTTGCATTTTGTCAAGGTTGTCCGTTGCATGTGGAGTTATTTTCGTCCGTCTGAATCATCTTCTCGAGTCGCTTCTTCCTTCACGTTCTATTCCAATCCCCTCTTCGAATCCACCATGGCATCCTTCAATCCTCCGCGCTCCCAAGAGGATTCTCTTCCTCAAGGGCTCCTCGAAAACCCCCCTAGGGTTATCACCTTTTCCTCCGGAGAAGGGACTGCCCCTCTCCCGTCCTCCACCTCTATGGAAGGTAGTCAAGGTACCCCTTCTCTTTCTACTCCTTCCGCGGGCTCCGTCCTTCACATGATGGCCCAATTGGACCCGACCCAACTTCAAGTCCTATATCAAGCTATGCAAGGGTCCAACGCTTCTCCCTCCGCCGCTGTTCAAGGTCAATCTAATCCTTCCATTATCGGGCCGTCCGTTCAGCCCACTCCGATTGATCTCACTCCGGTTCAACCCCGGACCATCACTTTCGCTGGCGTTGAGATGGGCCAATCCTCCAATTCAGCCCATCAGTCTTTTGATAAAGGGAAAGCGCCTATCCCTTCTTTTGTCCAGGTGGATCATCACAATTCTGGTTCGGTGGCTTCACAGCTTCTCATGAACCTGTAGACACGCCAAATTTGACATTATTTTGAGTATATTTCATATCGCTCTGCGATGCCCCATTTGACCCTCAAATCAGCTTATTTGAGTGGTTTTCCCACTTTTCTTGAATTTCTCCTATTTTCCTCGTTTTTCCTATTTTTCGGATTTTTTTGGGCATTTATCTCTATTTTTTTGAAACACGCCATGTTCTAGGGCGTGTCCTTCCCATTTTATCTATTTCTCCCCATTTTATCTATCTTATGAATTTTCTAAATTCATGACCTGGATAAGGGCGTGTTTTTCATGAAACATGACTTAACCAAGGACGTTTTTAAAGAAAGGACGACCTCACCTAAGGGCGTTAATTATTTTGGTATGACCGACTTCCCCATTTGAGCTCTTGAAATTAACGCCCTTCCCAGGGGCGCGTTTTTAAAAAAGTGGCTTTGATTGAGGCGTGTTTCACATTTTTCAAATATGGGGAGTTTTTATTGCTAAATTTGATTTTTGAGAAACGCCCTTGTGCAGGGCGTGTTTTTGAGAAACGCCCTCTGTCAAGTCGTCAATTCATAAATTGACGCCCTGAACTAAGGCGTGTTTGACCTTCTGGCTTCGCCGCCCTTTCCCCCGAGAGTCCTTGCTTCGATGGATGCCTACTTGGTTTGGGCTCTTGCCCATTCTTATCATTTCCCTCTTAGGACTCTTGCCCATGTTTATCTCTTCCTCAACCTATTTAATAGAGCTTCCGAGCTCTGTTAAGGGGTTGGACGCCCCTTCTTCGGTTCCGATATTTCTTATTCTCCGCTGACGTTCTTCTATTTTTTCTTCTTCTTCTTCTTCTGCCTCCCTCTTCTTCTTCTTCTTATTCTTCTTCTTCTGCTTCTTCTCTTTTTCTTCTGTTGTTTTCTTTTCTTTTTACAGGAACCGAAGGTAGGGTGGCATTGGCTAAGGAGAGGCTTCTTCACGATTCAAGTCTTCATCCCTTTTGAAGCCTTTCTCCCATCGAGCATTCAAGCCAAAAGAGCCACCAAACAAGATTTTTCTATCTTATCTCCCCCTTATTTGTATTTTTTTTTTATTAGTTCATGCATGCATCATGTTTCATTATTATATTAATTTTTCTCAACTATCATTGAGATCTCCCCTTTAGTGCATCTCTTGCACTCTTTCCCCATTATATTTTTACATGCATTCATACCTCCCACACCCTCTTTGCATAGGGGTTTAAGGGCCAACACCCTTAAGGTGTGTATTTCATATGTTATCATGCTCACCTTTCTATTATGAACTTGATGCTACACACACATTATTTCTAATCCATATCTTTTGGTGTTGTTGTCTTTGTTTTGCAAGGGTAACCAAAGCAAGAACTCTCTTCATCGGCCGGCCGATTTGAAGAGAAAGGAAGCACTCACATCCCCGCACTCCAAGGTATTTTTCGCGATCTCTCCCATACTTTCATTGATATATTTTTGAGGCCTCGCGTCTCTGGCGATCACATCCCCTTGTGCACCTCGTGCATATATTTTCCTCCATATTGATGCTTATTGCATGTCTTTTATTTAAATTTTTCTTAAGTGGATTATTCTAAATTAGAGAGCTACAAATTGGCGATCACGGTGGGACCCTTTTTGTTTTTCATTTGATTACCCCTTTCCCTTTGGCACCCAAGTGTGCCCTTTCCCATTGGTACCCTCGGTACCCTTTCCTTTGTGCCCCTCGGGCACCCTCCATTGTGCTTTGCACTTTCCCCTAAGTGATTTGTCAATTGAATAGATTTGTTTTAAAATCTCCACTTAGTTAAAATTTTGATGAGCATGTTTTTATCTTGATAATCATATGTGATGATTGCCTCTGTGACTGTGAGTGTTTCCACTCTGCTGGCCGTGGGAGTTTGAAATAATTCACGCCCTCCCACAGGGCGTTTCTTTATTTAGTAGCGCCTCTCATCAGGGCGCGTTTTCATGATTTGACGCCCCCACCCCTGGGCGTCTCTTTATTTGGTTGTACATCGTTGATAATTAACGCCCTGCCCCAGGGCGTCTCTGTTATTGGTAGCGCCTCTCATCAAGGCGTGTTTTACCTTGCCTGTGGGCCTCCCACAGTGATTCACGCCCTGCCAAAGGGCGTCTTTTGATTGGTAGCGCCCTGCCCCAGGGCGTCTTATTCCTGTGTTTTCACCGAACCCCTTTGTTTATCACTGTATCATATTTTTGCTTATATCTTGCATTCATTCATTCATTCATTTTGCATTGGTTTGGGAGACCTCCTCTCTCCACATACTAGGAGCCACACACCCCCTTGGTGAAGGAACGACCCTCCATTGAGCATTCCGTCTCTTTGGATTGGAAATTCCTAAACCAAGCCTCCATAAGTCCCCGCACCCGTGGATTCCCTCACGGACGCCGGGCAGGTTGTACCCTTTTGAAGTCCCGAGTTAGTCGGCCTATACGTGGTGAGAGAGGGTTCTTAGTTGGCATTGGAGTTCAAATCTCATTTGAAACTAGGCTCCCCCCCCCTTGTGTGAATCATTCAAAACTTTGCTAAAAATCATTAATTCACCAAGGTTTAAAACAATCAAAAATCACGGTAACCATTCCAACTTGTGTGCTTATTTGCATAATTATTGAGAATTTTTGATTATATAATGGCTTACCATGATAGAAACATGTTCAATTCAATTCATGAGGATGCACAACCTAGCACTTCATATCCTCAATTTCAACATGTTAATCAGCATTCTCACCATTCTTTCAAGGGACCACGTCCTTATTCTCATGGTCATACCCAACCCATGGGCAATGTCCATTCTCATGGTCCACCTACTCAATTTCAGGCCACTATTCCCTCGGGACCGTCTCCTCCCAATGACGAGAAGGTCTCTCGAATCATCCATGCATTAGATCATCTTACCCCTCAACAGATCCAAGCCCTTAAGGCTGCCGTTGAGGGTACATCTCATGCATCTCCCCCTCTTTCCAATTCTATACGGGTGGCCCATCACCTACCTCCTTCCAATTCTATTCGGGTGACCCATCACCCATCTCCCTCCAATTCTACACGGGTGGCCCATCACCCACCTCCTCCTTCCAATCATATTCGGGTAGCCCATTACCCATCTCCCCCTATTCATTCTACTCGGGTGGTCCGACACCCGCCTCCTTCTATTCCTCCTCCATCACGGCCCCGAGGCCCTTTTACTCCTTGCAATCCGGCCCGTCCGGGTTCTTTTACGGGTCATCCCGTCAACTCCCCTCCACGGCCTTTTTATGCGGCCCCTCCTCCTTCAAGGCCCTGCCAACCTCCTGTTGTTCATGTTACACCCCTCCAGCAAACTCTGTTCGATAAGATTACTTTGATGGAGGAACAAATAAAGAGGGTCACGGCTCCTCCTACTCCAGTCAATCCTCTCCATGCCGCTTTAGACGAAATTACAAAGATGGAGAATGAATGGAAAGACAGGATGGATGATTATGACTTCGGCATTCCAAGCGAGGAAGAGCCGGCAATTGAAAAATCTGAGGCAGCGTACGATGATGATGAAGCTCCGCAGGCACCCCTTCCGAGTTTCCTTAATTTCCCGCTCCCTCCACTTTCATTCGATGAACCTCCTGCTCAGGATGAAACCATCCCCGATCCAATCCCTATTTATGAGACTAGTTGGTGTTACGATGATGGGTCGATACTTCAATCACCCACACCGGCACATTGTAAGTCTCCTCCTATCCTTGACACCGCATACATTACACCTCCTCCTATTACACCATTAACCCCCGCAACACTGGCCTCCCCCAAGCCTTCCACCATTAAACCTCCACCCGTTAAGCCATCTACCTCCACACCATTAGCCTCCGTCGAACCCATCATTAAACCTTCCCTAATCAGCCTCCCATTAGCCTCCACCTCGGCCTCCACTTACCCAATTTCACCACCATTACCCTCCATTATGCCTTTAACCCCAAAACCCATACCTCCATCACATAGCCTTTCGCCTTTACCTATGGTTAATTCTGAGCAGGATCCACCACTTTTTGCACCCGAGCCAATCCCGACCGCTTGCAAGCAAAGGGAGAAACTCGATGTGTTTGAACCTCCGCCTCCACTTACGCCAACACCTTCCATTATAACTCCACCATCCACGGAGCCTTCCGCCTCCGCCTCACCTCCCTTTGTTACTCGGAAGGGGCGTGCTTCTGCAGCTACTTGTGCCGAAGATAAGCAAGAGCCGGGCAAGAAGACTTTGGCCACGACTGTGCCATTCAAGATTCAAGAATTCATTTGCCGGATGCCAATCCGGGTTATTGTGCCAAGCATGATTGAAGAGGCCAAGTCACCGTCATGCCAAGCACTGATGCTGTGTAAGGGCCGGGCAGGGCACCCTCTGTTCCAACTTCCAAATCTTGAACCCCCGGGCAACATGATGCTTCTGAGCTCAACTTTACAACTCCCTCACACCATTACTTTGCACTCTCCAAGGGAGTTGACATTCACCATTGAAGTCTCGGCAGGGGCTATTTCTCGTACATGTTCACCGCCATGGAGGGGCAGTTACCTTGATGCTAAGGGACCATCCCTTATTTGTTCCACTTTCTATTCATCCATCTCTATCACTTCTTCTTCATGGGCCATTCCCAGGGATAGGAGGAGGATCTCATCCTCTCGCCCTTCACATTCTTCATATTCTTTGCATTTCATGCATTCATCGCATCCATCCCATTACATGCATTTGCACCTCCTGCTTCCCGGGTTTCCAAACCCGTATCTTCCTCACCTTCCGGCACCGCCGGATATTCCGCATTTCCCATCTCATTCATATTCATCCTTTTATCCACTCCCCTTGGGGCATCGCGTCCCCCTTCCTGCCATTTCCCTGGAACCTCCAGGAATTTTATCCCTCCTCTTTGGGCATCTCGCCCTTTCTGATTCTATTCCTCCGGAACCTCCGGACTTTCTCCCAGGGCATCGCGCCCCTTTCCACCTTATTCCTCCGGAACCTCCGGATTTTCCCTTTGGGCACGACGCCCCTCTCCACCTTCTTTATTTGCTTCCTCCGAAACCTCCGGACTTTCCCCTCGGGCATCGCGCCCCTTTCCACCTTCTCCTTCCTGGTTTCACTCCTCCGGAACCTCCGGATTCTCTCCATCTTTTCCTCGGGCATCGCGCCCCTTTCCATTTGCTTCCTCCGGAACCTCCGGATTCTCCGTCTCATTCTCTCTATCATCTCCCAGGGCATCGCGACCCTCCTGATTTCATTCCTCCGGAACCTCCGGACCTTCTATATTTCTTTCAATTCATCTTCTTGCTCCTCCGGGACTTCATATCTTTTATTCTCTTCTTCCTGTTCCGTCACCTTTTTCATCATCTTTTTCCCTATTTCTCCCCAGGGCATCGCGTCCCTTCTTTTGTCATCCCTCCGGAGCCTCCGGATGATTCCTCTTATCAGGATTCTCCTCCACCGCCTCCGGACCCTCTAGATCCGCCTCTTTCTATCTACCAATTTCTCCTTCTGATTCCTCCTAATTCCGGGTCCGACCCAACTTCTTCCGCATCCACTGCCTTGGGCATCTGCCCTTTCTCCCATTGCTTTCGAGGCTTTAGTCCTCACTCCTCCTTCTAATTCTCCCCTCCTTCTGTAGACCTTTCATGTGATCAGGGTCTCCACACCTTAGTGAGGGAGTTCTAGCCCTCGCCTCTCTTCCTTTTCTCCTTATTCGTCTGAGTCTGGTTTGAACACCACTCATTCTTGTTAAGCCACTCCCAAAATCTTTTGCTTCCAATCCTTTTGACTGCCAAAGAGGACAAATCCCATGATGATCAAGATCGCTTCTCGCGGCAGCTGCTTCTACAAAGGTCGCAAGGTAACATATTGGCGTAAGTATGCATTTTAATGATATCATTTTCTCATTACTTCACGCATGATTTTCAAAATCAAGTGCTTCTTAACGAGATTAAGAGTGGTGTTTTAAACCTTTATCTTAGACTTTTGTTTAATTAAATCACTCTCAAAAGAGTCTTTAGGCTTGCTATGCAGCACCTTTGGTTGATAAAGAACCCAGCATTGGGAATTCAACATTCTCTCCCCGCTTGTTTAAAAGTAACCCTCGGTTGGGCATTCCACACACTTCACGGCGTCCTTAGCCGGCTCCTTTGGTAAAACATCGTCCCTACTTTGGCCATGCCATGAGTGTATCTGAAAGTCTTTTTCTCTTCTTCACTCGGCCGCATGCAGGGGCAAGAGGTTGACGGATAAGATGACCAACCTTGGTAATCCCAATACGAGAGGAGTCTCAAATAGGGGCAGTCTTGACCCAAAATTAATATGAGTTTTTATATGAGTTTTATGATATATATCTAGCCAAAAGGGCTATTATGAAAATCAAGTCGGAATTCCGATAAAAGTAAAAGTATGAATTATGGCATGTCAAGAGTGGCAAAGTCCCCGCAGGGAAAACCCTGGTCGTATGCATGTCATGGGTCTAAAAATCAAAGGCATAAAGCTCCGGCGCAACAGACTACCTCTTTGAGGGTTAACACCTTGGAAGGAATTCAAGTCCTGATGTCTCCCATCCTGCATAAAGCTTATCTCTAATTATTCTTCTCTTCTCCCTCCAAGACCGAATGTTTCTCGGGTATGGCCTTGGTAGGGGCATCGTTGATCAAAGACGGTCGGTTATAGGATGCCACTTTCAATGCACGTCCAGCTTTGGGCAATTTTTAGCGAAAAGGGAAGGAACAAGGACCCCTAGCCAGTGGTTCAAAACACCATTTGATGCTGCATTAACAATGTCTAAGCCAAAATCAAACAAAAATTGAATATTTCCTGATCAAAATCCAACAAAAATTGAATATTTTCAAAAATTCATAAAAAATCAAAATATTTTCAAAATCCACATAAAAATTCATATATTTTTCAAAACTCATAAAAATTTGCATATTTCCAAAATCCAAAAATTTGTATTGTATTTTCTGATGGTGTTTTGCAGGAACAGCTTTGCAGAGACCAAAAACACGGGATGGGTCCTCTCTCTACTTATTGATCTATTGATTCTTTCTCGATATTTTCATGACATGCCACCAGGGGCATTTTTTTTGATTATCATCTCCCTATATCATTCTGATTATCATATCTCATGATTATTCATCTCCAAATCTTTTTTAATCAACTCCTGCTAATTTCATCTGATCACTCCGCCGATGGGCATTATATCAGATCTTGATCATTCATCTCCAAATCTTGATTAGCCAGATTGTCTCCTCATGATAAAACAACAAACAATGCTATGATTTGACTTATGCTATTCATGCCATATACATGCTATAATTGATGCTTTGATGATTGCTATGCTTAAATGCCTTCTTCATTGTTTGTTATCTTTTATATCTTGGCTAATGAATTTTTGAGCGTAGGATAAGAAGCTCTTGGTCCCGCTGACTGGGCATCATCATCAAAGTCCCACGGTGCTTGCAGCTCATTTCTCAGTTCCCATGCTTATTGATATCACCATCTCCCTGTATGCATTCTACTATATGTTACATATGTTACTAGATTATATCAAGGACCTTGTGGCTTTGGTAAATCTGGGATTTGAGTTCCCCTTCATCAAAAACAATGATGATTCCAGAGGAGTCTTAGTCACACGGACAGGCCGTTGAGCCGTCCAAGACTGGGGACGATGGTTCCCTCTTTGCGAGTTGGTGCGCGGATAAACGGGCTTCGGCTTAGTATCAGCTCGCAGAATTGGTTTCTTGACCCAGTCTGGGCAGTTTAACAATATTATCCTTGATTATATTATATTTTCATTTGTTATTTTCCCTTTAGCCCAGCATGCATTCATGTAGGACTTTGAATTAACGTTGGAAAATCATTCTGATAAGCTGATATTGAGAGTTGAATTGATCTTAATCTTTCTCGATATGAGATTTTCATTGCCGAATTGGATCCTCAGTTCGTTTTATCGCTATTTTGGGTCTTTTCTCGAGAACTCCTTGTTTGGATTTTTATCATCTTATTTTTTTCAATCATTCCCCTTGATCCACCTTGGCTGCAGCACGTCCACATTGGCTGGTAACCGCTCCCCAATGGTGAAATCTACAGGTTTGTGACCTGGGGTACTTCCACCGCGTTGGAAGTTGATCATTTATTTTATCTCCTTCGTGCACCGCGTGCGCATCTCCCCTTTTATCCAAACATTGTTGATTTCCTTGAATTTCCCGAGATTTGCTTCATCTCGTGCTTTTGATTTGATTCTCATCAAGTGATGTTGATTGCGTGTCTCATCACACCTTGGTATCTACTTTTCAGTTTGCTACGCTCCCTTGCAAAGCAGACGCCAAGGCGGGGCAGCTGTAGACACGCCAAATTTGACATTATTTTGAGTATATTTCATATCGCTCTGCGATGCCCCATTTGACCCTCAAATCAGCTTATTTGAGTGGTTTTCCCACTTTTCTTGAATTTCTCCTATTTTCCTCGTTTTTCCTATTTTTCGGATTTTTTTGGGCATTTATCTCTATTTTTTTGAAACACGCCCTGTTCTAGGGCGTGTCCTTCCCATTTTATCTATTTCTCCCCATTTTATCTATCTTATGAATTTTCTAAATTCACGACCTGGATAAGGGCGTGTTTTTCATGAAACATGACTTAACCAAGGACGTTTTTAAAGAAAGGACGACCTCACCTGAGGGCGTTAATTATTTTGGTATGACCGACTTCCCCATTTGAGCTCTTGAAATTAACGCCCTTCCCAGGGGCGCGTTTTTAAAAAAGTGGCTTTGATTGAGGCGTGTTTCACATTTTTCAAATATGGGGAGTTTTTATTGCTAAATTTGATTTTTGAGAAACGCCCTTGTGCAGGGCGTGTTTTTGAGAAACGCCCTCTGTCAAGTCGTCAATTCATAAATTGACGCCCTGAACTAAGGCGTGTTTGACCTTCTGGCTTCGCCGCCCTTTCCCCCGAGAGTCCTTGCTTCGATGGATGCCTACTTGGTTTGGGCTCTTGCCCATTCTTATCATTTCCCTCTTAGGACTCTTGCCCATGTTTATCTCTTCCTCAACCTATTTAATAGAGCTTCCGAGCTCTGTTAAGGGGTTGGACGCCCCTTCTTCGGTTCCGATATTTCTTATTCTCCGCTGACGTTCTTCTATTTTTTCTTCTTCTTCTTCTTCTGCCTCCCTCTTCTTCTTCTTCTTATTCTTCTTCTTCTGCTTCTTCTCTTTTTCTTCTGTTGTTTTCTTTTCTTTTTACAGGAACCGAAGGTAGGGTGGCATTGGCTAAGGAGAGGCTTCTTCACGATTCAAGTCTTCATCCCTTTTGAAGCCTTTCTCCCATCGAGCATTCAAGCCAAAAGAGCCACCAAACAAGATTTTTCTATCTTATCTCCCCCTTATTTGTATTTTTTTTTTATTAGTTCATGCATGCATCATGTTTCATTATTATATTAATTTTTCTCAACTATCATTGAGATCTCCCCTTTAGTGCATCTCTTGCACTCTTTCCCCATTATATTTTTACATGCATTCATACCTCCCACACCCTCTTTGCATAGGGGTTTAAGGGCCAACACCCTTAAGGTGTGTATTTCATATGTTATCATGCTCACCTTTCTATTATGAACTTGATGCTACACACACATTATTTCTAATCCATATCTTTTGGTGTTGTTGTCTTTGTTTTGCAAGGGTAACCAAAGCAAGAACTCTCTTCATCGGCCGGCCGATTTGAAGAGAAAGGAAGCACTCACATCCCCGCACTCCAAGGTATTTTTCGCGATCTCTCCCATACTTTCATTGATATATTTTTGAGGCCTCGCGTCTCTGGCGATCACATCCCCTTGTGCACCTCGTGCATATATTTTCCTCCATATTGATGCTTATTGCATGTCTTTTATTTAAATTTTTCTTAAGTGGATTATTCTAAATTAGAGAGCTACAGAACCCTTCTGATTTCTTGCACCCTCAGCAAGGGGTGGCCCAAACTCACTCCCATCCGGGTATATCTAAGGCCCAATATCCTTCTTACGGGCCCCCTATTTCCACTGTCCATCCTTCTACTCATGCCTATGGGCCTCCCCCTTCTGCTACAGACATTCCATCCGCTCCTCAAAAACAATCGGCGTCCTTCACTACCCCTGCTCCCTCCCAAGAGCAGGATTTGATTGACAAGTGAGCCGCCATGCAGCAACAACTCGACTTCCTCCAGAAAAGGGTGGGCCCATAATCCTTGGCCGATATTCCTATTCCGAGCTTTCAGAACATTCGGTTCCCTCCGCAATCAGAGCTCCCCAACTACCGTAAGTACGATGGGAACAGCAATCCCTTTATCCATGTGAGGGATTTTCTATATGAATCGGCGCAGTTCCAATATGATGATCGCCTCATGGCGTATTTATTCCGCCGATCCTTAGATGGAGTTGCTCTGGAATGGTTCTATTCTTTGCCACTGGAAGAGGCCGAAAGTTTCAAGGTAGTTAAGGACAAATTCATTCAGTGGTTTCAAGACAGGGTTGGACCAGAATATTCATTTACAGACCTAGTAGCCGAAAAAATGAAACCGGAAGAAGAGTTCGCCACCTATGCAGACAGGTGGAGGCAGATGGCCGCCAGAGTGCCTGGCCATATTCCGGAGGAAGAGAAGGTCAAACTGCTGATTTCCAATGCCACTCCGACTTTCCGCAACATCCTGGCGATGAATGACATAGCTAACATGCATCAACTCTACAGCCGGGCGCGCTTCATACAGACTCAATTCAAGGACTCCCCTATCCATTCTCTTTTCGAAAACCAAAAGCCCAAGTACCACAAGAAACCACAAGGGCCGGTTACTGAGGGAGTCCAAACAAACGAGCAAGTACAAGCCGTTGCTTTTCCATTTCAGGCCGCACCCTTCCGCTACAACCAAAACCCCCGCAATCCATAAAACACCGCTCCGCAAAACTTCCAAGCCACTCCACAAAACCCTCCCCCCGCCTTCACCATTCCACAAAACACCTTCGCCGCACCGCAACAACCATCGCTACCATCACAACATAACGTCCCTCCACCCAACGACTACAACAACAACAACCCTAATAGCAAGCGCCCGGCTCCCAGGAGCGCCCAGTATCCTCCATTGCCAGAGACACTTACAGATATTTTCTCGGCACTTATGTCAGTAAATGCAATCCAACTTCCTCCGGAACGGCCTGTTTGGAACCCAGCGGTTGATCAGACTAAATATTGCATGTTCCATAAGCAGCCAGGCCATACCATAGAAGGATGTTTTCAGTTCCGAGATCTGGTATATGACCTTCATGAAGGGCAGAGAATCGACTGGGCCGAAATGCATAGGGCCATTGTGGAGATTAAAGAGAAGAGAAGGCAGTCGCAGGGGCAACAAGTGCAGCAGCATCAAGCACCACAGCCGCAGCAGCCGCCACAACAGCAGCAACCACAGCAAGTACAAGACCTAGGCATCCACCAGAACCCGATGCCGAGTCATCCACCCGCTCCTCAGCAACAGCCGCCAGCACCAGCACAAGTAAACGTGGTTCAACCACCGGCCCCCAATGCCGGGTGGTCTTTTGATGACGATGGCGCCACACCGCAAGTAATGGCCTTCCACCACAACCTCCGCAACCCTTCCTTCATCCTCCCCGCACAACCGACACCCTCTCCGCTCGTTCTACCATTCACACCCGCTCCAGCAAACCCTCTACCGCTCTCCACCCCATCATACCCTCCAACACTTACTCCCCTCGCCATCATCACACCACCACCTAATCCCTCGCCCACTCTCAAACATCCACTAGCCTTCCCTCCACCCGCATCGACATTCATCACCACTATACCTTCCACCAATCCCTCACCTATCATCCGCTCACCCTCCATTAACCTCACCAACCCTACGCTCCACCAAATCACCTCCCCCGCACCACCTGTCCCACTCATCCACCCTACAGGGCCCATCATACTATCTTCGGATGCTGCGGCAAACTGTGCTTTAAGGAGCGGGAAGATGTTCCATCGGAATTACGTTACTACTTCTACTCCCCAGTCCACCCAGCCAACGGTCGAACAAGAAGAAGCAGAACCCCTGCCGGGTACTCAATTTGACTTGTTACATCATCTGGATCAGGTACCCGCTAAGATATCCGTGCTGGAGCTGATCAAAAGGTCTACCCTTTATCAGGATGCACTGAGGGACTTCTTACAGAAGGTAATGGCTAGCGAAGACATGGCAGTCGACAGCTTACCAACGGCACTAGCAACTATCTCCAAGGGGCCAGCAATTACATTCTCAGAAACCGAGCTTGCACCTCCGGGGGCTCGGCAAATGCCGCTCTGCATAACAATTACCTTGAACAAAGTCGACATTGAAGCAGCACTGGTTGACACGGGGGCCTCAATTAATGTTTGCCCACTTAGCACCCTCCGAGCATGCAACATATCTGAAGAGTTACTACGGCCTACTCCCACCACTATAGCAGCATATGACAACTCAAGGCGAGCATGTCACGGGATAATCACCATTCAGGCAGAGCTCGGGCCCCTCGCTATGGCCGTGGAATTCTATGTTCTCGATATCGACCCTATGTTCAAGGCTATCTTGGGTCGTCCCTGGATTGACACGCTTGGCGCCGTACCCTCCACCGCACATCAGTGCGTTAAATTCCCCTTCCAAGGGAGGGTCGTCAAAGTCAAGAGCTTGTCCACGGTGCAGACAGTCAAGGCCATCTCAGATCAAGTTCTTCCAACACTCTGGCCGAGCAGCCGGCCCGTTCTGTCAGTGCTCGATCTGAACTTTCCTTGGGCTTACACATCTCCTAAGCCCATCACTACTCCAGTCAATGTCAAAGTGAAGCCGCAGATTCGAGATTCAAAGGGGTGGAACATTATATTGAAACTGGGCTATCAACCGGGGAAAGGCCTCGGTGCGCAACTGCAAGGGATGACTAAGCCTATACCCAAGGGAAGAAAAATGGGTAGGCGAGGTCTTGGTTACAAGGAGACAGCATTATCAATGATGAGTGATTCCGGGCCGCTCACCTGGGATTATCGTCAGCACTTTGTCAGAGGGCCTCTCCAACCCGGCACGTTAGCTCCAAAGCCGGTTCGGCCAGAAAGGAATATAGTTTGTCCGATTGCCAGTCCGCCTCCCTTGCCAGGAGGGTCAGATGATGACATGCTCGACTACAGTCAGGCCCTGCAGAGGCTCTTTCATGAGGAAGAACGCCAGAGGCAACAAGAGGTTCGGCTCGTACAGTGGAGGCCGAAGAAGCAGCCCGCGGTTAAATTGCAGAAGGAGGAGAGCTCTCCAGTTATCTTCTCTTGGTCTCCCTCACGCTTCCAATCCATTTTTCAGCAAAGAGAGTTCATACCCCGCCTTCCTCCTATCATGATGAATCCATTCGTCATTGATCCACCGGAGATTCTATTCATTCCTTATACTTGCGGGAAGTGCCCGCGCATTGATCTATCCACTCTATTCACTCCTCCTTCTCCCAATGCTCAACTCCACGAGATGTGGTTCTCTTCTTCTGATCCCTTCTTCGATTGCATCTTTCCCGAGCTGTTCCCTATGCTGCTCCCACCTCCTCCATCTTGCTATGTAGTCTCTACTGATCTCCAAAAAAAAAAACGTCAAATTTAAAACGAAGATTTCAGTGGAAGATTACGCTATCCTGTCTCCATCCTCCTCCTCCCAGGGGCACGAGTCCCCTGCTCCTCCCCTTCCACTAAGTCTTCTCTCTCCTAGGTTAGGGTTAGGGTCTAGTGAGTCTAAGGAAGTAGAGTCAGTTAGGTCTAGAGAAGTCGGGTCTTGTTCTGGGTCTTCCAACCCTTCCCATCCTGAGCCGCGCCCGCTCGCGCGTCCTTCCCCATCTATTCCTGATAGGTTTTTGCAAGATCTAGCTCAGCGGTGTCATGCTCTTTTGAAGTGTCCAGAATTCGTCGCTACAGCAATCGTGATTGAGGATGAAGAGGAAATAGAAGGGGTATGGAGCGACGACGGATTAGGCGTCTATGAGGTTTTGGATGAGAAGGATCCAATAGATGAAGACAGCGACGTAGAGGACACTGCCGATTTATATGCACAAGGATTAAAGAGATTCGACCAGCCGTTGACGACAGTGGATGAACCTACAAAGGAAATCAACTTGGGAACAGAAGAAGACCCAAGGCCCATCATTATTTCAGCTGATCTCCCTCCACAGGTAGAAGAAGATCTAATTAAGGTATTAAGGGAGTATAGCGATTCTTTCGCCTGGTCTTATGAGGACATGCCAGGTCTTGACCCCTCCTTAGTGGAACATCGACTCGTGCTTAAACCAGGGGCAACACCTGTGAAACAATGGTCAAGAAGATTTCACCCCCACATGGCCTTAAGGATCAAAGAAGAGGTCGACAAGCTATATAAGGCCAGGTTCGTCAGAGTAGTCTTATATCCCCAGTGGGTGGCGAACATAGTCCCTATTCTCAAGAAGGATGGAAAAGTGCGCATATGCATCGATTTCAGGGATCTAAACAAAGCATGTCCCAAAGATGATTTCCCGCTACCTCATATAGACGTCTTAGTGGATAACACTGTCGGGTACGAAGCTCTGTCGTTTATGGACGGGTACTCAGGCTACAATCAAATCCGTCTCGCTCCGGAAGATCAAGAGAAAACTTCCTTCACCACGCCCTGGGGCACGTATTGTTATGTGGTTATGCCTTTTGGGTTGAAGAACGCAGGTGCCACCTATCAAAGGGCGATGATGGCCATTTTTCACGACATGATGCACATATACATGGAGGCTTACGTGGATGACATCTTGGTGAAATCAAGAACAAAAGAAGAACACCCCCCTCTATCCTGGCTAAGGTGCTGCAGAGAGCCAGGGAGTACAAGCTTAAGATGAATCCGAAGAAGTGCGTATTCGGAGTCTCCTCAGGGAAGTTGCTAGGGTTCAAAGTGAGCAAACGGGGGATCCAGATTGATCCTAATAAAGCACAGGCCGTCATGGACATGCCTCCGCCAAAGAATATTACGGAACTTCGAGGATTGATTGGTCGGCTGCAATTCATTAGAAGATTCATATCTCAACATTCTCAAAGGTGCCGCCCGTTCTATGAATTGCTTAAGGCGGGGGGTCAAGTTCGAATGGAATCAGGATTGTCAAAAGGCCTATGAGGACCTCAAAGAGTACCTAACCAATCCCCCAATTTTGTAACCTCCTGTCCCTGGGAAACCCCTAATCCTATAC
The DNA here is from genome assembly GCA_022559845.1 of Amorphophallus konjac. Taxonomy (NCBI): domain Eukaryota; kingdom Viridiplantae; phylum Streptophyta; class Magnoliopsida; order Alismatales; family Araceae; genus Amorphophallus; species Amorphophallus konjac. The sequence continues at coordinate 134,171,323 of CM040124.1, read as the reverse complement.
ATCTCGGTCATTGAGGACTCCCTAGGGGCGGTTTTAGCACAAGTGGATGATGAAGGGAAAGAGCGGGCTGCGTACTACCTCTCTCGACTGTTTAATCCAGCTGAATCCAAGTACACCGCTATGGAGAAGACTTGTGCTGCCTTAGTGTGGGTAGCTCAGAAGCTTAAACATTACTTCCTGGCCCACCCAGTTAGGTTGATCTCTAGAATGGACCCGGTCCGTTATCTCTTAGAAAAACCCATCCTTTCTAGTAGGTTAGCTCGCTGGCAGAGCTTCCTCTCTCAGTTCGACATCACCTTTGTCGTTCAGAAGGCAGTCAAAAGGATATGTCATTGCTGAGCATCTTGCACATCTCCCTATTCCTCATACCGATTCTATTCAAGATGATTTCCCTGATGAGCATCTCTCTGTCCTTTCTCATCATCCCTTCTGGTCTCTGCACTTCGACGGTGCACTCAACTCTTAAGGCCAAGGGATCGGGGCTATCTTGCTTACTCCAGAGGGAGTAACCATCCCCTTCGCTTATCAACTTCGATTTCCTGCTACCAACAACATTGTTGAGTATGAGGCTCTCCCTGCCGGCTTGAAGCACGCCTATCTCCTAGGCGCGCGCTGTTTAAACATCATAGGAGACTCTCAGCTCGTTCTACGGCAAGTTCTGTCCACTTACCGTACTCGTGACCCCAAGCTCAAACCTTATCAAGATTTGGTCACGCTCATTGCTAAGCGATTCCGTAAGCTGATCTATATCCATACTCCTCGTTCTCTGAACATTCTAGCTGATGCTTTGGTATCTCTGGCTTCCTCCTTATCTTTCCCTCTCAGTCGTAGTACTAAGACCATCGTCGTCCAGAGATTGGACGCACCTTCTCTTCAAGATCCTTGGTTCATCAACCTCAGGAAATCTGTAGAGGTGAGAGTTGAGAAGGAATATCTCAAGGAAGTTTCATTAACAGAACTAGAGGAGATTCTGGACGAAGAAGAATTGCCTTGGTATCATGAAATAGAATTGTTTTGCAAACAAGGGTCATTCCCAGAAGGGGCAAAGGCCGAGCAGCGTAAAGCAATAGGAAGAGCCGTCGCAAGGTACACTATCATTGCAGGAGAACTGTATAGGCGCGCTACTAATGGAATGCTCATGAGATGCTTAGATGATGTAGAAGCTTGGAAAGTGGCTGAAGCGGCCCATTCTAGCGAGTGTGGAGGTCATGTCAATGGCCAGGCTCTAGCGAAGAAGATCCTTAGGCAGGGCTACTATTGGCCCACTCTAGAGGAAGATTGCTCCCTCTATGTCCGGAGGTGTCTTAAATGCCAACTCCACGCTGATAAAATTCACTCTCCAGCTTCGTCCCTCCATCCTATGACTGCTCCTTGGCCATTCTCTATGTGGGCTTTCAACGTTGTCGGCCCGCTCGGTGATCCTAATTCTCAGATCAAGCAAAAATCCTTCATCCTCACCGCTACTGAGTACTTCACCAAATGGGCCGAAGCCGAGGCGTACGCAGAGATCAAAGCTACAACGGTGTGCCGCTTTATCATGAAGAATATCATCTCGCGGTTCAGAATGCCAAGCAGCATCATCACCGACAATGGACCCTAGTTCGTCTCCCAAGAGCTTAAGGACCTATGTAAGAAGTTCAATTTTGCACTGCATCATTCGTCTCCATATTACCCTCAAGGCAACGGTCAAGCCGAGGCCACTAATAAAACCCTTCTTAAAATCATTAAGAAAACATGCGAAGCACATAAATTTTCTGATTGGCCTGAAAGATTGGTGGAAGCTCTGTGGGCTTACCGCACCTCCGTCCGCACCCCTACGGGACAAACTCCCTACTCTTTAACTTATGGGATGGAGGCGGTGCTCCCATACGAGATCTTAATCCCTTCCCTTAGAGTGCAGCTCGATAAGGAACTTAATCTCGATGAACGTCGAGAGGCGTTGCTGGTCCAGCTAGAACTCTTAGATGAGAAAAGGATGAACGCGGCCGATCACGTATCTGTTTATCAAAAGAGGGTTTCGCGTTATTTTCAAAAGGTAATCGAACGAAAATTTTGTAAGGGTGAAGTTGTTTTGAAACGCAAATTCATTCGGTCTGCAGGTCCTAGGTCCAAATTGCAACCTAACTGGGAAGGGCCGTTTGTAGTAAAGGAAGCTTATCCAGGGAATGCTTATCGTTTAGTAAACGCGGAAGGTGAGGAGCTCTCTCACCCGTGGAATGGGTTGTATCTTAAGCGTTTATTTCCTTAAAAATCTAAACCATGTGCTTTTCCGGCAATAAGAACTTCCGCCCTATCTTCAAAAAGAGGGTCTCGAGTAAGGCAATCACACACTACACGACGTCCCTGGTCGGGCTCCTTGTTTAAAAGACACAGTTTCTCCTTAGCCATGCTTTAGGGGAAAGTCAAAGTCCCTGTCCGCTTCATTCTTCGGCTGAATCTAGGGGCAAGGAGTGAATAAGGAGGCGACAACCAATCCAAACTCCCTAACGAGAAGAGGTCTCAAATAGGGGCAAGTCCGTTATGACCTGACGCCACAAGGAAGAAAGGAAAAGAAAAGAAAAGGAGTGCTCTTCACAACAAAATCAAAAGCATCATCTCAAAGTCTGTGAATGGATTTTCAAAGCTCCAAAGGAAAAAGAAGACTAGGCATGACAAGAGTGGCAGTACAGTTCCCCGCGGGACGATATGAGCCCGGTCGCATGCATGCCTAAGTGGACAAGGGTTCGATGACGGACATAAAAGCCCCGGCACAACAGACCAAATCTCTAATAGGGTTGTACGGTGAGGTAATCAAGTTCTAAAAACTCCCATATCTGGCCTAAGCTTACCCCCATGATCTTTTTTTCCTTTTAGGACTGAGATGAGTACCCTAGGTAGGGCTTTGGTAAAAAAACACCGTCACAATGATTAGGTCTCGGCCAGGGGTTGTCACAATATTGCACGCCGGTCTCAAGACCCAACCTAAAACGAGGAAGGTCTCGTGTTGCTAGAGAGGCACTGGTTTCTAAAAATCCAAAAAAAAAACACAAATGTTCTCAAAATCCAAAAACAACAAATATTTTCAAAATCCAAAAACAACAAATATTCTCAAAATCCAAAAACATCGAATATTCTCAAAATCCAAAAACAACAAATATTTTCAAAAATCCAAACAAAACAAATATTCTCAAAATCCAAAAACATCAAATATTTTCAAAAAAATCCAAACAAAACAAATATTTTCAAAATCCAAAAACATTAAATACTTTCCGAAACTCCCAAAAATATCATCATATGCATAGCATGCATCGCATTTTCATTATGTTTTCGCCTATTCAATAAGGCTCCACCCCTTGACCAAATATCAAGAAACGGCCATTATCTAACTTGCTTCAAGGCAAGGGGTTGAGTCTAAGAACAGATCTAACTTGTTTCATGTTTAAGTGTGTGCAGAATACAGGGACAAGCCCAAAAATAACAGCTCACAACTATGCAGGTTCAAAGTATGTAACGCGCCAGCATCAGACCGTTACAGTCATGTAACGGGCCCATATTTGACCATTATTTCCCTTTAGGCATGGGCCTTCTTCCTTTTTTTTGAACCATCACTATAACGGTCTGAGACCTACCGTTACTTGAATATAACGGCTCAAGACCCATCCGTCATATCCTTCAGAGACCGGGCTCTTGTTACTCTCATTCTGACGGCCTATCGCAGGACCGTTATTTCCTTGTAGCGGCCCATTGCACATCTGTCATATCCTCCAGAAGCCCTGTCTGTTCACATCAGTTTAGCCTTTCAACTATGGAACTCAAGATCATTCAACTATGGCAATCTCATATCATTCAAGCAAAGATTAATGAAATATAATTCTTGATAACTTCAACTTCGGTTGTCAATTACATGACAGCTCTCATGAACAAAAGGAAAATCAAGATACATTCAATTTCTTGTCCGCAAGAGGGCGGATTCTTCTCAACTCTTTCATGTAATCTCGGCGTGTTTCGTCGTTCTCTTCAACCTCTGCTTGCCACGGGCGCACCTTGCTGATCTCCCACATGGTCAGCGCGTTCCGGATCGCTCTTTCATCTTCCTCGGTCCCCATCTTCCTAGGTAGGAGGGGAGGGTAGTGTGATAATGCAGAAACGCTGATTCGAGGTAATCCGATCTGAAGATGGCATCGGTGCGGGTTGTAGATCGCCATGGTAGTGTTCCCTACTAGCTGGAGGTCGAGGCCTTGACGCCGCAGTATTTTGAGAAGAGTGCTTCGGAGGATTCTTGGTCGCATGATGAATTTGTCCATTGGCAAAGTGTTGAAGAAGAGGCGCCATTCATCCCGAGTTTTCTTATCCGCCGTCTTGCATTCAACCTGAGGAGAATATCCAAATGCCCCCCCAATAAAGAAGAGAGGGTGGCTCCCGAAGATTCGGCTTGCAGAAGTTATGTCTTCCTTAGGAAGGAATTTGACTCTCACTCCTATCCAGCACTCAAGGAGTATCATGGAGCCGAACAAAAGTCCTCCTGTACAAGCCGAGCTTAGTCCTTCATAGAGGTATGAGAGGACCGCTTGAGAGATAGACATTCCCCGCCACAGCCCGCTAATAGTGCCAAGATTTTGGATGTCTAAGAGGTGGTCGGTAGTGGTAAAAAGAAAGACCCCGCACAAGCAAACCGCCACCGCCTTGGCTATCGCTTCATGTCTCTCCCACTTGTTTTTACAATGAGACACTATCCACTGTGCCAAGGGTATCAAGTGAACATGGTGTGGGCTGATCATGGTTCTCACGTCCTTTGGATTGTGAATGAAATCACTCAAGATCAAGGACGGGTCAATAGGCTCTATTGTATAGCAAACCCGGTCTTCATCCCCCACCTTAGTCTTAGGAAGGGCTAGGTAGGTCTCTACCTCTTCTAAAAGGATGGTTGCTTCAAAGGAAGGGAAGATGAAAGTATGAGTTTGTGGATGCCATAGTTCCACAAGTGCGGAAAGGCTTGGCCAATCGAAGAATAATTTCTGGAAATTCTTGCCTAAAACCAAGAGGGGTTGAAGGTGCCATGCTTTAAGGATTGATGTGACCTCTATGGGAAGTGCCTTTACCATGGGAGCCACCCACTTCAGATTGGAATAGCACCTTGGACCAGGAAGGGGCTTGAGAAAAGAAAGAAGGAAGTCATGAAAAGAAGTGAAGTGTAAAAATCTGAACTTTGGATGAAGTCATAAGATCTTACCACCCTTTGGACGTTGGAGCTTAGGTGTTTGGGAATTGATGTCAGCCGTTGAAGCTCTCCATGTTCCCTCCTTGCAGCTTTGGGGCCGGTGTAAGCTTTCTCCTCCATAGCCATCACCTCGAAGCTCCTCTTCATCATGTTTTCTGCTCTTTGGAAGAGCTCTTCAAACCCTAGAACAGTGGTTTCAGCAAAGCTGCGATTTTGATTAAGGTTTCAAGTTGCTAAGGCTTATATTTAACTTTGGAAGGATAAGACTCGGGCTAGAAGGCTTTATCTTCAATCAGGATAAGTTCTAGTGATGGTCTAAGTGGCTAAACCTCGGGTTTTAGTTATCTCGGCTCAATCCGTTTCGGATTACAACCCAGATTCTAACGGTGCATCGTGCGGCCGTTACTTCACTCCGACGCGCCAGCCCTTGGCCGTCGCATTTTCTGTGGGTTTCAATTCCCCGAATCATGGTCTGTGGAGATTAACGGTCTAAGGGTCTACCGTCGCTTTCTGTAACGCGCAAGCCCTAAGCCGTCGCACTCTCAGCCACTCAGTTCCTTCTCTTCTAGGCTAAAACACTTCCTAACGGTCTTGCTTATGACCGTCTCTTTCTGACGCGTCTCCTTCGGACCGTCGCATTTCCTGCTAGTTGCCCTGAACAACTATCGTTCTGCCATGATCAACAGTCTGACCCGTGGCCGTTATTTGCATTTGACGCACCCTCGATTGGTCGTCGTTTATCCTGATGCCCCACTGCCAGAGTGGGCCCCTGATGATTAACGGTCTCTCACCAGAGCGTCATTGGATTATGGCGGTCAGATCTTAGACCGTCACTTCCTCTGCTGCTGAGTTCAGGCTGTTCCCTCTACCCTTGCTTAGACCTGGTGGTCTTTCACATTTGTACACCTCATTTTTCTCTCATTTTCATACATGCATTCCTGCATACATCTCATTCATTCATTCCCATTTGCGTCCATCCTGCATTTTTCACATTCATTCATTCACGCTCGCATAAAAATTAAAACAAAATAGAAAACTAAAAAGAGGGATCTCATTCCATTTTGACAAAGGTTCTATACAAATGACAAAGAAAACACAAGAAAGGCATCATTCGGCCGGTCTATCAGCCGGGCCACCATCATCCTCCCCATCCTCAGGTTTCCTCGCGGGTGGCGGTGCTATGGAAGCACTCTCCCACTGCTGTCCTCTCTCTGCCCTCTCATTCCTCCGCTGGGCGGAGGAGCTGACGAGAAAATCCCCTACTGAGCCGCTAGGGGCAGCACTCCTATGTATCCCACTCTGGGAGGCGCACCGCTCCGGTCCCCGGCCGATCATCCGCACCGTCCGCTCCAGTGTCCGCAGCTCGATCTTTAGTGTAAAGATCTGACACCGTGTCTCCCGTGCCTCGGTCCTGTAGCGATCCAAGTCGGCCGTCCCGATCCGAAGCTCCTCCACCTCAGCTCGTGCCCGCGCTAATTCCTTCCGGAGTTGTTCCATCTCTGCATCATCTGGGCGTCGCAGGGTCTCCGCTCTCAGCCGGGCCATCTCTGCCCGTACTAGCTCCGTCTCTGCTCGGGCTCGATCAGTCTCGGCCCGGCTTCTCTCTACCTCAGCTCTCGCCTGGCTGGCCTCGGCCACTGCTGCTGCTAGATCTCTCGCCTGTAGATTGCATTTCATATCATTAGTCATGAAGCATTTAATTAGGCATAATCATAAGTTTTTAGTCTCTTACCCGCTCCGCGAGGGTGGCCTCCGCCTCCTCGGCCCGGGCAACCGCCCGAGCAAAGTCAGCCTCCTGCTCAGCCCTGCCTCCCGCAGGCTACGAGGAAGACGGTGGGGCATCCGGTCCAGCGCGTTGGACTCCCTCGGCCCGCTGCATTTAGAAGTCATAGGTTAGTTAACATTTGCATTTACATCATGAACATCATAGCATAAATCATGAGCATTTAAGTTTTTAGTCTCACCAGGAGCTCCAGGGCAGACCGGTACCCGTCCCGCTGTTGGATGGTAGAGTGGAGTAGCCCTTCCAGCTCGGCTATCCGTCCCTCAGGGTCTAGCTGCATTTTAGAAAGCATGAGTCAGCATATATCACATTGCACATTGCATAATAGAAAAGTTTAGAGTTTTAGTTTGCATACCGGTCGTTGGGTACCTCGGTACACCCGGTCGCCGTAGAGTCGAGCGAAGGCCTTCAGATATGCCTCATCGCTCTCGTCTCGCTCCTTCACCGCTCGGCCCCGCCTATTCCAATCGTGGACGTACTTCACCTTCCGGGCGCACCAATCTACATTGCCGCTGATGCCCCTTGCTGACTTACCGGGGTGGTCGTCGCTGTGGCGTGGAAAGGTCACCTCGGGCTGGTGTAGTCCCCGAGTCCGCAGGATCAGCATGTAGTGCAGAGGCTCGATGATATGGATGCAATGCAACCATATGTCTCGCCCCTGGTACGATAAGGCCGCCTCCACCCATGGCTGTCCCGTATAACCCTCGTCGCGGTATGGGGTCCATCTCACCTGAGAGCATTTAGTTCATTCAATAGCATATAAAAGAATTAAAAGCATTTAGAGATATGTAGAAAGCATTTTAGAAAGCATTTAGAAGCATTTAGAAGCATATAGAAATCATTTTGAGTTCTGGACCTACCGATGTATGCGGGAAGGAGTCCAAGTCGTCCTGGATCGTCCGGGTCAGTCTACTGATCGACCCTGTGTCCCTCGCCACCGACCAACGCCTCGCGATCGGTATGCGGCCGGGATGGAGTAATGCGCCTCTCCCGATACCCGGTAGGTACATGTAGCTCCAGATCTGCATTTAGAAATTGAGTCAGTCGCATCATTGCATAGATCATTGCATAAATCATTTTTCATAAATCATAGCATCAATGTTCATGGTATAATAGAAAGCATTTAGAAGTGCATTTACCTGTAGGAAAGGTGAGAAGCCGCCCAGCATCGTCTGCCTATCCGTAGTGCTGAGGGACTCGAACAGGAATGCGAGCACTGTCGCTCCCCAGGCGTATCTCCTGACTCTACCCAAATCCTCTATCATCGGCAGCAGTCTGCAGCTGATGACATCTGCCCGAGTCGCGAAGAGGAGCTTCCCGAATAGCAGCATCAGGAAGCGTCTGAGCACTCTGTCTCCCTCTGGTCCTGCCTCCGCCGCCACGCGAGGGCGCACCTGGTCTATCACTCTGCTCAGGTGCTCCTCAGGTAGCTCTCCCACGGCGATCGCCGCTCCTCTCAGTCCCAAGCTCTCCTGCAGCACTGATCTCAAAAGCTGGGAGGAGGACTGTCCCGGCCTGATCAAATCTAGCCCGAGCAGCTGCTGCGCCATCTCTCGGTAGTCACCGTATGTCCACCCGGTCACTGCGGCTCCGTGGACTCTCAATCCGATAATCCTCGCTATGTCTTCTAGCGTGGGGATCATATGGCCGCACGGGAAGATGAAAGCTCGGCTGATCGGGTCCCATCTCTCGTGCAAGGCGTACAGTACCGGAGTGTCCATCCGGATCACCTCGATGCTGAGCACCTCGGCGAATCCCATGCCTGCCAATCTCTCTCTCTGGTAGTCGGGCAATGCCTGGTACACTGCCCGGATCTGTAGCCAGGAGATCCGCGATCGTCTCTTCCCCTGCATTACATATTAGATCATTAATTAGTCCATCGGCATCACATAATCATTGCATAATCATTCTTAATTGAAAACAAAATAAAAATTTTGAAAATTGAAAACCCTAAAAATAGTTTAATTCCCTGGCAGAAGTAACGGCCCTGGGTTGGGGCGTCGCTTGTCTCTGACGCACTCAGGGTGGAGCGTCAGGGGAGTGACAGTCGCTGGCAGGACCGTCACTTCGTCTGCTAGTTGGGGTTTTTTCCCCTGCATTCTCATGGCTTCCCATGTTGGCCAAATGGCCTACAATTGTTCCTAAGGGGTTCGTAGACCTATTTCTACCCTTATCCCCCACATGCATCCATAAATAAACACAAAAAAAAATAAAAATTAGAAAATTAGGGCGGGGGGCCTACCTCGTGGTCCATGGCTCTCTTCTTCTTCTTATTTGGTTCCTTGGGCTCCTCTGCACCCAACAGAGCTTCCCCTTCATCCCCCGTGGCCGTGGGAGCTTCCTCTTCCTCCCTTGGACTTCTTCTCATCGGCCGTTCTTCTTCCACCGGTGGGATCGCTTCCCGTTCAATCCGGCGGTGGAGCCGCCGTATGGCCATTCTTTTCCCTCTCTCTCTCTTCTTTGGTGGCGGCTGGGGTGCCTCGTCGCCGGCCATTGGAGTGGTGGGGGTGGAATCGCCGGTGGTTTCTCTCGGTTGGGTTTTGGGCGTTGAGTGTTGGAATGAACGGGCCGTGACCGTTCGGTTGTTTTTTGAAAACTCAGGAAATGTGACGGTCTATCGACCGACCGTCACATCATCTTGACGCTTCTTTCATGGGCCGTTACATGTGTTGGACTATTTTATTGAGGAATGTGAACCGCCTGATTTATGACGGATCAAAGGTGATCCGTTGCTTTATGTGACGCCCTGTCATCAGACCGTTATATGCTTGCTAGTTTCTTGATGAATTGAGAGGTCTAATTGATGCTTAAACGACCCTATTTTCTATCATGATGTTCCTTATTGATGTCTCTTGCACGTACAATGGTTATGCCTTGATTCTTATTTTTGATTATTATTGGCTAACCTGTCTTTCATGAAAGGAATTACGAGTAAAATCACGCTTTGCCTTCCGTCAGGCAGGTAAGTCAGGTATTGTGCATCATTCCCTCATCCCCTTAATGCATTACTATATGTTATCTATGATATATTACCTCGAGAACCGGCTGGTCATTCATGTGTCCTGGGATCTGATGTTCCCCTAAAACAAAAATGATGATGATCTAAGTTCACATGATTAATCGTTGGATAGGCCGTTAGATTGGAAAATTTGGGGACGATGGTTCTATCTTGCACGCCGTGGTTGCGGATGGTGTCCTGACTCTGATTACTCCGATCTAGCAATATTATTCTCGAGTATTTGATATTTTATCTTTCTTTGCATTTGTTTTGAAGATTTCTTTTTCCTTTAGCCCAGCATGCATCATTCGCATTCTTTAAGCATTTCATGAGTTTCATCTATTCAAGATATCTCAGTGATGGTGAACAGCTGTGTTCTTGATCCCGAATAAGGAGAATCATTCCATTCTGAATTAGAAAGTTTCCTTCGATCTGCTCACTTGATCTGGTTCGCTGAAGATTCCTGTCTGGAGTTTAGTCTCTTTCCTTTCCGTTGCCTCCGGCGGCTAGCCGTGTTTTTTTTTCCTTAGTTAATTCCTCCAGACTCGCATCCCTTTGGTTGGCTATTTCCTTGTGATCAATTCGAAGTTTTCCAAAAAGTTCCTATCGCTTGTTGGTACAGAACGGGTGTCGTTTACCTTAACGCCCTCTTTTTGATACACTCCGCTTCATCTCCGCTTCATCTACATGTTCCATTTCGCTTTCGCTTCACCTCCGCTCGTTCCCCTGTAAAGAGGACGTTAAGGAGGGGCATCTGTTGACACCCGTTTTATACCCAATAAGTCGGGTCATCTCCTTGCTTTATTCTATACGATGCTCCGAGTTGTTCATCCTTCATTGAGTCTCTTGATTAGTTGAAGTATATTTCTTGGGTCTAAACTCTTTGATCGGATATGGCTCCTAGTGGCATTTCTTTGGCAAAAGTTTAGCAAGCCTTTCACTCTATTTTCTTGAACCTCAATGATAATAACGGTCGGTTCTAGGCGCGTTGTTTCATTCTGACGGATGCGTCCTGGACCGTTACTCTTTGAACAGTCCTAAGGCTTAAGGCCTCGTTGTAAAGCTTATCCTTTTGATTCCACGTTGATAATGACGGTCTGTCGTGCAGCCGTTGTTTCACTATGACGCCCTATGCCTTGGCCGTCGCTTCCTTGAAGAGTCCAACTGGTTAAGCCTTCTTTCCGTTGATCTTATCTTTTGGGATAAGGTTGAAAGTAACGGATGGTCCCCCATGCGTCGCTTCCAAGTGGCGGTCTATCGTGCAGCCGTTACTTCCTTCTGAGAGTCCTAGCAGTTCAGGCCTTTTCTCTGCTACTCCATGGTCGAGATAAGGATTTGGATTGATGTTATCTCTTTTAAATCCGATCCTCAGGACCCCCCGTTTGTTTCTATGGACTCTTGGTGATATTATGTTCGAGGATTTGCTAAGATTTATCTCTCTTTCATGCTGAATTATCCTCTGCTCGACCTAAGAGTTTGAGGGTCTATAAATAGAACCCTTGACTTCATGGCCCAAGGGGGGGGAAAGATTTGAATTCACGACGAAGTGCTGCCGAACTCAGGAGCCATCTTCATCCAGGAGGAACTGCTTCCTACGTCCATCCATCTTCTAATCAAGGGAGTACTTTGGTTTTGTCTTTCAAGTTCATCATTGCATGCTTGAGTCCTTCCTTAGTTTTTCTTTAATCTAAGCATTGTCCCTCCTCTTCCTCCACGTTTTTTCACTGTTCTCTAAGCATACAAACATCTTCCCAAAATTTTAAAACACCCAGAGGGGTTAAAAAACCAAAAACTCCCCAGTAATTCCCTCTCATTTTGATGTTCTCAAGCTCTTTAAGAATTGATGCTATGCTTGTGAAAAGGGCTAATTGAGGTTGTCTTGTCTTGTCTTTTTACTTCTTTGGCAGGTTTACAGGTTCATTAGCACGAGGCCCAAGTCTTCTAGCCGGCTGGAAGAGTTGGAGTTAAAAGAATTCAAGCTTTACTACTGCAGGTTGCCTGACGGTCTGGTGCAGGCGCGTCACTATATTCTGACGGTCTATCGTGCGGCCGTCGCTTCCAAGCGACGCACGGGGTTCTGGCCGTTACTTCCAAGTTGATCTGCAGGCTTTCTCTGGTTTTCTCTCCCGTGGGCGGGTGCTTCATCCACCTATTTCCAAGGTATATTCAGGTCTTTGACTTGTGTTTACTTTGGTGGCGATCACATCTTTCCTTGGTATTGGGCATTAGCTGTCTTCTTCATCATATCTTCTTTATTTTCCTTGCTTGCTCCACCTTCGCGGTGTGTTTTTACTTATTCCTTGCTCCACGCCCCGGCGTGTGTTTTTCTTTTCCTTAGCGTAGTTTGATTGAGATAGCATGCCCATGCTAGAGCTGGCTATGATTGCCTAGGTTCATGTTCGCATGTTCACAGGTTGGAGTAGATCTTCGATTGCTTGTTTGTCATCTTGCCATATTACTTTGCAAACCTCAAAAGTAAGATAAAAAGATAGGCAAATAAATATCAACAGTGGCGGAAACCACCAAAGCATCGGAATGGGGCATCGTGACGCCTTCGAGGTCATCCTCGGAGAAGACTATGGGGTCTCCCGGGTGGCTTGAGGTGAAAAGCTCCCCTGGGGTGCCATCGCCTTGGTCCGCCGTGTTGATGGCCATCGCGTACCGGCGTCTTCTGCTCGCGCTATCTCCCCCCGCAGCGGGCCCTCTAGAGATCATCATGATCTCCTTTCCGTTGGGCCGATTGTCGATCGAGGGAGGCATCTTCTATCATCTTTTTGAAGCCTTGGCGAGGAACTTGTCGAGGAGTCCTCTACGGACGAGATCCTCGATAGCGTCCTTTAAGTTGATGCAGTCGGCGATGTCGTGGCCATGGTCACGGTGGAATTGATAGTACTTCTTCTTATTCTGCGAGTTAGGATCTGACTTCATCCGTGATGGCCATTTGAGGAATGGCTTGTTGACAGATGAAATATGAGCTAAGTCCAAGATGAGAACAGAACCAGTAATAAAGACCTCTGTAATTCCTGCAGAGTCAGAACTAAAGAAGAGCCGTCACTAAAGCTATTCACTCGACTGAAGCCTTCCCCGGCCAAGCTGATGTCCGGCGTTGTCATCGCCCTGATGACAGTACTGATGAAAACTGCAGTCTATTGACTGATGAAAACCTCCAAAAATGCTCTGATGAAACTATACCAACTCACCAATGAAGAGGCCTTCGTCAGTTCTGACAGACTCAGAAGGGTTAACGAACGAAAAGACAGGTTGGACAGCTTTTACAGCTTGAACCCGCTGATAAGAGGAATTGAAGCGTCAAAAGCCCTAAATGGGCCCATAAGTGTGGCGCTGGGATCTCCTCAGCAAGGCCCAAAGATGGCGTCGGGAAGCTGGACTCTTGCGCGCCGGGAGGTATCCCATCGACGGAGGCGCGCCGAGACATGCCCACCGAGAAGATACTCATCAGGGGCTATAAAACCCCCTTTCTCTCGATGGAGGAGGGGAGAGATATGCAGAAGAGAGATATACGGAGAGGTAACAACAATAGAAGAGAAGCGGCAATAGAAGAAGAAGCAGAGAAGAGAGAACAAGAAAAAAAAAGAGAGAAGAGAGGCCAGAGAAGAGATCGTGGGAAGAGAAGAGAGTGTCCCTAGGAGGAAGCTCATAGGTCGGTAGAGGGGGAGGGAGAGGAGTCAATGCTCCGCCCTCCCCCGTTTTCTTCTTCTTCTTTATATGTATTCATGTTTACGTTTAAGGCATTCAAGTCCTTCTGTTACTGGGAAGATACTATAGCTTCTGCGCTTTTCTTTCTTTCCTCCCGCTTTTCTTGTAAATGATGTAAGCGATGAAATGAGATGATGAGATATAGTGCTAATATGGCTCAGTTGAATGTGAAATGATGAAGTCTTCCTTTCTCTGTCTCTCTCGGATGAATGCTTTTCGATGTATTGAATAGTCGTTCTGGTGCTTGGGATTTTCGGATGATTTCTGCTCTCTGATTGCCATTCCTGGAGGAACAGCAAAGGTAGAGTCCCGATCCTAGCTTCCATGGGTTCCTGGACTCTATCCTTTCCCGCCCTTCAGTGATACCGATACCACGAAGCCCTCCTATCTCTCGTTTAATCTTCTTTTCCCAAGCCATCAAGGTCATCGCAGGAATCAGAGATAGTTATCTCTTGATTTCCCTGGACGACCGGCGACATAAAAAGAAAACATGTTTCCAGAGGGTTTCAAATGGCCGATGACCTCAATCCCTCGATACACCCTACCTCCCTGTGATTCTTTGGTATTACTCCAGCAAAGCCCTTGGCTCAGCCTCCCATTTGTGTCCTAAATCCTACCCCAATCGGAATCTGGACCCCAAAACCCTTAGAACAGAGCTCCGTAGAAACCCTGAAAAGCCTAGAAGGCTTCCCGGCGCCCCTGCCTTCCCGGCGTGGAACCTTCCCGGCGCGGTGATTAGTTCCCGGCGCAGCACTTTGCGCGCCGAGAACCCTCACCTTCTAGCCGGCCGAGAAGCCCACTCCAGTTGTGCCGAGAACATGCTAAAAGGCGCGCCGAGAAGCTCCCTTCAACCCAGCGTGCCGAGAACCCACCTACACTCCTACTGACTACGCCGAGAAGCCCTTCTACACTCATATTGACCTTCGCGGCGCAAAACCTTCCCGGCGTAGTGAATAGCTCCCGGCGCGATGGTTTGCGCGCCGAGAATCTGTTGCGCCGAGAACCCCCTTTTCTACCAATTGACTGGCTGAGAAGCTTTACATGCTCTAACCGGCTGCGCCGAGAACCCCCTTTTCATATGAAAACCGTGCCGAGAAGGTTTTACCAGAGCTCTGTGCCGGGGATTTCCATCTCCACCTCAGTCCAACTCCCAGCCACCCCACCGCACCCGTCTGAGGGGTATCCAGAGGTCATCATGCACACCCTGGGAAATAAATTAATGGGGAATGACCTCCCCTACATTACCTCGTCCCAAATCAGATCCGTCTGTAACCCTATGAACCTAAGGAGCTCTACCACTGCATGTGCTCCGATGGTTTCCAAGGGAATATCAACCGGTGCTACGAATGCAAACAGTGTTCCCGGGCCTAGTGCCCTTCTCTTTCGGCCTTCAACCCGGCATCCCGTGGATGATGGTCTATTCCCAGTTGGCATAGTCCAAGATAATGGGGATATGCTACCGGATTTGCTCCGCACCTGATATACCCTCGCTTTATCCGGTCTACTCAATGTCTTGCAGATAAATTAGCATGCTCTCATTTGGGCTTTTGCCGCCGGTCTCCTCTTACTTTGGCGTTTAATCAAGGGTTGTCCTTCTTAGGGAGGACGTAATTAACGTCATAACCTTTATGGTATGACGGACTTTTGGTCCAGACACGATCACTCACAATCGACTGATTAGAAGTCAGATCGAGCGCACAATGAAATTGTCACATATGTGACTGGCACGCCAATAAATAAACAATAGAAATAAACAGAATAAAATCAAATGAAAAGCACGTCCACAAGTCTGGCACGCCCGGTGGGACCTAGTCTCCCTTCATCTTTATGCCAAAATAAGGGGCCCGACGGCCTCTCTCAAAATTCTAACTGTGTGTTAACTTTATCCATAGGAACCTTAATGGAGACTAGACTAACCGCTGTTCACTTCGGCCAGTAAGTGGTCGATGGCCACATCTACGGAGGGTAGCTGGCGGTACCGATGCAGTTCGGATCCATGCCTCCGGCGGTGGGTCTGCCCAACTACTTGGGCCTAGTGTTCGTCGACCTACTGCAAGTCGACAATGAAGCAGGAAACACCGCCACGGTAAAGGCCACGGTGGCACCAAGAGCGGAAGAGGAGAAGACGATGGTTGCTCCTACCATTGTTTCTTGCCTTGTCCATCACCTGGAGAAGAAGATTGCTGCCCCTGCCACTGCTGGTAAGGGAGGAAGAAACAACCGGAGAAGTCAGTTTGCTGCAACTGGAGGTCACCTTTCGGCCTCGGGAAAGACTATGATGGTCGGGAATATGAGGGTGAACCTCAACGGCCGCCTCATAGATGTACGGCCTGACAGGGTCACCCCATCGGTCCGCACCAACAACAGGTTCAAGGTGTTGGCCACTAGAAAGGCCGACTAGGAGAAGAAGGAGCAAGATATTGCTGTCATTCACCCCGAGAGAAGGGACAAAAGATTTCAGATGAAAGATGAGGAAGAAAGAGGGGAAATTATCCCCGCTGCTGCTCCATACAGACCAAGGGCCTGTGCCAGGTAGGCTGATGTATTTCGATTCTCCAGAAGAGATTATTTGACCGCTCAAGTTGAAAGGTTGGCCTACCAGCCGAAGACTCAAGAAAGGTTGCTGCCCAAAGCCGATCCTCGGAGGCAAAACCAAGAAGAGATAAGCAAAGTAGTCCAGGATTACTTCCATTGCCTCGGGAACTCATCCCTTGGGCAACAAAGATTGCTCCACGCCATGGGCGCCGAAGAAGAAAAGGAGGATAAAATGAGAAGATGATGCAAGGAGTCTCGTGTTCATGCTCCAATGAGTTTGAAGAAGGCCGAAAGGCAGGATATTCGAACGATGTCCCTCAGAGGGAGGAAGAAAAGGAAAGAGTGTCTGTGTTTTACCGGTTAACCTTCCCCGGTCATTCCTGAAGAAAAGCCTGGAGACAAAAAGGAAAATTCCATATCTTCGCCTGCAACATGACGGGAATCACCGTAGGATATGGCGATTTCCCCGACCAGTCTGAAGAAATTATCAAACTAGCTCAAAGGTCTGGGCCCGTAACAAGGCGAAGCCAGGCGGTAAAAGAAAAGCTCGCAGCAGCTGAAGAGTTACTTGATATCGCCACTTTAACTGTAAATGTGATAACATCAGAAGAAGAAGATGTGCCGCTAATGATCTCGGCTGAAGGAACTTCCAGTCAAGTGACATAGGAGATGCCTATGGCTGCACCTCTGGACCCAACCATCCTGATGATGTTCAGAAGATACCAACAAGAGATTGAGTCTCTTAAAAGACAGCTGAGTCAAAAGAATGAAAAGACCCCTGTGTCCAAGCATGCTGAGCCAGCAAAGGAGATCTCCGACTCTGCAGAAGCTGTGATACCACCCATCTTACACCAAGCAAGTAACGGGAAGGCTCCATGTCAGCCCTTCCCGCAACAGAAAATAGTACAGCCGTCAGCTTCACAAGTGCAGTCTACCCTGCCAGGAGTCCAGCCCAGTCTGCATGCAACGGTCGTGACGACCTCGTTTACACAGCAATAGGCACATTTCTTTCCAGAACCTGTGTACCCTACTATGGTAAACAAACTGATGATAGAAAAGATGATAGAAATGAAGTTTTCTGAAAGGACTGATGGTGACCTCGGAACCTTTGATGTCTACCGGGTACCATATCCACCGTAGTATGCTGCTAGGAGGCTGCCCCCAGGCATCAGTAAGCCACCGAAGTTTGAAAAATTCAATGGACAGGGCTCCCCCAGGGAGCATATTGCCTATTATACAATAGTGATGGGAGACCTGGCCACTGATGAAGCATATTTGTTGAAGTTCTTTGGCTCATCCCTCACAGGGTTGGCCTTTGAATGGTACTCTAGCCTCTCGGCCGGGTCCATAGCTGATTGGCCCGATATGCAGCGAAAATTCCGTGAAAGATTTCATGTTACAGAAAGAGAAATCACAGTGGCCAAGTTGTACTCCACTAAGCAAAGGCAGGATGAGACTACATCAGACTACATCAAAAGATGGAGAGATTTGGCCATGAGATGCAGGCGACCTCCCCATCAAGAAGATGCCGTCCAAGATATGCAAGCAAAATCTCCGAAGAGAGGTGCTTGAAAAGATGATCGGGGCAGACGTCAGGACATTCGATCAGCTCAATAATGTAGTAGCCGAGGTTGAAACCTTTTTGTCTAAACGTCCCGCAGCAACTAATATCCCTGCTGTCCAGAAAGGAAAAGCTGCAGAGCGGCGATCAACGCCAGCAGAAGCGCACACTGTTGATTTTAGAACTCTTGACCAGCAGAAGGAAAAAGCCAAAACAACAGCTATCCCTCCACCAGCAGGTTCTATAGAGAGGAAAGAAGGTGTTTCTTTGAGAAATAAGATGAGGAAGCCACACTCATTCACCAAAGAAAAGACCCGGGCACTGTTCGAATGGGCATACAAATACAACAAAGTAACATTGCCCGAGCTAAAAAGACCCGATGATGCAACTAAGAAAGATGATCCTCTATTTTGTCCTTATCACAGGGCACTAGGGCATGCTATTGAAGACTGCTACGTCTTCAAGGATGTTATGGAAAGCATGATCAAGAAGGGGGAGCTACAACTAGGGGAACACCTGGTGGATCCTCCACGACCCCATGAGCCCCCGGTGCTGAGGCTGGCCACTAATATGATTTCTTTATACCAGTTGTTGTCTGAAGAAGCTGTTGAATAATGCACTCGGCGTGCATACGAAGCTTGCTTCCTTACCCCAATTAAGGAGCAGATAGGGTGACAAACAGTGCCAACTAAAGCCAGAAGAAAGCCCTCAGCCCAGACAGCGCCAGGGGCCTCCATCCGGGGTGTTACTCCGAAGCAAACCCTGCCAGCGATAGAGCCAGTATGGATAACTGCAGAGTCACCGCCAGTTATCCGGATACCTACTTACAACCGGAGGAAGCAGCCTCCGCCGCCTACTCATGAGAAAATAAGTCCCGAGGTGAGGCGCCTGCAGCAGTACATTGACTAGCTGGATGAATACGAACAGTCCGAGCCTAAGCCGATACTAGTAAAGGATCATGCCCTCTGGGAACAGCTAGAAGGACTGCCCGTCGAAGAGACAGTGGAAAAAGAACAAGAGAAAGCTGAAGCTGAACTCTTCTGGGGGCACTAGCCTGCTAAGGGAAAATCTCGGAGGAGGAAGAAGTCTAAAAGCAAAGAGAAGGCCGTGACGGTTCAATGTAACACTCTGTCAATACTGTTCGCCCTGCCAGGCCAGGATGAGGAAGGGGAGTCTTCCACTCCACCACTAGAGGCCAATCAGGCTGAGGCTTCAGCCCCAATGCATGCTACCCGTTCTGGGAGAAAATGGGGACGCCAACCTCCAGCCAACCATAATATCATTTTCAGGGGAGAAAAGCCTTACCAGCTGCCAGAACCCGAAGCCCGAGGCATGGAAGTTCCTCCTCCAACAAGCCTCTATGCTGATACAAAGAAAACTGATGAAGCTCCATCATTTGTCGAGTTTCTGGCTACCCTGGAAGGCAAGAAACCTGCACAGGTTGATACCGATAAAGGCAGCAAGCACCATCAACCCCCTGTCCTAGTGCTCAAGGAAAAAGGAAAAATGGGCACTGATCATTCCTCAGCACTAGAGGCTACTCCCCCAGTGGAAACCCCTCAGTTGTCTCCTCGGAAAGAAGAGGCAAGAGACAGGCAGTCAATGCCACAAGCACCCCATGAACATCCGAAGCCCCGCTGGGCAGAAGAGATGCGGCTATCTAATGTCCATGTGGGCAGCCGAATTATGAAGATGTTGAAAAAGCTCCCTACAAGGTTCACCATATGGGAAATTCTCTCCTTGAGTGAGGAAGCTCGCCAAACTATTATTGATGCTCTGCAATTGCCATCTCAATATGAGGCTCTCCTGACAGAGGTTAACTCAGGGCCACCCATTACATTCACAGAAGAAGATATGACGGATCCCCGAAGAATTGTCCAGCCAGATGGTACCAATTACAGGCTTAGATTACACTACACAATGGGTCATGCAGATGTTTTCCAAAATGCAGATGCCTCTGTTATAGTCAGCTGATCAAAAGAAAGCATTTCAGGAACTCTGGGATCCTCCCTGCAATAATAAAGAACTGAAGAAAATCACCCATCACCCGGGGCTAGGCTATACTCTGCAGGAGTATTATGAAATAGAGGTGGACGTCGTCTCCACCTTCTTTTCACATGAAGACCCCTTCAAGGCAGGATATGACAACTACCCCTCCGAGGAGGAAGAGATTGTATACCATTCTGTTATTGGTGATGAAACCTCTGGCAGCCAGCAAGGCGCAAAAGAGCAAAATGAAATAGTAGCCTGCCGATGCTGGGAAGAGCTGTCTTTTAAGAAAGACATTTTCCAAACTGAAGCCAAGTTTGATACGGGGACGCCCGATGAAGACCAGACTTCCGATGAAGCAAAGGAATGTCTCGAGTTCGAACGCATCTTGGAGGAAGTTTGAGCTATGCAATAACTAGAAAGCCTGGCAGAAAAGTATGTGTCAGCAAATTCTCTGCAAGCCGAGGTCTGCACCTCAGAATCACGAGCGGAACCAGTGGCACCACATGGCCAGGCTGAACAGAACCTGATGGAAAACCCAACAGCTACCACGGGACATGATGGTTCAGCATCAGCCAACGTCCCATCGGAAGAGTTGGGAGCATCTGAAACTGAAGAGGACTACATCCCGGGAGGCTTTGTTGACTTACAAGAAGCTCCGCCTGAAGTCGAAGATGGCGGCCAGGCCACCGTCGATGAATTGATAGAAATAAATCTGGGAACCAAAGAAGAGCCCAGGCCTACCTTTCTCAGTGCCCTGCTGACACCAAAAGCTCAGGAGCAATACATACAGTTCTTGAGGGAATTCAGGGATTGCTTTGCCTAGACCTATGATGAAATGCCGGGATTAAGTCCCGATGTGGCACAACACTTACTGGCGATTGATCCGAATGCAGAACCAGTAAATCAGTCCTCTAGACGGATGCGGCTTGGGCTGATTAATCAAATTAACAAAGAGGTCGATAAACTCATTGATGTAGGGTTTGTTGAAGAAAATCAATATACTACCTGGCTAGCAAATATAGTGCCCGTGAAGAAGAAAAATGGGCAGATCAGAATTTGTGTTGACTTCCGGGACCTCAATAAGGCATGCCCGAAGGATGATTTTCCTGTACCCATCACCGAGGTGATGATTGATGCCATTACAGGCCATGAAGCTCTTTCATTTATGGACGGCTCGTCCGGATATAATCAGATTTGGATTGCTGGGCAAGATAGGGTCCACACTGCATTCCGCACCCCAAAGGGAATTTTCCACTACAAAAGAATGCCGTTCGGCCTTAAGAATGCCGGGGCTACCTACCAAAGAGCCATGACAAAGATATTTGATGATCTGCTCTTCAAGAAGGTAGAGTGCTATATCGATGATCTGGTCGTAAAGACCAGGAAGAAAGAAGGCCATCTGCAGGATCTGAGAGTGGTATTTCAGAGGCTGCGGAAATATGAGCGGAAAATGAACCCCATGAAGTGCGCCTTCGGCGTGTCCAGCGAGAAATTTCTCGGATTCATCGTCCGGCATAGGGGCATTGAAATTGATCCTTCCAAGATCAAAGCTATCCAGGAGCTCCCTCCGCCAAGGAAACTGTCTGAGCTGAGGTCCCTGCAAGGTTGGTTGGCATACATCCGCCGATTCATTTCAAATCTGTCGGGTCGGTGTCACCCGTTTCACAAGCTGATGATGAAAGATGTTCCTTTCTTCTGGGACGATGGATGTCAGGAAGCTTTTGAGAAGTTGAAAGAGTATCTGAAAACTCCTCCGGTATTGGGGGCACCAATCAAAGGCAGACCTCTGATCCTCTACATAGCAGCCACTCATTGCTTGCTGGGGGCAATGCTAGCTCAGACAAATGAAGAATGGAAAGAGCAGGCTCTTTATTACCTCAGCGGAAGGTTGATGAGGACTGAAGAAAGCTATACTTTTATAGAAAAGACTTGTCTGGCACTGGTCTTCGCTGTCAAGGAGCTCCGGCACTACATGTTGTCCCATGAAATCAGATTAATATCTGAAGTAGACCCACTCAAGTACATACTAACTCAGCCAGCACTCAAGGGTAGACTCGGCAAATGGGTTGTAATCTTGATGGCATTTGACATCTTATATGAACCCCAGAGGGCGATAAAAGGTCAGGCTATAGCTAGCTTCTTTGTAGAGCATCCTGTACCAGAAGACACTCCATTAGAAACCAAGCTTCCTGATGATGAGACTCTAGAAGCCTGCCAGGCTCAGCCAATTATGTGGTAGCTATATTTTGATGGGGCATCAAGAACAGAAACCACCTCAACTGGACAGGTCAGAGTCCGAGCAGGGGCATGCATTGTTCTGAAGTCACCGGATGAGGAAGTGGTACACACTTCGTGTTCCATAAATAAGCCATGTACCAATAATGAAGCATAATATGAAGCTTGGATAATCGGTCTTCAGATCACTCTGAGCATGGGAATTCAGATGCTTCGAGTGTTTGGAGACTTAATGTTGATAATAAAGCAAGTGCAGGGGGAGTTTGAAGTGCGAAAGACAGAGCTTCGCCCTTATTATGAGAAAGCTATGCGCCTTATGGCAAGATTTCACCATATAAGACTCAACCATGTGGGCCGGGGGCATAATG
The DNA here is from genome assembly GCA_022559845.1 of Amorphophallus konjac. Classification (NCBI taxonomy): domain Eukaryota; kingdom Viridiplantae; phylum Streptophyta; class Magnoliopsida; order Alismatales; family Araceae; genus Amorphophallus; species Amorphophallus konjac. The sequence continues at coordinate 134,148,937 of CM040124.1, read as the reverse complement.
CCCAAGCTGATGCCTTTGCAAAGCTAGCCAGCTCACTAGCAGTCCCACCTGATGAAACACTCAACATTGTTGTGATAAATTGGTGACAAGTTCCCAGTATGCTGGAGTCATGCCCAGAAGAATATGAAGCCAATATAGCCGAAGAAGCACAGTAGCCTGATCGGAGACAGCATCTGATGCAATGGTTTCTCCACCAGCAGTTACCCAGAAACTGGGAAGAAAGGATAAAGCTATTAAGAATCAAAGATTCCTATGAATGCAGAAGCGGAACATTATTCCGAATTATGGCGGATGCCCGCAAGAAGATTTTGCTTCGCTGCCTGTCTACTGAAGAAGCTTGGCAAGCGATGAAAGAGATACATGCTGGAACAGTAGGCGCACACCAGGCTGGGCCTAAGATGAAGATTGAAATCAAGAAGCTGGGTTATTATTGGCCCACTATGTTCGAAGATTGTTGCCAGTTTGCAAAGTCATGCCAGAAATGTCAGGAGCATGCCGCTATACCCAGGAGGCCTCCTGTAGCTCTACACCCAACAATTCCCAGCTAGCCTTTTGCTCAATGGGGAACTGATGTGGTTGGGCCGCTACCGACTTCCTCAGCTGGACACAGGTACATCCTTGTTATAACAGACTACTTCTCCAGGTGGGCAGAGGCAGTAGCACTCGGAGAAGTGACTGGCGAGTTGGTTGCCAAATTCATCAAGCACAATATCATCTTCCGGTTCGGGGTCCCCAGCCGAATAATATCTGATAATGGAAGTCACTTCAAGAACCAGAAAATATATCAGCTTACCGAGAAGTACAAAATTGAATGGAGGACCTCTACTCCTTACAATCCACAAGCAAATGGATTGGCCAAAGCTTTCAATAAGACGCTGTGCACCCTGCTAGCCAAGGTCGTCAGCTCTAATAAGAAGGACTGGGGTGAAAAGATGTATGAAGCACTGTGGGCATACCACACCGTCTATAAAACCCCCACGGGTTGTTCGCCCTATTCACTGGTATACGGCTCCGAGGCAGTAGTCCCTATAGAGCTAGAAGTACCATCACTCAGAATTGTAGTCCAGCATGGCCTAGTTCGTGACGAACAAATCAATGCTGAAAGAAGACTTGAAGAACTGGCTGAATTGGAGGGGAAGTGTCTGCAAGCCCAAAAAAATATCTAGATATACCAGGCGCGCATGGCGAATGCCTTCAACAAACTCGTGAAAGGACGAGAATTCAAGAAAGGCGACCTCGTTATGGTCAAGAAGAGGGCAGTCATGGCCTCCAACCCCAAAGGAAAGCTGACCGCTAACTGGGAAGGTCCTTACGTAGTACACAGAGTCTACAAAGGCGGAGCCTACGTGGTCGTTAACCACCGTGGAGATGTGCAATTCTCACCCCTCAATGGGAAACATCTGAAACTCTATCATGCCACACCACTGCCTGATGGGGGAGTGGCGAATGGACAGATAAATGAAGACTGTTGACAATCAGGAGGGTCACTCCTTTGCTACACACTAGACATTAGTTCGGACCCTCCGTCTGGATTAAATGATGAAACCCTATTCTTCTTTGCGTTGGTGTTTACCCCACATCGACGATAAAACTCATCCACCTTTTCGGCGAACGGTTTCAGGCCTAAGCTGCTACACATCAACATCAGTTCGGACCTCCCGTCTGTATTGCATGATAAAATCCCATTCTCCTCTGCGTTGATGTTCGCCCAACGTCAACGATAAAATTTATGCACATTTCCACCGAATGGCCCCATGCCTGAGCTGCTACATGACAACGTCACTCAGACCCTCCGTCCGAGTAGACGATGAAACCACTCTCCTTTGCGTTGATGTTTACCCCCGCACCAACGATAAGATCTACATTCCCGGCAAACAGCTTCATGCCCAAGCCGCCGTCCACCAACTTCAGTTCAGACCTTCCATCTGAATTACATGATGAAGCCCTACTCTCCTTTGCGTTGATGTTCACCCCACATCAATGAATGACACATGCTCAGAAAACAACGCGAGAATCAAAAAGAAGAAGAGAGAAATGATAGAAAAAAATAAAAAAAATGATAAGAAATGGGGCTTAAAATAGAGGTGCCCCGCCGGACTTGTCCAAAACATCTTGGACGAGTGCAAAAATGGCAAACAACCCGGCTGTGGCGAAAACCCGAAAGGGCGCTACGGGCAAAATTGGGTACCCCGCCACGTGAAAACCCGAGAGGGCGCGTGGACAAAAGCAAGAGGGGACTGGCTCCGGTGAAAACCCGAAAGGGCACTTGGGTCAGTAATGTGATAATATAAAAATTTCACTTCATGAATCTCCTTCGGCAGCACATCCACCGCATGTCCCACCGATGATGAAAACCCGTTGATCATAAGGCATATCATCCCGATCAATGCTAAAGCCCATCTCGGAATAGACCTTCCGCCTGTTCTGATAAAACCCTTCCACTTTCTGCCCGAGACCCACCACGGTAAAACTTATCTAGTTTAGATCTTACATCTATTCTGATGAAACCTATCATATGTCCCACCGTGATGAAACCTGCTATTGATCGATTGGCACACTGCCCGATCAACGATGAAACCTATCCGGTTTAGACCTTACGTCTATCCCGATGAAACCTATGGAACACCTTGCATTGGTATAAACCCAATACCGGCGATGAAATCAGCTACTGATGGAGCGGCACACTGCTTGATCGATGCTGAAACCCATCCAGGGTAGACCTTTCATCTGCTCTGATAAAGGCACAACATATTTCCTCAAGTCAATCCGGACCTTCCGTCTGGATGGATAATGAAATCCCATTCCTTTGCGTTAATGTTAAACCCCACATTAACGATGAAATCTACATCCCCAGCGAACGGCTTCGTGCTTAAGCTGCTACACACGTTCTCGAGTCAATCCGGACCCTCCGTCTGGATAGATGATGAAATCCTATCCCTTTGCGTTGATGTTAAACCCCACATTAACGATGAAACCTACATTCCCAGCGAACGGCTTCGTGCTTAAGCTGCTACACACATTCTCGAGTCAATCCGGACCTTCCGTCTGGATAGATGATGAAATCCTATCCCTTTGCGTTGATGTTAAACCCCACATTAACGATGAAACCTACATTCCCAGTGAACTGCTTCGTGCTTAAGCTGCTACACACGTTCTCGAGTCAATCCGGACCTTTCGTCTGGATAGATGATGAAATCATATCCCTTTGCGTTGATGTTAAACCCCACATTAACGATGAAACCTACATTCCTAGCGAACGGCTTCGTGCCCAAGCTGCTACACACATTTCTTTAAGTCAATTCGGACCTTCCGTCTGGATAGATAATGAAATCCCATTCCTTTGCGTTAATGTCAATCCCCACATTAACGATTATAGTCATGCTCTCGGTAAACGGCTTCGCGTCTAAGCCACAAAACACACTCAAGTCGACCCAGGCCTTCCGCCTGGGTGGATGATGAAACCTCATACCCCTTTGCATTAATGTTAACACCCACATCAATGACGGTGCATACACAGTTGAGCACATTGATTAACAATTTACAAAGCCAAAGTCCCAGTTCAACAAAAGAAAGAAAGAAAAAAATAGACAAAATGGAGCTAAAAATAGAGATGCCCCGCCAGACTTGTTCAGGCATTCTAAATAAGGGCAAAAATGGCCAAAACCCAGCTGTGGTGAAAACCCGAAAGGGCACTGCAGGCAAAATCGGGTACCCCGCCACGTGAAAACCCGAAAGGGCACGTGGGTAAAAGCAAGAGGGGGCTGACTCCGGCGAAAACCCGAAAGGGCGCTTGGGTCAGTAATGTGGTAATTTAAAAGGTTCCATGCCAATGACATGCTACCTTCATCTCCCACCATTTATAAGAACCTTCCATTTGTCACTCAGCATCTTGCCCGATCAGTGATAAAACCCTTGCAGGATAGACCTTACGTATGTCCTGATAAAGTCTTCATACCTCTTTCAAAAGTCCCACCGATGATAAAACCCATCACCACTCTTATGAAACCAGCTATTGATCGACCAGCACCTTGCCCGATCAATGATGAAACCCTATCCAATTTAGACCTTACGTCTATTCTGCTGAAACTTATGAAATTCCTTTGCATCGATATAAACCCAGTATCGATGATGAAACCAGCCATTGATCGACCGGCATATTGCCCGATCATTAATGAAACCCTACCCAGTCTAGACCTTACGTCTATTCTGATGAAACTTATGAAATTCCTTTGCATCGATATAAACCCAATATCGATGATGAAATCAACCGTTGATCGACCAGCACATCACCCGATCAATGATGAAACCCTACCCCAGTTTAGACCTTACGTCTATTCTGATGAAACCTATGAAATTCCTTTGCATCAATATAAACCCAATATCGATGATAAAACCAGCCATTGATCGACCGGCACCTCGCTCGATCAATGATGAAACCCTACCCCAGTTTAGACCTTATGTCTATTCTGATGAAACCTATAGCATTTCCTTGCATCGATATAAACCCAATATCGATGATGAAACCAACCGTTGATCGACCGGCACATCACCCGATCAATGATGAAACCCTATCCAGTTTAGACCTTACGTCTATTCTGATGAAACCTATGAAATTCTTTTGCATCGATATAAACCCAATATCGATGATGAAACCAGCTATTGATCGACCGTCACATTGCCCGATCAATGATGAAACCCTACCCCAGTTTAGACCTTACGTCTATTCTGATGAAACCTATGAAATTCCTTTGCATCGATATAAACCCAATATCGATGATGAAACCAGCTATTGATCGATAGGCACATTGCCCGATCAATGATGAAACCTACAAGTTTGGACCTTACATCTATTCCGATGAAACTTATGAAATTCCTTTGCATCGATATAAACCCAATATCGATGATGAAACCAGCCGTTGATCGACTGGCACCTCGCCTGATCAATGATGAAACCCTATCCAGTTTAGACCTTACGTCTATTCTAATGAAACTTATGAAATTCCTTTGCATCGTTATAAACCCAATATCGATGATGAAACCAGCTATTGATCGACCGAGACCTTGCCCGATCAATGATAAAACCCTATCCAGTTTAGACCTTACGTCTATTCTGATGAAACCTATGAAATTCCTTCGCATCGATATAAACCCAATATCGATGATGAAATCAACCGTTGATCGACCGGCACATCGCCCGATCAATGGTAAAACCCTACCCAGTTTAGACCTTATGTCCATTCTGATGAAGCCTTTAACATTCCTTTGCATCGATATAAACCCAATATCGATGATGAAATCAACCGTTGGTCGACCGGCACATTGCCCGATCAATGATGAAATCTGTCCAGTTCAGACCTTACGTCTATCCTGATGAAAACTACGCACCCTTTCATGTCCCTCCTACGATAAAGTCTACCCAGTCTAGACCTTACGTCTATTCTGATGAAACCTATAAAATTTCTTTGCATCGATATAAACCCAATATCGATGACAAAATCATTCACTGGTCGGTTGGCACATTGTCCCGACCGGCTTTGAAACCTACCCGGGATGAACCATTCGTCTGTTCCGGATGATGCTCTAAACCTTTTCATTTACTTTTCTGCAAACAACCTCACTTGCGGCACATATGGCCGAAAAGGGCATCTGCTATTACCAACAAAATTCGGTTTAAGCACCCTCTGGATATCATCACGCGGTGGAGCGAATTCCCCATCCTTTCTCTGAAAGGGTGGACGCTCTCCTGCTAAATACGGGCTATTCGCATGAGGATTGCTAAAACCGCTACCGAATCATCATGAAGTAATGATAATGCAATAAATGAGGAGCAGCCACATATGAGACCAGCATAAAGATTCCTTTTCACTATAAAAAGAAGAAAAAGAGTACAAGAGGAGCCCCTGAGGGGGAATTGTATTACAAAAAGAGGATTAAAAAAGAAGAGATGTTCACTGGCGTCGGAAGATGCCTTCGAAAGCCAGAAGACCCACATACGGAGCAGCCCCCAACTCATGTAGACGAGCCTCCTCCTCCGGCAGCCGAGCGGACTCGTCCTGAGGAGACACCACCTGCCCCTCCAACAGAGCTACTTCCTCTGCGAACTGTGGCCGAGAGGTTGTTATCTGTGGCAGTTCAGCTCGGAGATCAGCCAGTTCCGCTTCTAGAATGCTATCTGGTTGCATATAAACTGCTCCCGCTGTGTCAGAGACTGCAGCTGGCCTCGGCGCTCCTGAAGGATAGAGCTCATCTTCCCCAGCTCAGGTTTGCACTCTACCTTCTGCAACTTCAAAGCCATTGCAGTAAAGCTATCAGGCTGAAGGTCAAAGAAAACCAGTATTGAAAGGCTGAGAAAGATACTCTCAGATGCTAAGTGATGCACCTGCTCTTACGCCATCCGCAGGTGGGGGACATTTTATTGATAGATGAAATATGAGCAGAGATAGAGATGAGACCAGAATCAGCAATGAAGACCCTTGACATTTCTGCAGAGTCAGAACTAAAGAAGAGTCATCACTATTAGTCATCTACCTGGCTGAATCCCTCTCCGGCCAAGCTGATGTCCGGTGTTGTCATCGCCCAGGTGGCAGTACTGATGAAAATTACAATCTACCGACTGATGAGAGCCTCCAAAATGTTCTAATGAAAACTATACAAACTCGCTGATGAAGAGGCCTTCGCCTGTTCTGATGGACTCGAAGGGATAAACAGATGAAAAGGCAGGGTGGACGGCTTTGATAGTTTAAGCCCACTGACAAGAGGAATGTAAACATCAAAAAATCCCTAAATGGGCCCATGAGTATGGCGCCGGGATCCTTTCAATCAAGTCCAGTTGGACTCTTGCGCGTCGAAAAACCTCTTCCCTTGGTTGAGGCGTGCCGAGAACACTCAAGGGGTGCGCCGAGAAGCTCATTCAACCCAGGTGCGCCGAGAACCATCTATCTCCGCATCGGGAAGCTATGGTGCACTGAGAACCAGGCCCTATGCGCCAAGAAGCCATCTGAAGCTATTAATGAAGCAAAAAATTGTTACAAAATATGGAAAACAAAGAAAAAGAATATACTGAAGTCATTACAGTAAAGCTATCAGGCTGAAGATCAAAGAAAACCAGTATTGAAAGGCTGATAAAGATACTCTCAGATGCTAAGTGATGCACCTGCGGACACAGTGCCGCTTATTCTCCGCTTACACCATCCACAGGTGGGGGGCATTTGTTGACAGATGAAATATGAGCTGAGTCCAAGATGAGAACAGAACCAGTAATAAAGACCTCTGTAATTCCTGCAGAGTCAGAACTAAAGAAGAGTCGTCACTAAAGCTATTCACCCGGCTGAAGCCTTCCCCGGCCAAGCTGATGTCCGACGTTGTCATCGCCCTGATGACAGTACTGATGAAAACTGCAGTCTATTGACTGATGAAAACCTCCAGAGATGCTCTGATGAAACTATACCAACTCACCAACGAAGAGGCCTTTGTCAGTTCTGACAGACTCAGAAGGGTTAACGAACGAAAAGACATGTTGGACAGCTTTTACAGCTTGAACCCGCTGATAAGAGGAATTGAAGCGTCAAAAGCCCTAAATGGGCCCATAAGTGTGGCGCCGGGATCTCCTCACCAAGGCCCAAAGCTGGCGCCGGGAAGCTGGACTCTTGCACGCCGGGAGGTATCCCATCGACGAAGGCGCGCCGAGACATGCCCGCCGAGAAGATACTCATCAGGGGCTATAAAACCCCCTTTCTCTCGATGGAGGAGGGGAGAGATACACAGAAGAGAGATATACGGAGAGGTAACAACAACAGCGGCAACAGAAGAAGAAGCAGAGAAGAGAGAACAAGAAAAAAAAGAGAGAAGAGAGGCCAGAGAAGAGATCGTGGGAAGAGAAGAGAGTGTCCCTAGGAGGAAGCTCATAGGTGGGCAGAGGGGGAGGGAGAGGAGTCAATGCTCCGCCCTCCCCCGTTTTCTTCTTCTTCTTTATATGTATTCATGTTTACGTTTAAGGCATTCAAGTCCTTCTGTTACTGGGAAGATACTATAGCTTCTGTGCTTTTCTTTCTTTCCTCCCGCTTTTCTTGTAAATGATGTAAGCGATGAAATGAGATGATGAGATATAGTGCTATGATGGCTCGGTTGAATGTGAAATGATGAAGTCTTCCTTTCTCTATCTCTCTCGGATGAATGCTTTTCGATGTATTGAATAGTCGTTCTGATGCTTGGGGTTTTCGGATGATTTATGCTCTCTGATTGCCATTCCTGGAGGAACAGCAAAGGTAGAGTCCCGATCCTAGCTTCCATGGGTTCCTGGACTCTATCCTTTCCCCCCCTTCAGTGATACCGATACCACGAAGCCCTCCTATCTCTCGTTTAATCTTCTTTTCCTAAGCCATCAAGGTCATCACAAGAATCAGAGACAGTTATCTCTTGATTTCCCTGGACGACCGGTGACATAAAAAGAAAACTTGTTTCCAGAGGGTTTCAAATGGCCGATGACCTCAATCCCTCGATACACCCTACCTCCCTGTGATTGTTTGGTATTACTCCAGCAAAGCCCTTGGCTCAGCCTCCCATTTGTGTCCTAAATCCTACCCCACTCGGAATCTGGACCCCAAAACCCTTAGAACAGAGCTCCGTAGAAACCCTGAAAAGCCTAGAAGGCTTCCCGACGCCCCTGCCTTCCCGGCGTGGAACCTTCCCGGCGCGGTGATTAGTTCCCGGCGCAGCACTTTGCGCGCCGAGAACCTGGCGCGCCGAGAACCCTCACCTTCCAGTCGGCCGAGAAGCCCACTCCAGTTGTGCCGGGAACATGCTAAAAGGCGCGCCGAGAAGCTCCCTTCAACCCAGCATGCCGAGAACCCACCTACACTCCTACTGACAGCGCCGAGAAGCCCTTCTACACTCATATTGACCTTCTCGGCGCGAAACCTTCCCGGCGCGGTGAATAGCTCCCGGCACGATGGTTTGCGCACCAAGAACCTGTTGAGCCGAGAACCCCCTTTTCTACCAATTGACTGGCCGAGAACCTTTACATGCTCTAACCGGCTACACCGAGAACCCCCTTTTCATATGAAAGCCATGCCGAGAAGGTTCCACCAGAGCTCTGTGCCGGGGATTTCCATCTCCACCTCAGTCCAACTCTCGGCCACCCCACCGTACCCGTCTGAGGGGTATCCAGAGGTCATCATGCACACCCTGGGAAATAAATTAATGGGGAATGACCTCCCCTACATTACCTCGTCCCGAATCAGATCCTTCTGTAACCCTATGAACCTAAGGAGCTCTGCCACTGCATGTGCTCCGATGGTTTCCAAGGGAATATCAACCGGTGCTACGAATGCAAACAGTGTTCCCGGGCCTAGTGCCCTTCTCTTTCGGCCTTCATCCCAGCATCCCGTGGATGATGCTCTATTCCCACTTGGCATAGTCCAAGATAATGGGGATATGCTGCCGTATTTCCTCCGCACCTGATATACCCTCGCTTTATCCAGTCTACTCAATGTCTTGCAGATAAATTAGCATGCTCTCATTTGGGCTTTTGCCGCCGGTCTCCTCTTACTTTGGCGTTTAATCAAGGGTTCTCCTTCTTAGGGAGGACGTAATTAACGTCATAGCCTTTATGGCATGACGGACTTTTGGTCCAGACACGATCACTCACAATCGACTGATTAGAAGTCAGATCGAGCGCACAATGAAATCGTCACATATGTGACTGGCACGCCAATAAATAAACAATAGAAATAAACAAAATAAAATCAAACGAAAAGCGCGTCCACATGGCTCCTCGCTGATCCCCATCAGCATCTGGTCGGGTGGGGCCATCAGGGGTGTGTAGTGGTGGTAGCCACCCCTTTTCTTTTCGGAGCAGTCACGGTGGTCTCTATCGCGCCGCTCCCGCTTGCTGCGACCCTCTCGTGGTTGGTCAGCGGCCCTTTTCCGGTCAGGCTGATAAGTACCGATCGCGCGGTGCAGGGCCACGGTGTTCTCCTCGCAATGAACGTGCTTCTAGGCCAGCGCGAGGAGTTCCGGAAGGGTCATTGAGGCTTTGACTCCGAGCGCGCGTCGGAGGATGTGGTCATGCATCCCCTGGGTGAGCGCCGTGGTGGCGATGCCAACGTCAATATGGGGGATGCGGAGTGCCTCCGCCTGGAATCGAGAGACGAAGTCCCATATCTCCTCTTCCTTCCCCTACCTGAGAGCGAGCAGGGTTACTGCAGAGTTGGTTACCTTTCGGCAGCCCACGAAGTTCTCCTTGAATAGCTTCTTGAGTTGTTGGAAGGAGGAGATCGTCCCGATCGGTATGGACTCGAACCATGCTCGGGCGTTCTCACGAAGGGTCGTGACGAACGCCAGGCATTTCACGGTGTCGGAGGCCCGGTGGAACACCAGGTGGTACTCGAAGCCGTGCAGGTGGTCGACCGGGTCGGTGGTGCCGTCATAGGAGGCGAATGACAGCAGCTGAAGCTTTGGCGGGATGGGGGCTTCCATGATTTCCTGGGGGAAGGGAGCGTGGAAGTCTTGGTCATCGTCGATGAGGCCATGATTCTTGGCAGCGAGAAGGATGTCGTCTAGGTACCGGACCTTGTCCTCTATTTCCTCGAACTGTTGGAGTCGGCGGTCCATGTCCGGGTTGGAATGTAGCGGGCTGCGTATCCTGGGCGCAGGTACGCTGCGTGACCGTCGGGTCCTCATGACGGAGGCGTGGGATGCCTCCCGCACCTACCGGAAGTTTTCTCTGGCCTGGCCTCCTTCGCCCTCCCGTCGCTCGGGTGGGGCGTATTGGGGCCTCTGGTCTCAGAGCTCTCCTCAGAATTCCGCCAGGGCTCAGACTTCCAGGTGGAGCTCATCTAGGTCATCTGGGGTGACCTCTTATCGGGGGCGCACGGAAGAAGCTTCCTGCGATCCCTGGTGAGAGTTGGGTCCTTATGGGAACCCCGTCCCCGTTTGCTGGCGTTGCGGAGGCTTCCACGGGGTGCCATAGATTTTCGCTCGCGTTCCCACAGATGGCGCCAAGAAGTGTAGCAGCAGAAAAATGGTTCCTAGGCCACGTGTCACCTTCTCTATTTATTTGTTGCGGAAGTCATCTTGCACTCGTGGATGCCTGCACACACCAAGAAACCAGAAGGGCATCAGAAGGAGTCCCGGGTATTACCCTTGGGGACAACCCTCCGATGCTTAAGTCAGCAAGGGATCAATGAGCAACAGAGAAGAGCTAAGTAAGAGAGAAGTAGAGGCCATAGTAGATGATCTAGGAGGCGTGTAGGTCCTCTGCACGCATGCTCACCGCTCCCAATGGGCTCTGGAAGAGTGCTCGCTGGGTGGTAAGGCCGTAGTCTTGGTATCAATCAAAAATAGGCTAACTATGGACTAACCTAAGTAGTTTAATTTAACCCAAATCCTCTACCAAAGTGAGGCCAAGGGATTAATGAGCAATAGAGAGGAGCAAAGCAAGAGAGAAGTAGACGCCGTAGTCGTCGATCCAGGAAGCGTGTGGATCCCCTGCACGCGTACTCGCCGCTCCCAGTGGGCTCTGGAAGAGTGCTCTCTGGGTGGTAAGGCCGTGCAGGAGGAAGTGGCTCTCTGGACGTAGTAGATGGCCTCTCTGTCGTAGTTGCAGGCCGGATCGCTCTCTTCTCAGTAGGAAGCTCTAGTGGCGGAAGTATCCACCGCATCTCCTCTTGCGTAGTAGTGTGGGGTTTAGCAGATAAATCTATCGTGTTCTTCTCTTCTGTCGATATCCCTTTTATATGGGTTGTCCTGGAGCGAGGGGCCTCATCCCTTGATAGGGAAGGGTCCATTTAGTAGAGTAATGTTCCCCGCTATGTTGGCGGGAGTTTCCCGTTGGAGGGCGATACCTCCAGCGTCGGCCGGTCCCTGGGCGAGTCTTACGGCACTCATGGCGCGTACTCGCCCATTACGGGGTCAAGGCCGACGTCGTGGGGGCAACAGTCAGTCGTCAGAGTGTCCTCCAGCAAGAATTGCGCTTGGGCCGGCCTCATCGGCATCGTGGAATCCGATGCTCTGTTGGGCCGGTGATCCTCTTATTGGATTGAGCATGTACGTTCGCCCTTTGCTTGGGCTTAACACGTCCCAACCTTAATGGGCCGCTCGTCCTTGGGCCGTTCCTGGGTCAGATCAGATTTACCCTCCTCAATAATAATGATTAACACTAATGAGACTATTGTTTAATATTTATTTAAAATAACAGTTTCCACTAATGATATGTCATTTATTTAATAATTTTTTATTCATAATTAGTAGTAATAAAATTAATGTTTAAAATCTTTTATTTATAATGATGATTAGCACTAATGAGGGTGTTGTTGACTAATAATTTTCTAATGAATAATATTTAGCACTAATGATACTACTATTTAATAAATTTTCTTCTTAATCATAATTAGCATCAATAAAGTTAATATTTACTCATTTTTATTTATAATAATGATTAACGCTAATGAGAGTATTATTTAATATTTTTTATTGTTAATAATATGTAGCACTAATGAAGTTATTATGTAATATTTTGACGGTTAGGTGTTAGCACTAATGAGATTATTGTTTAATAAATCTTTTAATAATATTTAGCACTAATAATTTTTCTTCTTAATCATGGCTAGTACAAATGAAGTTAATATTTAATATTTTTATTCATAATTATGATTAGCACTAGTGATGATATTATTTAATAATATTTTCTTGTTAATAATGTTTAACACTAATGAGATTACAATTTACCATTTTTAAATCATGATTAACACTAATGAGATTAATATTTAATATTTTTATTCATAATGATAATTAGCACTGTAGAGGCAGAAATCTGGTTTCTACTCCACGTACCACCTTCTCTATTTTTTTGTTGTGGAACTTCGTCCGGCACCCGTGGAAGTATGCACGCACCAGAAGCAAAGGGCGTCAGAAGGAGTCCCGGGTGTTATCCCAGGGGACAACCCTCCGATGCTTAAGTCAACAATGGTTATAAGTATCCATTGTCGCGTATTGATGAGCTCTTCGATCAGCTTTCAAGAGTAGAATATTTCTCTAAGATTGACCTCAGATCAGGTTATCATCAGCTTAGAATTAAAGAAGAGGACATTTATAAATCGGCTTTTCGAAGTCGTTATGGCCACTATGAATTCGTAGTGATGCCGTTTGGGTTAACTAATGCCCCAGCAGCATTCATGCAACTTATGAACAACGTCTTCCAGTCATATCTGGACCAGTTCATCATCATCTTCATTGATGACATCTTAATATATTCCAAGACGAAAGAGGAACATGAACAACATTTGAAAATAGCTTTACAAACACTTAGAGAGCACAAGCTTTATACCAAACTCAATAAGTGTGAATTCTGGCTCGAGGAAGTCTCATTCCTAAGCTACATTATTTCAAAAGAAGGTATTGCTGTGGATCCTTCTAAGGTAGAAGCTGTCAAGAATTGGAGTCGGCCAACAACTATATCTGAAGTAAGAAACTTTCTGGGTCTAGTTGGTTATTATAGAAGATTCATTAAGGACTTCTCAAAAATTACGGTTCCTTTAACTAGACTTACAAGAAAAGAAAATCATTTTGTCTGGTCAGAGGAATGTGAGAAGAGTTTTCAAACTCTTAAGAATCATCTTACGACAGCCCCTATTTTATCACTACCAATGGAGGGTGGTGGATTCGAAGTGTATACGGATAAGTCTGGCATTGGCTTAGATGCGTTCTCATGTAGAATGGAAAAGTAATCTGTTATTCTTCAAAACAATTGAAACGTCACGAGGAAAATTATCCCGTAGATGATCTGGAATTAGCAGCGGTTATTTTCGTCTTGAAAATTTGGCATCATTATCTTTATGGAGAAAAGTTCACGGTCTACTCGGACCACGAAAGCCTGAAATATTTATTCTCTCAAAAGGAGCTTAACATGAGGTAGAGGAGGTGGTCAGAATATCTCAAAGACTTTGATTTTGCTATTCAATATCATCCTGGCAAGGCTAATGCTGTAGCAGATGCACTCAGCAGAAAACCAATAGGTATGCTATCAAGTCTTATGATAAGTGTAACTAACCTTGTTCCTCAATTTGCTCAGTTGAACTTAGATATTGACATAAAGGAAGAAGATTGTTTCATAGCTAATATCCGAGCTCAACCTACATTGATAGAAGATCTGGTCAAGCTGTAAAATGATGATCCTATATTATTAGAAATTAAAGCCAATATGGAACAAAGGCCGGATTTTTCTATTTCCAATGGCGGAAGATTGTTATTTAATGGCCGAATATGTGTACCAGATCATGAGGCTACGAAGAAACTAATCCTAGATGAAGCGCATAATTTTAAATACACAATTCATCCTGGAGGAACAAAGATGTATCAAGATCTCAAATGAAATTTCTGGTGGCCCAATATGAAGAGAGAAATAGCTGATTTCGTATCTCGTTGTCTCACCTGCCAACAAGTAAAGGCAGAGCATTTTAGACTCGCAGGTAAATTACACCCCTTGAGTATTCCCGAATGGAAATAGGGAGAGTATAGGAATGGACTTTATTATGGGTTTACCCAAGACCAGAGGTGGACACGATAGAATATGGGTAATCATAGACCGATTGACTAAATCCGCACACTTCATACCAATAAAGAGTCGATGGTCTGTGGATATCCTGGCAGCATTGTACATAAAGGAGATTGTCAAACTACATGGTGTCCCAGTCACTATTATATCTGATGGGGATCCTCGATTCACATCACAATTCTAGAAGGGTTTACAACATTCACTAGGGACTAGATTGCATTTCAGCAAAGCTTTTCATCCACAAACAGATGGTCAAACAGAAAGAACGAATTAGGTAGTTGAAGATATGCTCAGGGCTTATGCTATCGACTTTGGAGGTAGTTGGCATGGTCACTTGTCTCTAGTAGAGTTTGCATATAACAATAGCTATCAGGCTAGCATACAAATGACACCTTTTGAAGCTTTATATGAAAAAAGTTGTCGATCACCAATATGCTAGAATGAAATAGGGGAAAAGCAATTTCTAGGCCCCGATCTTATCAGGGATTCTACAGAAAAGATCAAGCTCGTTCAAGAAAGAATGAAAATGGCACAAGATAGGCAAAAGTCTTATGCTGACAATCGAAGACATGACTTGGAGTTTCAGGTAGGAGATCATGTATATTTAAAGGTTTCTCCAGGTCGTGGTATTCGAAGATTTGGCATTAAAGGAAAGCTAACTCCAAGATTCATTGGCCCATTTGAAATTCTTGAACGGATTGGTGAAGTGGCTTACAAACTGGCTTTACCTCCATAATTAGCAGGAGTTCATGACGTATTTCACGTCTCTATGCTGAAGAAGTATGTATATGATCCTGACCATATTATCACTTATGAAGGAATCGCTTGCGCCCTCTCATGGATGCCCCGGGGGGGCCGATGCTGCCCCCCCTCCGACCCCGCACAGGATGTTCATCCCGTGTCTGGTCTGCCCTCTGGTTCTCCTCCGGGACAAGGCAGATCCTTTGCTGAAGTCCTATCTTCTTCTATGAAACCTCCAACTATTCAAGGCTATGTCCACGAGCCAGCCTTGACGGATGGTGGAGAGCCAGCAGTATTCTTCAGTGCCGAGGAGATTCAGAAATCTTTGCAGCCCTTTATCTTCTCCCTTGTGGCACGGACCCCTCGTGGAAGACCTTCCTTCTCTGAGATCAGATCACATCTTACAAACAGGTGTAGGTTCAAAGAAGATTTCCTGATCAGTGCCCTAGATTCGCGCCATCTTCTGCTTCGTTTCAGGAACTATGATGATTATCTTCAGCTTCTACTACGGGAGTCTCTGTTTGTGCATGGCCGGTTATTCTTATTCTTTAAATGGATAATGCACTTCTCCCCCGATGCAGATTCTCCTATCCTGCCGGTTCGGATTGCATTCCCCGCTCTGCCTGTTAATTTTTTCATTGAGCCACTTCTTCGTTCCATTGCTGGCAATGTGGGTCGTGTGCTGAAGATTGACCCCTCGACCTTAAATCTATCCAACACCATGGTTGCTCGAGTTTGTGTGGAATTGGATGTGTCCAAGCCCCCTCCATCTAGGCTCTGGATTAGATTTCCAGGTGGAGGTGCTTGGCAAGATATTATCTACCCAGAGCTACCATCTTTCTGTTCTGCTTGCTCCCGCCTTGGTCACAAAAAGGAGGAATGCAAAGGGAAGAGGATTATCTCGAGTTCATCTAATCCTTTTGTCCATGGCCCTGATCGCTTACAGTCTAAGCCCAAAGTCGTCTGGCAACCAACAACAGCTAACAAGGGTGCTATTTTTAATGCGACTACTTCTACGGATCCTCTGCATATTAGCCAGGATTAGACTACAGACTTAGTTGATCATAGTTCACTGGTACAGGCTATTCAAGTTGAGTCTCCTTTGGGTACTCGGGACGAGCAACCTTGTTGTATTCCTGGGGAAGTTAGGGAAATGAGAGGTGTTGGAGATGGTGTTCTTAAAGTCCCGTCTGAAGGAGCATTACATGTAATGCATTCTATTTCACCAGAGAGTATAGAGGGTCTTATGGCACACTCATCTCAATCAAAGACTCTACAACTTGATCGGGATATTTCTTCGGTTGTTATCTCTAATCCATCTGAAATGGATGATCTGGTTTCTCCTATTCTGGAGCTCCCTTCAAACCAAATTGCGGCTCTGTCAGCTGCTATTGTTCTTGTTCCTGAGATCGAAGTTGTTGACACTCTTCCCTCACTGGCGGAGCAAAAGTTACAATCAGTCTTACATATGAGCCCACAGTAACCAACGGACATTTTAGCTCAAAGACATGATATAGCTAACTCTGCTGCAATTGACAATGTTCGGGTATTTACAGATCGACCGGGAATCATCACCAGATCCATGACCAGGTCTAGATCTATGGGTAACATACCTGAAATTCAACATCAATGATGAATTATATCATTTGGAATATTAGAGGCATAGGAAATGATGTCTCTATTGGTCGTGTGAAATTTTTAATCAAAACATATAACATTGATTGTATTGTTTTATTGGAACCAAAAGTTAACATTTGCAAGGTGGAAGGCATTTGTAGAAAGCTGGGTATGTCAAAGGCTATTGCCAATGAGGCTGAAATGGCGCATATTTGGGTACTATGGAAGGATCCATTGGAATTTACAATTTTTTGCTGTGACAATCAGCAGATCACTCTCTTACAGACTAATACTGCCATTTCTGAATTCCACATCTCTCTTGTGTATGCAAAGTGCTCGATCCCTGAGAGGAAGCATTTATGGGATTCTCTGACTAATGTCCATTCTCAGATTTCTGGACCTTGGCTAGTCGCAGGTGACTTTAACTACATTTTGTCTGATGATGAGAAACTAGGTGGCAACCCCCCTAATCTGGTTGGGATGTCTGAATTTAAGGAGTGTATATCCGACTGTGCGTTGATTGATGCTGGTTTTAATGGTTCCAGCTTCACCTGACATAATAATCAGTCTGGTTGTAGAGGTATATGGGCCAGATTGGATAGGGTTTTAATTAATGCTGCTTGGTTGACTTTTTCTCCAGTCTCTGTAGAACACTTATCTAGGGAAGCTTTAGACCATGCTCCCTTGCTTGTCAAGTTGTCCTCTAAGGAAAAAATAAAGAGCAGATTTTGTTTTCAAAAGATGTGGATTTACCTTTCAAAATTCATGGAGGATGTTAAAAAATGTTGGAACACCAGCCCAATTTCTTCTTCTCCCACCACTACTCTCTATCTCAAGCTTAAGTATTTAAGGAACATGCTGAGAGTTTGGAATAAGCAGACTTTTGGCAATGTCCACTCAAATCTTGTTGAGGCTGAAGATGCAGTAATCAAGGCAGAGTTTACCTATGATCTTCAACCTTCGGCTTCCAATTCTGCTGCTCTAGAGCATGCAAAAACTGTGCTCTCTGACAGGCTGATTCAGCAAGAATGTTTTTGGAGACAAAAATCTAGGGTTCGTTGGCTGCTTGAGGGGGATAGAAACACAAAGTTTTTCATGCAACTACCATGGCAAATAGAAGCAAACATTCTATATCTCGGCTAAGAAATTCAGCTGGTGTTCTTACTTCGGATCTGGAAGAAATGAAGTCTATAGCTGTATCCCATTTCCATAAAGCATTTACATCACAAGACCACTACATAGATGATCATTTTCTGGACTGTATACCACAGCTGGTGAATCAACATGATAATGATATTTTATGCTCTGTCCCCACTGAATCTGAGATCCATGAAGCAGTTCTTAAGCTCTCTCCAGATAGTGCCCCGGGTCCTGATGGTTTTACAGGTGCTTTCTTCCACAAAGCATGGGACTTAGTTGGCAGTTCTGTTGTTAGTGCAGTACAAGAATTCTTCACCTCCCGACAAGGTCTGCCTAGAAGTGCTACCTCAACTTTGATTGCTTTAATACCTAAAAGGCAGAATGTGACTGATATTGCAGACTATAGGCCTATAAGTCTCTGTAATTATTTCTACAAAATCATTTCCTCTGTCATTAATATCAGATTAGCCACCATCCTACCTAAGATTATCTCACTAGAACAATCTGCTTTTGTGAAAGGGAGAAATATTGTTGAGAACATAGCTCTTGCTCAAGAAATGACTAATGATCTGGGTAAGAAAACAAGGGGTTCTAATGTCATGATAAAGCTTGATATGGCTAAGGCTTATGACCGTTTGGAGTGGGATTTCCTGTTTGCTATTTTACATAGATTTGGATTTAGCAACCAATTCATTTGTCTAGTAGAAAAATTAGTTAACAACTGCTGGTTCTCTATTCTATTAAATGGGGAAGCTACAGGTTTCTTCAAGTCTTCTAGAGGTGTCCGATAGGGAGACCCTATTGCACCTTCTTTATTTATCATTGCAGAGAAAGCCTTGAGCAGATCACTGAAGGCAGCATATTATAGTGGCAGGGTGGAGTGGTTTTCAGGTCCAAGAGGTTGCCCTAAAATCTCACATCTCCTATTTGCGGATGACACACTGATATTTAGTAAAGGCAACAGTCGTTCTGTTAGGAACCTGATGACTATTCTCAGTGACTATGAAAAGGCTTCAGGACAGCAGATCAATGTTGCTAAAAGTGGGTTCTTTATCCATCCCAAGGGTAGTTGTAATGTGGCCAAGAGAATCAAAGAAAACACTGGTTATATTCAGCACTCTTTCCCGCACAAATATCTGGGATTTCCACTGATTCAGGGCAGATCCAAGAAGGTTCACTTTGTTGGCATTATTAACTCCATTCAAAAAAGGATTACTGGATGGAAAGCTAGTCTTCTTTCTCAAGGAGCTAAGTTGATTTTAATCAAGCATGTATTAACTTCATTGCCCATTTACACCTTATCCTCTTCACCTTTGTACAGTGGGACTCATCATAAGTTAGAGCAGTCATTGGCCAATTTTTTTTGGGGATCTTCAACTTATGGTCAAAAAAGACATTGGAGATCTTGGCAGTCTATTTGTAAGCCCATTCCCCATGGTGGGCTTGGTATCTTGTCTTTAAGACACATGGAAATAGCTCTGAGGGTAAAGATGCTATGGCAGGCTCTGCATTCTACATCATTGTGGGCAGAGTTTTTTAGAGGTAAATATATTCGGAATGCCCTCCTAACTGATGTCCAGTTTAATAACATGGGAGGGCTAGCCAAAAGGAGTTGGAGAAAGGCAAGAGACTTGATTCTTCAACACAAAAGGGTTGTTATTGGTGATGGTAGTCGCACTAACTTCTGGTTTGATAAATGGTTAGGAAACTTAACTTTGGCTGACCTGGTCCCTGCTCACTGTATTCCGAACTCTATGACTACTGTCAAGGAATTTTTATTGCACCCATCAACCGAAGAACTGGCTGTGCAAAACAGGGAGTTTCCTACTAATATCAACAATGCCTTAAGGAATATCTCTCTTATTCAGGAACAAGATCAAGAATTCTGGAGTTTATCCTCGTCTGGGAAATGCAATGTTCAGTCCACTTACAAACTTATGTGCAGTAGTTCTAGCATTCAAAATAATGTTCCTTGGGCCCGGATTTGGTCTAGCTGGTTAACCACCAAGCTGTCAGTGCACTTATGGAAAATTCTTCACAATTGTCTTCCCATTGATTCTAATATCAAACGAATTGGTATTCCTTTATGCTCTAAATGTTTCTGCTGCTCACAGTCAAAGGAGGAAGACTTATGTCATCTATTTCTCACCAGTGAAACTGCTACTCAGATATGGGCTCATTTTAGAATTATGGGTTTACCATTATCTGGTAATTCAGTAACTTGTTTCATCTTCAATGCTATTAGCAGCATCCAGCAAAAAACCTTGTTCGGACTTTTCACTCTAGCTGTCCTCGGATATGGCATGTGGGAAATCTGGAAGACTAGAAATTGTGCCAAATATGATGGTAAACATATCTCTAAGCATGGTCTTATTCACAGAATTTCATACAAGGTCAAGCAAATTTGCGGGATTGCTGATCTCAAGGAACCTCTCAACAGCAAAAGAAAAATCTTGGAGAACTTTGGGATTCATAATATCAAATCAGGTCGACAGCAGATCAAACTCATTAAATGGGTATGTCCTCCTTGGCCATTCCTAAAGCTAAACACAGATGGGGCATCTAAGAAAGGCGGGGAATCCGGGGGTGGTGGAGTCATCCGAGACCACAAGGGGAATGTTCTTCTTGCATTTTCACATTTCTATGGTAAGACCAACAGTTTAGTGGCTGAAGCCTGGGCGCTTCTTGATGGGGTTAAATATTTGCATACTCTGGATAACAAGCCTGCTATCATTGAATGTGATTCTCAATCTCTAGTCCAGATCATTAGAAGACACATTCAATGCCCTTGGTCTATCATCATCTATGTTCGAGAAATATGGAGCAGTTTTTCACAGTTGGATACCATTCATCATATATACAGAGAAGGCAATTCTGTGGCGGATTCCTTAGCTTCCCTGGCTTGTTCTATGAAATGTAATTCCTTTTTTTCATCCCATGAGCTTCCTTCCAATATTAAAGGTGCAGCTCGTTTAGATAAGCTAGGCATGCCTGGCTTACGTTTGATGTAACTCTTATTCTTTTACAATGCTAATAAAATTTGCCTCCTAGAGATTGATGGTGGAGTGGCTTACCCCTGGCTAGGGGTGCACTCTCCCACCTTTCCCTAGGTAGGGTTTTTCTTGATTAAAAAAATAGTATCACTTATGACAATCTGGAGATTCAGAAGGATATGACGTTCGAGCAAACGCCAATAAAGATTCTGGAACTAGAAGTGCGTCAACTACGAAATAAAGTTATTCCTATGGTCAAGATTCAATGGAAGAAAACGTGGCCATATGAAGCAACTTGGGAAACCGAAGCAGCCATGCGGAAAAGATTTCCAGAATTATTTAACTGTAAGTACACTCTCCGAAATCCATACATTGAATTTGGGGACTAAATTCTTCTAAGTGGGGGAGGGTGTAGTGCCCCAGAATGTATATATATAAATTTTGAATTTTAAAATAAGTTTCTAGAAATTATAAAGGCTAAATAAATTAATGAAGAGGTTATTGGATTAATAAGTCATTATAAGGCTCAATTAGGCTAATTAGTTAACCTAGCCTATCTAATTATTATCCAACAGGTTAATGGACCAAGCCCATTAAGTTTGGCCCATATTCTAGAAGCGTAATTAGCTTATTCACGTATTTTAAGGATAAATACTATTTATATAATAATTATGTGGATAAACGAATAAAAGAGTTTGATTAAATTAAAACTCTATATACGTTGAATGTAACGGTCTATCGAGTGACCGCCACAGCCATGTAACGCACCTAGACACGACCGTTACATCCTGCAGATTCCGTAAGGTGAGGAAATTGCAAAGAGATTGGAACTTTAAAATCCTATCTACAAGAGATCGACTTAGGGAAGCTTATAACATTGCTAAGGACTCTTAGAGATTAGGTTCTGGCAGATTAAGGACTCTAGAATCGATCTAATCTCCAAATGTTGAACATGTGTGCAACATGATTAATTTTATGGTTTTGATGATGTATGCCTCTGTAGTCATTAATGAACTATACCTGTATTTGATAGTGTTAATATTCATTCATTTCAGGTCATTATACTTCCAGCGTAAAAGATCAAGAATGACACAAATCTAGGCAACTGGATACACAGATATCAAGGCATATGACAATATTGGAGGCACGGAAATCTAGCATGTTTCAAGCATAAAAATCAAGTTGAATGGCATCACACATAAGGTCATTGCTTATTCCTCATATGGTCAGTGCATATCTTGCCTTATGGATGGTTCAAGGTCGGTGCAACTTCTTGATAGCATGCTACAAGATAATCCAAGGAATGGAGTGGAGATGGCAAATGTGAAAGCTCAATGTTGCGCCCTCGCACGCGGATCGACCTTGCGGGGGTTTCCGGGGGTAGAGCCCCCGAAACAAAAAGTTGATTATAGGAGCGATATAATCAACAGAAATCTTCAAGACTGTCAAGGTTGATGCCACAGATGAGAACGGGCTACTAAAGGACTCAAGCGAATGAGCTAAGAAGGTTAACGGACCGACCCGGGAAAACCCGGGGTCTGCCCAGCTGGCGGTCGACCGCTAGCACAGGGGCGGTCGACCGCCCTAGCCAGAAGTTCCCAGTCTGCACCTCTCTCAGTGGCGGTCGACCGCCAGCCCAGTAACGGTCAACCGGAAATCTCAGGAAACATCCGTCTACAGCGTTTCTCAGTAGAGGTTGACCGCCAGAAGCCACAGGTCGACCGCCAGCCCCGAGCCAACCAATGTTGACTTTGTTTTCCACTTCGAGAAACGCCATTCCCCATGGATTTCTTTAATCCAAAAGTCACCTAATCACCCACAAAATGTGGATCTGGTCTGAGATGTGTTTATTGACCATCCAAAGAGATATAAAACTAACACAAGAGGGTTAGAAACCCTAATTGATCATTTGGAGCAAAGAGAGATGAATAGAGGCTAGAGGATCTCCAAGGAAGAAGAGGTACTGTAGCCGTTAATAGTACTCCGTGTAGAAGTTCTACATCCAATCCAAGGGATTCAAGCATACATCTGAAGCCCTCAATCTCCAAAGAAGAAAAGCAAGCAAACTCACAAAGGAGATCAAAAGGAAGATCAAAGCTACATCCAAACCTCTTCATCAACTCAAGGGAAGATCAAAGCTACATCCAATATTCTTCTTCATCAACTCAAGGAGATTCAAAGAAAAGATCAAGCTACATCCTATATCTTCTCCATCAACTCAAAAGGATCAAAGGAAGATCAAAGCAACAGATTCAAGATCCAATAATCTCAGACATGATCTACTTTATTCTAGCATATCTCCATATCTTGTTTGAGCATTTTCATCTTGTTCTATTTTCATTTCAATCAATCTATTGAAACTGAAGATCGTCCCTACCGGTGGTTAGTAGGAAGGCAATCGAAAGTTCTCCGATCTGCGGTATAGTCGTCCCTGCCGGCTTTGTGTGTAGGAAGACAGAAAGAGGATTTTCTCTGTTCTGTGGTTTGGGGTGTGTCCCCGGTCAAGCTGTGAGTCAGCAGGAAAGCCTCACCGGGTTTTGGTGATGGGTGGACGTAGGTTGCAGGGTTGCAACCGAACCACCTTAAAAATCCCCGTGTTGTGGGTTGTTCATCGTGTGCGATTGCTCTATATCTTCTACCCCCATTCACAGGTTCGTGTGCTTCCATACTTGGTTATCTTGTTTACACACTCAAGCACTCAAATTTGCACTTTCGATTTTATCTGTGATTTATTTGGGCTTAGTACTTTGACTGCATCCCTTGGGCGGCCTGTTGCACCCTTGCACACAGGCGCCAAGGTGAAAGTATTGCTAAGTGATTCCCTTGCTTAGACTCGCATGCACCTTGGTTGATCATCACTACATTCACACGCACGCACGGTTGTTGCAAGCTATTTCATGCTCTAGTATTATGCTTTATGATCCCTGCACTACAAGGCTTGTATCTCTCAAAGAACACAAATGTGCTTAAAGAAGAGTTGACGCTTCATCGCTTGTAATCCAAGTCTTTTCATTTGAGCCACTCTACTTAATTCCACTGCGCATTGTGTCTAAGTGATTCATTCACTTTATAGGAGTGGTTCATGCTTCCGATTGCTAAGAGTTTTTAAATAGACCAAAGCTTTTGAAAGGATCTATTCAACCCCCCCTTCTTGATCCCTTTGCACCTCGTGGGACCCAACACCTTCGCCTACTTCAAGGCCAGGCCTTACCGGCACCTCGTCAGTGTCTCCGAGGCTGCGTCCAACCTCAAGGGTTGGGCGGAGCGCTTTGTCAATATCACCAGGGCGGGTGCTCACGGTCCCTGGAGGTTCACGGGTTCCCGTCTTCAATGGGCTGATAGGCGGCCCTCGGCGACGGCTGTCACGCCCCGATGTGAAATATCAGAACATAGCAGTTATATACATTCATGATAAACAGAGCAATAACGATATTTAAAAGACAAAAATGCGATAGAAAAGGAATTAATCCAAAGAAACCAACTTCTTTAAAAATAGAAGAAATATCAATGTTTCCACACCTACACTTCCTTAAGTCACGACTCAATAAAGGGAGAATTACAACTCTATTCGACTGGTTGAACTGACAACATAACTATGCGACCACATAAACTAACACCACTTAGGTCCATGCCTGCCAGGGTTCACTCCGGTCTTTATTCTTGCCCATCCCCGTTCATTTGCGTTTCATCACCAGAACTACCTGAAAAGGGGGAAACTGGGTGAGCGAACGCTCAGTAGGCAATAGTAGGCAAGTTTACCTAGTTAACCAAATTAAATAACTGTCATGCATGTGAAACTAAGACGATAACAAGTTAACATAAGAACTGATGGAAACGAAACTTAATAGATTGAATTCAATCGAGATATATCAATTTCCAAGAAATTGGCCGATCAAAATCGCAAGCAAGTCATATCAAGACAAATTCCACGTAGGAAAATTGTATAGAGAAAAGAGATGAATGTCATAGACACACACTAGTCATGCACTCGGTGCAATGCCTCACCATGTCATTACAACTCCCCGGGGCACTAGTACTTTTCGGGCGCTCTTCCCAGGACCAGACCGGGCCCTTATGATGCATTGGCATTGATTTGGTGGATCCAAGATCCCAAGTAATATCTAGACATTCATTGGAATCGGCCAAGAATTCAAAGATTAAGCTATGCAACTTAATCTCTAAGATTAAGTAAGTTTTCAATAATGCAATGGAAAATCCATAAGCATATCTTGGCTCGGCTTACCAGAACACACAAGAAACACGTAAAACAAGCTTCCGACTGAGTTGCGGTAGAACCTTGTAACACCCGGAAATATTAAAATATAAATGAATAAATTTAAGAAATTAAAAGAATGCCTTTAACTATTCAACTCATATTCTAAACAAATAAACACTTTAGAAGATGTCAAATTATATTTTAATAATTTAGGAAAAATTATCTTTTCTTTGAAATAAATAAGGGTCTCTAGATGAGGTACCGAAGGATAAACATAATGAAGGAAGTGAGATCAAAAAAATAACTAATTGACAAAATAATGAATCAACAAATAATTCAATATGCTATCTAAAGGTGTATGATATATATATATATATATTTAACTATCACTAGATGACATATATATATATATATATATATATATATATCAATTCTAAATAACATGAATAGTTGTCTATGTTAATGGAACAGTGTAAGACTATAACTAATTTTAAGCAAGATACTACAGATTATATCAAATTTCAAGAAGTAATCAACATAGAATTTATTGGGATGTTAGACAGTCAAGTTCGTATGTTAGATTAGATCTTTTAGGCTTGTCAGATTTAACATGCTTTAAACGGCCTTCTATCTTCCTTAACTTCTTTTAACAGGAAACAACATGTGCTATTAAATATAAAATTCTATCAACATTTTTTTAAATTTCTCGGTGATTGTTTCACGGTTATGCATAAAATTGGTTAAAATTTAATTGTAGTTGACCTTCTAAAATATCAGAGTCCAATATATCTATTTTATATATATATCAACCTTCCTTGTCTAATTAAGGCAAGGTCACGTGAATGTTTACTACCTTAGGTGTTGACACAAGGTGTCGACACCTACCATAAGTGTTGACACCAAGTGTCAATAGTGTCACTTTTATTGAAAAAAAATTTATGAAATAAAGTATATGTAAAATAAGAGAAAAATGTAAGGATCCTAGCCATGAAATTTCATACACTGATTCCATCAATTTTTAAAGATCAAAATCTTTGAAGTTAAAAACCGAGTTTCGGGTTGAATTTTATTCTAGCATATTTTTAATAAAATAAAATTATGAAAATTATCAAAAAAATCTGGGGATCATAAAAATATACAATTTACTATTTTTATTAACATGGTTCATTAGATTTAAATTTCTAAATGATGTAACGTTGTTAACACGTGGCATACACGACCCTCTCCAAGCTGTTACTTCTTCCAGACAACCCATTAGTTGGCATCCCATTATCCCCTATCCTTTCAGACACAGACAGCCTGTTTGAGTTGGCATCGCACAATGGATGCTATTATCTCGGATCTGGTTTTCCCCTTGTCTACCTAAAATCCTAAAACCCCTATATTACACCCTTCTATTGAGGCAGATCATCCACGTTAGTTCAAAGACTTGCTGCAGAGGAGAAGGAGCATTCTCTGAAGCTGCAGAGGTTGCAGAGGAGGGAAGAAAGCTGTCCTTTTCTGTTACCCGTACCTAGTTATCTTCACAGAGGTAGGTGTTCTCAGGCTTTTAACCAAACATTAGCTAGTCTAAGATAGTTAATCTAGGATTAAAAAAAATATAGTATTAGCTCATCTCCATGTGATGTTCCATGTGATAAACCATGTTTACAACAATTTCTATCATGCTTTCACATAGATCAAGTAAATATTAGCTAATCTGTTAGAATATATTAGCTAGTAAGTTAGATCACCTAATCTAATCGCATGATGAGCTAAATCTTCACATTACTTGTGTTACAGACATGTTTTACGCTAAATGATTACACCATATTCTAGATAGACCATGTTTAAGTAAATGGGTTGGTAGGTATTCTCAAGCTTTAATCTAATCAGCAGCTAATCTAGCAGAGCTAATCTAGGATAAAATAAGTATTAGTAGTATTAGCCTCATCCCCACCCGATATATTATGCTAATCTGTTAAATAAATTTGCTAGCCTAATCTAATTACATGTTTATATAATTAACTTTATCATATTTTACCTAATATATTAGTTAATCTGTCAAATAATCTATTAGCCTAATCTAACTACAAGCTAAACCTCCATGTCGACACCTACAAACCCAAGTGTCGACACCTACACACAAGTGTGGACACCCAGGGAACAACCTAAGTGTCGACACTAGGTGTTGACACAAGTGTCAACACCTAAGGTGTCGACACTTGTGTCAACACCAGCAAGTGTCAACACTAGTGTGTAGAATGGGTGGAATAGATAGAAGAACACATGGAAAATTATAATGAGAATAGGGTGAGTTAGGAAGAGAAATAACTTTAAAACCAGACAAAATTAGAAGAAGTGACAGAAGATAAAGTTAAAGATCTGAGAGTTCGGAAGAAGTTTTATGAAGAGTTCAGAGACATAAAATGAGAGGAAGATGGTGAAAAATATGAAACACTGACATCTATCGGTGCGGATGAACAGAAAACTCGTAAAAGATAGAACCGTGGGAAAATAAAAATAACTTAAAAACAGTGAAGAATCAGAGGAAGTGGTAGAAGAAGAAAATTTATATCTACAAGAGCGGAACAACTTTTATGAAGAACGTAGAAAGAAAAAAGGATTGGAAGGGCTTCAAAATGGAGGAATAATATAAGATATCAACTCGGATGAATAGTAACGTGCCAGGATAGAACTTAGAACAATGTGCAATAACTTAAAAACGAAGAGGAATTAGAGGAAATAATAAAAAGAGAAAATGTATAGAACTTAAATATGAATAACTTTGAAGAAGACAATAAATTTAAATGAAGATCATATAAGCATGTAAATGAGTAAACAAGACTAAAATACTAAAAAACATAAAGTAACAGTGAATGAAATTGAAACCTGAAGGGGGTCTCCTGCCCCTCTCTCTCTCCTTGTTTCTTCAATAACACCAAAAACTCACAAACTCTCTCACAAAAACTAATAACAGCAAAAGAACTAAAAATGTATTACAAAGCTATTTACAAAACTAAAAATGAAGATCATGGCAGCCCCTAGGACGCCTTCTAACAGAAGGTGGCAGCCCAGGGCACCAATTTCAAGAAGATGGCAGCCCCCTGGGTGCCAATTTCAAGAAGATGGCAATAACCTGGGTGCCTATTAAACAGACCCCGAGTTTTATTTTTTCGAGACCATGAAACCCCGAATGATGCGCCTGGTTTCTGGACGCCATTCACCGATAAATGGCAACCTGAGAGGCGCCATTTAACCCCTGATTGGGTTTCCTAAACCCTATATAGTTCACAGGAAGGGCACCCCATTGTGAGGATGTCATTTCTGAACATGTCAGGTAGCCTACAAGGCACCAATCTCACCTAGTTTTCTTCCATGTATCAAACGTTGCTGGTTTTTACTCCTAGTTCATCCCTACATAACGATACGCCTTGGATTCTGTTCTATAATCCACCTTATATATATCCTACCTGGTCAACCCTTGAAATTCCGTATTGGCTATAAATGAGAGTGGATGTCGACAAACATGACCAATACTGTGCATATAGGGCCCGGTCTGGTCCTGGGAGGAGCACCCGAAGGTACTTGTGCCCATGGGAGTTTATTGACCACGGTGTTTGGTATTGCACCAGAGTACTTGCTTGCTAGACTTAAGGCATTCCACTCATTCTCGTGATATTACTTGATTGATTGACTTGAGACCCGTAGAAGGGTAAAAGTGTTTACTTGAATGAATTGATAAATAGCCAATTCCAGTTATACATGCTTGAAATTACTTCGCTTACTATTGCTTGATTGACATGTTGTTATTCCAGTTATTACTCCTCAGTTATCACTTGCTTCATATCATTTGCTATCACTTGCTACTGTTGCTTGAAAATGTGAAATCTATATGCTCTCACTTTCTACTCTTGTCGATCTTACGATTCCTTGATATCTATCTGTCTGCATGCATAGATTACCTACATTAAATGAACTTGTAATTCACTTAAAGCATGTTAGAACTTGAGATGTAAATCCTACTGAGCGATTTGCTCATCTAGTTGTTTTCTAACCTTTTTAGGTAGTTTGGATATCGGCCAGAACACGGAAGGGGATGAGTCCGAGTGATGAGTGTATGAATGGAGTCATCAATTGTCATGTTGTGTTATTGTAATTCCACTATTTTATGTTAAATTGTAATCCCTACGTATGTCAGTTGTTGTCCAGTTATGTCATTTGTATTTCCTTTGATTAAAACTAATAAAGGAGTGAGGACTAGTAGTTGATTCTACGAATTTGACATTTTGGTTAGTTGTAATAATCGATAGCTCGAACTATTTATGTTATTTTCAAGTCTAGGCTTAGTAATTTGCTTAGTCATTTGCGCACTCTTTAAATTGTCTAAGGAAGACCTCCACTAATTAGCTAGATCTCTGTGGTTCTATATAAAGGACTGTCGTGCCACGGGTAAGCTTCCGCGCTCGAGACGTGCCATCTTTCTTGGTATCAGAGCCTAGGATTTCAATTTCCTAGGTAAAAACCTGAGTCCAAAGATAGAAATGTCTAATAGAATTTTCTAAGGATAGGTTTAGATCTTACCTGGTGAGATGGGTAAAGCCAAGGGTTAAGTTTAACAATGACAATTGACCCCATAATAATGAAACTCAATATTTATTACACCTTAATTCTTTTGTAGGATTATGGTCGCTGAAAGAGCACAATGGCGCGAGATGCAGCGCACTGTGCAAGGACTTACGTAGGCGCTACAGCAAGTGGCGCAAGGCGGTGCTGGCAGTGCTCACCGTGGAGCTGGTGACCTTCACCGGGATTTTCGTAACATGAACCCACCAAGATTCACGGGTTCGATGGACCCCGATGATGCCGAGAATTGGCTGAAGGAAATTGAGAGGATCTTCTGTGTAATGCAATGCACAGATACAGAGAAGGTTCTATTGGCTACGTTCCAACTGGAACGGGATGCTCGATGTTGGTGGGAATCTGTAGAAGTAACACTGCCCGACAACCATGTCACTTGGGCGGAGTTTGTTGAACACTACAATAGAAAGTATTTTTCTGACCGTGTTCAAGAGAAGAAGGCCGCGAAATTTGCCGCATTAAAGCAACGGAGCCTGAAGGTGGCCGAATATGAGGCCCAATTCTTAAGACTTTCCCGTTATGCACCCCACTTGGTGTGTACGGAAAAGATGAAAGCAAGGAGATTCCTCAACGGGCTACGGCCCCAATATATTACACAGCTTGCGCCAATGGACATCCAAGTCTATTCGGAAATGGTTCGGCGTGCTCAATTGCTGGAAGATGCCACTGAATTCTCTGAAATGATTCGAGGCAAGGACAAGAAGGAACCCGTCCCTAGTCCGGGAAACTTCAAACCACCATTTGGCAAGAAGCGATTCTTCAATGGGGGAGAATTTTTCAAAGAGAAGAGGTTCCAGAAAAGCAACAAGCCCTTCTCCACAATCGGTAATAATCCTTCCTCTGCCATCACACCTTCCAAGGAAATCTGCAAGTATTGTGACAAGGCTGGTCATAAGACTGAGGAATGCTGGAGGAAACTGGGAGCGTGTCTCCGATGTGGGAGTCGAGAGCATCGAATCCCCGACTGCCCCTTGATGAAGGAACAAGCCAACAAAGACGAGAAGCGTCTAGTAAAGAAACAAGGCCGTCTACAAGCTCTTCAAGGGACAGAACCCATGGAAGGAGGAATCGTGGAAGGTACATTAACTGTTTGCTCTAAACCTGCTAAAGTTCTATTTGATACTGGAGTAACTCATTCATTTGTTTGGAGTAACTCATTCATTTTTTTCCAAGAGATATACTGCCTCATTTTCTAAAGAACATGAATGGTTAGATTTAGTAATATCTACACCTCTTGGAAACAAGTCTGATATCATGCATCACTACCCAACTTGTGAGGTTATGGTCCAAGGTAACAATCTGCCAGTCGACCTGATATGCCTTGATATGGAGCATTATGATGTCATATTAGGAGCTGACTAGTTATCCACCTACCAAGCAACGGTAGACTGCCGGGATGACAAGATAACTTTTGCGGATTATTCCGAGTTAGTTTATGTTAGCCCTCGAAATAAATCCCCTCTCATCTCAGCTCTTCGAGCTAGCAAACTTGTGAATAAAGGATGTGTGGCTTTCATAGCTTTTGTGACTGCCATGGAAGTCGAGAAGACTGAAATTGAAGACATCCGTGTAATTCGGGACTTTTCAGATGTTTTTCCTGAAGAATTACCTGGTTTACCCCCGGAGAGCGAAGTGTCGTTCACTATCGACATTATTCCTGGTGCCGGTCCTGTGTCTAAGGCACCTTACATAATGTCTCCCGTGTTAGCGCAGCAAGAGTGATATAGAAGGGGGGGATGAATAGATCACTCCAAATTTGTAGAAACTTAGGCGGAAAATAAATTCTACTGCTAACGCACCTCCTTAACTCGTACACAGAGAAATGTAAATGAGAGTGAAGAACTGATCACATGGAAGCAAAGAGACAAGCAGATGAAGAGCGCAGATAACAATAGCAAACCACAGAGGAGGCACTTGGTTTTTAGGTGGTTCGATTGCAGTCCGCAATCTACATCCACCCCTCACTCCAACTAGAGTGAGGATTCCACTAGGCAATGCTAGATCAATGCAGACTCAGTCTGCGAACAACATGCTGCCACACAGCTTGAACACCCAAGGGAAACAAATCCCTCAACCAAGCTCTGCTACGCACAGAACTTGAAACCTGTTCTAGCTCCCAGCTAGAACACAACTGGAGAATCCTCTCCCTTCCTCCACACACCGGAGGGAAACTGTTAATGACAACCTGTCACTAACACCACCAGACATCTCCGATCTCTCTTCCTCTGCAACTCAGAGGGAAACTGGAGTAATACTCCCTTCCTCCACACACCGGAGGGAAACCAATTCAAATCAGAAGGATGAACAAAATGAAACGAAAACAAAGTAGAAACAAAAACCAATGAAGAAGAAATCGGTTCTGAAACCCAATACAAATGTAGCTTCAAATGAAGCAATTCATCAATCCACAACCACTGCTCTCTCTCTCGAACAAACTCCTCTCGGATCTGGAACTCTCTGCTCTTTTTCTTTTCTGGATCGTGCAGACTCTCACCAATGGCTTCTGCTTTTCCTTTTCACGATCAAGCTTCTACTGAAGGACGAAGCTATATATTTATAGCAGATATTGGCGTGTGGCTGCCAGGTTCCCGCCCATGCACTTTTGGCCAGATCATTTGAATTTCGACCACATGGCAGCATCCTGACAAGGTTGCCATCCACGTGTCATGCGCCTGTTGTCTTGGATCACGTGTCAGGTGCCAACCTCGATTCATGTGCCCAATCATCAGCCTGAATCGCCTGTAGACAGACAAAAGTAATGTATATACTTAGTCAGTTCAGGCTATTAACAAGAATGTATGTACTTCAGAAACATCAGCTGAGTAAGTGTGTACAGCGTGAGAGAGTGTACAGACTTACTGAATAAAACGCATGTGAAGGCAGTGTATAGACATATGAACAATTCAAACGAGATGCAGTGTATAGACTTATGAACAATGCAAACGAGATGCAGTGTATAGACTTATGAACAATGCATATGAAGGCAGTGTATAGACATATGAACAATTCAAACGAGATGCAGTGTATAGACTTATGAACAATGCATATGAAGGCAGTGTATAGACATGTGATGAACAATGCAAATGAGCCTTACCAATGTGTAAACTTAACAAAGCTTCAGCCATTGTATAGACTTCACGAAGCCTAAACAGTGTACAGACTTCGAACCTGTGTGAGACTCTTAATAAGAGTGTGAGCAGTGTGTAGACTTGATGCTCAACGGAGATGTATAGACTTCGACAAGCTTTAGCCAATGTATAGACTATGCCAGGGTGAGACGATGCATTAGACACTCGGCTGTACAGACTTGGAAAGTTCTGTAAGAGACGATCGGTTGTTGAACCGATGTACAGACTCTGGATGTGAAGGCAGTCTGTATAGACTTGAATCGCTTGAAGCGATGTACAGACTAGATGAAGCTCAAGCACTGTACAGACTTGTGAAGACTTCAGCGTTGTACAGACTTGGTGAAGCTCAAGTGAATGTATAGACTTGTTGAACCACTGTGGATGTGTGGACTTGAGCGAATGAAGCCGATGTACAGACGTGCCTAAGACGCAGCATGAGACGCTGGCTGAGACGGACGCTGTACACACTTTGAAGAGCAGTTCAATGTATAGACTTGAATGAATGAGGCCAATGTACAGACTTGCCTAAGACGCAGCATGAGACGCTAGCTGAGACGGACGCTGTACAGACTTTGAAGAGCAGTTCAATGTATAGACTTGAACGAATGAGGCCAATGTACAGACTTGCCTAAGACGCAGCATGAGACGCTGGCTGAGACGGACGCTGTACAGACTTTGAAGAGTAGTTTAATGTATAGACTTAAACGAATGAGCAGCATGCAATGTACACACTTAGTGATGTACAGACTTGGCTAGGAAAGCGTAGGGAAATGTTGAGTGTATGGACTTGGCCAAGCGTAGGAACAGATGAGGAGTGTACAGACTTGGCGTTGTATAGACTTGGCTTTGAACGCTTGGGCTGAAGGCAATGTGCAGACTAAGCGATGTATAGACTTTGCCCAAGGAGCCGAATGTATAGACTTTACCACAGTCTAATGTACATACTTTGCAGAAGTGAACGAGCCAATGTGTAGACTTCAAAATAAGCAGTCCAATGTACAGACTTCAAGAATTCTAGACAACGAACGCTGTACATACTTTGCAAACATGACTCTGGGCGATGTATAGACTTACACTATCGGATGTGTAGACTTTATGAGAAAGCAGCACCCAGTGTATAGACGTGAAGTTTGACAATCCAGTGTATAGAGTTGAAGCTTGGAAGGATGTATAGGGTTGAGCTGAACTGACTTTGGCAATGTACAGACTTAGTTGGTCGGGCAGTGTACAGACTTAGAACTTTAGAACCAGTGTGTAGACTTCAGTTAGAAGGTGCCCGATGTACAGACTTGAAGAAGTTATGCCACTGTACAGACTTGAAAGATCAAGCTGGTGTATAGACTTTGGTACCCAGACAAACAATGTACAGATGAGTCGACGCATCAGCAAGGGTGGGTCGACCCACTGCTGTCTATACTAACTGGGCAGAGTGTAGATAGAATCATGATAGCATGCTTATCTGACAACCAAATGAACTGTACTCACTCACATGATGAAACAGCATTAATCTAGAGATAGAAGATTGATTTATAGTGTGAGACATCATCAAAACCATAGGGATGCAACAATCTCCCCCTTTTTGATGATGACAACACTATGAATCAAGCAATATCAAAGTTCAACAAGAAGTTAATACCAGCTGCAACAAGCAGAATAAATTCATGGCATGCTCATGCAAATGTATTAAACATTCCCTACCACACACTCGCATCTCCCCCACAACTCACAAGACTATCTCCCCCACAACTCACAAGACTATCCAAGACTTACTGATATTGCAGAACTTCTCTCCGCCTTTGACATCAGCAAAAAGAACTACATAATGTATGACAGTGCTGGAAACATGAAGAATAAGGGCAGTAACTTCTTAGTGCAGACTGTCACTAGTAGGTCTTAAGAGAATAAGTGAGTTTCTATTCTCAAGAGAAGTTTCTTTATACTCCAGTACACAATAGAGAAGTAGAATGATTGACAAGTTTATCAGCATACAAAGTGGATGATTTAGAGCAGGAGTTCACAAGTATGGCCAGATATAGCTGATCATTCAACTATCCCACAAGACAGCAAGAGACAAACTCAGAGAGGTGATCTCAAGGTATTGAGGACAAGCAATCCATTAGTTGCATAACAACAAGGAATTTTTTGTTGGAGATGATTTTCACGAAGATCAATGAGTAAATTGGTAGTTCACTCCTTTGACATTAGAGAGACACCTTGATTAGAGGCCTGAATCCCCAGTTACTCAGAGTGAGTGCCTCATTACTTCCCCCTTTTTTTTTATTAGGGAACAGAGATAGTAACTGTGGCTTTTGACATGAGGAAACACCTTGATTAGAGGCCAGAGTCCCCAGTTATTCACCAGCAAGCCACCATTGCTCTGTCATGTCTTTTCATTCATTTTAAGCATTTGCCACCTCATGACATGGGAGAAATATTCATTTCATTGATGAAGCTCCCAGTTTCTCAGTGATCAATACAGAACATTTTTGTTCAGTTAAGCCCTTGAGTTAAAGAGATAGAATGATTGAAAATAATACCAAAAGGACTATTTCTTGAATTGAGTCTTGAAGTCTAGATTTCAAGCTGATTGGGTCAGATATCAAGACATACAAGTTTTTGGCCTGAACCAAAATCAATGACAATGTAGGAAGATATACTTTATGCAAATAGTCCAAATCTCTGAAGGAGTACTAATAGGAAAGATTCTAACTGGAGATTAGAGTCACTGACTTATAGACTTAAGAGATAAGTGACACTCTACTGTCCGAGAGAACCACTCTAGATCAGTCATGTAAGACCAGCAAAGTTACACATCTGGACAGCCCCTTTGAATCTGTCAAAGAACTTCTCTTCTCACATCACAACTCAGCTCCCCCTAAGACATAGCATTAGCATTCTTGAAAGCTAACCAGTAAGCATTCTGAACTCCCCCTTAAACCAGCATGAAAGAAGGCTAAACATCAGACAAATACAACTCCCCCTCACAACAAGAACATGTTTCATAATTAAGACAATTTGTATAAGCCTAATTCTCTTCTCAATGTGGTGAATTTTTCATTATCCAGAGGTTTTGTGAATATGTCAGCAATCTGATTATCTGTGCCTACATGAATCAGTTCAAAATTATTCTTAGACACCTCATCTCTTATAAAATGATGTCTTATCTCTATGTGTTTGGTTCGTGAATGCAAAACAGGATTTTTAGCAAGATTGATGGCACTAGTATTATCACAGTAAATTGGTGTGCACCCCAGGTCTACTTGGTAGTCCTGAAGCTGGTGTTTAATCCATATTACTTGTGTTCCACAACTCCCTGCAGCCACATATTCAGCTTCTGCAGTGGAGAGGGCCACAGAATGTTGTTTCTTGGAGCCCCAAGACACTAAACACCCACCCAAGAATTCACAATGGCCACCAGTGCTTTTCCTGTCTAGTTTACAGCCTGCATAATCAGCATCTGTGTATGCGACTAAGTTAAATGTGTGAGATGCAGGAAACCATAAACCAAGAGAATGACTAGCTGACAAATATCTGAAGATTCTTTTAACTGCAGCTAAGTGTAATTCAGTAGGTCTAGACTGATACCTTGCACACATTCCTACACTGAATTGTATATCAGGTCTAGAGACTGTCAAGTAAAGAAGTGATCCAATCATACCTCGATAAAGTTTGGCATTTACTTCTTTACCTGTCTCATCTGCATCCAATGAAGTATTGGTGCCCATGGGTGTAGTAATGTGCTTTAAATTTTCCATGCCAAACCTTTTGAACAGTTCCATTGTGTATTTGGTTTGGTTGATGAAGCACTCATCTTCAAGCTGCTGTACCTGCAATCCAAGAAAATATTTTAGTTCACCAACCAAGCTCATTTCAAATTCAGCAGACATCATGGTAGAAATTTCATCACATAGTTCATGCTTAGTTGATCCAAATACAATGTCATCTACATATACCTGAACTATGATGAGATCTCTGTTTATGCCTTTGGTGAATAAAGTTTGATCAACTTTACCTCTTTTGTAGCCTTTGCTGATCAGAAATTCAGACAATCTTTCATACCAAGCTCTTGGAGCCTGCTTTAGACCATACAAGGCTTTGTTTAACCTGAAAACTTGGTTAGGTTGAGGAGAATATTGAAATCTAGGAGGTTGTTCAACAAAAACTTCTTCTTTAATGACTCCATTTAAAAAAGCACTTTTAACATCCATTTGTTGGAGTTTTATATTCTTTGAGCATGCAAAGGCAAGCAATAATCTTATAGCTTCCATCCTAGCAACAGGTGCATAGGATTCATCAAAGTCTACACCGAATTCCTGACAGTAGCCTTTGGCTACTAGTCTGGCCTTATTCCTCGAGATGATTCCATCTTCATTCATCTTATTTTAGAACACCCACTTGGTTCCTATGATATTTATACCATCTGGTCTTGGGACAAGCTCCCAGACATTATTCCTTTCAAACTGACCTAATTCCTCACTCATAGCATTGACCCAAGCTTGATCAGCTAAGGCCTCTTCTACTGTTTTGGGTTCAATTTATGAGACTAATGCAATTAAGTCATCATTATTCACATTTCTAAAATGAGACCTAGTCCGAAGGGGATCTTCAGGATTGCCTATGACTTTATCTAAAGGATGGTCTTTAAGAAATCTGACATTTGTTGAAGACTCACCTATTTCTCTTTGTCCTTCCTGATTGGGGGAATTTGTTTCTCCACTCGGCTGAGTCTTCTCTTCCTCCTGTTGGTCTTCTAGAAAATCCCCACCTTGATTGGAATTCCTGTCAAGATTTTCAACATTAGAAGCATCTTTCTTTTCACTAAAAAGGATGTGTGGAGACTCTTCCACTTTCTGATCTGATATGTTAAATACCCTATATCCCCTTGACACTTCAGAGTAACCCAAGAATATTCCAGGTGTGCTTTTGACTTCAAACTTGTCTAAATCTTTCTTATCATTGTTATGAATAAAATATTTTGCTCCAAAAATTTTGAAATGAAACAAGTTTGGTTTCTTACCTTTTAGAAGCTCATAGGGTGTTTTCTTGTGTATGGGTCTTACCATGGCCCTGTTGATTATGTAGGTTGCTGTATTGGCCGCTTCTGCCCAAAACCTTCTAGGTAGTTTACTTTCAATCAACATGGTTCAGGCCATCTCCACCACTGTTCTATTTCTTCTCTCCACAATCCCATTTTGTTCAGGTGTCCTGGGAGAAGAAAAACTGTGAGTTAGTCATTCTTTGTCACAAAGATCAGTAAACATGGAGTTTTCAAACTCACCTCCATGGTCAGATTGAATAGTACAAACCTTGTACTTCCCTTCTTGTTTGACCTTATTGAAAAATAGATTAAACTTTTGAAATGCATCACTCTTATTTGCTAAGAAAAATATCCATGAATATCTAGAGAAGTCATCTATGATGACATAGCCAAACCTGTTTCCATTGAGACACTGAGTTCTAGTGGTACCGAAAAGGTCCATATGAAGAAGTTCCATTGGTCTAGAAGACAATGGCCCAGATCTTAATTTGAAGGAATTTCTGGTCTGTTTGCCTAAAGCACATGCATCACATGCTTTTGATATTGAGTTGAATTTAATTCTAGGCATGCCTCTAACTAAATCATGCTGAACCAATTTATTTAAAGTCGAAAAGCTAGCATGACCTAGACGTCTATGCCATTCAAAGGCATCATTTTCAGAATTGGCAGATAAGCAAATAGTAGATTCAGATTTCTCATCTAAGTCTATAATGTAGACATTATTAATCCTGTTGGCTACAAATTTAACCATGTCAGAATTTGTTTCAAGGATTTTGCATGAACTATCATCAAATACAACCCTGTGACCCCTGTCACATAATTGACTAATGCTAATCAGGTTGTGTTGAATCCCTTCCACAAGTAATACTTTTTCAATGGAATTTGTGGAAGACTTACCTACTGTGCCAACTCCAATTATTTTACCTTTGTTCTTTCCTCCAAACTTGACCAGACCCCCTGGCTTCATCTCTATCTTGCTGAACTTGGATCGGTCTCCTATCATATGCCTGGAGCAGCCACTGTCGAGGTACCACTTGTTATCTTCAGCTGCCAGGCCGACCTACACAAATATATCAAGCAGAGTGATTTGGAACCCAAGATGAGTTGGGTCCAAGGACATTGTTCAAATCTCTGATCAAGTGTTTAGGTATCCAGATTTGTTTCAGCATGGTTTTCTCTGGCACCTTCCTTTCTGGTTTATTAAAGTTGAATCCAGCTGAACTGGAGAAATGAGTTCTATTCCATTCATTAGTCTTCCTATTCCTAGGGAATTTCCTGTAGGCTTGTTGATTAGCATATCTTTGACCATGAAAGTTATTTCTCCAATAGGTCCTGTTTGGACCCGTCTGATTGTTGTAATTCCAGCTCTTATTCTGATTTACTTTCTTGGTCCATCTTCCATTTGTGTTCTGGTGAGTGGGCTTAGTGTTATTCTTCATAAAATTCATTCCCATCTTAAATGGTTGTCCAGTACTGGTTTTTATATTTTCTTTAGGACTTTGAATTTCCTTAGAGCTGTTTGAGCTGGATGGTGTGTCCAGCTTTTCTTTTCCCTTCTCTGGGTAGAAGGTGATGGTCTTGAATTGCAAGGGTCTCTTGTTGGTTGGGTCATAGCCTAGACCTTCCTTATTGAAATTGACCCTAGTCCCTAGTATAGCATCTAGGCTAGTCTTTCCTTGGACAAACTTTTCTAAGACTTTCTGTTTGTCTTCCAGCTCCTTTTGAAGAGACTCAGAATTCTTTAGGAGTTCAGCATTTACTTTCTTCACAGCTTCATATTTCTCTGAATTCACTCTAATTTCATTCATGCCTTCTTCAATTTTAGTTTTGAATTCATTGAGCTATTTTTGACTTGAGTTTCTCCCTTGAGCTTATCATTTTCTTTCCTTAGTGAGGTCATTTCTTCTAGTTGCTCTTTTAGCTTTTCATTTTCCTCACAGACTAGAGTTTGTTCTTCAACATTTGTGTTAAATTTTCTTTTCAGAACTCTGTGCTCTTTACTAAGGGAATTAAATTTATCTAACAAATCACCATAAGCATCCTCCCAGTCATCAATTGAGAAATTTTCAAAAATATTTATTACCTCCTCTTCACTGTTTGCCATAAGGCAAATTCCATCTTCATATTCTTCTGAGGAAGCATCTTCGGGGTCTTCTTCTTCCTCACTCCATGTGCAGACCATCGCCTGTGGCTTCTTCTTCTTCTGCACCTTTATATTTTTCTTCTGAAGATAGGGACCCTTCTTCTGGAGGTCTGGGCATTCGCCTTTCATATGTCCCTGTTTGTTACAATTAAAACAAGTCAGTCTCTTAGGATTTCTATCCCTGTAACTAGTAAATTCAGCACTCTTGTTGAAAGAGTGTGGCTTCTTCTTCCTAAAGGTCTTTCCCTTTTTCTTCAGAAATTTTCTGAACTGTCTAGTGAGCATTGTCTGCTCCTCCTGGTCGAGATTTGACAAACCTTCAAGCTCAGACTCGGACTCGGGGCTACTGCTGCTACTCCCACTGTTACTACCCTTGTTGCAGGAAGCTCTTAGAGCTACATTTTTACCCTTCCTCTCACTCCCTTCTCCACCTCCTTGGAAATTCATCTCATAGGTCATAAGAGATCCTATGAGTTCATTCACAGTCAAGACAGTCAAATCTTTTGACTCCTCAATTACAATGGCCTTAGTGTGCCATGCCGGGGATAAAGATCTAAGGATTTTCCTGACAATATCTGCCTCAGCAAGATCCTTCCCTAGCCCTTTAAGAGTATTTGTGATTAAAGACAACCTGGCATACATTTCAGTTATATTCTCCTCTGCATTCATCTTAAACATTTCATACTTAGAAGTGTAGAGGTTTATCTTCGAAGCTTTCACTTGAGCTGTACCTTCATAGATCAATTGCAGCTCATCCCACATTCACTTGGCAGTCTTGTAGGCAGAGATACGGGCATACTCCTCTGGATGAACAGCACACTAGATGATATTCAGCGCCATCCAGTTGAGTGAGGAGAGCTTGACATGGTCATCTGTCCAAGCGTCCTCGTTTGGTGGCAGATCATATGGCCCCACCATGATTACTCTCCACAGTTTATGGCTCTGAGCCCTGATGAACACTTCCATCCTATTCTTCCAAAACAAATAGTTACTACCATCAAAATAAGGAGGGCGACTAATGGATTGACCTTCGGCCATGAAGGTTCTAGGACCACCAGCATTTCCTTGACCGTTCGTCCACATGGCGTAAACCTGCTCTGATACCAATTGTTAGCGCAGCAAGAGTGATATAGAAGAGGGGGATGAATAGATTGTTGGATTTTGTATCTTCCTTAAGTGTTTTGATGATGAGCAACACAATGTTAACTATTGTTATTTTTGATCAGATATCTTGCACTTGAATTATCCATGTTTTACAAGAAAAAGCTGCTAAGAGGTAATACTTCGTGTGTCCGTACTGTTTCTGTACTTCGTGTTGTTTCAGTTGTGTGCTGATGGTCTTCGAGCTGTTTTCTCTGAAGTAGCTCGAGTTGCTTCTGTATGAACCTCGTGCCGTTAGCATTAGTGTTGTTCCTCGAGTCGTTTCATGTCTGGGTTCACTGTTTCATCACGTGTCGTGATAGCCGTGTCTGTCCTTCGTCCTCGTGTTGTTGTTTTTACTTCGTGCACTCTTCTCTAAGTTCAAGCGTTAAATATCTCAAGTCGAGTCTGTCAGTGCTGTCTCCATGTCGTCCACTTCGTGTCGATTT
This sequence comes from Amorphophallus konjac, assembly GCA_022559845.1. Classification (NCBI taxonomy): domain Eukaryota; kingdom Viridiplantae; phylum Streptophyta; class Magnoliopsida; order Alismatales; family Araceae; genus Amorphophallus; species Amorphophallus konjac. Next base: position 134,107,161 of record CM040124.1, on the reverse strand, counting down.
CTGTGTTGGTCTTCGTGTTGTGTCCGTGTCTTTCATATTATTTCAGTAGTTAGGTCTTCGTGTTGTGTTTATGCACTTCGTGTCGTTTCCTTTGTTTCATACTGTTCTCATCTCACTTCGAGTCGTTTCTTTGTATTCTGTCTTCGTGTTGGTTTTTTGCTTTAGACTTCGTGTCGTTCTCACTTTGACCACACTTCGTGTCGATTCTCGTGTTTCATCTTTGTGTTGTTTTCAAACTCGTGTCGGTTTCTATTTCACTTCGTGTTGTGTTTATGTACTACGAGTCATTTCTCTGTCTTCTGTCTTCGTGCTGTTTTCACTTTTCACTTCGTGTCTTTCTCGCCTTGATCACACTTCGTGTTGCTTTCCGTAGACCTCGTGTCTTGCTTGTTTGCAAACACTTCATGTCGGTTTCTGTTGTCAGCTCGTGTCGTTTTCCTTGTTGTGTCTTCGTGTCGCTTTTGTTCTATTACGTGCAGGACTTTGCAGCACCTCGTGTTGCTTTCTGAGCCACCTAGTGTCGTTCTCTGTGTAGTGTGTGTTTCTGTCACCACTATACTTCGTGTCGTTGTTCTCTATAGTGTTAAGCGTTATTAGTATGTATCTCGTGTTGTTCTTTTCTTAACTCGTGTAGTGGTCACGTCGTGTTATTATTATATACCTCATGCAGCTTTGCTTTCTGTGGCCATACAGCGTGTTAATGGTTTCTAATATCATTACAGGTCCGAGGAAGAACATTCCACACTCCTGGGCTGCACGTGATCCGAGACAAGAGGGACCAATCTGCTAAAGGCACGTGGCAGGAAGATTCTGGATCGAGCGTGGGAGGCACACGCGTTTTGTGCCCTATCCACCTGCTGTTGCTGCTATAAATAGAACCCTTCGTCCTCAGATGAAGGTGATCGAAGAAGAGAGGAATAGAAGAAAGAGCAGAAAACAGAGAGTCCTTCGATCCACAGAAAAAGAAAAGAAAGAAGAAAGAATAGCAGAGAGAAAGAGAGAGCAGAAGAGTGATCAGAAGAATTGTTCTGACTTGCGGATCAAATCCGAAGTCTATTGCTCAGTTAGAGCTACATTGTTTCCATTTTCTGGAATTTGATTTCCTTCGATCGTGGTTTTCATTTCTTGTTCTTATCCTTCTTTAACTGTCCTCGTTTGTGTTTCCGATCCTCTGGACTGAGGTCGGGGTCCTCCTGTGAGATTAGGAGAAGGGAGATCTGATCTCCGATTTGCAAGCAGCAGGTGGGCTGCTTGTGGGTTCCCTCCGGGTTTGGAGGAAGAGGGGTCTTCGACCTCTGGTTCACTAGTTGTGGGGTTGCTACTAGTGGGGTTCCCTCTTGGTAAAGAGGAAGAGAGACGTGAGTCTCTGGGTTCTAGTAACTGTGGGTTGCTAGAGGTTCCCTCCGGGTAGGAGGAAGAAGAGAGGTTGTTCTCCTGGGAAGCTGTGTATCAGCTTTTGTTTGGCAAGCTGTGTTGCCCAGCCGTTAGTGAAGCCACACTCGGTTTGAGTGTGGGGTGGATGTAGGTCTGAAGGACCGAACCACCTTAAAATCCTCTGAGTTCTTGTGTGATCGTTTGTGGTGATATTGTGGTGTGCCTTCTATTCTCTCGAGCTATTGTCTGCACTGCATTCTTTTTGATAGTTAGAGTTCGAGATTATTTGCGTTTAGCAAAATACACTGCAGTAATTTTTAATTCTTCGAAAAACAGTGATCTATTCATCCCCTCCCCTTCTAGATCACTTCATACTTTACTTATCAGTTGGTATCAGAGCAGGTTTTTCCCAGAATGTGGTCCAACGGCCAGGGAAACAGATCCACTGGTCCTCGCAGTTTCATAGCTGATGGGCAGTCTATTACCCGTCCCCCCTTCTTTGATGGTAATAATTACTTCTTTTGGAAGAACAGGATGGAAGTCTTTATCAGGGCCCAAAGCCACAAGCTATGGAAAGTTATTACAGATGGTTCATACACCCTTCCACCGAACGAAGATATGTGGACAGAAGATCAGGTTAAACTCTCCGCACTGAATTGGACAGCTCTTAACATCATACAGTGCGCCGTCCACCCGGAAGAGTATTCGAGGATCTCAGCGTGCAAGACTGCAAAGAACATGTGGGATGATTTGCAGTTAATTCATGAGGGCACATCTCAGGTGAAAGCTACCAAGATCAACATGCTCACAACTCAATATGAGTTATTTAAGATGAAGCCAGAGAAGTCGATCACAGAAATGTATGCCAGATTATCTGTGATCATCAACAGTCTGAAAGGCCTTGGAAAAGACATTCAACAAGAAGACATAGTCAGGAAGATTCTTAGGTCTCTAACTCCCATCTGGGATACTAAGGTGACTGTCATAGAGGAATCAAGAGATTTATCCATCATGACAGTAACCCAGCTGATTGGATCTCTCATGACCCATGAAATGAATTTCAAACAAGGAAACGATGGGCATGACAGAAAGGGAAAGAATGTTGCTCTGAAGGTCTCACGACATACTAAGAAGAGCAACAGCAGCAGCAGCAGTGATAGTAGCAGTGAAGGCTCTGATGGATTCTCAGACCTGGACAAGGACGATCAAGCTATGCTCACCAGGCAATTCAGAAAGTTCCTGAGAACTAAAGGAAAATTCTACAGGAAGAAAAAATTTAATGTTGCAAGGAAGTCTCCTGAACGAGAATTTGAGAAGAACCGGTTTGCTAAGAAGATCACTTGCTATCAGTGTCAGAAACCCGGTCACATGAAAAGTGAATGTCCAGAGCTACAAGCTAAGGCTCCAAGACACCAGAAGAAGATGGTGCACAAGAAGAAGAAGGCCATGCTGTGCACATGGAGCGATGAGGAGGAGGACCCAGAAGCCACTTCGTCCAGTGAAGATGAAGAGAAGACTTGCCTCATGGGCGACCATGAGAAAGAGGTAACAAACTTATTTAAGAATTTTACTTTGGATGATTGGGAGGACGCCAATGGCGACCTGTTAAGTAAATATAATTTTTTAACCAAGGAGCACAGAATGCTTAGACGTAAGTTTCATTCTCTTTCTGAGGAACACTCTACTGTTGTCACTGATAGCATGAAAACCAAGGAGATGGCCATTGAGCTAGATCTGGTTAAAGGAGAGAATAGACTGATGGCTGAAAAATATGAGGCAGTTAGAAAAGTTAATCAGGAACTCCAGGACCAATGTAATGAATTTCAGAAGGAGATTGAGGATAAAGAAAAAATGCTTGAGAAGTTTACAGAGGGGAGAAACAACCTGAATGCCCTTCTGGGGTCGAGGGTAAATTTCAATAGGGAGGGATTAGGATACAATCCCACTAGTAAAAAACACTTTGAATTTAAAACTACCACGTTCTGCCCTGCCAAAGGCAAAGAGAAACTGGAAACACCATCCAGTTCCAAATCTGTCTCTACAGTGAAGTTTTTCGACCGGAAAATTCATTCAATCCACTGGTCAGCAACCTAAGTCAGGAAATCCTGAGACAAGAACTGCTCATGTGCAACAGGTGGGGAACAAAGGTTCTCACAAAACCAGTCCTATTGATGTAGCAACCCTGATAAATGAATATTGAAATAAAATTAAAAAAAACATATATATTACAGAAGTAATACAGATAATAAAACAAAGTACAAATAACGCCTCTTAGTAAGGCGTTAATTTAAAAAGAAACGCCTCTATAAACGGCGTGACTAAAGAAAGGACGCCCACACATGTGGTCGTCAACTCTCACGCGACCAAATAGGCAAGTAAAAGAAACGCCCATATCTTGGGCGTGTTTCAAAAACAAGGAACGCCCTTATACAAGACGCTTCTTAAGAAACGACCTGAACAAGGTCGTTAATTTAAGAATCAACGCCCTGACCAAAGGCGTTAATTCCGTTCGTGACCCGTTCGACCCAGAGCTTATCTAGGGAAAGATTAACCTAATCTAGTAAGTGTCTATTAGAGTAAGGACTCTATTAGGGATATATTACCCTCAATCAAACACTACCTTTGTTAGGACTCCAAAATCCTATAAATATACCCGATCGATCCAACCCTAAACCATTTGATCGATCTACTGCTACACGGTAAGTGAAGAACATACGTTCTTCTTAGTTTCTTTTGCCCTTCTGTTTACAGCCGCATGAAGAGTATTGATTATTCTTCTTCTCCTTTAATGCAGGTTAAGGATCAGGTGCTTGTGTAAAGAACGAGGTTACGATTCTTCGTTATTTGTCCTAGCGTCCGGTATGTCTGTGAATATTATTAATCTTCCTTCGTTTCCTCTCCAGGTTGACGGAAGAACGATTGTTCTTCTTCTATTAAGTTGCAGTTGAAGCTTCAAACCCTTTCGTCTCCTTCATCCAGATCATAAGGTAGGATCTTGTTAAGTCTTGTAGCCCAAACTAAATTTATATAATACAAGAAGCATCATGCATATCATGTATTAGTTTTATTATAGTTCCTCGGACGTTGCTGGTATATTTTAAAAGAAACGCCCCTGTCAAGGGCGCTATTTTAAAAGATACGACTCTCACAAGGTCGCTAATTCAAAATTATACGCCTTATATATAGGCGTTAATTTCATGAACAACCGCATGTAATTAATAATTGATCCTGTTTAAAATTCGATAAATATGAAATATCGATTCTAAATATCTTGCATGACTCCACCTGTAAATTCCTACTAATTTTCTTGTCATGACCATGTCTCCTGTCACTTGAAATTTTATTTCCTGGAATATTGTAAATTTCTTGAATTCACGACTTGGACAAAGTCGTTTTTTATATGTTAACGCCCCAGAACAGGGCGTGATTCTGAAAGCTAACGCCTCTTCCTAGGGCGTTTCTCTATTAAAATCCTGAAATATATTTATTCTGTAAAATAGAATTAAACAGTAACGCCCCTTCCCAGGGCGTGTTTTCTATAAATCCTGAAAATTATTTATATTCTGACAGATATGTAAACAATAAGACGCCTTCTGGTGAAGTCGTCAACTCTTGAAGAAACGCCCATGTCCAGGGCGTGTTTTAGATAAATTACTGAATTATTAAAAATTCTGTAAAACAGAAACATATGTAAACGCCCTTCTGTTAGGCGTTACTTACTTGATAAAACGACTTTACCTAAGTCGTTATTTTACTGTAAAACTGATTTTTCATCTGTTTCTGTTAACCGATGGTTTCATATGTTACAATATATATATATCGGCACTATTCTCCACTCCGTGAGTATAGTCCCACGTTTCACGTTGTTTCATCGATCACACTCAACTCTCATTGACATACAAGCTCTCCATTGGACATTCCGTTCCTTTGGACTAGCGAGTTAGTCATAGAGACCTCCGTAAGACTCCTCGTAGCCTTGGATTCCCTCAAGGCCGACTGAGCTGGTTGTACCCTAAAAACCCATTATACGATCTTTGCCATGTCAATCTAAAGAAACATGGTATACCGGCCCTTATGTTTATACAAAGAGTATATCATAAGAAAATTCTTAATGGGATGATGATATCATGCCATATCATGTCGTTCTTGTAAACCTCCATTCTATGATAAGAATGAGGGTATCTTGCTTTGATATACTGTTCATGTGGACCTCAATTCTATATAAAGAATGTCCATACTGATTTGTCATGGTACCTAAGTTAAGGGAACCATATTCTACCTAGTTTTATCGATATCGTGATTATACCGTTATTATCAATCTATGTCCTTTGTCATATTTTTAGACTCTATTCTATTAAAGTTGTCATACATGTCTACAAGCTTGATTATTGAAATTCTATATTGGCTATATAAACAAGAGTGGATGTCAAAAATACATGATAAATGCCTGCGCATATAGGGCCCGATCTGGTCCTGGGAGGAGCACCCGAAAGTACTTGTGCCCATGGGAGTTAAAATGATAAGGTATCTGGCATTATACCGAGTACTTGACTTGCTTGATTGGACATTCCACACACATCTTGTACTTGAATCGTACTTGACTTGACATGAAATGCGTGGCCCGAAAAAGGGTAATTTACTTGCTTGATACATGATAGCCAAAGTTCTTGACATGACTTGTTAAACGTACTTGCTTAAACATCTTGAATACACTTGTTATCTTGTTGAAAGATCATGATTAGTCCATCTTATTTCCTTGATATTATATTTTCTCTATCTTGTCATTTTATGCGAGCATGCATAGCTTTATTGCATTCATGAAAGATGTAATTACTTAAACCCCTTGCTAGTACTTGAGATATAATTTCCTACTGAGCGTTCGCTCATTCCGTTTGTCCCTTTTCTACTTTTCAGGTAAGTCCGACGACGATGGAAGTCAATCGGATGGGAATGGTCAAGAGTGAAGTGATAGAGATTCTACAAGTGTCGTCTAGTCTTCTCTGTAATTTTCTTGAGTCAACTATGTATTCTTTTCCTCTTTTTATTAACAGAGTATTGGATTTGTAATAGTCTATCCATTATGAAATAAAGGATTGGGTTATCTTGCTATTTTGCGCATCTCTGTTTTTGTGTCGAATACACGACCACTCTGATTGACATGATTGATATAAACTCGTCGCGCATCTCCGGGTATCTTCCGCGCTCGGAGCGTGACAGTTTTTGTGGTATCAGAGCCTAAGGTATTCAATTCCTAGGAAAAACCCAAGTCCAAGGATAAGTTGAACCTTTAAACCAGTGAGATTGGGTAGAACCAAGGGTTAGATTTAACATAGTGTACGAGTCTTTAAATACGGTCACGTACTAATATAGTTATTGTAATTGTAGGATAATGGCTGCAGAACGTGCTCAATGGCGCAACATGCAGCGTACCCTTCAAGGGATGACCCAAGTGCTACAACAGGTAGCACAAGGTGGTGCTCCACGAGCTGGAAGCTTACACCAAGCCTTTAAGAACATGAATCCCCCGAAGTTTATGGGATCGACCGATCCGGACGATGCCGAGCATTGGGTTCGGGAAACCGAACGCATATTCCGGGTCATGCAATGCACGGACCAGGACAAAGTTCTTTTAGCTACAATCCAGTTAGAGAAAGATGCTAGATGCTGGTGGGAGTCTATTGAAGCAACCATCGATCCTACTCAAGTAACATGGGAAGAATTTGTGGAATACTTCAATGCTAAATATTTCTCGGACCGAGTCCAAGAAAAGAAGGCTGCAGAATTCGCTGCATTAAAGCAACGATCCTTATCATTAGCAGATTATGAAGCTCAGTTCTCTAGGTTGTCTAGATATGCTAAGCATCTTATTAGCACGGAGAAGATGAAAGCCCGTAGATTTCTTAATGGGCTTAGGCCCCACTATATTACTCAACTGGCGCCTATGGACATCCAAGTTTATTCTGAAATAGTGCGCCAAGCTCAACTACTTGAAGATGCCACGGAACTATCTGATAGGATCCGAGGGAAAGACAAGAAGGAACAAGTCACGGGTTCGGGTTCTTTCAAACCCGATTTCAAGAAGAGGCCCAATAATGGAGGTTCTTCCTCTCAAGACCATAAGTTCAAAAAGGCCAAGCCTTTCTCTATCACAACTACCCCTTTTAATACAGTATGCAAGCATTGTGACAAGGCTGGTCACAAGACTGAAGAATGCTGGAGGAAATTAGGAGCTTGTCTCCGTTGTGGAAGCCGTGAGCATCGGATTCCCGAGTGTCCATTAATGAACGACCAAGCCGGCGATGGTAAACGCCCGGTGACAAAGAATGCTCGTCTTCATGCAATACAGGAGACCGAACCTGAAGAAGAAGGCGGATTAGTGGAAGGTACATTGAAAATTTGTTCCAAATATGCACATGTCTTAATTGATACGGGTGCATCGCATTCTATTATTTCTAAGAAGTTTGCTGACCCATTACCTCTAGAACCGGAATGGATGAAAATAGTGTTGTCTACTCCTCTCGGAAACGAGACGGATATCACGCATCATTACCAAAACTGTGAGGTGTTGGTTCGAGGAAAGAATTTACCTATTGATCTTATCTGCTTAGATCTAAAAGAATATGATGTTATACTACGAGCAGATTGGTTATCTAAGTACCAGGCAACGGTTGATTGTCGTAATAGCAAGATTGTTTTCAAAGAATTTCCAGAACTGACTTATACTAGTCCTATGAGTCGAAGCAAATCCCCTCTTATTTCGGCTCTTCGAGCAAGCAAGCTCGTCAGGAAGGGATATGTATCCTTCCTTGCTTTTGTCATTGTTAAAGAAGCTAAGGAAACCAAGATAGAAGACATTCAGGTAGTGCAAGAATTTCCAGACGTATTTCTAGAAGATTTGCCGGGATTACCCCCTCAAAGAGAAGTGGCCTTCACCATTGACTTAGTCCCTGGTGCTGGTCCTGTTTCAAAGGCACCATATAGAATGTCCCCTGCTGAACTCAAGGAGTTGAAGGAGCAGTTGATGGAACTAATCCGAAAAGGGTTTATTAGACCAAGTACTTCCCCGTGGGGAGCACCAGTCTTATTTGTAAAGAAGAAGGATGGATCTATGAGATTGTGTATCGACTATCGACAGTTGAATCATCTTACTATCAAGAACAAGTATCCACTGCCGAGAATCGATGAATTATTTGATCAGATTTCAGGATCCAAATATTTTTCCAAGATTGATCTCAGGTCGGGATATCATCAGTTAAGAATCAAGGATGATGACATTCACAAGACCGCATTCAGAAGCAGGTATGGCCATTACAAATTTGTTGTTATGCCTTTTGGACTAACAAATGCCCCTGCTGCCTTTATGCAGTTAATGAATAGCATATTCAGGCCTTACTTGGATCAATTCATAGTAGTCTTCATTGATGATATATTGATATATTCCAAGAATAAGGAAGAACATGAAGAACATTTGAGGATTGCATTGCAAGTCTTGAGGACAAATCAATTATATGCTAAACTCAGCAAATGCGAGTTCTAGCTTGAAGAAGTGGCTTTTCTCGGACATGTCATATCAAAAGATGGATTATCAGTAGATCCGTCAAAGGTTGAAGCTGTAAGAAACTGGGAAAGACCCACTAATGCAAGCGAGATCAGAAGTTTCTTAGGTCTTGCAGGATATTATCGGCGATTCATCAAAGATTTCTCTAAGATCGTCGTGCCCCTTACAAGGTTAACTCGCAAGGAGATCCGATATGAATGGAGTGAGGAATGTGAAAGAAGTTTTCAAACTCTCAAAGATCATCTCACTACAGCTCCGGTCTTAGCTCTACCGATAGAAGGAGAGAAATTCGAGGTCTACACAGATGCTTCTGACATTGGCCTCGGATGTGTCCTAATGCAACAAGGAAAGGTCATAGCATACTCTTCACGTCAACTGAAGAAGCATGAGGAGATTTACCCCGTCCATGACTTAGAACTGGCCGCGGTGGTATTTGCCCTAAAGATATGGAGACACTACTTATATGGAGTGCAGTTTACTGTATACTCCGATCACAAGAGTCTTAAATATCTATTCTCACAAAAGGAGCTAAACATGAGACAAAGACGCTGGCTAGAATATCTCAAGGACTTCGACTTCAATATGCAATACCATCCCGGAAAGGGTAATTATGTTGCTGATGCCCTTAGTCGAAAGCCGAGAGCAATGATAGCCAATTGTATGATACAAGAATGGAGGTTACTTGAACAATTCTCCGAGCTCAATATAAGCTTGGACACGGAATCCAAATTTGTTACATTATCTCATGTAAGCATACAGTCAAATTTATTATCTGAGATACAAGCACTTCAGGGTGATGATCCTGTATTAGTGGAAATCAAAGGTAGATTAGAAGGACAATCTGATTTTCAACTAACTTCTGATGGAAGATTGTTGTTCAAAGGTAGAACTTGTATACCCGATTGTCCGGAATTAAAGAAGAAGATCTTAGATGAAGCTCACCGATCAAGGTACACTATTCATCCTGGATCAACTAAAATGTACCAAGATGTAAAGAGGAACTTTTGGTGGCCTAATATGAAAAGAGAAATAGCAGACTATGTAGCACGCTGTCTCACATGCCAACAGGTCAAGGAAGAACACCAAAAGCCTGCTGGAAAACTACATCCTCTAGATATTCCTAAGTGGAAGTGAGAGGATATTGGTATGGACTTCATCATGGGTTTGTCTAAATCTAAAGGAGGACATGATGGAATCTGGGTTATCATTGACCGATTAACTAAATCGGTGCATTTCTTGCCAATAAAAAGCCGATGGTCAATTGATGTGCTAGCTGCACTGTACATCAAGGAAATAGTCAGGATACATGGAATTCCTGTCTCAATCGTGTCTGACAGAGATCCCCGTTTTACTTCTCATTTTTCGAAGGGATTACAACATTCATTGGGAACAAGACTTAACTTTAGTATAGCTTTCCACCCACAAACGGATGGTCAGACCGAGAGAGCTAATCAAGTTGTTGAAGATATGCTTAGAGCATGCATCATTGACTTTGGAGGAAGCTGGCATGATCACTTGCCATTAATTAAATTTGCATATAACAACAGCTACCAAGCTAGTATCCAAATGGCACCTTTCGAAGCCTTATATGGAAGGAGTTGCCGATCACCCTTATGCTGGAACGAAGTTGGAGAAAAACAACTATTAGGTCCAGACATGGTAAGGGATACAACTGAGAAGATACAAGTAATCAGAGAAAGATTGTAAGTTGCTCAGACGAGACAAAAGGCTTATGCTGATACAAGAAGGAGAGATCTTGAATTCCAAATCGGAGATCATGTATTTCTCAAGATATCGCCTGGACGTGGCATACGAAGATTTGGTGTTAAGGGCAAGCTTACGCCAAGATTCATCGGACCATTTGAGGTACTTGAAAGAGTTGGCGAGGTTGCTTATCGCATCGCGTTACCTCCTCAATTGTCCGACGTGCATAATGTGTTTCACATATCTATGTTGAAGAAGTATGTGCACGACCCATCTCATATTATTGAACATGGAGATCTGGTGATCCAGAAAGATCTCACCTATGAACAGAAGCCTATGAAGATCTTAGATCGAGAAATACGAGCTCTAAGGAATAAGGTTATTCCCATGCTCAAGGTGCAATGGAATAAGAATCCTGAACACGAAGCGACATGGGAGACCGAGGAATCTATGAAGAAACGATTTCCCGAGTTATTCTAAGAGGTATATGTTCTACACTCTCCACGTGTATAATTATATATATTGAATTTGGGGACCAAATTCTTTTTAAGTGGGGGAGGGTGTAGCAACCCTGATAAATGAATATTGAAATAAAATTAAAAAATATATATATATTACAGAAGTAATACAGATAATAAAACAAAGTACAAATAACGCCTCTTAGTAAGGCGTTAATTTAAAAAGAAACGCCTCTATAAACGGCGTGACTAAAGAAAGGATACCCACACATGTGGTCGTCAACTCTCACGCGACCAAATAGGCAAGTAAAAGAAACGCCCATATCTTGGGCATGTTTCAAAAACAAGGAACGCCCTTATACAAGACGCTTCTTAAGAAACGACCTGAACAAGGTCGTTAATTTAAGAATCAACGCCCTGACCAAAGGCGTTAATTCCGTTCGTGACCCGTTCGACCCAGAGCTTATCCAGGGAAAGATTAACCTAATCTAGTAAGTGTCTATTAGAGTAAGGACTCTATTAGGGATATATTACCCTCAATCAAACACTACCTTTGTTAGGACTCTAAAATCCTATAAATATACCTGATCGATCCAACCCTAAACCATTTGATCGATCTACTGCTACACGGTAAGTGAAGAACATACGTTCTTCTTAGTTTCTTTTGCCCTTCTGTTTACAGCCGCATGAAGAGTATTGATTATTCTTCTTCTCCTTTAATGCAGGTTAAGGATCAGGTGCTTGTGTAAAGAACGAGGTTATGATTCTTCGTTATTTGTCCTAGCTTCTGGTATGTCTGTGAAGATTATTAATCTTCCTTCGTTTCCTCTCCAGGTTGACGGAAGAACGATTGTTCTTCTTCTATTAAGTTGCAGTTGAAGCTTCAAACCCTTTCGTCTCCTTCATCCAGATCATAAGGTAGGATCTTCTCAAGTCTTGTAGCCCAAACTAAATTTATATAATACAAGAAGCATCATGCATATCATGTATTAGTTTTATTATAGTTCCTCGGATGTTGCTGGTATATTTTAAAAGAAACGCCCCTGTCAAGGGCGCTATTTTAAAAGATACGACCCTTACAAGGTCGCTAATTCAAAATTATACGCCTTATATATAGGCGTTAATTTCATGAACAACCGCATGTAATTAATAATTGATCCTGTTTAAAATTTGATAAATATGAAATATCGATTCTAAATATCTTGCATGACTCCACCTGTAAATTCCTACTAATTTTCTTGTCATGACCATGTCTCCTGTCACTTGAAATTTTATTTCCTGGAATATTGTAAATTTCTTGAATTCACGACTTGGACAAAGTCGTTTTTTATATGTTAACGCCCCAGAACAGGGCGTGATTCTGAAAGCTAACGCCTATTCCTAGGGCGTTTCTCTGTTAAAATCCTGAAATATATTTATTCTGTAAAATAGAATTAAACAGTAACGCCCCTTCCCAGGGCGTGTTTTCTATAAATCCTGAAAATTATTTATATTCTGATAGATATGTAAACAATAAGACGCCTTCTGGTGAAGTCGTCAACTCTTGAAGAAACGCCCCTGTCTAGGGCATGTTTTAGATAAATTACTGAATTATTAAAAATTCTACAAAACGGAAACATATGTAAACGCCCTTCTGTTAGGCGTTACTTACTTGATAAAACGACTTTACCTAAGTCGTTATTTTACTGTAAAACTGATTTTTCATCTGTTTCTGTTAACCAATGGTTTCATATGTTACAATATATATATATCGGCACTATTCTCCACTCCGTGAGTATAGTCCCACGTTTCACGTTGTTTCATCGATCACATTCAACTCTCATTGACATACAAGCTCTCCATTGGACATTCCGTTCCTTTGGACTAGCGAGTTAGTCATAGAGACCTCCGTAAGACTCCTCGTAGCCTTGGATTCCCTCAAGGCCGACTGAGCTGGTTGTACTCTAAAAACCCATTATACGATCTTTGCCATGTCAATCTAAAGAAACATGGTATACCGGCCCTTATGTTTATACAAAGAGTATATCATAAGAAAATTCTTAATGGGATGATGATATCATGCCATATCATGTCGTTCTTGTAAACCTCCATTCTATGATAAGAATGAGGGTATCTTGCTTTGATATACTGTTCATGTGGACCTCAATTCTATATAAAGAATGTCCATACTGATTTGTCATGGTACCTAAGTTAAGGGAACCATATTCTACCTAGTTTTATCGATATCGTGATTATACCGTTATTATCAATCTATGTCCTTTGTCATATTTTTGGACTCTATTCTATCAAAGTTGTCATACATGTCTACAAGCTTGATTATTGAAATTCTATATTGGCTATATAAACAAGAGTGGATGTCAAAAATACATGATAAATACCTACGCATATAGGGCCCGATCTGGTCCTGGGAGGAGCACCCGAAAGTACTTGTGCCCATGGGAGTTAAAATGATAAGGTATCTGGCATTATACCGAGTACTTGACTTGCTTGATTGGACATTCCACACACATCTTGTACTTGAATCGTACTTGACTTGACATGAAATGCGTGGCCCAAAAAAGGGTAATTTACTTGCTTGATACATGATAGCCAAAGTTCTTGACATGACTTGTTAAACGTACTTGCTTAAACATCTTGAATACACTTGTTATCTTGTTGAAAGATCATGATTAGTCCATCTTATTTCCTTGATATTACATTTTCTCTATCTTGTCGTTTTATGCGAGCATGCATAGCTTTATTGCATTCATGAAAGATGTAATTACTTAAACCCCTTGCTAGTACTTGAGATATAATTTCCTACTGAGCGTTCGCTCATTCCGTTTGTCCCTTTTCTACTTTTCAGGTAAGTCCGACGACGATGGAAGTCAATCGGATGGGAATGGTCAAGAGTGAAGTGATAGAGATTCTACAAGTGTCGTCTAGTCTTCTCTATAATTTTCTTGAGTCAACTATGTATTCTTTTCCTCTTTTTATTAACAGAGTATTGGATTAGTAATAGTCTATCCATTATGAAATAAAGGATTGGGTTATCTTGCTATTTTACGCATCTCTGTTTTTGTGTCGAATACACGACCACTCTAATTGACATGATTGATATAAACTCGTCGCGCATCTCTGGGTATCTTCCGCGCTCGGGGCGTGACAATTGATGTCACTAAAAGGGTGAAAAGTTTTGTTAAGAAAGCTCATCATGCTAGTTATCAAGGAGAGCATGCTAACATTCACCAGTTTCAGCACAAATTTCATTGGAGTAAAAATACTTACATGAATTATGCTCAACACACACGCGTATCCTCTAAGAGACCAACCAACAATGTTTTTGTTCAGAAACAGCATAATTCTAATAGGAATAAGTTCATTCAACACCCACCAAGAAATGCCAAAAGGGAAGAATTAACCCACATAAAACCACTGAAGAGAACTGTAAAACAAATGTGGGTTCCTAAGTGCTTTTTGCATAATCTGAAAACTGGTTTTGGACCCAATTTGAATTGGGTCCCACATTACTCTGTCTGAACTTTTGCAGGTCAGCCTGGCAGCTGAGCATAACAAGTGGTATCTTGACAGCGGCTGTAGTAGGCACATGACAGGAGACCGGTCCAAATTTAGCAAACTAAAAATGAAGTTTGGGGCTTGGTCAAATTCGGTGCAAATAACAGAGGAAGAATAATTAGAATTGGTACGGTTGGTAAGTCCTCTACTAACTCCATTGAAGATGTGTATCTTGTAGAAGGACTTCAGCACAACTTGGTAAGTATAAGTCAACTTTGTGACAAAGGACACAAGGTACTCTTTGACCACAACTCTTGCACTGTTTTTGAGCTGAATTCTGATAACATCATGTTCAAAGGTCATAGAGTAAATAATGTGTACATCGTTGATCTGGATGATAATTCTGAAACAAACTTGTGTCTGTCTGCTAATTCTGAACAGGTTGCTTTTGACTGGCATAGGCGTCTAGGCCATGCTAGTGTGTCTACTCTGAATAAACTATCTAATCATAACCTAGTTAGAGGTTTGCCCAAAATAAAATTCCAGTTAGGGTCCAAGCTCTGTGATGCTTGTGCTCAAGGTAAACAGACTCGTGCAGTTTTTAAGTTGAGAACTGAGAGTCTCTCATCTAAACCACTACAGCACTTGCACATGGATCTCTTTGGTCCTACTCGAATACAAAGCCTGTCAGGTAAGAGATATGGTCTAGTCATAGTTGATGACTTCACTAGATTTTCTTGGTTGTTCTGTTTAGCAAATAAAAATGATGCTTTTGTTCACTTTGAAGAACTTTTCAATAAAATCAAACTGCAAGGTGAACATAATATCATTACAATTCAGTCTGACCATGGAGGAGAGTTTGAGAACTCTTCATTTTCTGAATTTTGCTCAAGAGAGGGAGTGACTCACAGATTCTCTTCTCCCAGGACACCGGAGCAGAATGGAATTGTTGAGAGAAGAAACAGGTCAATAATTGAAATGGCCAGGACTATGCTAATTGAGAGTGGACTTCCAAGGAGATTTTGGGCAGAAGCTGCAAATACGGCATGCTACATTTTAAATCGAGCTTTGGTAAGACCTACTCATAAGAAAACTCCTTATGAACTCCTCAAGGGTAAGCAGCCAAACATTTCTTACTTTAAAATCTTTGGTTCCAAATGTTTCATCCACAATAATGGTAAGAATGGTTTGGATAAGTTTGAAGCAAGAAGCTCTCCTGGAATTTTTCTCGGATATTCAGAAACCTCTAGGGCTTACAGAGTTTTCAATAAAGATGAGCAAACTGTTGAAGAAACACCTCATGTAGTGTTTGATGAGAATGTTCTATCTAACAAAATGATAAATGATGACAGGGAGCCATCTGATGAGGGAGATTTCTTGGAGAAAATTGAAGAAGAAGAGATGCAGCCAACTGCTCAACCAGAAAACTTACAACAAGAAGGAGCAACTGAGGTAGGTGAACCCTCAGGTGAGGTAATATTTCACAAAGACCACCCTAGTGAAAATGTCATAGGTAATTTGCATGATCCCCCTAGGACAAGGTCTCATTTTAGAATTGTCCAAGAACATGACTTAGCTGCTTTGACATCTCAGGTAGAACCCAAGACTGTGGAAGAAGCTTTAAAACAAGACTCTTGGGTATCCTCCATGGGTGAGGAATTAAATCAATTTGAGAAAAATAATGTATGGAAACTAGTTCCTAGACCTGAAAACACTCATGTCATTGGTACTAAATGGGTTTTCAAGAATAAGATTGATGAAAATGGAGCTATCTCTAGAAACAAAGCAAGACTTGTAGCTCAAGGCTACAGTCAGGAATTTGGTGTGGATTTTGATGAATCCTATGCTCCAGTGGCTAGGATGGAAGCTATAAGAATTCTGTTTGCATTTGCATGCCCTAGAAACATTCGGCTACAGCAAATGGATGTCAAAAGCGCATTTTTAAATGGGTTATTGAAGGAAGAGGTATATGTTGAACAACCTCCTGGGTTTAATTTCTCTGTTCAGCCTAACATGGTTTTTAGGTTGAATAAAGCCCTCTATGGATTGAAGCAGGCTCCCCGAGCCTGGTATGAGAGACTTTCTGAATTCCTTTTGAGTAAGGGGTACACTCGAGGTACGGTTGACCAAACCCTCTTCACCAAAAATCTCGGAAAGGATTTAATAGTGGTCCAGGTATATGTTGATGATATCATCTTCGGATCTAACCATTCAAAATTGTGTAAAGATTTTTCTGAGTCTATGTCCCAAGAATTTGAAATGAGTTTAGTTGGCGAACTAAAATATTTTCTTGGGCTGCAGGTCAAACAGATGGAGGATGGTTGCTTCATAAATCAAACCAAGTATACTCTGGAGATGCTGAAAAGGTTTGGAATGACCAACCTCAAGACAATCTCAACACCCATGGGTACCAGCTCCTCACTGGATTCAGACGAAAAAGGTAAAGAGGTGGATGCTAAATTATATAGAGGTATGATCGGGTCACTCCTCTACTTAACAGCATCCAGACCTGACATTCAATTTAGTGTAGGGATGTGTGCCAGATACCAGGCTAGACCTACTGAATTGCATCTGGCAGCTGTAAAGAGAATCTTTAGATACTTATCTGCCACCCATGATCTAGGTCTCTGGTATCCTACATCATGTAGCTTAGATCTCATTGCATACACTGATGCAGATTATGTAGGATGTAAATTGGACAGGAAGAGTACTAGTGGTCACTGCGAATATCTAGGAGGGTGCTTAGTCTCTTGGGGATCCAAGAAGCAACACTCTGTGGCTCTTTCTACTGCTGAAGCTGAGTATGTGGCAGCAGGGAGCTGTGGCACACAGGTTATATGGATAAAACACCAGCTTCTAGATTACTCGGTTGAGCTAGGTTGTACTTCTATCTTTTGTGACAATACTAGTGCAATAAACATTGCAAAGAATCCTGTACTTCATTCTCGAACTAAACACATTGAAATCAGGCATCATTTTATTCGAGATGAAGTAGCTAGGAAGACTTTTGAGTTGATCCATGTTGGCACTAACTCACAAATTGTAGATATTTTCACTAAGCCACTGGATACTGAAAAATTTAGCACTTTGCGCAGAGAACTAGGTATTTACATAATTTCATGATTGAACAATTGATTTCTGAATACCATGTCATGTGTTCTTATGCTCATCATATTCATTGTCTGTTGCTGAAAAATAACCTCATTATGAGTGTTTGCTGACTCACTCCGTTTTGATTGAATAATCTGTTCTGATATCATGGTGTTCTCTTTGAGGTGTTTTGAGGCTTGTCTGGGTTAAGTCTGTGTTGAGGTCAAGGTCTCAGGGGGAGCTAGATTTATAATAGGTGTCTTGTTCTTTGGCCTAATCTGAACTTTTTGAACGGCATCTTGCTGACATTAAAAGAGAATCAGGTTGAGTAGGTGTATAAAAGAAAGTGTTGGATGCTTTATCCCTTAAGACTGCTCATCTAATTTCTTGTTGGAATTTCAGCTGTTAGTCCCACTGAGATCAAAATCTGAATTCAAAGATTATCTTCCTACACTGTAACTGTCTTCTGATCTAGCCTGTACAGCATACCTACTTAGTCAATGTTGAGTCCGAAATGAGGTATTTTGTGCTCTAGTCTGAATCACCTTGGATCTGGTGTATTGTTCTCAAACGGACTCAAGCTTAATCAACAAGGTTCTAAGAGCTGGTTAATGAAAAATTTCATAAAAAATTTTATCAACCTTGTAAACTGCTCATTGAGAAACTGGGACTTTCATCAATGAAGTGAAAGCATCCCATGTCATGAGATGGCAGTACATATCTGGTTTTATTAGTTGTCTTGATCATACAGAGCTATGGTACATATCTGGTTAGTAACTGGGGTGTCTGGCCTCTGATAAAGGTGTCACCTTAATGTCAACACCAGTTAGAATACTATCTCTGTCCTCTTGTCAGAAGGGGTAATGTGGTCCTGCCACCGAGTAACTGGGGATTCCTGCCTCTAAACAAGGTGTATCCCTAATGTCAAAGGTGTACTTGACAGACTTACCTTTGGTCTTGACCATCTTTAAAGAAAATTTTCTCTCTCCTGATATCAAGATCCTGTTCACTTGGAGTATAGCTCTTGGTTTGTTTGTTCTCAATATCACAGGTCTCTGTGTTCTGACTTCCTTACTTTATACTCTCTAAGTAAAGACTTACTCTGACCATACTGGTTTCTTGTACCTCACTTGCTTAGAATCTGGTTCTGTGTATGGAGCGAATCCTTATTCAATGTTTTTGCACAGTCTGACTAACTGATCTTCAAAATCCTCACATAAAATTAATGACCTTCTTAATTGCCTAAACATCTAAATTTCTTCCATTTATCTGCCATACTCTGTCCTGTTTTCTCTCCACAGTCAGCATTTTTCCTTTCTCTATATATTCAGACTTTCCCCTAGTTTTGATGATGTCAAAGGGGGAGAGAATAGTGTTGTTAGATTGCAGATTGCAGAATTGTGTTGCCGAGGTTTTAAAGGGGTGTGTTTGCATGCCATTGTGTTGAGGGGGAGTTAAGTGTTGAGGGGGAGTTAAGTGTTGTGTTGAGGGGGAGTTAAGTGTTCAGGGGGAGTGTTCTGGTGTCGTCAGAGGAAGCAAGTTCGTTGAGAGTCTGCATTAAATTTCTTGCAATGATTTGATTTACATTTCATCTCTTATACTTAATATAGTGTTGCCATCATCAAAAAGGGGGAGATTGTTAGATTTTGTGTCTTCCTTAAGTGTTTTGATGATGAGCAACACTATGTTAACTATTGTTATTTTTGATCAGATATCTTGCACTTGAATTATCCATGTTTTACAAGAAAAAGCTGCTAAGAGGTAATACTTTGCGTGTCCGTACTGTTTCTATACTTCGTGTTGTTTCAGCTGTGTGCTGATGGTCTTCGAGCTATTTTCTCTGAAGTAGCTCGAGTTGCTTCTGTATGAACCTCGTGTCGTTAGCATTAGTGTTGTTCCTCGAGTCGTTTCATGTCTGGGTTCACTATTTCATCACGTGTCGTGATAGCCGTGTCTGTCCTTCGTCCTCGTGTTGTTGTTTTTACTTCGTGCACTCTTCTCTAAGTTCAAGCGTTAAATATCTCAAGTCGAGTCTGTCAGTGTTGTCTCCATGTCATCCACTTCGTGTCGGTTTCTGTGTTGGTCTTCGTGTTGTGTCCGTGTCTTTCATATTATTTCAGTAGTTAGGTCTTCGTGTTGTGTTTATGCACTTCGTGTCGTTTCCTTTGTTTCATACTGTTCTCATCTCACTTCGAGTCGTTTCTTTGTATTCTGTCTTCGTGTTGGTTTTTCGCTTTAGACTTCGTGTCGTTCTCACTTTGACCACACTTCGTGTCGATTCTCGTGTTTCGTCTTTGTGTTGTTTTCAAACTCGTGTCGGTTTCTGTTTCACTTCGTGTTGTGTTTATGTACTACGAGTCGTTTCTCTGTCTTCTGTCTTCGTGCTGTTTTCGCTTTTCACTTCGTGTCTTTCTCGCCTTGATCACACTTCGTGTTGCTTTCCGTAGACCTCGTGTCTTGCTTGTTTGCAAACACTTCGTGTCGGTTTCTGTTGTCAGCTCGTGTCGTTTTCCTTGTTGTGTCTTCGTGTCGCTTTTGTTCTATTGCGTGCAGGACTTTGCAGCACCTCGTGTTGCTTTCTGAGCCACCTAGTGTCGTTCTCTGTGTAGTGTGTGTTTCTGTCACCACTATACTTCGTGTCGTTGTTCTCTATAGTGTTAAGCGTTATTAGTATGTATCTCGTGTTGTTCTTTTCTTAACTCGTGTAGTGGTCACGTCGTGTTATTATTATATACCTCATGCAGCTTTGCTTTCTGTGGCCATACAGCGTGTTAATGGTTTCTAATATCATTACAGGTCCGAGGAAGAACATTCCACACTCTGGGCTGCACATGATCCGAGACAAGAGGGACCAATCTGCTAAAGGCACGTGGCAGGAAGATTCTGGATCGAGCGTGGGAGGCACACGCGTTTTGTGCCCTATCCACCTGCTGTTGCTGCTATAAATAGAACCCTTCGTCCTCAGATGAAGGTGATCGAAGAAGAGAGGAATAGAAGAAAGAGCAGAAAACAGAGACTCCTTCGATCCACAAAAAAAGAAAAGAAAGAAGAAAAAATAGCAGAGAGAAAGAGAGAGCAGAAGAGTGATCAGAATAATTGTTCTGACTTGCGGATCAAATCCGAAGTCTATTGCTCAGTTAGAGCTACATTGTTTCCATTTTCTGGAATTTGATTTCCTTCGATCGTGGTTTTCGTTTCTTGTTCTTATCCTTCTTTAACTGTCCTCGTTTGTTTTTCCGATCCTCTGGACTGAGGTCGGGGTCCTCCTGTGAGATCAGGAGAAGGGAGATCTGATCTCCGGTTTGCAAGCAGGAGGTGGGCTGCTTGTGGGTTCCCTCTGGGTTTGGAGGAAGAGGGGTCTTCGACCTCTGGTTCACTAGTTGTGGGGTTGCTACTAGTGGGGTTTCCTCTTGGTAAAGAGGAAGAGAGACGTGAGTCTCTGGGTTCTAGTAACTGTGGGTTGCTAGAGGTTCCCTCCGGATAGGAGGAAGAGGAGAGGTTGTTCTCCTGGGAAGCTGTGTATCAGCTTTTGTTTGGCAAGCTGTGTTGCCCAGCTGTTAGTGAAGCCACACTCGGTTTGAGTGTGGGGTGGATGTAGGTCTGAAGGACTGAACCACCTTAAAATCCTCTGAGTTCTTGTGTGATCGTTTGTGGTGATATTGTGGTGTGCCTTCTATTCTCTCGAGCTATTGTCTGCACTGCATTCTTTTTGATAGTTAGAGTTTGAGATTATTTGCGTTTAGCAAAATACACTACAGTAATTTTTAATTCTTCGAAAAACAGTGATCTATTCATCCCCTCCCCTTCTAGATCACTTCATACTTTACTTATCATAGATCACTCCAAATTTGTAGAAACTTAGGCGGAAAATAAATTCTACTGCTAACGCACCTTCTTAACCCGTACACAGAGAAATGTAAATGAGAGTGAAGAACTGATCACATGGAAGCAAAGAGACAAGCAGATGAAGAGCGCAGATAACAATAGCAAACCACAGAGGAGGGACTTGATTTTTAGGTGGTTCGATTGCAGTCCGTAATCTACATCCTCCCCTCACTCCAACTAGAGTGAGGATTCCACTAGGCAATGCTAGCTCAATGCAGACTCAGTCTGCGAACAACATGCTGCCACACAGCTTGAACACCCAAGGGAAACAAATCCCTCAACCAAGCTCTGCTACCCACAGAACTTGAAACATGTTATAGCTCCCAGCTAGAACACAACCGGAGAATCCTCTCCCTTCCTCCACACACCGGAGGGAAACTGTTAATGACAACCTGTCACTAACACCACCAGACATCTCCGATCTCTCTTCCTCTGCAACTCAGAGGGAAACTGGAGTAATACTCCCTCCTCCACACACCGGAGGGAAACCAATTCAAATCAAAAGGATGAACAAAATGAAACAAAAACAAAGTAGAAACAAAAACCAATGAAGAAGAAATTGGTTCTGAAACCCAATACAAATGTAGCTTCAAATGAAGCAATTCATCAATCCACAACCACTGCTCTCTCTCTCGAACAAACTCCTCTCGGATCTGGAACTCTCTGCTCTTTTTCTTTTCTGGATCGTGCAGACTCTCACCAATGGCTTCTGCTTTTCCTTTTCACGATCAAGCTTCTACTGAAGGACAAAGCTCTATATTTATGGTAGATATTGGCGTGTGGCTGCCAGGTTCCCGCCCATGCACTTTTGGCCAGATCATTTGAATTTTGACCACATGGCAGCATCCTGACAAGGTTGCCATCCACGTGTCATGCGCCTGCTGTCTTGGATCACGTGTCAGGTGCCAACCCCGATTCACATGCCCAATCATCAGCCTGAATTGCCTGCAGACAGACAGAAGTAATGTATATACTTAGTCAGTTCAGGCTATTAACAAGAATGTATGTACTTCAGAAACATCAGCTGAGTAAGTGTGTACAGCGTGAGAGAGTGTACAGACTTACTGAATAAAACGCATGTGAAGGCAGTGTATAGACATATGAACAATTCAAACGAGATGCGGTGTATAGACTTATGAACAATGCAAACAAGATGCAGTGTATAGACTTATGAACAATGCATATGAAGGTAGTGTATAAACATATGAACAATTCAAACGAGATGCAGTGTATAGACTTATGAACAATGCATATGAAGGCAGTGTATAGACATGTGATGAACAATGCAAACGAGCCTTACCAATGTGTAAACTTAACAAAGCTTCAGCCACTGTATAGACTTCACGAAGCCTAAACAGTGTACAGACTTGGAACCTGTGTGAGACTCTTAATAAGAGTGTGAGCAGTGTGTAGACTTGATGCTCAACGGAGATGTATAGACTTCGACAAGCTTTAGCCAATGTATAGACTATGCCAGGGTGAGACGATGCATTAGACACTCGGCTGTACAGACTTGGAAAGTTCTGTAAGAGACGATCGGCTGTTGAACCGATGTATAGACTCTGGATGTGAAGGCAGTCTGTATAGACTTGAATCGCTTGAAGCGATGTACAGACTAGATGAAGCTCAAGCACTGTATAGACTTGTGAAGACTTCAGCGTTGTACAGACTTGGTGAAGCTCAAGTGAATGTATAGACTTGTTGAACCACTGTGGATGTGTGGACTTGAGCGAATGAAGCCGATGTACAGACGTGCCTAAGACGCAGCATGAGACGCTGGCTGAGACGGACGTTGTACAGACTTTGAAGAGCAGTTCAATGTATAGACTTGAACGAATGAGGCCAATGTACAGACTTGCCTAAGACGCAGCATGAGACGCTGGCTGAGACGGACGCTGTACAGACTTTGAAGAGCAGTTCAATGTATAGACTTGAACGAATGAGGCCAATGTACAGACTTGCCTAAGACGCAGCATGAGACGCTGGCTGAGACGGACGCTGTACAGACTTTGAAGAGCAGTTTAATGTATAGACTTGAACGAATGAGCAGCATGCAATGTACACACTTAGTGATGTACAGACTTGGCCAGGAAAGCGTAGGGAAATGTTGAGTGTATGGACTTGGCCATGCGTAGGAACAGATGAGGAGTGTACAGACTTGGCGTTGTATAGACTTGGCTTTGAACGCTTGGGCTGCAGGTAATGTGCAGACTAAGCGATGTATAGACTTTGCCCAAGGAGCCGAATGTATAGACTTTGCCACAGTCTAATGTACATACTTTGCAGAAGTGAACGAGCCAATGTGTAGACTTCAAAATAAGCAGTCCAATGTACAGACTTCAAGAATTCTAGACAATGAACGCTGTACAGACTTTGCAAACATGACTCTGGGCGATGTATAGACTTACACTATCGGATGTGTAGACTTTATGAGAAAGCAGCACCCAGTGTATAGACGTGAAGTTTGACAATCCAGTGTATAGAGTTGAAGCTTGGAAGGATGTATAGGGTTGAGTTGAACTGACTTTGGCAATGTACAGACTTAGTTGGTCGGGCAGTGTACAGACTTAGAACTTTAGAACCAGTGTGTAGACTTTAGTTAGAAGGTGCCCGATGTACAGACTTGAAGAAGTTATGCCACTGTACAGACTTGAAAGATCAAGCTGGTGTATAGACTTTGGTACCCAGACAAACAATGTACAGATGAGTCGACGCATCAGCAAGGGTGGGTCGACCCACTGCTGTCTATACTAACTGGGCAGAGTGTAGATAGAATCATGATAGCATGCTTATCTGACAACCAAATGAACTGTACTCACTCACATGATGAAACAGCATTAATCTAGAGATAGAAGATTGATTTATAGTGTGAGACATCATCAAAACCATAGGGATGCAACATCCCGCCGATTTGAAGGAGCTAAAAGAGCAGCTAATGGATTTACTGAAAAAGGGATTCATTAGGCCGAGTACTTCCCCTTGGGGAGCACCCGTGCTCTTTGTTAAAAAGAAGGATGGAACATTGAGGCTATGCATTGATTATCGGCAGTTGAACCATCTTACAATCAAGAACAAGTGCCCGCTGCCGAGATTTGACGAGCTATTCAACCAATTGTCTGGACCTAACTATTTCTCCAAGATTGATCTTCGGCCTGGTTAACACCAATTGAGGATCAAAGAAGAAGACATATACAAAACTGCATTTTGAAGCAGGTATGGGCATTACGAATTTACTGTTATGTCTTTTGGACTAACAAATGCCCCGCAGCTTTTATGCAGTTAATGAACAACATCTACAGGCCTTATTTAGACCAATTTATTGTGGTCTTTATCGATGATATATTGATCTATTCAAAAACTGAAGAAGATCATGAAGTGCATCTCAAGAAGGCATTACAGATATTGCGAGACAACAAGCTATATGCCAAATTCAGCAAATGCCAGTTCTGGCTTGAAGAAGTGTCCTTCTTAGGCCATGTCATATCAAAGAATGGAATTTCTGTTGATCCTACGAAGGTCGAAGCTGTACAAAATTGGGGACGACCAACGAATGCAACGGAGATTCGTAGCTTCTTTGGTCTAGCTGGCTACTACCGGCGTTTTATTAAGGACTTCTCCAAGATTGCTGTCTCTCTTACCATATTGACTCGCAAGGAAGTGCCTTATGAATGGAGTGAAGACTGTGAGAAGAGTTTCCTAACTTTGAAGGATCTCTTGACTACTGCTCCGGTCTTATCTCTACCAATTGAAGGAGAGAAGTACGAGGTATATATTGATGCATCTGGTATCGGTCTCGGATGTGTATTGATGCAGAATGGAAGAGTCATTGCATACTCTTCCCGGCAATTAAAGAAGCATGAAGAAAACTACCCTATGCATGATTTGGAACTAGCCGCCGTGGTATTGGCTTTAAAGATCTGGAGGCACTATCTCTACAGAGAGCAATTCACCGTATACTCCGATCATAAAAGCCTTAAATATCTATTCTCTCAGAGGGAGCTGAACATGCGACAAAGGCGTTGGCACGAGTATCTCAAGGATTTCGACTTCACAATATAATATCATCCTGGTAAGGGTAATTCTGTAGCAGATGCCCTTAGTTGGAAGCCGAGAGCCCTAGTAACCAACTGTATGGTTCAAGAATGGAAGCTGCTGGAAAAATTCTCTGAACTCAATATAAGCATGGATGAGAATGACGGGTGTATTACTCTATCTCTCATAAGTGTGCATCCGGATTTGCTAGCTGAAATCAAGAGGTTGCAAGATGAAGATCCTACCCTAGTGGAAATAAAAGAAAAGCTGGACAAGAAATCTGATTTCAAGTTGGCACTCGATGGTAGATTATTATACCATGAACAGACATGTGTACCAGACAGTCCTGAGCTGAAGAGGATTCTTGAAGAAGCTCACCGATCGAGGTATACGATCCACCCTAGAGCCACTAAGATGTACCAAGACATAAAAAGAACCTTTTGGTGGCCCAACATGAAAAGGGAGATAGCAGACTTCGTGTCTAGATGCTTGACATGCCAACAGGTGAAGGAGGAACATCAGAAGCCCGCTGAAAAACTGCATCCACTAGATATCCCCAAGTGGAAATGGGAAGATATCGGTATGGACTTTATCATGGGTTTGCCCAACTCTAGGGGCGGATATGATGGAATTTGGGTAATCATCGATCGCCTTACTAAATCGGCTCATTTCTTGCCTATCAAGAGTCGATGGTCGGTTGATGTTCTTGCTGCCCTATATATCAAGGAGGTTACTAGATTGCATGGAATTCTTGTGTCTATAGTATCTGATCGAGACCCGCGCTTTACTTCTCATTTTTGGAAGGGTCTACAACATTCTCTGGGAACGAAACTCAACTTTACTCAAATCAGGTTGTTGAAGATATGTTAAGGACGTGCATTATGGATTTCGGTGGAAGCTGGCATGACCACTTACCCCTAGTCGAATTTGCCTACAATAACAGCTATCAAGCCAGTATCCAGATGGCACCTTTCGAGACGCTTTATGGCAGAGTTGTCGATCTTCAATATGTTGGGATGAAGTCGGTGAAAGACAACTTCTAGGCCCAGATATGGTTAGAGATTCAACTGAAATGATACACCTTATCAGAGAGAGACTCAAGGTGGCTCAGTGGAGGTAAAAATCTTATGCAGATAACAGAAGGAGAGACTTGGAATTTCAAGTGGGTGACCATGTATTTCTAAAGTATCTCCCGGCCGAGGTATTAGAAGATTTGGTGTTAAGGGCAAGCTTACACCAAGGTTTATCGGTCCATTTGAAGTATTGGAACGAGTGGGCGAGGTGGCTTACCGTGTTGCTTTACCTCCTCAACTCTCAGAAGTGCACAACGTATTTCATATATCTATGCTGAAGAAATATGTGTACGACCCTTCTCACATCATCAACCATGCTGAATTGGTGATTCAGAGGGATCTCACTTATGAACAAAGGCCGATGCGGATCCTCGACCGAGAAGTCCGAGTTCTAAGAAGCAAGACGATCCCTATGGTAAAAATCCAATGGAATCGATGCTCGGAGCAAGAAGCTACCTGGGAGACCGAGGAATCTATGAAAAGAAGACACCCAGAACTATTTTAGACTGTGAGTATCCTATACCTTCTACACTACTCACATGCAGTTGAATTTGGGGACCAAATTCTTTTAAGTAGGGGAGGGTGTAACACCCGGAAATATTAAAATAGAAATGAATAAATTTACGAAATTAAAAGAATGCCTTTAACTATTCAACTCATATTCTAAATAAATAAACACTTTAGAAGATGTCAAATTACATTTTAATAAATTAGAAAAAAATATCTTTTCTTTGAAATAAATAAGGGTCTCTAGATGAGGTACCGAAGGATAAACATAATGAAGGAAGTGAGATCAAAAAAATAACTAATTGACAAAATAATGAATCAACAAATAATTCAATATGCTATCTAAAGGTGTATGATATATATATATATTTAACTATCACTAGATGACAAATATATATATATATATATATATATATATATATCAATTCTAAATAACATGAATAGTTGTCTATGTTAATGAAACAGTGTAAGACTATAACTAATTTT
Organism: Amorphophallus konjac; assembly: GCA_022559845.1. Lineage (NCBI taxonomy): Eukaryota > Viridiplantae > Streptophyta > Magnoliopsida > Alismatales > Araceae > Amorphophallus > Amorphophallus konjac. The sequence goes on along the minus strand of CM040124.1, from coordinate 134,079,499 downwards.
AAGCAAGATACTACAGATTATATCAAATTTCAAGAAGTAATCAACATAGAATTTATTGGGATGTTAGACAGTCAAGTTCGTATGCTAGATTAGATCTTTTAGGCTTGTCAGATTTAACATGCTTTAAACGGCCTTCTATCTTCCTTAACTTCTTTTAACAGGAAACAACATGTGCTATTAAATATAAAATTCTATCAACATTTTTTTAAATTTCTCGGTGATTGTTTCACGGTTATGCATAAAACTGGTTAAAATTTAATTGTAGTTGACCTTCTAAAATATCAGAGTTCAATATATCTATTTTATATATATATCAACCTTTCTTGTCTGATTAAGGAAAGGTCACGTGAATGTTTACTACCTTAGGTGTTGACACAAGGTGTCGACACCTACCTTAAGTGTCGACACCAAGTGTCAATAGTGTCACTTTTATTTTAAAAAAATGTGAAATAAAGTATATGTAAAATAAGAGAAAAATGTAAGGATCCTAGCCATGAAATTTCATATACCGATTCCATCAATTTTTAAAGATAAAAATCTTTGAAGTTAAAAGCTGAGTTTCGAGTTGAATTTTATTCTAGCATATTTTTAATAAAATAAAATTATGAAAATTATCAGAAAAATCTAGGGATCATAAAAATATACAATTTACTATTTTTATTAACATGGTTCATTAGATATAAAATTTCTAAATGATGTAACGTTGTTAACACGTGGCATACACGACCCTCTCCAAGCTGTTACTTCTTCCAGACAACCCATTAGTTGGCATCCCATTATCCCCTATCCTTTCAGACACGGACAACCTGTTTGAGTTGGCATCGCACAATGGATGCTATTATCTCGGATCTAGTTTTTCCCCTGTCTACCTAAAATCCTAAAACCCCTATATTACACCCTTCTATTGAGGCAGATCATCCACGTTAGTTCAAAGGCTTACTGCAGAGGAGAAGGAGCATTCTCTGAAGCTGCAGAGGTTGCAGAGGAGGGAAGAAAACTGTCCTTTTCTTTAACCCGTACCTAGTTATCTTCACAGAGGTAGGTGTTCTCAAGCTTTCAACCAAACATTAGCTAGTCTAAGATAGCTAATCTAGGATTAAAAAAAAATATAGTATTGGCTCATCTCCATGCGATGTTCCATGTGATAAACCATGTTTACAATAATTGCTATCATGCTTTCACATAGATCAAGTAAATGTTAGCTAATCTGTTAGAATATATTAGCTAGTAAGTTAGATCACCTAATCTAATCGCATGATGAGCTAAATCTTCACATTACTTGTGTTACAGACATGTTTTACGCTAAATGATTACACCATATTCTAGATAGACCATGTTTAAGTAAATGGGTTGGTAGGTATTCTCAAGCTTTAATCTAATCAGCAGCTAATCTAGCAGAGCTAATCTAGGATAAAATAAGTATTAGTAGTATTAGCCTCATCCCCACCCGATATATTATGCTAATCTGTTAAATAAATTTGCTAGCCTAATCTAATTACATGTTTATATAATTAACTTTATCATATTTTACCTAATATATTAGTTAATCTGTCAAATAATCTGTTAGCCTAATCTAACTACAAGCTAAACCTCCATGTCGACACCTACAAACCCAAGTGTCGACACCTACACACAAGTGTGGACACCCAGGGAACAACCTAAGTGTCGACACTAGGTGTTGACACAAGTGTCAACACCTAAGGTGTCGACACTTGTGTCAACATCAGCAAGTGTCAACACTAGTGTGTAGAATGGGTGGAATAGATAGAAGAACACATGGAAAATTATAATGAGAATAGGGTGAGTTAGGAAGAGAAATAACTTTAAAACCAGACAAAATTAGAAGAAGTGACAGAAGATAAAGTTAAAGATCTGAGAGTTCGGAAGAAGTTTTATGAAGAGTTCAGAGACATAAAATGAGAGGAAGATGGTGAAAAATATGAAACACTGACATCTATCGGTGCGGATGAACAGAAAACTCGTAAAAGATAGAACCGTGGGAAAATAAAAATAACTTAAAAACGGTGAAGAATCAGAGGAAGTGGTAGAAGAAGAAAATTTATATCTACAAGAGCGGAACAACTTTTATGAAGAACGTAGAAAGAAAAAAGGATTGGAAGGGCTTCAAAATGGAGGAATAATATAAGATATCAACTCGGATGAATAGTAACGTGCCAGGATAGAACTTAGAACAATGTGCAATAACTTAAAAACGAAGAGGAATTAGAGGAAATAATAAAAAGAGAAAATGTATAGAACTTAAATATGAATAACTTTGAAGAAGACAATAAATTTAAATGAAGATCATATAAGCATGTAAATGAGTAAACAAGACTAAAATACTAAAAAACATAAAGTAACAGTGAATGAAATTGAAACCTGAAGGGGGTCTCCTGCCCCTCTCTCTCTCCTTGTTTCTTCAATAACACCAAAAACTCACAAACTCTCTCACAAAAACTAATAACAACAAAAGAACTAAAAATGTATTACAAAGCTATTTACAAAACTAAAAATGAAGATCATGGCAGCCCCTAGGACGCCTTCTAACAGAAGGTGGCAGCCCAGGGCACCAATTTCAAGAAGATGGCAGCCCCCTGGGTGCCAATTTCAAGAAGATGGCAATAACCTGGGTGCCTATTAAACAGACCCCGAGTTTTATTTTTTCGAGACCATGAAACCCCGAATGATGCGCCTGGTTTCTGGACGCCATTCACCGATAAATGGCAACCTGAGAGGCGCCATTTAACCCCTGATTGGGTTTCCTAAACCCTATATAGTTCACAGGAAGGGCACCCCATTGTGAGGATGTCATTTCTGAACATGTCAGGTAGCCTACAAGGCACCAATCTCACCTAGTTTTCTTCCATGTATCAAACGTTGCTGGTTTTTACTCCTAGTTCATCCCTACATAACGATACGCCTTGGATTCTGTTCTATAATCCACCTTATATATATCCTACCTGGTCAACCCTTGAAATTCCGTATTGGCTATAAATGAGAGTGGATGTCGACAAACATGACCAATACTGTGCATATAGGGCCCGGTCTGGTCCTGGGAGGAGCACCCGAAGGTACTTGTGCCCATGGGAGTTTATTGACCACGGTGTTTGGTATTGCACCAGAGTACTTGCTTGCTAGACTTAAGGCATTCCACTCATTCTCGTGATATTACTTGATTGATTGACTTGAGACCCGCAGAAGGGTAAAAGTGTTTACTTGAATGAATTGATAAATAGCCAATTCCAGTTATACATGCTTGAAATTACTTCGCTTACTATTGCTTGATTGACATGTTGTTATTCCAGTTATTACTCCTCAGTTATCACTTGCTTCATATCATTTGCTATCACTTGCTACTGTTGCTTGAAAATGTGAAATCTATATGCTCTCACTTTCTACTCTTGTCGATCTTACGATTCCTTGATATCTATCTGTCTGCATGCATAGATTACCTACATTAAATGAACTTGTAATTCACTTAAAGCATGTTAGAACTTGAGATGTAAATCCTACTGAGCGATTTGCTCATCTAGTTGTTTTCTAACCTTTTTAGGTAGTTTGGATATCGGCCAGAACACGGAAGGGGATGAGTCCGAGTGATGAGTGTATGAATGGAGTCATCAATTGTCATGTTGTGTTATTGTAATTCCACTATTTTATGTTAAATTGTAATCCCTACGTATGTCAGTTGTTGTCCAGTTATGTCATTTGTATTTCCTTTGATTAAAACTAATAAAGGAGTGAGGACTAGTAGTTGATTCTACGAATTTGACATTTTGGTTAGTTGTAATAATCGATAGCTCGAACTATTTATGTTATTTTCAAGTCTAGGCTTAGTAATTTGCTTAGTCATTTGCGCACTCTTTAAATTGTCTAAGGAAGACCTCCACTAATTAGCTAGATCTCTGTGGTTCTATATAAAGGACTGTCGTGCCACGGGTAAGCTTCCGCGCTCGAGACGTGCCATCTTTCTTGGTATCAGAGCCTAGGATTTCAATTTCCTAGGTAAAAACCTGAGTCCAAAGATAGAAATGTCTAATAGAATTTTCTAAGGATAGGTTTAGATCTTACCTGGTGAGATGGGTAAAGCCAAGGGTTAAGTTTAACAATGACAATTGACCCCATAATAATGAAACTCAATATTTATTACACCTTAATTCTTTTGTAGGATTATGGTCGCTGAAAGAGCACAATGGCGCGAGATGCAGCGCACTGTGCAAGGACTTACGCAGGCGCTACAGCAAGTGGCGCAAGGCGGTGCTGGCAGTGCTCACCGTGGAGCTGGTGACCTTCACCGGGATTTTCGTAACATGAACCCACCAAGATTCACGGGTTCAATGGACCCCGATGATGCCGAGAATTGGCTGAAGGAAATTGAGAGGATCTTCTGTGTAATGCAATGCACAGATACAGAGAAGGTTCTATTGGCTACGTTCCAACTGGAACGGGATGCTCGATGTTGGTGGGAATCTGTAGAAGTAACACTGCCCGACAACCATGTCACTTGGGCGGAGTTTGTTGAACACTACAATAGAAAGTATTTTTCTGACCGTGTTCAAGAGAAGAAGGCCGCGAAATTTGCCGCATTAAAGCAACGGAGCCTGAAGGTGGCCGAATATGAGGCCCAATTCTTAAGACTTTCCCGTTATGCACCCCACTTGGTGTGTACGGAAAAGATGAAAGCAAGGAGATTCCTCAACGGGCTACGGCCCCAATATATTACACAGCTTGCGCCAATGGACATCCAAGTCTATTCAGAAATGGTTCGGCGTGCTCAATTGCTGGAAGATGCCACTGAATTCTCTGAAATGATTCGAGGCAAGGACAAGAAGGAACCCGTCCTTAGTCCGGGAAACTTCAAACCACCATTTGGCAAGAAGCGATTCTTCAATGGAGGAGAATTTTTCAAAGAGAAGAGGTTCCAGAAAAGCAACAAGCCCTTCTCCATAATCGGTAATAAGCCTTCCTCTGCCATCACACCTTCCAAGGAAATCTGCAAGTATTGTGACAAGGCTGGTCATAAGACTGAGGAATGCTGGAGGAAACTGGGAGCGTGTCTCCGATGTGGGAGTCGAGAGCATCGAATCCCCGACTGCCCCTTGATGAAGGAACAAGCCAACAAAGACGAGAAGCGTCTAGTAAAGAAACAAGGCCGTCTACAAGCTCTTCAAGGGACAGAACCCATGGAAGGAGGAATCGTGGAAGGTACATTAACTGTTTGCTCTAAACCTGCTAAAGTTCTATTTGATACTGGAGTAACTCATTCATTTGTTTGGAGTAACTCATTCATTTTTTTCCAAGAGATATACTGCCTCATTTTCTAAAGAACATGAATGGTTAGATTTAGTAATATCTACACCTCTTGGAAACAAGTCTGATATCATGCATCACTACCCAACTTGTGAGGTTATGGTCCAAGGTAACAATCTGCCAGTCGACCTGATATGCCTTGATATGGAGCATTATGATGTCATATTAGGAGCTGACTAGTTATCCACCTACCAAGCAACGGTAGACTGCCGGGATGACAAGATAACTTTTGCGGATTATTCCGAGTTAGTTTATGTTAGCCCTCGAAATAAATCCCCTCTCATCTCAGCTCTTCGAGCTAGCAAACTTGTGAATAAAGGATGTGTGGCTTTCATAGCTTTTGTGACTGCCATGGAAGTCGAGAAGACTGAAATTGAAGACATCCGTGTAATTCGGGACTTTTCAGATGTTTTTCCTGAAGAATTACCTGGTTTACCCCCGGAGAGCGAAGTGTCGTTCACTATCGACATTATTCCTGGTGCCGGTCCTGTGTCTAAGGCACCTTACATAATGTCTCCCGTGTTAGCGCAGCAAGAGTAATATAGAAGGGGGGGATGAATAGATCACTCCAAATTTGTAGAAACTTAGGCGGAAAATAAATTCTACTGCTAACGCACCTCCTTAACCCGTACACAGAGAAATGTAAATGAGAGTGAAGAACTGATCACATGGAAGCAAAGAGACAAGCAGATGAAGAGCGCAGATAACAATAGCAAACCACAGAGGAGGCACTTGGTTTTTAGGTGGTTCGATTGCAGTCCGCAATCTACATCCACCCCTCACTCCAACTAGAGTGAGGATTCCACTAGGCAATGCTAGATCAATGCAGACTCAGTCTGCGAACAACATGCTGCCACACAGCTTGAACACCCAAGCTTGAACACCCAAGGTACTTGTGCCCATGGGAGTTTATTGACCACGGTGTTTGGTATTGCACCAGAGTACTTGCTTGCTAGACTTAAGGCATTTCACTCATTCTCGTGATATTACTTGATTGATTGACTTGAGACCCGCATAAGGGTAAAAGTGTTTACTTGAATGAATTGATAAATAGCCAATTCCAATTATACATGCTTGAAATTACTTCGCTTACTATTGCTTGATTGACATGTTGTTATTCTAGTTATTACTCCTCAGTTATCACTTGCTTGATATCATTTGCTATCACTTGCTACTGCTGCTTGAAAATGCGAAATCTATATGCTCTCACTTTCTACTCTTGTCGATCTTACGATTCCTTGATATCTATCTGTCTGCATGCATAGATTACCTACATTAAATGAACTTGTAATTCACTTAAAGCATGTTAGAACTTGAGATGTAAATCCTACTGAGCGATTCGCTCATCTAGTTGTTTTCTAACCTTTTCAGGTAGTTTGGATATCGGCCAGAACACGGAAGGGGATGAGTCTGAGTGATGAGTGTATGAATGGAGTCATCAATTGTCATGTTGTGTTATTGTAATTCCACTATTTTGTGTTAAATTGTAATCCCTACGTATGTCAGTTGTTGTCCAGTTATGTCATTTGTATTTCCTTTGATCAAAACTAATAAAGGAGTGAGGACTAGTAGTTGATTCTACGAATTTGACATTTTGGTTAGTTGTAATAATCGATAGCTCGAACTATTTATGTTATTTTCAAGTCTAGGCTTAGTAATTTGCTTAGTCATTTGCGCACTCTTTAAATTGTCTAAGGAAGACCTCCACTAATTAGCTAGATCGCTTTGGTTCTATATAAAGGACTGTCGCGCCACGGGTAAGCTTCCGCGCTCGGGACGTGACAAACCTGGGCCGCAACAAGATGAAAATGGTCTAACATGGACCGCTACAAGTAATATCGGGCCAAAAGAACAGGACCCGAAAATCAGGAATAAAACGGTCCTATATGGGCCGTTAACAATAGAAAATGGTCCATAGGGGGGTGCCAAGCATGAGAAGGTCCCTGGGCCACAACGAAGGTAAAGGGTCACTCATTGGGCCGCCCCATCCCAAAACAGTCCATGGACGGCCGCTAGGAGGATGAAAATGGTCTAATGACCATCGTGACAACCTGGGCCTAGTAAGATTGAATTAGTCGACCCAAGAGGCTTCCTAGCCTGCCCAAGACATGATGGAACTGAACCAGGGTCCAGCGCACACCTCTCCGGTCGAGCCAAAGGCGATTTGATCAATTTTGACATTGCTAGGTCGATGGAATCAAGGATGACGACCAGCAGAACCTGGCTCATGGCCAGCAAGAAAATGGTCATGACTAGACCGCTTAAATCACCACATGGTCTAGCCCAAGGCCGCCTTTAAGCCAAGATAGACCTAAATTCTGGGCTGTAAAATAGACGATTCGATAGAGAAATTGGTGCATGTCTTGGAGGTACAACCCGCCTGGCGTCCTAGTGGGAATCCCAGGCTCGCGGGGTCTTATGGAGGTCTCATAATGGAGGTCCTAGTCTGACGGAAGGAATATCCGGTGGAGAGTCCCAACCATTACAAGATAAAAGGGTAATGAAGCATCGAAAAACAGTAGATGATCAGTCAGCCAGTACCACCGGAGTGGAGTGACTGTCAAACAAATCCTAGAATTTTTCACATTGTGACATATTGATACAAGTTTCAATTTTAGCACCAAAATCATGTAAAAGCACGTAGTATGTTGGAATGAAAGAGAAATTAACCATTTTACATAGTTAAACAAGTTCATATATTACCAATTTTTGTGTGTGAGTTTCTATCCTAACATGCCATCTTAGCCAAGATAATCAACTTAATCAAAACATACAATCAATAAATCAACGACTCTAAACGGTCTAGGGAGGACCGCTAACAGAAGCTAGCGGTCTATCGAAGGACCGCTTAGGGCGACGATCTACAGGGCTGGTAAATAGAGGCAAACGGTCTGTCGAGCGACCGCTGGATGTCTCAAACGGTCAATCGTTCAACCGCTTGGGACCCTGGCGGTTACTGTTACGACCGCTAATAGATCGACACACAGGTCTCCGGCGATCTTGGATAGACGATACTTACGATGCTAAATCCGAATAGTACACTAAATAAAATTTGGGCAAATTGGAAGCAATAGAAAGAGCATAAAAATCCACACAAGTAGGCGTGATTAATTTGTCTTTAGCCTGCTATACAACCTAATATTTAAACGATGAATGGAAGCTATCGAGACGGAACCCTAATTTGACATGCTTCTACTAAATTCATGAATACGACCTCTACACAGAATGAAATTTAGGGCTTTTGGTATGGATCAAGAGAGGACTTAGAGGCGCTTCCAATGGTATAATTTTAATTGCGTTTGGGCTACGATTGTCGACCTTAATCGAAAGAAGGAGACAACGTCGGTCGCCGGACGTGCGAAGAACACCCTCCAAGAACTCGCTGGAATTCATCCTCGATCGCGCTCCTCATCGACCGCTGTAGCAAACGTCAATTCTAGGTCAGGTTAGGGTCGGTTTTATAAGGCCAATTGATTTCCAGAAGGATTGATTGAGGGGATAGAGTCCACACCCTCCAGTCGCGCGAGATTCACATTTGACCAAGTCGTGCGCCTCCGTTTGCCACCAAATTTGAATTTTAGGGTTAGGTTAAGTGCGAGGAATGAGAGGGATAATAAGCTATCAGCCAAAACGGATCTAATGGGCTTGATTTGGGCTCAAATGATCGCGATTTGATCTCTAATTTGGCGATTAAAGGTCTAGATACTCTAAGGTCCATTTTTAGCCTTAAAACCTTAATTCAGCTTGGTTAAGGATTAAATTAGGGTTTACCCCAGAAGACAATTAGTCTAAAAGTTTCATCCTCTACTTGATTATAATTTTTCTAGATTTTTATGAATTAGTTGAATTTTAGCCACAAGGGATTTCTAATTAAATAGAGTAAAAATTATCGAAATAATTAGAAATCTTGTTTAAATAAATTCTCGGGGTGCTACAACGGCCGAGGAGACTAAGAAGATAAAGGCTCTGCTCCATTTTCACCTCCCCAATGCCAATTTTAAGCTGACTCCGACGGTGCTTCAGGAGCTGGGGAGGAGCCCCCCACTACCTTAGGGTATTACCTTTGACGTTCCTCATGCCCGCCGGTAGCGAACTGAATTAACGCTCCCTGTGCTATCTTTGCAGGGGCTCCGAGTAGTCAGAACTGCGGTACGAGATCATCGAGCTACCGCGGAATGCTCCTCGCCCCGTGGATCATGTCGAACCGGGGACCGGTCAGGTGATAGTCCTTACCCCCCAGGCCGTGGTCGCGTTTGCTCTGGGGCAGCTTCAGCATCCAGTTCCCGTAGGCGTCCCCTTGGTCAGCCCGTCAGTGGCTCTTGCGGCCAGTGGCGGGTCAAGTGCTCGGAAGGACATCTCTGAGGGGGGCGCTAGCGTTACTGAAGGGGAGTCAGCCATGGCTGGCGGTGGTCGCGTCTCATTGACTGTAAATGAGTTGGCGGCGCTGGACTGCCAGCGTCGCCCGAAGAAGAGGAGCAAAGTTTCTGATGTGGCATGGGCAAGGGTGCCATGGGGGTTGACACAATGAGCCTATGGCCTAGACTCGCAAGCAAGCAACGGATCGGTGAACCCATTCTAGCGGACTCACCCGCGTAACGCACACACGTGCCCGTGGGCAACTCGACGATGAAGGAGAGGGTCCGGGGCAGGACCTTGATGCTCCGAGGGTTTGACTAGCTTGAGGCTGAACCCCTAAGGGTCTGGGATGCCCAACCTCGTGGGCAGCCAGCACACCAAGGGCGTGGGTTGTAGGGTGTGCTCTCTCAATTCACTCCGCAGTGGCCACTCGATTGGTGAGAAGTTTGGATCGGGCGCTCACTCACCGTCCGACGTAGCTAAGAGCAATACTAAATAAGCAAAGCAAACTAGTAAAGGGCAATCGGCGTGAAAACGCTGATCCCGGCCGGAGACGATGGCGAGTGGGAAGGCGTGGGTACGCACCCGCGCGCCGCGTTGGTGTCGCTTCGATCGGTGACCTGCTGTTACAATCACTACACCTCACGCAGGAGGGTGGCCTTGGGGTGGGGAAGACAATATTACATGAAAATACTACATCCACGCAGGGAGGGGCGGTCAGTCGGCCAGGCGGGGGTGGGGCAAAAGGGATCGACGAGGACCGAACGACCGGAGGCCGAAGTCTGCCCACCCAGTTCTGCAGGGATAGCAGGTCGGTGAACGGGGTGCCACGAGCTCTTCTAGTCACTGTAGGTAGCGGCTGCGGTATTGCCATGACCCTGGATGGCCAGGGATCACCCGACAGGAATTTGGGGTCGCTTGGGGGTCGACGTGGGCCACTACAGCTTCGGAATAGGGACAGCTCCTGCGTGACCTTGTCTGTCCCAGAATTACAGCAGTCTGAAGAAGGGACCGCCACGGGCTCTCCCGAACTCCTATGGGTGCGGGACTTGCGCTGACGTGGCCGTGGGTGAGGTGGGAGCTTACTGACAGAGCCGCCGGTCGATCCGGGGTTGGACTGAACTGCAATGGGGCCGAATCCACAAACTGGTTGGTTTTGGCCCACCTGAGTCTATCGAAGAGGGTGGCGATCTCGGGGGTGTTAAGGACTCCACCGGTGGATAATTATGGCGGGGCTGCACCGAAATGTCCTGGGACGGCCCAGGAATGTGTCGACGGATTTGCAGGCCGATCAGAGGCCAGCTGTGGCCATGACAGTCCTGGGATCAGGACCCAATCGGCACTGCCTCCCTGGGCCAGAAACATGGGTGCCTGAAGAAAATGCCGCCACGATCTCCTTCGTGCTCTTATGAAGGTGGGACCGGCACCGTCGTACTCGTGGGAGAGTCCTCTTTCAGTAGGAGCCGATGGAGCCCCCAGAAGATGTCAGAGCAGAGCGCAAGAGACGGAAGAGTGGGAGGGGGTCCGAACCAGTCTGGGGGGACTGACCTGCGCGTGCCTGGGAAAACTGTTGGGACACAATGCTCCAGGACTCAAACGGCTTCCTTCCTTCTGGGAGTGGTAGGGGACTTGCAGAAGATGACCTCCAAAAATCACGTCTGAATCCTCAGAGGAACGGCCGTGGTCGCGTCTGCATTCGGGCTCAGGTCTGCAATCGGAGGCTGGATGCGCAGTCTGGTGAGATGTGCTCCTCCGGGCAGCTTCGAGCGTGGATGACGGAGGGATCACCTTGGCTGCGAAGCTACTTGGACGAGGAATCCACCGGTGTATGATTTGTTGCCTATATTTTCACGGTGATGACGTGGCTGACTCTGCAACTTCGTGGTACTTTGTTACTGCGAACGGGACAGGGTCTGGTGATGGGGGTTGTGTATGAGGGAGGGGATGGGTGAAGGAATGGCAAGGGAATGGGGGGCTGGTGCTTGTGGGATGCTGGAGGAAGGTGATGGTGGTCAATGGGAGGCTGAGGGGGCAAGGGAGGGTAGAGCTGGGGCTGGGGGGGCCGAAGTGGAGAGGGTGCTGGGAGGTGTGGTGCGGCCTACTCAAAGGTGGGAGGGACGGGAAGACTGGTCGACCAGCCAAGGGGAGGGGGAGAGGGGTGCGTCCAAGGTGGGGGGAGGGAATGGGAGAGGGTGGGGGAGATCCCGTAGGGGTAGAGGAGTGATGGCTGGCCTTGGGGAGAGGTGGAGAGGTGTTTGGGAAGTTGAAAGGGTGCTTGGGAATTGGAAGAGTTGTATTGGAGGGTGAAAGGGTGTCTAGGGGGAGGGGATTCTCCCTTGGGTTGGGGGAAGGAATTGAATGGAGTGTATGGGGAAGGGAGGGGATATTAATGAGGGGGAAGGGAGGAGAGAGAGGGGATTTCAAAAATTGGAGTCGGGAGAGGAGAGAGAATGGGGTTCGCCCCCTTTAGAGAGAGAGAGAGAGATGGAGGGAGAGATAAAGAGAGAGGGGGGAAAATCCCAAAGGAATTCTTAATTATCTAAGGTTAATTTTCATTGCATAATAGAAAAGAAGGGGTACAAGGGAAAAGGAGGGGGGTGCCCAAACTGATAGAGATGGATGGGCAAGAAAGAGTATCAATGCCCCTGGTCCATTCTCAGCTATGTCAGGGATATCCGGAGCCTTTTATCTCAGCTAGATTCTATCTCTCATATTTTCAGAGAAGGAAACACTGTGGCGGACTTACTTGCTTCTTTAGCTTGCACCAATAAATGTAATTCTTTCTATTCTTTAAACGAGCTCCCTTCTATTATAAAAGGTGCTGCTCGGCTAGACTCACTAGGATTGCCTAGTGTTAGAATGATGTAATTCTTCATTTTATCAATGGAATAATACTTGCCTCCTAGTGACTCGATGGTGGAGTGGCTTTCTCCTTACCTCTGGTAAGGGGTGCACTCTCCCATTGATCCCTAGGTTAGGTTTTTCTATTAAAAAAAAAGAAACAACAAACAGGAGTACAACCCAACAAGCCCAATCAAGAGACAAACAAACCCACATGCCGCGCCACTCATCCTGTAGATCAAATGGCGAACAACAAAAGAGATGGAAGCGGCCATCAGAGGTCAAGATCCCGCGAAGAGGAGGTAGAGTTAGAGCACCGATGGGAACGCTTGGGTGCACCGCCATCCGTCCTCGAAGCCGGTCGCGAGCGATCCCTGCCGTGAGTGCCCACGAAGAGAGCACGGGCAACGTGGAGGACATGGAACCGCTAACAAGGCTCGAGCCCGGGGATGTGAGCACTTGGAAGATGGAGGGGAACTAGAGGCCACCATCAGGAGACGAAGGGGGGGCCTCCTGAGCAGGAAGCACCGGGGCGAGGACCGAAGGCGGAGCGAGAGAGGGCCCAGGTGGCTCGCGATTAACGGCTTGCTTCAGAGCTTGCACAAAGGAGAGTCTGGGGGCAGCAAGCAAGGCAGCCGGGGAGGACTATACGGGCGATGCAGCCGGTGATCCCACAACCTGGGAAGGGGAAGCATGCGTACATTGGGCAACGGGAGGAGACCAAGCAGCAGCAGCAGCATTAAGACTCATGCCGAGGATAGGTGCTGGCGGCCCAGTGAAGGAGATGATGGGGGGAGGCCAACTCTAGAGCTTGGGGTTTCAAGGGACGGTGGTGGCAGTCTGGAGGAAGATCCCGAGCAATAGTTAACAGGGACGTCGGAGAAACCAGAACCAGGCAGCCCAGAGGATGACAGCTGCTCGAATTGCTGGTGGTGTGGAGCATCCGTTGTGGCAGGGACAGCGGCTGCGTCGGTGACTGCCATGGGCTGACAGAGCACAGAAGAAGTTGCCAAGGTGTCGACACCTGGATGGTGGGGGTTGACACCTCAAGTGATAGGCGGTGGAGCACGCGGAGAGAATGTAGCGGTAGAAGTGATGGGAATCAACTCCGAGCATGTACATTTTATTTTTGTATTTGAGTCCTTTTATTTATTTTTATATCCTGGGGGAAGTAGATTCGTAATTGTAAGGCGTTATGAGCCTATTTGTTCTTCCTTAGGATTGTGTGGGCTTATGTGTAAAATGCCAGTAGGACCCGCAAGGGGGCCGTCACTCCTTTCTCATTGGTCCAAGTGGCACCACTTGGGTCCATGTGGGGCAGGTCAACCCTCCTAGGTGGCATCTAGAAGGTTTGACAAGTCAAGGGGGACAAGGTGGACAAAAAGTCCATATTCTCCTCCTCTTGGTCAAGGGGGCGCCCCCTCCCTTATATATTATTCAAATGTGGTTCCAAACCACATGGGAGAATTCATTTTCAACTCCCTAGTTTTCCCCTCCCCAAATTAGATCTGAGGTTATTTTGGGTCTTTTTTCATTTCATACAAATAGATGTAATTCACATTTTATTAGAATTAATGAAGAAGAAAATTGTTGAATGCCTTGGAGCTTGGTGCGCACCCTCCTCTCTCCCTCTGGTTCCTTCCTCTTCCTTCAAGATTTCAGGATGGAAACCCCTTCTATCTCAGCCCCTCTATCTCTAGATTCATCTCTGGTGCCGCCGCCGCCGTTCGTGCCGCCTTCGAGCCGCCGCGAAGCCGATTCCGAAGGGCTGTCCAAGGTTTTGTTCTGCTGGATACAGATCCACTCTGAGATTTTTAACTCCCAACTCCGACATCATCTAGAGTTGAGATTTTAGGGTTGGTTCCTCTCTTGATTCCCCCCCTCCAGTAAAAAAATCAGGCCCTTTAGACTTTGTTTTACATTTTTCCATTTTCGTGTCTTTCTATCTTCCAGATCTGTCCCTTTTTCAGAACTGTGTAGCAGAAGCTTAGGTCTTCCACCTTTCGACCCCCTTTTTGATTTTTGTTGGAACCCCCAAATTTATTGGAGGTTCTGTCCATCATCCCCACCCTCCACAAATGTTAGTCAAATTTATAAAGCCATCTACCCATTTTTAGAAATTGTGTCTTTTTCCCAAATTCAGTTCTGTCTCTGCTGTCCAGATCCGACCCCGGGTCAATATAAAATCCCCAAAAAATCGAAACGTCCTCCAAATCTTGCAAAGATATATCCCCGTTTTCCTCTCTTCGACCTCTACAACTTTTATCAAGGGCTCAAAGGCTGAATCGAAGGTCTACATCGCAGTCAATTCCAACTCTCAGGAAAACTTAGTTTTGTCCTGAGTTTTCAGATCCTGTGAGTTAGCAGCTTGAAAATTTGACAAAGGCCATCAACGGGAAACTCAAATTTCTTTTTTCGGACATAAATCGAAGGATTTTAAGTCAGCTTTCCATCGGTACCTCTTGTGCATCAATCCGACGTCGGGAGTGATCGCAGCAGCAGATATTGCCGGGTCGCGCGCTACAAAATAGAACTACAGATACGTGGCCAGCAACTCCGGCGAGTGGAGATCGGAGCTGCCCGGCCTCCGACCAGCGAACCAGCATAACGCCGTCCCAGGGAGCTCCCCTCCAGGCGTCCCCACCACAGTGGTGCCATCCCGGTCCCACATGGCCCCTCAGACCAGCTCGTGGGTCCCATGGTCGTGAGTACGTATGCCGCCGAAGCAACACAAGAAGCCGCCCGTCAACCCGAAACCGCTACTCCCGGGTCCCATCGTGTCGCCCTTTACCTCCCTGCGTGGAGTGGGCAGTAATTTGTCTTGCTGTAATTATTGTGTATTTACTGTTCCGGGAGTACGAGTTCGGCCAGGAAGTCTTCCCCACACCCGGTAGCGTAGAGGTATCGTATTCGCTCCCATCTCGGCATTTGCTTTATTTCATATATATTTCTTTATGCCGCTGCTAGAGAGCATGCTAGGATCGTAGCTCGCTATACTTTTTATATCACCGCTACTGCGAGAGAGAGCGAGATCGTCCCATGACCCGATCCGGGCACGAATTTGTGAGTTGACCACCCAAGCTCACTGCCGGTTTCTCAACCGTGCACGTCCATACGCTTCCCTCGTCAGGGACGATTGCGAGCTTGCTTAGAGTCCAAGGGTCGCATATCCAATTGGAGTCGAGTCGCGTGTCCGTCCCGCATTAATTTGGTATCAGGGTGCCAGTTGAGTCTAGGGTGTCCAAACTAAAAAAAAAGTGTCATTTACGTCTAGTCATCGTCTAAGTCGGTCTAGGTTGCATTTCATCCCAATAACCTGATATATAAAAAGGTTTTGTCCGAACGTTAGGCTACGCCTATCGGGAAGGCCGCACACTTGCGCGAGTGATCTTCGGATCGATTAACTCCGCCACGTACCCAGTCTGTGTTAAGTCTAGCTGCATCATCTTTGCTTTAGTCCGTGTTTGCATTAGTCGGTGTCTCCGTGTGTCTTTGCATGCCCACTCGTAGAGGTACACAGTACTCACCCCCACCACCACCTATGGCGGATCCCCGAGCTCCTATTCTCGATGCGTCGTCGGTGGCCGAAATGTTCCAAGCTATTATGGGACAAATGCAAGGGTTGAGTACACGCATGGATGCGTTGAGTACACGGGTAGATCGGATGGATGGGTTGAGTACGCGGATGAATGGCTTAGGCACACGCCTAGAAGAAAGGATGAAGGCCGTAGAGGATAAGGCCGTCGAGTCGAACCAGTCCGTTCAGGGCTTGGTAGAGAGTGTTGCCACACTAGAGGGAGCCACAGCCGAGGCACCACCGAGGGCCCCAGTCAAGGCACCCCTCCCACCTACTCATGGTCAACAAGACCCGGTTCAGCAACCCGCTGCTCCACGGGTTCAAGGGATAGAGGTTTGGAGGCATCACATCCCCGAGGTGCATGACTACGAGTCCGATAACGAGCATAGGGGATATGGTCGTGATCATCGTCCCACACGGCGGACCCACGATCAAGATGTGGATGAACGGGTCCTTAGGACCGTTCGTGCAGATCCTCCCACTTTTGACGGGTCCTTAGACTCAAAGGTCTATCTTGATTGGGAGGCCGGCATGGACCGATATTTTGAGTGGTTCGAGATGTCGGACCAACGGAAGGTCAAGTTCACCCGGATGAGACTCTTAGGCCAGGCACAAACCTATTGGAGGAACATGGAGAACCTATTATTTCATCGTCAGGAGCCCCCGATAGAGACTTGGGCCGAGATAAGGGACAAACTTAGGAAGAAGTATCTCCCTGCCACTTACCGCCAGCGTCTCATAGACAGGTGATAGAGTCTTATCCAAGGAGATCGGTCCGTCTCCGAGTACATCACCTAGTTCGATGAATACTATTTGTGATGTGACGCCACGGAGGAGAGCTCCCTTACTGTTTCCTGATTTCGGCATGGTTTACAACCGCACCTACGGTATGAGCTTCTCCGCCGCAAGGTGGACAAGTTGGAGGATGCATACCAAGTTGCTCTTGAGATGGAGCAATTTGAGGGAGAGTTCGAGTCTATCCAATGGTTGGGCTCCGTCCCTCACCATAGTGCCGAGTCACGTAGTTCCTTAGTCCATACCCGAGGGGCCCCATGGCTCGACCTCATGAGTCCGCCCGTCAGGAGCACTTCACTCCTAGACCTCATCCTCCCCCACCAAGGGATCTACCTCCACCCTGTAGATATATATTTCCTCTCTTCGCTCTCTCTCTCTCTCTCTTCACTAAAGGGGTCAAAAGCACGCCAAGTGCATGAACAAATGAGAGACAGAAGAGGAAATAGGGAATGAAGCAAAGTACCGTGATCGCCACCAAGATGCCGTACGCGACAGGCATGCCGTACCTTGGAAAATGGGGAGACACTCGCCTTGGTGCAGCACTGGGGATGAATGGCTCTGTTAGGACCGCTCTATGATGAGCGGTCTTACGATAGACCGCCATGGGGCGCTGCGAGGGACGCGGGAGGAACTGCTACAGTGAGATGGACGGCGCTTTAGGGACCGCACTCCAGTGAAGGACGGTTGTTTATGCACCGCGCGCGACGTTGAACGGCTGGAAGACGACCGCTCAATACCTTCACTCAGCAAGTTGAGAAGGGTTCGACCTCCACCCTCTCTGGCCGGCCAGAGGGGATGGGCCTCGTGCTGATTAGATGCTGACCTGCGAAACAACGTAGAGACACAAAAAGAGACACCCAAATTAGACCTTAATAATGCAGTACATGTCCAAATGAGAAGAATGAAGCATGAACAAATGAAAAGGGAAGTACCTGGGGGGTTTTAAACCCCTAGGGTGACAAAAAACGGGATGGTGGTATGCATGTTATGAGAAGGAGGGGCGTACGCGGGTGAGAAGCGAAGTATGCAATGAAAGAGCACGACAAAACTTATGAACGAAAAACTACGAAGACTGGGCTACTCCCTTGACCGGAGGCTCATGCGGACGTAGAGAGCCTCCCTCCTTGGTGCTGGGTCGCTCAAGAGTGCGGCAGGGCTTCGCCGTCGATCAGAATCTCCCCCCCTTTCGACGTCCGGCCAATAGGGTCTATTTATAGAGCCTAGAAAGCCAACCTCGAAATTAGGGTTTAGAGCCATTTTCGGGACGAAATTATTGAAGATAAATCATAGATAATACCATCCTCTCTCATCCAGTCGAAACGGCACTTAAAATGGCTGATTATCCACGGAGATATCGATAAAAGAAGTTGGGGATAAAACCATGAAAAATAAGGATTAAAATCTGTTAAAATCGAGCAACCGACATGATGAACGGTCTTACGATAGACCGCTCAACCACGTGGGCGGTTACATACGAACCGTCCATACCCGTCGGTGGAAATTCAAATAAACAGCAAATAATCCCAATTATCCCTCGAACTGGCCGAAACGTCCGCCGTGGGACCCTGACTGTATGAACGGTTGTATAAAGACCGTTTTATCGTAGAGCGGCACAAACGCGACCGTTTTATCCTGTCGGTGATAATTCAAGATAATTGGATAATTATCTGAGAAAACGGGCGCGCGTAGGACTCTGAGATATAGGCGGTTGTAATAGGCCCGTCCATTAGCTTGAACGGTCCTTATCACACCGCACAAAATCCTGTCGGTGAATACTCAGAAAATCCTCAGAAATTAGCCAAAATGTATGAACGGTCTGGTATCAACCGTCCCAGTCTTGAACGGCTGATGTGGGACCGTTCATGATTTTGGATACCTCATGTTTATAAAACAGTTCAATTAATCAAAGCCAAGGTCCGATAAGCCTTATATGGATACGACCTTTACCAAGGAGGGAGGTGACACATAAAAATGGGCCCAGGATGTGCCACAAAAAATGGCCCAATAGATAATGGACAACTTAGGGCATCAATCAATGGAAGTAAGAGAAACGGCTCAACTTATCGGTATAAAACGGGTGTCAACAGATGCCCCTCCTTAACGTCCTCTTTGCAGGGGAGCGAGCGGAGGTGACATGGAACATGGAGACGAAGCGGAAATGTAGCGGAGTGGACCGGAAAAGCGGGCGTTAAGGTAAAACGACACCCGTTCCTACCAATAAGCGATGAGAATCTTTCAGAAAACCTTGAACCGAGCGTCAAGAGTAATTGACCAAAAGGCGACGCCAATCTGGAGGGACTAAACTAAAGGAAATCAATCGATAAGACCAACCTCATGGGGGACACAATCCCGCGGTCCAATGAGGGGGCCACAAAAGAAAAAGATGCTAAAGCTCCAGACGGGGATCTTTCAGTCAACTGACCCCAACGAACCGACCAAAGAGAACCTTCAAACTCAGAGCGGAATTAGTTCATCTTACTCGAGCCTCTTAAACACATAGCTGACCATTACCGACGGTACATTTCTTAAGCAAACCATGGGGCATGAAAGCTCAAAAGAATGCGTATGATGCATGCTGGGCTAAAACAAAAAAGAAATCCTTAAAACAAATGCCAAGAAAGATTAAAATATAAGATATTCGAGAGTAATATTGCTAAGCTGGGAACATCAGAGTCAAGATACCGTCCGCTACCACAGCGCGCGGATAGAACCGTCCTCCTCGTGACATCCCAACTTAACGGCCTATCCGAAGGTTAGATACATGAACCTGGATCATCATTGTTTTTGTTGAAGGGGAACATCAGATCCTGGGACATATAAGAAACCTGCCGGCTCTCGAAAATAGTATATATAATACCATATAATAATGCAATAAGGGATTCAGGGATAGAAGACCATACCTGACTTACCTGTACAGGCGAATTGGCGAGACATGGTTGAAGTGATGCTACATAAGATGATTAAGAGATGTATTTCCAAAGAAGATATTCAATAATCATGATTTAAACACATCAACGAGATATACGGCTGGATTTAAACCGTTCTACCTTCCAAACGGCTCTATTGTAACCGTATGAATCTGTCATTCAAACAATTCTTTGGGGGCCAGTTGCCAGTGAGGCGCGGTTGGGTCGGAACCGTTTTCATTGGGACGGCTCCATAGGGACCATTCGTTCCCAGAATATCAACCGACTCAGAATTAACGGTTAAGAGAGATATACGGTTAGGAACCAACCGTTTACATAGTGAACGGTCTAACGATAGACCGTTCTTCTCTGGAGCTTCGAAAAAAAGGAACCCCTTCGTCTCCCTCCACCGTAACCGACGGTGGAAGGGGCGAAGGGGCAAACGACGCCCATACTCTCCCTCTCTCACTCTCTCTTCTCAACTCCTCCCTCTCCCTTTCTCAACCTCACTGCACCCCAGCCCATTCGATGACCCGGACGAAGCACCAATCCGCCAGGCCACGGACCGCCGGTGAGGACTCGCCGCCGCCGGAGCAACCGCCACCGCCGCCGGAGGAGGAGGGCACACCCGGGGTGACGATGGAGGAGCTCGCCATCGTCGTCGCCGACGAAGAGGCCCCTGCCGGCGAGGAGGAGGTGGCCGGAGGACCACCGCCCGCGGGGGCGGCCAAGAAACCACAGGATCCCGAGGTAGGTCTCCCCCACCTTTCTTCCATTTCAATCGTTTTAGTTCCATGCATGTTAGTTTTAAGGGCTTAGAGGGGCCTAGGGGGTTGTTTTTAGGGACCACGGAGGTCTCCCAGCCGGCTGGGAGGCCTCCACCGTCGTCGGGGACGACGATGAAAAAACGGTTTAACAGAAACCGTACTGACAAAACAATGCGGTCCCCAAAGGACCGCCCTAAACAAACACGGTGCTGGGAGCGCCGTTTACACTCACATAGCCAACGGTTCCTTAAAAAACAATACGGTGAGGGTATCACCGTTCAGAATACCGACGGGCCGTGTAGGTCCGTTCAAACATGCAACCAAGCAAAACAATACGGTCCATAGAGGACCGTCATAAAACAATACGGCCAGAGGTGGGCCGTTATTCCTTAGGAAGACGGGCAACCGGACGGTTCAGGGTGATCCATCCATGATAAAAACGGTTAGGCACAGCCCGTTCAAACTGGGGGACTTGAGCAACAAAACGGTTTGAGTGAAGCCGCTCATCTATGGAGCGGTTTGGGAGTAACCGTTCTTAAAATCAATAATTGGGCTTTGAGCATCTTATTTATGTGAGACAAAATGTGAAACTAAATGACTAATGCAAAATAAAATGGATGAATGCAGGGGAAACGTAGGACCCGCACCTCCTGGCTACAGGTTCGGGCAGTGTACCTTGCACTGCCGGACTTCCAGAGGGAGCGATTGACTGCCATGGGGTTCGCCCCCTTCCTGAGCATTGAGGTGTGTCGCTTTGACGCGGCTCTGCTCTATGCTCTGCACGACCGCTGGGACCCAGTGAGTCGGACTTTCTTATTCCTGTGGGGGCACATGGTTCCCACGTTGGAGGACGTGGCCAGGCTCACTGGCCTACGAGTGCACGGGTCGCCGGTCAGCGGGACCACTTTTCCTGATTACCGGGGGCTGGCTCGAGAGCTACTCGGGCTTCAGTTACGGCGCCCCGAGAGGCAGTCTACTCTCCTTCCCCGGGCTGCTCTCCAGAACAGCCTGGGCCTTCGACGAGCTGGCGTTGCAGTGGGCGAGCGACCAGAGGAGCACCTGGAGCGACTGGTCGGGTTGGCGAGGCCGAGGGTCGCAGCGGCACCGGGACCAGAGGCAGACCGAGTACTACGACGGTTTCTGATGCTGATGTTCGGACGGCTTCTCTTCTCCACTCGGGCGGACGTGATGAGCTGTCGCTTCCTCCCCTTCCTCCAGGAGCTCGAGCATGTAGGTGACTATGCTTGGGGAGCGGCGGTCCTCGCCTTCTTGTTTGACACCCTTAGTTCGACGGCGCGTCGGACAATGCTTGGGGGCTTCTCTCCCTTACTCCAGGTGTGACTCTCTTCCCTAGCCTTAATTTATGCAACTCTATATGCTGACTGAATACTGACATGACTTTGTGACACAGGTGTGGGCCTACGTGCGCCTACGTGGGTTGGGGAGAGGCGAGGAGACCCGCCCGGGGCTCTTGCCGATAGCGCGGAGGTGGACAGCACCCCGGGAGATGATGGCCCTGAGGAGGCAGGCTCGGGAGCTGCAGGACGACCTGGACTCGCTACCGTACACCTCGGTACGCTTCTAAACTCAGACTCTATAAATACATGCTATTCTGATGATGCTGATGCAGTTTCCTATTCTTCGCAGGTACGGTGGACCCCTTACACGGAGGAGAGCCCGGAGGGACAGCCGTGGGTGACCGAGGCCTTGGCCTTCTCTGGCCGGGACGTGTGGCTTCACTGCATGAATGTGGTGGAGCCACTACACTTTAGGTTGGTGATGAGGACCATCGGGGTCCACTAGCCGGCTGTGGAGTTCCCTGCGCCCGAGAAGGTGGGGGAACGGGCGACGAGGACGACCCGGGGGCTCCGCGAGGCATATCATTGGACATCAAGGAACGCCGCGCAGGTTGCCGACTGGGCCGCTCGAGGGCGAGTGGTGACCGCCAGGGCAGAGAGCGACAGCGCGTACTACACCGCATACGCACGGCACTACCGGGACCAGGTGTTCCGAGGCGCCCACCGACCGGTACGACTTCTAAACTTAAACTTTGTCTATCATGCTTATGATTTTTATATGATGATGTACTAACACATGGACTTCTACAATGTAGGTTGACCCTGCAGGACGAGTGGCAGAGCTACAGGGACTCCTGCACTCCACCATCCGGGAGAGAGACGAGGCCCGGCAGGCCCTGGCCCTGCTGGTGAGTTTCCTAAACCTTAGCCTTTTTCAAATTATGCAGTTCTATATGATTATGATTATGCTTATGACTGACCTGGAGTATTTGGATGCAGCGTGCCGAGGGTGTTCAGAGGGCGGGACCAGACGCTCCTTCTTCTTCCTCCGTCCAGACCCCAGCAGATCGAGCCGATCGAGAGGCGGACTTTACTCGGATGGTAGAGCGGGCCAAAGCGGCCGAGGTGGCACTTGTGGAGAGGGTACGTGAATTTCTACACTTCCTCTGCTTATTCATGCTTATGAAATGTGACCAACTGACAATGGTGTGTGAATGCAGACGTCCGAGCTGTCCCGCCTGCGGGCGGAGATGGAGCAGAGCCGAGTAGCGGCTAGGGAGGAGGCAGTCCGGGTGGCGGAGCTGGAGCGGAGCCGGATGGCGGAGCTGGAGCGGAGCCGGGTGGCGGCTCTGGAGGAGGTAGCCCGGGTGCGAGAAGAGGCTGCGCGGAGCCAACCGGTAGGCGCAGTGGAGACGGCACTCCTCCGGGCCGAGCTAGAGCGACTACGGACCGGTGCTACCGAGGCGGACCGTTACCGGGCAGAGGCCGAGCGTTACAGGAGTGAGGCAGAGCAGGCCCGCTTACAGGTTGCCCGGCTGGAGGGCAAGGTGGAGGGTATGAAGGAGGCGAGTCGGGAGCGCAGCAGGGCGACTGCGAGCGGTAGCCACGGCACCCACGGCTCCGTGAGGAGTTACTTCACTGGTTCTTCCGGCCATCGGAGGAACGAGGAGGAGGAGCGGCGCCGGCGACGGCGTGATGAGGCGACCTCAGCGATGCCTCCCCCAAAGAGGCATGAGGGTGGTGGAGACAGCGACGGGGGCCAGGGAGAGGGAGCTACTTGACTGGTTGCACTGGGCCCATCCTTTGTATATGATATGATATGATAGTGATATGCATGTCTTCTATTTTTCGTTTGTTTTGCGGATGAATGTTTGTATGAGTGGGCAAATGAGTTTGAGGAGCTCGCTTAGCCTGAGAGAGATGAGTGACGCACACGCCAACTTGAGTGAGATGAGAGCACACACTCCGACTTGAGTGAGGTGAGAGCGCACACGCCGACTTTAGTGAGATGAGAGCGCACGCCGACTTGAGTGAGATGAGAGCGCACACGTCGACTTGAGTGAGATGAGAGCGCACACGCCGACTTGAGTGAGATGAGTGCGCTAAATGACGGTGGCATGAGTGCAGCAGGTTAATTGGGGAGCAGAGCATATGGACGGTTCTCCTCTAGCCGTTCGTATGCAAGAGCGGTTTTCTAAGGGCCGCGTGAATTCATTGGAACGGTTCCATATAAACCGTATGAGTGTTGGAATGGCGGAGTTAGGGCCGTACAAGTCACTGGGCCCAAGCTTCCTTTGGAGAGAAAAACGGTTGATGATGGGCCGTTTCATGGATGGACGGTCTATCGTAAGACCGTCCAATCCCACGTCCGATTTGCTTGAGATGGGACTCCCTGGAGAGTCCTCAGCCCGAGGGCAAGATGCTTTGAACTTATCACAACCCTATCTTAGCCCGCCCTAGACTTATCTAGGCCCAATCCTAAGAGGCTTAGGCTCCTAATGAACCCTATAAATAGTAGGAGGGGCCTGAACCTTCAACTCACCCATCTTCTGTCTCCCAAAACCTTAAAACCTTTGATTCTCGTCACCTCATCATGAAGAGGGCTTTTGATGGAAGTTCCGCGGGGGGAGCGTCGTTTGAAGGACCGCGACCGGCTAGAAAGGAGCGGGAAGCGATTCAACGACTAAACTTGATTCCTCGACATCTCAGCGCCACCCCTATGAGAGAGGTAAGTTTGCTTAGAAATATGTTCAAATCTTCATCTCTTGACTTCCTCTTATATCTCTTTACCCCCCTTGCTTCCTTCTTCTTTTCAGCTTCTTCCCGGCCCGAGGCGCTTTTCTAATTTAAAGTGGGTGGCTCCCATGGTCCGTGCATTGCCCCTCGGGGTGACTCACCTTCTCAAATCCTGGCACTTGCACTCCCTCCTAGTTTTAGGTCAGAATTACCCCAAACTTTCTTTAGATTGGCACGGTATCTCTGCTTTGATGGAGATTTGGCATCCTCAGACCCATACCTTCTTCTTCCCATCTTTTGAGGCCACCATCCTGTTAGAGGAGGTAGAGACATACTTCGGGCTCCCTAGGTCCAAGGTGGGGGAGGAAGACTTGATATGCCATACTGTTGCCCCTATAGATCCAAAACTCATTCTAGGAGGGTTCATACCTGACAGCGGGGATGTTCGCACCTTCGTAGGCCCTCGCCACATTCACCTCCTTACTCTGAGCCAGTGGGTGGTAGAACATTGCCGGAACAAGTGCGGGTGGGTTGAGGCCATAGCCAAAGCTGCGTCCATCTGCCTATGCGGGGCCATCCTTTTCCCTTCAGCCGACCATGTCCTAGAGGTCCCTTTACTCAGCACCATTAGTGGCCTTTGGCAGGAGTGTTCCATTTCTCAGGCTGTCTTAGCTTATCTGTATGAGGGCCTTTCCTCAGCCAGCTTAGGAGGTCCTCTCTTTGGTTCGATGATCCTATTGGAGTGCTGGATGGGAGTTAGGATGAAGTTCACCGTGAGGGAGGATATCACTTCAGTCAGCAGGATCTTTGGGAGCCATCCCCTTTACTTCATAGGGGGTGCCTTCAGGTTTTCTTCACAGGTTGAGTGCAGGACGGCTGAGCTGAAGACCAGGGACGAGTGGTGCCCGTACATCAACAGGCTGCCCCTGGATAGGTTCGTGATGCGCCCAGACTTCCTCCATGATACCTCCATCAGGCTACCGAGGAGAGCTGGCTTGGACTTGAGGCTTGTGAGCGACACCACTTTGGCGATGTACAGCCCACACAGATGCTACCTGCAGATCGGGCTTCCCCGGATGGTGCTACCCACGCTACCCCACCTTCCCATGCTACAGATGCGGAGGATCGGGACTGAGGAGGACGAGCAAGCGATCAGGAGCGCGTTGATCATGTGGGAGGTGAGAAGGGTGCGTACCCTACCAGCAGAGGTCGAGGAGGCTCCAGAGACTAGACAGGCTTATCTTAGGGAGTTGAGAGAGATACGTCCTCGCGGGGATGCCCAGCGGCGGACTGAGTGATTTTTTTTTGTTTTTATGATGATATGGGGTAGGATTTTATATTCGGACAACTTGATATATGACATGAATAAGATTTGAGATTGAGTTTGGTCTTTGTAATATGATTATGATGTGATGTGATTGTAAAGGCTAATGCGAGGACTGAATATTCCTGTAGTCCTGAGTCAACTGTCCTTCCGACCTGCCCCTGCACACATGCAAATATGAAACAGATTAAATCTATTTTAGGCTCAGCCCCTTGCCTACAGCAAGTTAGGAGACGACCCTTTCTTGACTTTTGGTCAAGGGGGGTGAGCCTTATTAAATAGGCAAATATCAAAGTGCGAGAAAATGCAGATGAATGCAAGAAGAAAACAAGTAAATGCAATTTTTGTTGGATTTTGAAATATTTGATTTTGTTTGGGTTTTGGAATATTTGATTTTTTTGGGTTTTGAAATATTTGATTTTGTTTGGGTTTTGAAATATTTGATTTTGTTTGGGTTTTGAAATATTTGATTTTTTGGGTTTTGACATATTTGATTTTTTTGGGTTTTGAAATATCTGATTTTTGGGGTTTTGAAATATCTGATTTTTTGGGTTTTGAAATATTTGATTTTTTTTGGGTTTTGAAACCAGCTCGGGTCTCAATAGCAGGGACCTTCTCGTCTTGCTACGGAATTCCAAGGTTCAGCGCGTGCAGGAAAGGGGACCGCCCGTGATCGGCGTCGACTTTGCTCGACGGTGCTTCTGCTGAGGCCATATCCGGGGTGGGATTCATTCCTTGGGAAAGTAAAAAAGATTGAGTAGGGAAGCCGACGATAGGTGTAGAGGTTTTTAGGGCTTGAGTTCTTTCCCGGGACCCCCCTTTTCTCAAGGAATCTGGTCTGTTGCGCCGGGGCTTTGTATCCGCCATCGAACCTTCACCCGCTCTAGGCACGCATGCGACCGGGCTCATAACGTCCCGCGGGGAAACTGTACTGCCACTCTTGCCATGCCTAGCCGCATTTTTTGGGGATTCAGGGAGCTTCGAGCTTTGTGCTTTCGGCTTTTGCCCCTGTTCTTTCTTTTTCTTCTTCCTTTTTGTTTTTGTTTGCTTTCCTTTTCCTTCTCTTTCTTTCCTTTTTTTTTTCTTCTTTTGCGGAGTGAGGTCTTAACGGATTGCCCCTATTTGAGACCTTTTTCTTTTGACGGGGAACCTGGGTCAGTTCTCGCCCCCTTATTCACCACTTGCGCCTTATCTTCAACCGAGAGAGAGGAAATGCAAGGATTTCCACCATTCCCGAGCATGGCCAAAGGAGAAACGGTGTCGGATAGCATGAGAGAATACCGCACCACGGGGTTGTGTAGTGTGTGAGATGCTGAACCTGGGTCCTCCTTTCGCAATTTGGTGGGGTATGCCCTGCCATCGAGCCGTTCACTGGTTTTATTTTTATGGATGAAAACGCTTTAAATACAGCCCATTCCACGGGTTCGGCAATTCCTCCCCCTCCGAGTTGATTAGACGATATGCATTGCCAGGATAAGCTTCTTTGATTACGAAGGGCCCTTCCCAGTTGGGTTGCAACTTAGACCTGGGACCTGCAGACCTGATGAATTTGCGTTTTAAAACCATATTCCCCACTTGAAATTTTCTTTCGATGACCTTCTTTTGAAAATATCGCGAGACCCGCTTTTGATATACTGAAACATGATTGGCCGCATTTAACCTCTTCTCGTCTAAGAGTTCCAGTTGGACTAGCAATGCCTCTCGATGTTCGTCGAGATTAAGTTCCTTATCCAACTGCACCCTTAGGGAAGGGATTAGAATTTCATACGGGAGCACCGCTTCCATTCCGTAAGTGAGGGCAAAGGGAGTCTGCCCCGTGGGAGTGCGGACGGAGGTGCGGTAGGCCCATAGAGCTTCTATCAATTTGTCGGCCCAATCAGCAAATTTATGTGATTCGCATGTTTTCTTGATAATTTTGAGAAGGGTCTTATTCGTGGCCTCAGCCTGGCCATTACCTTGGGGGTAGTATGGTGATGAATGATGCAAAACTATATTGAATTTCTTACAGAGGTCCTGGAGCTCTTGTGAGATGAATTGAGGTCCGTTGTCGGTGACGATGCTGCTTGGCACTCCGAATCGTGAGATAATGTTCTTCATGATGAAGCGGCATACTGTGGTGGCTTTGATTTCTGCATAAGCCTCAGCCTCGGCCCACTTGGTGAAGTATTCTGTAGCCGTCAGAATGAAGGATTTCTGTTTAATCGCAGAGTTCGGATCACCGAGGGGCCCGATGATGTCGAAGGCCCACATAGAAAACGGCCAGGGGGCCGTAACAGGATGGAGGGAAGAGGCCAGAGCGTGGATTTTGTGGGCATGGATTTGGCACTGAAGACACCTACGGACATAGGTGGAGCAATCTTCCTCTAGGGTTGGCCAGTAATAGCCCTGCCTAAGAATCTTCTTTGCCAGGGCCTGTCCATTCACATGCCCTCCACACTCGCTAGAGTGGGCTGCTTCCACAACCTTCCAAGCTTCTTCGTCATCTAGGCACCTCATTAGGACTCCATTCAGGGCCCGCCTATACAATTCACCGGCGATGATTGTGTACCTGGCGGCGACTCTTCTAATGGCTTTTCGCTGTTCAGCGTTGGCCGTTTCCGGAAATGTGGCATCCTTGCAGTATTGCTCGATCTCATAAAACCACGGCAATTCTTCCTCTTCAATGATCTCCTCGAGCTCAGTTAACGAAACCTCTTTTATTTCCTCCCTTTCTACTTTCTTCTCTACGGACATCCTAAGGTTGTTGAACCAGGGATCCTGCAGGGAAGGGACGCCTAGCCTTTGGACCACAATGGTCTCGGTGGTGCGACTTAGGGGGAGTGATAGAGAAGAGGCGAGAGACGCGAGGGCATCGGCCAAGATATTCTGAGAGCGAGGAGTATGAATATAGACGAGCTTCCTAAATTGCCGGGCCAAGAGTGTGACTAGATCTTGGTAGGGTTTGAGTTTAGGATCACGGGTGCGGGAGGTTGACAAAACTTGACGCAGCACCAGCTGGGAGTCTCCTATGATGTTTAGGTATCGCGCACCCAAGATTTAGGCGTGCTTCAGACCGGCAAGGAGAGCCTCATACTCGGCTATATTGTTGGTGGCGGGAAACGAGAGTTGATATGCCACGGGGATGGTTACCCCTTCTGGAGTAAGGAGAACGGCGCCGACTCCGCTGCCCTGGGAATTAAGGGCACCATCGAAGTGAAGGGACCAAAAAGGAAGATGAGTGATCACCGCCAGGTGTTCATCGGGGAATTCATCCTGAATGGAATCAGTGCGAGGGATAGGAGAATGGGCAAGGTGTTCGGCAATAGCATATCCTTTGATTGCTTTCTGCACGATGAAGGTGATGTCGAACTGGGAGAGAAAACTTTGCCAGCGAGCTAGCCGATTAGAAAGGACCGGCTTTTCCAACAGATAACGAATGGGGTCCATTCTAGAGATGAGCCTGACCTCGTGGGTGAGAAAGTAGTGTTTAAGCTTCTGCGCTACCCATACTAGTGCTGCACAGGTTTTCTCCATAGCAGTGTACTTGGATTCAGTAGGATTAAATAACCTTGAGAGATAGTACACCGCCCTCTCTCTTCCTTCATCATCAACCTGTGCCAAAACAGCTCCTAGGGAGTCCTCAATTACAGAAATGTACAGGATCAGGGGTTTCCCGGGGACAGGTGGTTGTAGAACCGGGGGATTAGAGAGGTACACCTTGAGTTCCTCATAGGCCTTTTGACATTGTTCATTCCATTCGAATTTCACGTCGGCCTTTAACAGGTCATAAAACGGGCGGCATCTTTGCGAATGCTGAGATATGAATCTCCTGATAAATTGCAAACGCCCGATCAAACCTCGAAGCTCAGTGACATTCTTCGGCGGTGGCATTTCCATGACGGCCTTTGCCTTGTTTGGATCGATCTGAATCCCCCGTTTACTAACTATAAACCCAAGTAATTTCCCTGATGCAACTCCGAACACACATTTCTTTGGATTCATCTTTAACTTGTATTCCCTAGCCCTTTGCAATACCTTGGCTAGAATGGCGGGGTGCTCTTCCTGTGACCTCGATTTGACTAGGATATCATCCACATAAGCTTCTAGAAAAACGTGCATCATATCGTGGAAGATAGCCATCATCGCCCTTTGGTAGGTGGCACCTGCATTTTTCAACCCAAATGGCATGACGACGTAGCAGTACGTGCCCCATGGTGTGGTGAACGAGGTCTTTTCTTGATCTTCCGGAGCCAAAAGGATTTGGTTATACCCCGAGTAGCCGTCCATGAAGGAGAGGGCTTCGTACCCAGCTGTATTATCGACCAAGACGTCGATGTGAGGAAGTGGAAAGTCATCTTTCGGACATGCCTTGTTTAAGTCCCTGAAGTCGATACAGATTCGAATTTTACCATCCTTCTTCATCACCGGGACTATATTTGCCACCCATTGTGGATACAGCACCACTCTAATGAACCGGGCCTTGTGCAATTTATCGACTTCCTCCTTAATCCTTAAGGCCATTTGCGGGTGGAATCTCCTTGCCTTCTGTTTAACGGGCGTTGCCCCTGGTTTGAGAATCAGCCTGTGTTCAACCAAGGCGGGGTCAAGGCCTGGCATGTCCTCGTAGGACCAGGCGAAAGAATCGCTGTACTCCCTCAAGACTTCGACCAATTCCTTTTCGACTTGAGGAGGGAGATTGGCGGAAATAAGTATGGGCCTGGGGTCCTCTATTGTTCCGAGGTTAATCTCCTTAGTGGATTCATCTACTGCCACGGAGGGTTCGTCGAACTTTTTAAGCCTTGGGCATATAGGTCGGCAGTGTCGTCCACTTCATCTTCCTCATCATCAGCTGGGTCTTTCTCATTCACAATTTCATATACCCCTAATCCATCCTTGCTCCATACCTCCTCAGCTCTCTCATCATCTTCCAAGACAATCGCGGTCTCTACAAATTCCGGGCACTTTAATAGAGCATGACATCTTCCAGCCAAATCTTGTAGAAACCTATCAGGAATGGTTTTGAAGGGGTGCGACATGGCAGGTGCCGCAGACGTGGGTGGACTGACAGAACTTGAACTAGACTCTACCCTGATTGACTCGACCATCCTAGAAGACTCAATACACTGTACATCTAACCTAGGGGAGCAGAAATCTACCGGAAAAGAAACAGGGGTCTCGTGCCCCTGGGAATCTGGGTAGAACATAGCGTAATCTTCCATGGAGACCTCCGTTTTGAGATTGGCGTTTTTTTTTTGGAGGTCGGAAGTGATCACACAACAGGAGGAAGAAGGCGGAGGGGGAGGCAGTTGCATGGGAAACAATTCCGGGAAAATGCAGTCAAAGAAAGGGTCAGAAGACTTAAACCACATTTCATGGAGCTGAGCTCCTGGAGGAGGAGGAGTGAATAGGGTTGATAAATCAATGGGCGGGCAGCGCCCGCAAGCACATGGAACGAATAAAACTTCGGGTCTCTCCGCAAAGTACGGGTCGACCAGGAGTGGAGGGGAACGGGGAACAGAATCCTGTTGTTGAAACCAGGAAGCGAGACGGGATGGGGACATAGAATAAGTAGTGATGGAGCTCCCCGTCTTCCGGGGCCCTTGGCGGGCCAATGGCATCGGGGGGCGCCTTACCAGCTGCGTCTCCCTTTTCTTCGGGTCACCCTCTTCTTCATAAAACATCTTTGCGAAGCAATTGGCAAAGTCTTCCAAGTCGCCGGCCAACCCCGGCGGTGGTGGTGGAGGATCGGCAACAGCACAAGCTTCATCTATCTTTCCATCAAGGCGGGATGGCGAGGTTTTCAAGGTGCCAGGCTGCAACGGACCCTTCACGAAATGTTGCCGGTAATCCCAGGTCAACGGCCCAGAGTCCCCAAGCATCGACATAGAGGATTCATGGTAGCCGAGGCCCCGACGGCCCATCTTCCTTCCCCTGGGAACGGGGTTGGTTCGGCCTTGCAGCTGTGCGCCGAGCCCTCGGCCTGGCTGATAGCCCAATTTCAGAATTATGTGCCACCCTTTGGAGTCTCTCATCTTGGGTTTCACTTTCACATTGACTGGTGCAGTGGTGGGTTTGCGCGATGCATACGCCCATGAATAGTTCAAGTCCATGACAGATAAAACAGGTCTGTTGCTCGGCCATAGTGTGGGCAGGATCTTGGCTGCTATGGCGTCAACGTTTTGAATTGTGGAAACACTTTTCACCTTGACCACTCGCCCCTGAAATGGGAACTTCAGACACTGGTGGGCAGTTGAGGGGACGGCGTTCAAACCATTTAACCATGGACGACCCAGAATGGCTTTGAACATTGGGTCTATGTCCAACACATAAAATTCTACATCCATCACCAAGGGCCCTAGCTCGGCCTGCACAGTTACTACTCCGTGACAAGCACGTCTGGAATTGTCATATGCAGCTATCGTGGTTGGTGTCGGCTTGAGCATGTCCTCCGATATGTTACAAGCACGAAGAGTACTCAATGGGCAGACATTTATTGACGCCCCTGTATCCACAAGGGCGGATTCCACGATCGTATTGTTTAAAGAGATGGTAATACATAATGGCATCTGGCGCGCCTCAGGAGGAGCTAATTCTGACTCAGCAAATGCAATAGATGGCCCCTTGGTGATCGTGGCCAAAACCGCAGGCAAGCTATCCACCGCCACATCCTCGCTCACCATAACCTTCTGTAGGAAGATTTTCAGGGCATCTTGGTGGAGCGGCGACCTCTTGATCAACTCTAATACTGAGATTTTGGCCGGCAGTCGGTCTAAATGCTGTAACAAGTCATATCTTGTGCCCGGCACCGGATCTACCTCCACTGGTTCAACTGTAGGGGAGGAAGCTGTAGGGTTCGGTGCAGATGCACCTGAGGAAGGAAACATCCTCTGGAAAGGACGCCCGCTCCGAAGGGCGCATTGTGATGCTTGCACGGCCTGGACTGGACCCCCGCTTGGCCTGGTGGGGTAGGCGGATGGCGTGGAGATGGGGGTGAGGATGACGGGAATAGGCTTAATGGGCCCTGGTGGAGAGGACACTGGCGAAGGGTTAAGCTTAGGGGGGATGATGGGAGGCACGGCGGGTGGCGGTGATAGGACGGATGGAGTAGGGGGGAATGTGGAGGGCCTAAGAGGTGACGCGGTGGAAGTGACGAGCGGTGTAGCGGCGGGTCTAAGGATGGAGGGGATGGCTGGCGCGGGAGAGTAGTGGTGGTGTAAGGCCAAGAGATGGGCGGGGGTCTCATCATCGAACGTCCATCCAGCGTTGGGGGCTGGGCGTTGGACCGCATTCACTTGTGCTGGGGCCGGTGCCGGCGGTTGCTGCTGTTGCTGGGGAGCGGGCTGATGCATTGGCATGGGATTTTGATGGATCCCAAGGTCTTACTGCTGCGGTGGGGGCTGCGGTTGCTGCTGCTACTGCTGGGGCGCCGCCTGTTGCGGCCTGGCCTATCTCTGCCTCTGCTTGATATCCTCAATTAGTTGGTGCATCTGGGCCCAATCAATTCTCTGGCCCTCATGCAGATCATACACCAGGTCTCTGAATTGATAACATCGCTCTATTGTGTGCCCCGGCTGCCGATGGAATATACAATATCGGGACTGGTCGGCAGCCGGATTCCAGTTCGGGCGCTCAGGCGGCAACTGAAGGTCGCCAGTATACATTAGAGCAGAGAAAACATCTGACAAGGTTTCCGGAAGAGGGGGGTAATGAGCCCTCTTTGGAGCTGGTCGAGCAGAGCCGTAGGCGGGGGGCGGAGGAACATTATTGTATTGCGGGGGCCGTTGAGGCTGTTGGGATGGCGGAGGCGCCTGTGGAGGGTATTGCGGGACTTGGAAGGCAGGCTGGGGAGCTTGCGGGGCAGCGAACTGGGAGTTACGCTGAGATGGTGGGAAGCGGGGTGGAGCGGCGTGTTGGGGGAACTGAACGGCCTGAACTTGCTCATTAATTTGTACCCCCTCAGTGACGGGGCCCTGGGATTTCTTAGTGGCCTTGGGCTTCTGGGCCTCGAACAGAGAATGGATGGGGGAATCTTTAAATTGGGTTTGAATAAACCTAGCCCTGCTGTATAGTTGGTGCATGTTTGAAATGTCATTCATTGCCAGAATGTTTCTGAAAGTTGGCGTAGCGTTGGAAATCAACAATTTTACTTTTTCCTCTTCCGGAATCTGCCCGGGCACCCGCGAGGCCATCTGTCTCCAGCGATCTGCATAAGTGGTGAAGTCTTCCTCCGGCTTCATCTTCTCCGCCACCAGGTCAGTGAAAGAATACTCGGGTCCGACCCGATCTTGAAACTTCTGTATGAACCTCTCCTTGACAGTCTTAAAATTCTCAGCCTCCTCCAGAGGCAGGGTATAAAACCATTCCAGCGCGACCCCCTCCAGGGACCGACGGAACAAATAAGCCATCAAGCGATCATCCTGTTGGAACTGCGCAGACTCGTACAAGAACTCCCGGACATGGATGAACGGGTTACCATTCCCATCATATTTACGGTACACAGGGAGCTCCGACTGGGAAGGAAAACGTAGGTCCCTGAAGTTAGGGATAGGGACATCGGCAAGAGATTGCGGGCCAACCCACTTGTGGAGGAGATCAATTTGTTGCTGCATAGCAGCCCACTTGTCAAGGATTTCTCGTTCCCGGGAAGGAGGGGGAGGAGCAAAAGGAGTAGCACCCGGATAGGCGACCAAAGGATAAACTGACGAAGGAGGCGGCCCATAAGAGGGGTAATGGGCCGAGGAGGGGCCCATATCCGCATGAGTGACCTGAGCCGCCCCCGGCTGTGGCCTAGCGAAGTCTGCCGGGGCCATGAGGGCCTGAGGCGATGGGGAAATTGTAGGGTATGGCTCAAGATAAGGAACAGAGGGGATCGGGGATTTCCCTTTATCCAGTTGCTGATGGACCGATGTGGATGCCTGGCCCATTTCTATATTGGGATAGCGAAAATTCTGAGGGCGCACTGGAGTAAGGTCAATGGGAGCCGCAGAGGTGGTCCCGACCACAGGAGCTGAAGTGGTGACATGGGCCGTGGCATGAGCCAGAGCTGAGGCCGGGGCATCGCCCCCTTGCAAAGCTTGCCTGATGAGATGGAGTTGGGTGGGGTCCAACTGGGCCATCATGTCGAGGATCGTACTGGCTGAATTCTGATTGGATAGGTTTGGAAAAGAGGGTCAGGGACCCTCGCCAAGAGAGGTCGGGAGTGAAGGGGCCGTCCCCTCTCCCCCTTGCAAATGGGTGACCCTAGGTGGGTCCTCAAGGAGACCACGAGGAAGGGAGTCCTCATGGGCCGCAGAGAAATCGTAAGACGACATGGAAGAAGAAGCAGAATCGAACAAGGGGTTGGAGTAGGAATGGAAATAAGAATCAACCCTAGGCAGTGATCGTGGGGGCAGAAGGCAGTCCCACATACACCAAGACACTTGATACTAGAACAAGCAACACTAAATCAATCAAATCTACCAAGCAAATAGTAAGCATATAATGGAGCGAGATGAGAGTAGAATCACTCGATAATGCAATCAAGTTCTTTAAAATGATGCTCGTCGGTTCCTTATATCTTCAGGTTTGAACCTTAGTGGATTAATAAAAATGTCAATTCTCTCGACCACTAGGTACCTGACTAGGATGAGAACGAGGAGCCGTGTGACTCTATTGGGATCTCTCACTCGCGGATGCAACCTTAGACGGGGGTGGATACGGTACAACCTGCCCGGCGTCCGTGTGGGAATCCACGGCTCACGGGGGCTTACGGAGGTCCTCAGCAAGGTCCCTAGTCGGCTCCAAGGAATATGAAGACGAGAGGAAACCCTACCTCGGTAGGAATGCAACTAATATGTGAAAATATCGATGCTCCTATGCGCACCGGAGTGCATGCACAAACTAGCCTAGCAGCTATCAATCAATGAGCAAATATACACATGAATACCAAAAGCATGGTGATGCAATAATAATAAGATAGCAGGGGGAGCCAACGAACAGCACCAGGAGCAATATATATATCAGCAAAAACTAAGCAAGATGAAGGAAATGCACTGCGACAGAAGATGTGCGGTCCTCCTCTGACCGCTCTAAGTACTCAGACGGTCCAATTTCAGCCGTAATGCATAGGCAGAAAATGCAAGGGACATACCAGACAGACGGCTTATTGTCAACCGCACTCGTGTTTGAACCGCCGCCTCACAGCCATGTATCTGCCACCAGAAAGTACGGCGTACCTGTGCCTGGGCGCGGGACGGCTGTGTGACAGCCGCACAAAGAGATGGACGGTGTCCAGGGAGCCGTCTGCAACAGGAAAGGCCGGTGTAGATGAACTTGAAGGCAGAGTATATGAACGGCGTATGATCAACCGCGCTGATGGTTAGACGGCTCTGGAAGAACCGCGTGTGAGCCAGAGGACAGAAACTGTCTCCTACCTGTAAATCACTTCCAAGAAGAAAACCTTGACACGACTAAGAAGGGTCAGCAACTCAAAAGCACGATGGGCACTAGGCGTCCCACCGTGATCGCCACAAAAGGGGTGTAGATATATATTTCCTCTCTTCGCTCTCTCTCTCTCTTCACTAAAGGGGTCAAAAGCACGCCAAGTGCATGAACAAATGAGAGACAGAAGAGGAAATAGGGAATGAAGCAAAGTACCGTGATCGCCACCAAGATGCCGTACGCGACAGGCACGCCGTACCTTGGAAAATGGGGAGACACTCGCCTTGGTGCAGCACTGGGGATGAACGGCTCGGTTAGGACCGCTCTGTGATGAGCGGTCTTACGATAGACCGCCATGGGGCGCTGCGAGGGACGCGGGAGGAACTGCTACAGTGAGATGGACGGCGCTTTAGGGACCGCACTCCAGTGAAGGACGGTTGTTTATGCAATGCGCGCGACGTTGAATGGCTGGAAGACGACCGCTCAATACCTTCACTCAGCAAGTTGAGAAGGGTTCGACCTCCACCCTCTCTGGCCGGCCAGAGGGGATGGGCCTCGTGCTGATTAGATGCTGACCTGCGAAACAACGTAGAGACACAAAAAGAGACACCCAAATTAGACCTTAATAATGCAGTACATGTCCAAATGAGAAGAATGAAGCATGAACAAATGAAAAGGGAAGTACCTGGGGGGTTTTAAACCCCTAGGGTGACAAAAAACGGGATGGTGGTATGCATGTTATGAGAAGGAGGGGGGTACGCGGGTGAGAAGTGAAGTATGCAATGAAAGAGCACGACAAAACTTATGAACGAAAAACTATGAAGACTGGGCTATTCCCTTGACCGGAGGCTCATGCGGATGTAGAGAGCCTCCCTCCTTGGTGCTGGGTCGCTCAAGAGTGCGGCAGGGCTTCGCCGTCGATCAGAATCTCCCCCCCTTTCGACGTCCGGCCAATAGGGTCTATTTATAGAGCCTAGAAAGCCAACCTCGAAATTAGGGTTTAGAGCCATTTTCGGGATGAAATTATTGAAGATAAATCGTAGATAATACCATCCTCTCTCATCCCGTCGAAATGGCACTTAAAATGGCTGATTATCCACGGAGATATCGATAAAAGAAGTTGGGGATAAAACCATGAAAAATAAGGATTAAAATCTGTTAAAATCGAGCAACCGACATGATGAACGGTCTTACGATAGACCGCTCAACCACGTGGGCGGTTACATACGAACCGTCCATACCCGTCGGTGGAAATTCAAATAAACAGCAAATAATCCCAATTATCCCTCGAACTGGCCGAAACGTCCGCCGTGGGACCCTGACTGTATGAACGGTTGTATAAAGACCGTTTTATCGTAGAGCGGCACAAACGCGACCGTTTTATCCTGTCGGTGATAATTCAAGATAATTGGATAATTATCTGAGAAAACGGGCGCGCGTAGGACTCTGAGATATAGGCGGTTGTAATAGGCCCGTCCATTAGCTTGAACGGTCCTTATCACACCGCACAAAATCCTGTCGGTGAATACTCAGAAAATCCTCAGAAATTAGCCAAAATGTATGAACGGTCTGGTATCAACCGCCCCAATCTTGAACGGCTGATGTGGGACCGTTCATGATCTTGGATACCTCATGTTTATAAAACAGTTCAATTAATCAAAGCCAAGGTCCGATAAGCCTTAAATGGATACGACCTTTACCAAGGAGGGAGGTGACACATAAAAATGGGCCCAGGATGTGCCACAAAAAATGGCCCAATAGATAATGGACAACTTAGGGCATCAATCAATGGAAGTAAGAGAAACGGCTCAACTTATCGGTATAAAACGGGTGTCAACACACCCCAACCACCGGCACCCTTTGCTCACCATCCGGAACCCATTGTCCGCCCTCTGGCTCCGACACCCCCACCCTTGTTGCCCACGGCACCTACACCTCCACCCCTGTTGCCTACACCCCCTACCCGTCGGGAGGATAAGGGTAAAGGCCCTCTTATCGGGGAGACTAGTAGGTCACGGCTGTAGTGTTTCCACTGTCAGGGATTTTGCCACATCACCAGCCAATGTCCTACTCGTGCCACACTAGCCCTAGGGGTTGGTGAAGCCACGCCTTCTGGACTTGTGACTGTCAGCTACGAGGCCGATCTAGAACTAGCTGATGAGTACTACGCAGCGGAAGGTCTAGAGGAGCATACCGACGCTCAGGATGTGGCTCTCGGATGACGGCCACTTGGGGGGTGATGTCATTGCATTAAGTCTAGGGTCATGCATGAGTTAGTATTGTTTCTTCTTTGTGTGGTTTGATTGTGTGGCTTGTTTGTGTGGTTTGTATGTGGTTTGTTAGGAGTCTGCATGTGTCTTGTGCAAGCTCGTTGATGTCAATCCCTTAAGAGGCGAGCAGAGTCGCTCGAGAAGTATGGGATCGGTTCTACATCTATATCCGGATCTAGTCACCTACAGGGACCCAGTAGTGATTCCTAGTGAGTCTTCGAGCCGCCTCCTCCCATTTGAGAGTGCCACACCCGGAGTGTCCACCTCTAGCCTCATTCCCACAGCAGCTTGTGCATATCGAGTATATACGGAATGAGCAGGTGACGGTCACGTGGAGTGGAGCGTACCCGCATTACTTGGCACGGTGACGGATCCGCCGGAGCGACTGGAGCAGTCGTACCCCTACTCGACGGGGTCAAATTCTTCCCACCCGGGGAGAATTGATGGGAATCAACTCCGAGCATGTACATTTTATTTTTGTATTTGAGTCCTTTTATTTATTTTTATATCCTGGGGGAAGTAGATTCACAATTGTAAGACTTTATGAGCCTATTTGTTCTTCCTTAGGATTGTGTGGGTTTATGTGTAAAATGCCAGTAGGACCTGCAAGGGAGCCGTCACTCCTTTCTCATTGGTCCAAGTGGCGCCACTTGGGTCCATGTGGGGCTGGTCAACCCTCCTAGGTGGCATCTAGAAGGTTTGACAAGTCAAGGGGGATAAGGTGGACAAAAAGTTCATATTCTCCTCCTCTTGGTCAAGGGGGCACCCCCTCCCTTATATATTATTCAAATGTTGTTCCAAACCACATGGGAGAATTCATTTTGAACTCCCTAGTTTGCCCCTCCCCAAATTAGATCTGAGGTTATTTTGGGTCTTTTTCCATTTCATACAAATAGATGTAATTCACATTTTATTAGAATTAATGAAGAAGAAAATTGTTGAATGCCTTGGAGCTTGGTGCGCCCCCTCCTCTCTCCCTCTGGTTCCTTCCTCCTCCTTCAAGATTTCAGGGTGGAAACCCCTTCTATCTCAGCCCCTCTATCTCTAGATTCATCTCTGGTGCCGCCGCCACCGTTCGTGCCGCCTTCGAGCCGCCACGAAGCCGCTTCCGAAGTGCTATCCAAGGTTCTATTCTGCTGGATAGAGATCCACTCCGGGATTTTTAACTCCCAACTCCGACATCATCTGGAGTTGAGATTTTCAGGGCTGGTTCCTCTCTTGATTCCCACCCTCTAATAAAAAATCACATCCTTTAGACTTCGTTTTGCATTTTTTCCATTTTCGTGTCTTTCTATCTTCCAGATCTGTCCCTTTTCAGATCTGTGTAGCAGAAGCTTAGTTCTTCCACATTTCGACCCCCTTTTTGATTTTTTTTGGAACCCCCAAATTTATTGGAGGTTCTAGCCATCATCCCCACCCTCCAAAAATTTTAGTCAAATCTCTAAAGCCGTCTACCCATTTTTAGAAATTGTATCTTTTCCCCAAATTCAGTTCTATCTCTGCTGTCCAGATACGACCCCGGGTCATTATAAAATTTCCAAAAAATCGAAACGTCCTCCAAATCTTGCATAAGATATATCTTAGTTTTCCTCTCTTCGGCCTCTACAACTTTTATTAAGGGCTCAAAGGCTGAATCGAAGGTCTACATCACGGTCAATGCCAACTCTCAGGAAAACTTAGTTCTGTCCTCAGTTTTCAGATCCTGTGAGTTAGTAATTTGAAAATTCCACAAAGGCAATCAACGGGAAACTCAAATTTCTTTCTCCAGCAATAGATCAAAGTATTTTAAGTTAGCTTTCCATCGGTACCTCTTGTGCATCGATCCAACATCGGGAGTGACCGCAGTAGCAAATCTCGCCGGGTCACGTGCTGCAAAATAGAACTGCAGATCCGTGGCCAGCAACTCCGACGAGTGGAGATCGGAGCCGCCCGGCCTCCAACCGGCGAACCAGCATACTGCCATCCCAGGGATCACCCCTCCAGGTGTCCCCACCACAGTGGTGCCACCCCGGTCTCACACGGCCCCTCAGACCAGCACGTGGGTCCCACGGTCGTGAGTACGTGTGTCGCCGAAGCAACACAAGAAGCCGCCCGTCAACCCGAAACTGCTACTCCCGGGTCCCATCGTGTCACCCTTTACCTCCCTACATGGAGTGGGCAGTACTTTTTCATGCTGTAATTATTATGTATTTACTGTTCCGGGAGTACGAGTTCGGCCGGGAAGTCTTCCCCACGCCCGGTAGCGTGGAGGTATCGTATTCGCTCCCATCTCAGCATTTGCTTTATTTCGTATATATTTCTTTATGATGCTGCTAGAGAGCATGCTAGGATCGTAGCTCGCTATACTTTTTATATCACCGCTGCTGCGAGAGAGAGCGATACCATCCCGTGACCCGATCCGGGCACGAATTTGTGAGTTGACCACCCTAGCTCACTGCCGGTTTCTCAACCGTGCACGTCCGTACGCTTCCCTCGTCAGGAACGATCGCGAGCTTGCTTAGAATCCAAGGGTCGCATATCCAATTGGAGTTGAGTCGCGTGTCCGTCCCGCATCAAGAAGGGTCGACCCCCGGGGTGGGGGGTCATCCCGCAGGGCTGCAGAAGCATCGGGGAAGCATGGCGTGGGCCCGTCAGCGCCAGGCGTTACAAGATCATTAGGCCCACTAGCACAAGAGGAGTGGTGGGTAGAGGGCTCGATGGCCAGCATGCCTGCATGGGGAAGGGTTGTGGACCGTAGAGAAGCAGAGGTGGCAGGTTCCTCCTGATCAACAAGCGGAAGAGTGTTAACAGCTCCCAGAGGAGGGGAGGGTAACAGCCCATTCCAAGATTGCCGGCGAGGAAGAGGCAAGGTGATCCGCAGGAGGGGGGAGGGAACCTCCTGCATGATCCATAGCAACCAGGGTGCTGGTGGGAGGCACTAGGGGAAGGCAAGGATGCGCCAAGGGAGCAGCAGTCTGAGAACCACCAAAGGGCTTCCTTTAGACTGGTAGATGAACGGAGGGCATGGGAGGCCCAGATGGCTCCTGAGCTGGACGCCGAGCAGGCTTGGGCGGAGCATCCACAGACGGCCTAGCAAGAGGCTTGTTGCACTGGAGGGTGGCGTGGCCAAGTCGTTTGCAGGTGGTCCAAAAGTTGGGGAGATTAACATACTCCAGAGCTTACCGGAAGCCACTACCACCATACCCAACCCAAGCCCGTGAGGGTGGTTTCTTGGAGAGATCAGCCAGAACACAGACCCTTGCAAGATGCGACCGGGTGCGGCACAGTGTATTGCGATCCACCTTCATGGGAGGGCGAATACCCCCTGCAATAGAGAGAATCATGGCTTCATTGTAGAAGTTAGTAGGTGGCCCTGGCATCTCCACCCAGACAGGGACCAAGGACGAGTCTTCATCGATAGAGAAGTTGATGAACCACTTGAAGAAAGAGAAGGGTCTGCCCTTGACATAGAGGGTGTCTTTAAGGAGGACCTGAAGAAAATCATCCTTGTTGTGGAATCATAGGAGGAGATGGCGTCGGTCCAGAGAGCTGATGAGGAAATCTTGCTTGAACTGGAATCGTTGAGCAATATGAGCTCTGATCTCTTGGAATTGAGGGCGTCCCGGCGGTGTCCTGGCAATGATAGCAAACTTCAATAGCCGACAGGAGACATTGATCTCGTCCATGTTGAAGAAAGCTACAGGTTCTCCACCATCGGTGAACATAGGAGCATGGACAGTCAGTGGAAGGGCCGGAGGGGCTAGTGACTGGAGCAGCACATGCGTGAAGGAGGAGGCAACTGCGGGAGCCGGAAGGGTGCCCGACAGCTCCATAGCTGGCCGCGCAGAGGCAGCCCCACCAGGCACACTCGGGCGGGCAGGGCCAGACCACAGGGACTTGGTAGGTAGGGCTCCAGGGCGAGGCCCTCCGCAGGAGGGTAGCACAGGAGAAGAACCAGGGTCAGAGCCACGGCCAGAGGTAGGCAGGGTAGGAGCCCCCAGACGGTGGCCAGCCTTGGCCAGGATGGACCCAGAGGCGTTCCCTGACAGAGGCGGAGGAGCAGCGGCTGACGGTAGTGAGGGCTGGCCAACGGCTAGGGAGACACCACTAGCAGGCAGGGTAGGTAAGACAACGACAGAGGAGCTAGGAGCACCTATCGGAGGAGAAGAGAGGAGTGCAGTAGGAGTTGGGGATGACTCGGTGAGACAGGGCACCATCGTAGGGCCACCCACAGCAGTAGAGCTGGGGAGGCCAGCCACCGGAGCTGGGGAGGGATCAAAGGTTACAAATGAGAGAGTGGGGTGGCCTATTTATAGGCACTCACATTTTCTAAGACTAAAATGACCCTGACTAATCAACTAATGACCAGACTGTCCAAGGGGGGGTGCCCCTGGGCCTACCCCATTAATTGGGCCCATTAGACACAAGACTTATATAAATGACTCCCTAACCTAGGTACTTGACTCACATAAAAGAAAAATTACACAATTGTGACTCAAATAAGAAATAAAAATTACATGCCTTGAGTCAAGAAAATGCGATGAACATGATGACGCACAGTTGGCGAGCAACAGGAGCCTTGAAAAATATGGAATGGTCGGGGATGTCCCCATCAGTTTCTGCTCCCGCCTAAAGTCAGGTTCCGCCGCCGTCGTCGTCCGAGGTACCTCCTCCTCCCGAGGTTCTGCCGCCGCCACCGACTGAGGAGTCTATAATTTCTCCTCTCGCGCCTACCTCCGTGGGAGAGGGGCGTGATAAGGGCAAGGCCCCCATTGCTGACGAAGTGGCACACTCCCCGCCACCCGAGGTCGCCTCGCGCACTCAGTACCTGTCGCCTGAGGAAGCTACGGTTGGGCATGCGGGTATCGCGGCGGCTGTCAACCTTATTAACAAGAGAGTCAGATGGCACGAGTGCACTGGGGTGTTCGGTCCCGGGGCTGAGAAGGAGCTAACATATTTGGCCGCGAAGAGTGTGTGCACAGTCACCAAGGCCTTCGGCTTGTGGAGGCACCACCTCGGTGGCCTTGCACGGGAGTTGGAGGCCAGTCAGGCCGTGCAAGCCGAATTGGCGGCCAACTGCGAGGTGCTCGAGGAGCATCAGAAAGCGTCCGAGGCCGAAATCGCCGGGCTTCGCGAGCAGCTAAGCCAGGTGGAGCGGGTCCTCGTCGGGATGGAGCGGGACCGCGACTTCTTCCGTGTACGGGCCGAGACGGCTGAAGCTCATGTAGCCAAGCTAAGGGCACATGTCCAAGTTGTCGAGACTCGAGCACAGGAGGTGGAGGCGCAGCTTGCTGAACTACGCTCATCGATGTCCACTATTGACGAGGAAGTAGTGGAGCATTTCTGTTCTTCCTTGGCCTATCGGGCCGAGTTGACCGCGGTGGCCCTGGAGTTCTTTAGGCCGGCACGTGATCGAGGCTTCCGAGAAGGCTGGATGGCCGCCGTCGTGGCTACGGCTGGGAACCTTGGCGCCTAGGTACCTTTTCTTCCTCCTCCCTCGACACCTTATGGCCTTGAGGCCAGTGATGGTGAGAAGGAGCCCGGTGACGAGGAGGCTGAGGCCAGGGAGCAGGCACAGGGGCCGAGCACTAGCGAGCGAGCACCTGCTGACGTCCCAGCAGCGGAGGAACGGGTAGTGGATCCGGTTGAAGACCTGTTTTCCCCAGGAGCTGCTGATGTGCGTGAGCCCGAGGAGGCCGGGTCACGTGACGTTGCTGCCGGGGCGGACCCTTGAGGGGGTGCCCTCTATTTCTTCTTTTCATATTTTTCTTATTCTACTGGGGCGACTGCCCTTACCTTTGTAAGCCTTTGGCCTTAGAATAGAAGACTTTCCTTTTTCGGCAAATTTTGAAATCTTTGCCGTGTATTTCCTTTTTCTCTGGTTGCTATGAAATCTTCTGGGGACATGGAACGGTGTCTTCGAGAGTTACCCTGGAAGGGCGTGACTTTCGGGATCCGTCGCTTCGATTTCTACGGATTTGAAAGAGCGGTGAGAGTCCTCTGACCTTCTGGGAACTTCACCTCCTCCTATAAGTAGCGACCTCCGTCCCAGCCTCACAGTGTAAAGGCTTCGAAGGACGAGTCCCTGCGAGATGTCGTCGGGGGAGTCCGGCACTTTGTCAGATGACGAGTCTTTGCAGGTTCGTCGTCATCCCATGATCCTTTGGAGGGAGGCTTTGCCGGCACCG
This sequence comes from Amorphophallus konjac, assembly GCA_022559845.1. Classification (NCBI taxonomy): domain Eukaryota; kingdom Viridiplantae; phylum Streptophyta; class Magnoliopsida; order Alismatales; family Araceae; genus Amorphophallus; species Amorphophallus konjac. Next base: position 134,034,754 of record CM040124.1, on the reverse strand, counting down.
TGGCGGCCGTGGCTAGAGCCGGGAGAGAATGGCCGCGTCTCTGAACAATACAGGGTTGGATACTTGGACGGCTGGCGGGAGGCCTTGGAGAAGGCTAACCGCTTGTATGTTGGCAGGGGGTTCTGCTCCTCGAATTGGACAGGTTTCATCCCTAAGGGGACGAGAGATTTCCTTGTACTTTTTCCCTATGCCTTTGGGTGAGACTTCTTCTTCTTCCACCTTTTCCTCGTTCTCGTGGCGTGTGACTGTTTCTCCCTCGTGTTTCTTGGCTTGCAGGTGTGTGATGAGGCGCCTCCCCTAATTGGGGGAAGCATTTCTTCGCCCGTAGATGACGACGGGCAGGGCAGTCTGTTGACGTGTTTTCCCACCTTTTCCCCTTCTCACCTTCCTTTTCCAAAATCAAAACGTAAAGACAAGCGAGATAAGGGAGAAAGAAAGGGTGGAGAAGTGTGTGTGATCGTGATCGCCACCAAGACACGGATACCGGATGGTAAAACGTACGTTGGAAAGAGGGAGAAAGCACTCGCCCAAGATGCAGCGCTGCAGTAGTACACGGTCCTAGAAGAACCGCCTAATGTATAGAACGGTCAACAGACTGCTCACAGCACTGAAAAGGGTGCGGGACGAAGATAATTCTGGCAACAGAACAGTTCGTAGACAGCCGCCTACAGGATCTGAACGGCTCGTAAAGGACCGCTCTTATCCGCAAACAGACGGAAGACGACTGTCCAAAGCGCCAGACTTCAAAGTTGTGAGACCTGATCCTCCACCCCTTCTGGTCGGCCAGAGGGAATGGGCCTCATGCTATGATAATGCTAACCTCCAAAACGATGTGGAAGACAAGCAAACAACACCCAAATCAGCCTTAAGAAGTGTAGTAACTATAGAACGAAATGAAAAATTGACATAATGACCTGGAAGGGGCGATACCTCGGAGGTTTTTAAACCACTATAGGGCGTCAAAATCAAATGGGAGGGTGTGAAATGATGTGAGAAGTGCAAAAACGTGGGAGAAGAGATGGTGAAAGGAACATGCAATGAATGAAAAGAGGACTCAAAAGCCTGGACTAGAACACAAAAGAACGATTACTCCATGAACCGGAGGCTTAAGAGGATGTAGAAAGCCTCCCTCCCTCGCTACAGTTCGTTCAAAAGTTCGGCAGAGCTTCGCCGTCGACGTTTTGATCTCTCTTTCAAGCTTAGACTAGAGGTTCTATTTATAGACCCTTGAAAGTCCAATCTCGAAATTAGATTTTTCAATGAATATTAATCTGAGATGATAAAACAAAATCCATAGATAATACCTTTATCTTCCACCCAAATCAAACGGCACCCCATTTGGTTGAGAAACCGCGGAGAAAATGGCGGAGGAAGGTGGAGGTTTAGCCACGGATGGAGAGAGAAAATCCAAACGAAATTTAGTTCTCGAACATGTACGCGGTCTCGCGATAGACCGCCCAACACACTGCACGGTCCATCTCTAGACCGCCCAATGATGTCGGTGATAAATAAATAAAAGTGTGAAATTATCCACTTATCCATCGAACTGACCGGCTATCACGGCGTTGGACTCTTGAAGATAAAACGGTCTACTGCTACACCACTCAGTAGTGGCACGGTCCAATACTAGACCATGTACACCTGTCGGTGATAAATCCAAAAAAAATAAGATAAATAGATAATTATCTAAAAAACCAATGAGCTCAGGACTCTGGGAACTGGACGGTCTAATGACAGGCCGTATAATGGATATAAACGGCTATCTTCAGACCGTGCAAGGACTTGTCAGTGAAAATTTAGAAAATTAAATAAATATCCATTAAATCAATAAACGGTTCAAAGAAAACCGCCTTGTCACTGAACGGCATGTCGCGAGACCGCGTAAAGCCTGAGCATTTGAATTTGACAAAATGAGATAAATAAGCCCATTTAACCCAAAACCAAACGAAATCGAGGCCCATTAAGCCCGAATCTGAGAGTAAACTCAGCCAGGGAGGGAGATACCCATAAAACAAACCCAAAGACATATCTGAAAATAACCCAATGAGTAACGGACAATTCGAGGCATCAACAAATGATGGTCAGAGGAATGACTCAACTCATAGGCAAAAATGGGTGTCAACAGGCCTCACTTGCCAGTTTTTAGGCAAGGTTGATGCACTGTGTCGGCCTCCGTAATGTGGGGGCCTCATTGCTCCTCTACCCCCCGTCACTAGGTCTCCTCATGGCTTTACGCGAGGAGGATTTAGCCCTCCATCCTGGTGCAGTTCTCTTTGCGAGTGACATCTTCAGCTGGTCTGCTTCGACAGAACAGAAGGGCGGAGGGGTTGCCGCCTGCGGAAGTTACTTCCATGGCTGTTGGCAGGTGCCCCTACCGAGGCGGTACCAGATGGTCGAGGTGCTGGGGGCTAGTGACGGGATCATCAAGCAGCATCGACAAACTATCAAATATAAATTTGTGTCTAAGTTATCTTTTGGGCCATATAGAGTGGGCCTCATATGTAGTGTTTTTTTCTTGTCATAAGTAATATATATATAAACATAGGAACCCACGTAGGAACCCAAGCCCCTTGGGTTTCCTAGGTGGTCTTTAGTTCTTTGTCATAGATATATATGTGTGTGTAATGGCTGCACCTATGTGCATTTATAAGGGACTCCTCGTAGGAACCCAAGTCCCTTGGGTCTCCTAGTAGGCCTTTCCCCACCCCACCCTTTCGCTATTTAAAGGACATGTAACCCACGTTGAAAGAATGAAAAAATGAGAAAAATTATGTGTTAGCTATGGCTTTGTTTTATCCAATGTTTGGAACCCACAGGTGAGATGCCCACAACCCACGTCAGTCCCGCCATGGAGGAAGATCGGAAGCTCCGGGTGCAGCATTCCTGAGATGGGAGCGGGTGAGAGGCCCCATCCGAAGCCCCGATTGTCCTCCCCCGCCGTCCACTTTGCCGTTCGCTCTCCGCCACCACCGCCGCCCTCTCTGACCACAACTGACGCCATGATTGCTGCCAAGGCAAAGGAGAAGCATGGCTGCACCGTCCCTCAAATGGAGATAGGCGTGAGGCCCCAATCGAGCTCCCCCTTCTCCTTGGATCGCTCCACCGCCTCCATCTACCTCCATCATCGCTACTCTCAAACCACCACCGTTCAACCCCTCTTGTAGTCTCATTAGCTATCTAAATAACCCATAAGGTTTCCCCCACACTCCCTCACCCCATCCCCACCTAGAAATAGCCCCAGCACCCTCATCCCCCACCCCCGGACGCCATAGACCAGAAAATGCAAGAAAACCAGAAAACAGGGTATCGTATGCTACCCCCTTCCATTCCCCACATTCTTCATCTTCCTGGCCATCTTAACAATCTAGCTATAGTCCCCAGCCCTCCTCCACTCCTCCCCACCCTCTCCCCCACCCATTACAGCCCCTAAACCTCAAACAACCCCCAGCTTGAGCATCCGTGGCGTGAAGGTCTAAAACAGGGGCCCGTTTCTGGGTTCTGTCCTGTCAGGAAAGGGCAGTAGGTCGACCTGCTCTGGCAGGTAGTGTTGGGTCCCGAAGGGAGGCAATCAAGAGGGGAGGGGTGAATTGATTGGCCAAATAAAAAAAAATTACTAATTGAAATGCTAGTAGGAAGGAAAACCATAAACTAGAAAGAATTCTAGTTAAGCAAACACTCAGCCTTACCCGAACAAGATCTCTCTCAAGAGTACACGAAGTAAAAATATGAATTCTAAGACGGAGAAAGAAAACACTCAGCTAACCGTGAAGCCCACTCGTTCAAACCACGAAGAACAAACCACAAAGGAGGCACAGATTTTTTAGGTGGTTCGGGTACACAAATGTGTCCCCTACGTCCACCCCTCACACGAGAGGATTAATGCTCCATTATGAGGTGAGCCACACACACGCTGTAACGACAGCCAACACACACACGGTAGCCTATCTCGGCCACCACACACACACACACGCTCTCGTATCACAGATCACGAGCACACACACACGAATGTGTTTCAAGATGTTCAAGGATTACAGTAAATGTTTAAAATCAATCAGCAAAGACTTGAGAAGATTGGTAGTGGTTTAGAGCTCCCCCTTTCTCTCCTTTGTAGGTATTTGAATGCTCCTGTAGTTTGAGGACGGTTCTTGAAAGAAGATGAACGATTCTTGCAAAAATGAGGTTGTAACTTGATTTCCCACGCATCTTCCAGTAGAGGATCGATTGAAGACTTGAATCCACCTTCTTCCCTTCACATACAAGCTCGGAACAACGTGGGAGAAGCCCTGGAGCAACTGATTGCGTCCTGCACCTGCAGAGTTTTGAGAGAGAGCTCAAAAATGAAAAGATAGATCTCTGCCCTCGGTTTGAGGCCAAAGAGATGGCTACATGCAACCAGGACGGTCAAGGGACACGTTTGGGACAAGATCCATGAAACCTGGAGTAAAACAAGGCGGATCGATGGGAGTGGGTTGACCAAAGGTTCATGGATGCAAAAAGTCCAAATTCACGGCTCCGCATAGGTGTCGACACCTTGTGCATTCAAGGTAGCAGAAGCCAAAGAAAACAGTCTGAATCAACCAGAACTGGTTTCAAGTAGGTGTCGACACCTGGTGTCGACACCTCCTGAACTGGTTGCTGGAACCATGTTCTGGAACTAGATGTCGACACCAGGTGTCGACTCTTGTAGTTCCAGAAGGCCCAGTGACCCGGTTTACTAGAAAGATAGCACCAACTCCTCCACAGACGATGGTAAAGTAAAAGTGATTGCGAGGAGGTCTTCCAGCCTATAAAAACACCAAATAAATGCCAGACTTATACAATATCATATAGCTCACAAAATAGCCATTACATTTCACCCATTTAAATGGAATTATATCAACTTGAAAACATATAGCAGTGTAAGCTTATCCAAAGCATTTTCCATCTTTCATTCCAGGAGTGATGAATGAAGGAGAGTGAAATGTTCATAGCAACCCACATTATAACAATTACCTTTTCATTTTACCTGAAATTACTTTCGGTCCTCAATTGCTTGCTCAAATGTTGAATTTCCCATTCAAGAATTATTTGAGTATCAACCATTGATCACCATTGCATGATTATAAAGAATTTGAGTCACCCAAAAATATGAACGCACATTACATCCATTAATCATCAAAACTCATAAATCCACACATCATAATCTCAGGGTCAAACAATCTCCCCCTTTTTGATGATGACAAAGATGATATGTGCTATGATATTAACAAGGTGACTTGAGTGTGGTCTTTGTTGCAATTTGTACACAACCATCTCATGTAAATGGTATTCATGCTGATAATCACGCGCATAACCACAAATATTGAGTTTCAATGATCGGAGTGACATTCACAGCTACAAGAGGATTTCCACAGCCACACTTAAAGAGCCTTCTTATAAGTTGTTGAATGCAAGATACAAAACACCAACACACAAACTACTATGATCATGCAATGATGACTACAAAGACTCAAGACTTACTGGACGTACTAAACTTAAGACTCCGACAACACACAAGCACTAAACAGATACAAGCATATAGCTAGATAACTAGATAAACTCTCCCCCTTTGTCATCAACAAAAACAAGGGGAGCTAGGACTACAAGTAGCATTTGCCAACGGGAAGCACTAAGACCTAATCAGATCCAGAGGATGGCGGAGGAGGAGGTCGGCGAATATAATCCACGATGGCTTGGAACTGTTCGTTTTGAGCATCCATGGTGGTTTTGAGATAGTCAAGGAATGTGTTGATGGACTGGAATTTTTGGAGATATGTGGTATGATTAAGCTTCAATTCGGCCACATCCTGAGTAAGAGTATCCACTGTCTCCCTTAGCTCACTCACATCACCACTCAAGGTCTCCACTGTCAATTGTATCCCATGAACGTCCGTGGAGGCGGCTAAAGTGCTGGATGCCCCGCCATGTACAGGCTGATCGTCGGCTTCCTCTTCTTCCTCATCAGAATCAACGGCAGGTTCATTCTCTTTCACAGATTTTAGATGCCAAACCAAATGACCATGAGCATTTCTCTCATAGCTCATATTCTTGCAAACTGAATGAACTGTGTAGATATCACCTTCTCTCAAAGTTTGACAAGGTTCCTTGCTCAAATCAATGGCAGCCTTACGGAAAACAGCAGTTAAGGCGGCGGCATATGGAAGAGTGCGATTCCGATTATGAAGATAGGCAGTGATATGACCAAATAAAAGTGCAGGGAAATTGATCTGCTGCCCTTGCAGTAGATTAGCAATAATAAAAGTCTGAATATCTGTGACTTTTTCCCTTCCTCCTGCCTTTGGAAGCAAAATAGTGGTCACCATATGATGGAGAATGCGCTGCAATGGGGGAAAATGATTGGCGTTTAAGCCACTAATGGTTCTATCTTGCATTTAATCCCCGGTCAGGAGTTCATATGCCACATCTTCATCAATCATTGCCTCCCCATGAAGTTCGCCAGTAAGAGGCATCTTAAAAGCATTAGCTAACTATTTTTCAGAGATACCAGGAATTTGTCCATTCACCACTGTCATGTATTTGTTGTTCTTGAGAAACATATTTCCATAGTATTGAAGGACAAGAGAATGATATATCTTCCGGTGATCAGCCATAAACGAAAGAAGGTTCGGTTGATTTTTTACCAAAGGGAGCAACTCAGGAGTCCTTGGTGAAGATCGTTGAAATCAACTGCTCGAGGTCGGAGAACCTTCCGATCCATCATTTTAAATTGCACGGGGGTGGGCTTCTCCAGAATGGCTTCATGCTTTTTGCGCTTAGCTCGAGCTTCCCTCTTTCGGCCGGATTCCTCAACAGGTTCCTTGCCCAGCGCACGTCGTTTGGGTGCCATGGGAGACCAATCTTGTAGGAAGACGAAAGAGGAGATGAGGAGATGATTGGGGGCGACAATGAGGCCCTTACCGTGGATGGGAGGACTCTCCACAGATCATCCACACTCCAGGGGACAAATGGCCGAAGAGGAGGCCGATGGATGCTCGTCCAAGGGGAGGCGCGGGTGCCGCAGCGATTTTCGCTCTTTCTTGGGCTTGAAAGGGTGAAGGAAGAACAAGAAGAGGAGTTGGGGAACAAGAGTTTGCGACACTGGTAGGGGAGGGGCACTAGGGCGTGTTTAGGAGTGGGTTCGAGTTGTTTTGGAAAGGGTTTAAGACCCTTGTGAACCGGTTCGTGAAAATCGCGACCGGTAGGTGTCGACATTAGGTGTCGACACCTAGCGCGCCCAGTTCTGCCCGAGAACTTAAAACACCAGACAAGGCTGGGTGTCGACTTTGGGTGTCGACACCTCCCTGGTGTCCACCAAAAAAATGAAGTATTTAAAAAAATGGAATTCCAATGATCAAAGCTTGAGCCCCAAATGACTGTAAGAACAAATGGAACAATGTAAAGAGGATAGTTTGTGTGATTGTCAATTTGGGGTAGTTCTAAGCCAAATGAAATCATATAGAGCCTAAGTCCATAATCGATATCCCGAACATGATTCATCTCGAACTTCCAGTGGCAATGCATTATTATCCAAGGAGTATATAGTCATAGAAAATCAAGGGAGGTCATCTGTGTTTGGGTTTTTCAATAAGAGAGAGAGAGAGAGAGAGAGAGAGAGAGAGAGAGAGAGATATATATATATATATATATATACAACATGCATATTGATTAACCAAACAAGCGTGCAAAGTGTAATCCACAATACAAACATGATGCATATGCATGATCCAAGGAGATTACATAAACCAAAATCTAGTGGTGAAATGCAGATGCAAATGCATGAAACTGACTAGAACAAGTACAAGACACTCACTGGGTATCTAGACGACAAATGCCTAACTCTCTTCTAAAAGAAGTGAATTTGTCTTCACTGAGAGGTTTCGTGAAGATATCAGCAATTTGATTATTTGTGTCAATAAATTTTATTTCAACATCCCCCTTGCTAACATGATCACGCAGAAAGTGATGCCTAACCTCAATATGCTTTGTACGAGAATGATGCACTGGATTCTTTGACAAATTTATTGCAGAAGTGTTATCACAAAGAATGGCTGTGTTTCCTAGTGTGATGCCAAAATCAATCAGTTGTTGTTGTATCCAGAGCACTTGGGCAACACAGCTACCTACGGCCACATATTCGGCCTCAGCAGTTGATAATGCCACAGAATTTTGTTTCTTGGAGGCCCATGAAACCAAGCAACCTCCAAGGAACTAACAATACCCACTTGTGCTCTTTCGGTCTATTTTGCAACCCGCGTAATCAGCATCAGAATAACCAACTAATTCAAGAGCTGAAGTACGCGGAAACCACCAACCCAAATCACACGTACTAGCAATATATCTAAAAATCCGCTTTACGGCCGACATGTGTGACTCTTTAGGATTCGATTGAAACCTCGCACACAGACATACTGCATATTGAATATCGAGCCTGCTGGCAGTCAAATATAACAAGGATCCTATCATGCTCCTAAAAAGGGTTTGGTTGACGGATTTACCTTGGTTATCTTGATCAAGTTTCAAAGATGTGGACATGGGAGTAGGTTGTGGTTTGGTTGTTGTCAAATTGAATTTCTTGAGCAGATCCATAGCATATTTCTTCTGGGTTATGAATAGACCATCAACTGTCTGAATCACCTGTAATCCCAAGAAAAATGTTAACTCTCCCATAAGGCTCATTTCAAACTCACTTTGCATCAATTTAGCAAATTCTTTACTTAGAGTGTCCTTAGTGGAGCCAAAAATGGTATCATCTACATACACTTGAACGATTAGAATTTCCTTACCATTCAATAGTGTAAAGAGAGTTTGATCAACATTACCTCGTTTGAATCCATTTTGAACAAGGAAATCACTCAATCGTTCATACCATGCTCGGGGTGCTTGTTTGAGACCATAAAGGGCTTTGTCTAGCTTGCACACATAGTCTGGATGCTCCGTATCTTCAAACCCCGGTGGTTGCTCCACATACACGTCCTCCTGGATAAAACCATTTAAAAATGCACTTTTCACATCCATTTGAAACAATTTAATGTTATTGCAACATGCAAATGCCAAAAGAATCCTCACTGCCTCGAGTCTTGCTACTGGAGCAAATGACTCATCAAAGTCAATGCCTAGCTCCTGACTATAACCTTTGGCAACAAGTCTCGCCTTGTTTCTAGTTACCACTCCTTGATCGTTTGTTTTATTACGAAAGATCCACTTGGTTTCGATCACTGAGTGGTCTCTAGGACGAGGCACGAGGAACCACACCTTGTTCCTTTGGAACTGATGTAGTTCTTCTTGCATAGCCATGATCTAGGAATCATCCTTTAAGGCATCTTCTAAGGAGTGAGGTTCAGATTGCGAGAGTAATGCAATGTAATCCAGATTTTTAACTTCCCTGAACGAGGAACGCGTTCTTATTCCTTCTTCTACATTGCCAATGACAACCTCTGGCGGATGATATTTTGCAAAAGTCCATTACCTAGGTAGCTAAAGTTCAATTTGAGTTTGCTGATTTTCATCAGCATTTTGTTGTTCTTCACCACCTGGTTTATTGACTTTCTTTGACAACTCTTCTGTATCATCATCTTTTGATTCTTCTTCCTGCAAGACAAACTTTTCATTAGTGTCTTTGGATGATGATTCATCAACAACAACATGGGGACTTTCCTCAACTACAAGAGTTCTCAAGTTATACACTCGATAGGCTCTTGAGCTAAGGGAATATCCGAGAAATATCCCCTTGTCACTCTTGGGGTCAAACTTTGCCAAATTCACCTTGTCGTTATTATGGATGTAACAAATAGAGCCAAAAGGTCTGAAGTAAGAAATATTCAGTTTCTTACCTCGATATAGCTCATAAGGTGTTTTCTTTAATAATGGCCTTACCATGGCTCGGTTTATTATGTAGCATGCAGTGTTCACGGCTTCAGCCCAGAAATACCTCGGCATGTTATTTTCATTTAGCATAGTTCTGGCCATTTCAACTAGCGTTCTGTTCTTCCTCTCAACGACCCCATTTTGCTCGGGGGTCCTTGGTGCGGAGAAGTTGTGTATGTAGCCTTGAGCCCTGCAAAAATTGCTGAACTCATGGTTATCAAATTCCCTATCATGATCACTCCGCACGGTCTTGATGCACCATCCTTTTTCATTCTGAACCATTCTGCAAAATGCCTCAAACTCCATCAAAGCATCACTTTTTTTAGAGATAAAATACACCCAGCTATATCTCGAAAAATCATCCACAATCACAAACCCATATAGCTTACCACCCAAGCTGTGTGTTCTGCTTGGTCCAAATAGATCAATATGGATCAATTCAAGGGGCCTAGAAGTGGTTACATCACTCTTACATTTAAATGATGTTCTTGTCTGTTTGCCCCTGCTGCATGCCCCACAAATTCTTTCATTGACAAGCTTCAACTTGGGTAAGCCAATAACTAGATTTTTCCTGAACAACTTCACCATTACATTAAAACTAGCATGCCCAAGATGGCGATGCCAAAGCCATGCATCATCAGTATTTTTAGCAACTAAACACAGGTTTTCATGTGAGACATCATCAAGATCAATCATATAAACATTGTTGTGTCTAAACCCTATGAACTTAATTTTATGAGAGTTTCTATCTACCATAGTGCAGTGAGTAGAATCAAAAGACACATTACAACCTTTGTCACAGAGTTGACTTATACTCAGGAGATTGTGATGCAAGCCTTTTACAAGCAAAACATTTTCAATGACTTGAGTTTGGTTCTTACCTATCTTACCTTCTCCGACAATTTTTCCTTTATCTTTTCCCCCAAAAGCTACCACTCCACCATCCTTTTCTTGCAGATCTGCAAACATTTCCTTGTTTCCCGTCATATGTCTTGAGCATCCACTATCCAGGTACCATTTGTTCTTTTGAGCTCCAAGGCAGACCTACAGTTTCAAAAAGAATACTTATGGGGTTTTTGGTACCCAAGCAAGCTTGGGTCTAGGATGGTTAGATAAAAAAGGCCTATATGACCTATTCACCATTCTTGCAAAATATTCATCATCAAATCTCATGGTTCTACACTCATACATATCATGGCCAAATCTTCCACAATAAAAGCATGTAGTGACCATGTTATTACCGTTTCTCTTCCTGTTCACATTCATAAATGAGTTATGCATATGTGTGTTGGACGTGGAGGAAAATAAGCTTCTTGAAACCCAAGGAGTCATGTGTGCTTTTGATTGTGATGTTTTTCTCTTTTCAAAGGTAAGGAGAGAACTTTCTTCATGAGGATCCACACAAGTGTTCATTTCTTGTTTCCCTTTTTTCAAGATAGCAAAAGCACTTTTCAACTCATTTATCTCAACCATCAAGGTTTCAATTTTCTTTTCAGTTGTTTCTTTGGTTTGACTGCATGCAATTTTCTCCAACTTTTCTTGTTCTAATTCCCTCTTTAAGTCTTCATGCATTTTAACAAAAATGGATTGATCCTCACGCATGCATGAACTCTATTTTTCAAATAATTCAATTTTGGACATAAGACTTTCATTTTCATGTTTGAGATTCTCATTTTCAGAATTCAAGGCATTGCAACTCTCACAAGAATCTTCAGCATGCATATCTTGCTCCATTTTCTTTTTCAGAAGTTTATTTTCAGATTTCAATTTTTTGCACTTTCCATATAGAGATTCATATGCAATTTGCCATTGTTCACAAGTAAGATATTCGGATTCAGAATCTACCTCATTTGAGTTGTCCTCATCTGCCATGAAACACAGATTCTGAACAAGCTCATCCAAGTCATCTTCACTTCCAGATCCTTCCTCATCCTCGTCGCTCCATGTGGCGACCATGGCTTTGGGCTTTTTGAATTTTCCTTTCTTGAATCTCTTCATTAAATCCTGGCACTCACCCCGAATGTGACCAGGTTTCCAGCATTCGTAGCATATTACTTCATCCTTCTTGCTGCTTTCATTCTTCTTAGGACCTTGCCTTCTTGGTCCTTTTCTGAACTGACCACCGAACTTCCTAGTATTCTTGACAAATTTTCTTGCTCTTCTGGTGATCATAGCAACAAGCTCCTCATCTTCAGTATTGGCCGTGGAGCCTTCCTCGCTTTCATCAAACTCTTGTGGGTTTCCCTTCAACGCCAATGTTGTGGCTACATTCTTCTTTTTGTTGTCCTCCTCGCTCCTTTTGATGTTGATTTCGTATGTCATCAGGGAGCCAACTAATTCGTCCAAAGTCAGGATGCCGAGATCTTTTGAATCTTCAATTACTGTGGCCTTTGTGTGCCACTGAGGTGATAGAGATCTCAGTACCTTCCTTACAAGATCTCGGTTTGAATACTCCTTGCCAAGAGCCTTCAAACCATTTGTAATTTCCATCAGCCTCGCGAACATTTCAGAGATGGATTCTTCTGGCTTCATCATAAACAGCTCATAATCTCGGACCAATAGATTTGCTTTGGTCTCTTTGACTTTAGAAGTTCCTTCATAGATCAAACGTAGTTTGTCCCACATTTCCTGTGCAGAGGAACACATAGAGATACGTGAGTATTCATTTGGATGAATAGCACATTGAATTATATTCATGGCCTTAAAGTTAGCTAAACAATTATTGATATGTTCATCATCCCAATCATCTTCATTGTCAGGCAACTTATAAGGGCCTTTATTGATCACATTCCACACATCATACTCTTGAGCATGCAAGAAAACATACATTCTGTTTTTCCAATATGTGTAGTTAGTTCCATCAAAAAATGGAGGCATGTGTACTGAATGCCCTTCGGGCATCATCCCTCTGTTTGCCATGATCTAGGATTAAGCTCTGTGACCATGTGGTTGACTCAAACAGAGACCAGGCTCTGATACCAATTGTTAAGGGAGGCAATCAAGAGGGGAGGGGTGAATTGATTGGCCAAATAAAAAAAATTACTAATTGAAATGCTAGTAGGAAGGAAAACCACAAACTAGAAAGAATTCTAGTTAAGCAAACACTCAGCCTTACCCGAACAAGATCTCTCTCGCGAGTACACGAAGTAAAAATATGAATTCTAAGACGGAGAAAGAAAACGCTCAGCTAACCGTGAAGCCCACTCATTCAAATCATGAAGAACAAACCACAAAGGAGGCACAGAATTTTTAGGTGGTTCGGGTACACAAATATGTCCCCTACGTCCACCCCTCACACGAGAGGATTAATGCTCCACTATGAGGTGAGCCACACACACGCTGTAACGACAGCCAACACACACACGGTAGCCTATCTCGGCCACCACACACACACACACGCTCTCGTATCACAGATCACGAGCACACACACACGAATGTGTTTCAAGATGTTCAAGGATTACAATAAATGTTCAAAACCAATCAGCAAAGACTTGAGAAGATTGGTAGTGGTTTAGAGCTCCCCCTTTCTCTCCTTTGAAGGTATTTGAATGCTCCTGCAGTTTGAGGATGGTTCTTGAAAGAAGATGAACGATTCTTGCAAAAATGAGGTTGTAACTTGATTTCCCACACAGCTTCCAGTAGAGGATTGATTGAAGACTTGTATCCACCTTCTTTCCTTCACATACAAGCTCGGAACAACGTGGGAGAAGCCCTAGAGCAGCTGCTTGAGTCCTGCACCTGCTGAGTTTTGAGAGAGAGCTCAAAAATGAAAAGATAGATCTCTGCCCTAGGTTTGAGGCCATAGAGATGGCTATATGCAACCAGGACGGTCAAGGGACACGTTTGGGACAAGATCCACGAAACCTGGAGTAAAACAAGGCAGATCAATGGGAGTGGGTTGACCAAAGGTTCGTGGACGCAAAAAGTCCAAATTCACGGCTCCGCATAGGTGTCGACACCTGGTGTCGACACCTTGTGCATTCAAGGTAGTGATAACGTAAAAGTTCATCGTTTAAACCATGCGTATAACAATCTTAAAACCGCACTCGCACAAAATGATCAAAAGAGAATGTAGTATTCGGACAAGCACGGGTCGAATCCACAAGGAAGAATAGATTTTTAGAGTTAAAAACTTTGGACTCCTTTGGAAAATATTTGTGATTTGATTGTTTGAAGAAAAGTGAGGAAACAAAGAATGATTCTAACACTTAATTGAAAACACCATGACTATGCGCTTATGCTATAGAAAATAATTGTATGAAGTGGAAAGAAAATATAGAAGAAAGAGATAGAGAGGGAAGAAGAGCAAGAACTAGATCAAGAGAGCAACTTTCATTAACTTAAAAGGAAGAGTACATGAAATGTGAAATAAGTTTACACTAATGGCACAATGAGATTACAATAAAGTGAAATAAAACTAAAGTAATAACAAAAAGAGGAGCCTAAGGTGTGAAGATGGTAGTAGCAATGGTGATGACGCCGTCGTCTCCTCCTCGCCGAGCCTTGGAGAGGATCACTCCGCCTTGAAAGAGATCACCGTGGGAAGAGGTGGATAAAGAAGCCGTCGCCGTCCACGTCACGAGCCTTGGAACGTCGCCCGTCTTGATGTGCACGCCGCCATGAAAGGGGAGTTGTGGAGGACAAAATGGGAGCAACCGGAGGCCTAAGGTTGGGAGAGAAAGAGGGAGAGTGAAAGATTGCTCAAAGAAAAAAACTCCCCTTCTCCTCCTTACCATGGGCTATTTATAGGGAAAGTTTGGTAGATAGAGGGTGGAGATTATATCAAAAGGAGATGGATGGCTAAGATTCAAATGGAATATGATGCATGGGGAAGAGTAAAAGTAGGTGGGCACCCCCTTTCTTGGACTTTAGGCACCCCATTTTCCAAGGCTCATCATGTCTCTCCTTTAATTCAAATTTTGGATGTCCTTTTCCTCCTTTCCAAACTTAAAGTTTGGATTCCTCCTTTTCAAACTTTGAATTCGAAATTTTGAACTTTCCTTTCCCTCCAATCAAAGTAATTTGAATTCTTTATTTGACTTGGTCAAAATGGTGATGACCCTTTTGCCCCCAACTTCTTTTGTAATTACCTTCGGTGTCCTACACACACATAATTGCACTTTAGTCCATACAAATTACCACAATGTGCACATAAATCTCAAATGCTCATGATTATGCAATGGAGAATTAATGATCATGGCCCTCAACTTTAATTTATTATTAAATAAGATAATTGAATTAATCAATTTACGTGAAAGCTCCAATTTAAATGTGGAGTTGAGGTTAACTATGAAATATGCATAATTACCTAATTATATGCACATAAAAATGGTGTTTATGCGATGTATTATCATAAGAAATGGAGACTTATCACACCCCCCAACTTGAACATTGCTAGTCCCTTAGCAATGTAAACAATTATAAAATTAGGACTAGCAAATACTCATGTGTCATAGATCATGGCAAGAACATTATGCATAATGATTTAGACTTTGGAGTATTACAAGTTCAAGTAGAATGCATTTGGTATAAATTTCATCAGTCCATGTGTTTAGACCTTTCCTCAGGATACACTCAAAATTAAATATCTCTTTGTGTATGAGTGATATAACTTGACTAGTGACTTCCAAACAATCTAGATGAATGAGTCTTCTACCCTTCACTTAAAGATGATTTTTAATTCTGCCCACCTCTTGAATTGAGCTTCTCGAATTACAGGTAGCTTCACTCTGCCAGTTTATACTTCTTTTTTTTCTTTTTTTTTTTGACACACGGTGTTGCACATCCCTTCGCCGTTTGACGCGAACCTCAACTCTTGCCTTAGGAGAAGCAGGCCCGGTTACTAAGTTCAGGGGCATTTTCCATATGTTTTTTTTTTTTGGCAGGTAGCTTTTTCCTTACGATTATGTTCAACGAATGGGCATAATATTCATCACCACCTAAGTGTCAAGTAAAATTCCCATCATCCTAATATTTGTCATCCACCGATCTTGTTATTGTGCAATTGTGTGCAAGTTCAATAGAATTTTCAGGTGTATTCTGAGGAAAAGGCTAAAGACATAACCAATTAATTCATCCCTTTAATGTGCAACTTTCACATGTAAGACTCTAAGTCATATCATTCTAAGAAAAGTTTCTCATCATAAAATATGAACATGAAACACTTGTTAGAGGTGTGATGAAAGGTTGTAATTATTTTGAGGAAATTCAAGCTCAAGTTACCCCCCAACTTAGGTGACATTGTCCCTAATGGCATGAGTAAGATATAGAAATGAAATAAAGTCATAAAAAGTAGAGGGAAGGATAGATACGACCTGAGAGAGAGATGTCGTCATCAAAGAAATATTGCTCCATGCTCCATGCTCCTTAGACAAAATAAGAAAATCAATCAAAAAAAAAATTTTTTTTTTTTGAAAAGAGACAGGATAATTGGGTTGCCTCCCAAGAAGCGCTAAGTTTAACGTCTTCAGCCAGACATAATATAGCTCACAATGGGTCACTCAGCCTGAGAGAGTCCTCCTGCAGCATTGGAAGATTTTCAATGTAAGGTTTCAAACGTTGACCATTGACAGTGAAAGTTTGACCATTTTTAGGATCAAGAATTGTTACTGCACCATGGTCAAATATTTTAATTACTACATATGGTCCATCCCATCGAGATTTCAATTTGCCTGGGAATAATCGCAGCCTAGAGTTAAAAAGCCAGACCTTTTGGTTGATTTGAAAAGTTTTGCGTGAAATGTGCTTATCATGGAATGCTTTTGTCTGGGCTTTATAAATCCTAGAGTTCTCATAGGCTTCATTGCGAAGTTCTTCTAACTCATTCAGTTGAAGGGCTCTATGGGAACTAGCATGTGCTAAATCAAGATTGAATTGTTTGATTGCCCAATAGGCCATATGTTCCAATTCGACTGGCAAATGACATGGCTTTCCAAAAATAAGCCTATAAGGGGACATGCCAATGGGAGTTTTATAGGCGGTCCGATAGGCCCATAAAGCATCATCTAATCTTTCTGACCAATCTTTCCTATCGGGCCAGACAGACTTTTACAAAATGTTCTTGATCTCCCTATTAGAAACCTCCACCTGGCCACTAGTCTGGGGATGATAGGGGGTAGCAATCTTATGTGTTATCCCATACTTCCGAAGCAAAGCCCGGAATTGAGAATGGATGAAATGTGAACCCCCATCACTAATGATAGCCCTCGGACATCCAAATCGAGAGAAAATGTTCTTGCGAACAAATTTCATGATAATTTTGTGATCATTAGTCCTTGTGGCTATAGCTTCTATCCACTTAGACACGTAATCCACTGCCACCAAAATGTACTCATGACCAAAAGATGGTGAAAACGGTCCCATGAAGTCAATTCCCCATACATCAAAAATTTCCACAACCAGGATAGGGTTTAAAGGCATCATGTCCCTGCGTGACATGTTTCCCATAGCCTGACAGCGCTCACAAGATTTACAAAATTCGAATGCATCTTTAAATATTGTGGGCCAGTAGAACCCACTCTGTAAAACTTTCGCTACCGTTTTCTTACTTGAAAAATGCCCCCCACAAGCTAAGGTGTGGCAAAATGTCAAAATGCTTTGTTGCTCACCTTCAGGGGCACACCTCCGAATGATTTGGTCTGGTCCTAAATGGAATAACTCAGGGTCTTCCCAAAAGAAGTATTTGAGCTTAGCAAAGAAGCGGTCTTTTTTATGTTTAGACCAACCTTCAGGAATTTTTTTCACGGCTAAGTAATTGACAATGTGTGCATACCATGGGGGTGGAATGTGAGATACACTAAGGAGGTGCTCATCTGGAAATGAGTCTTGTAAGGGTGTGGTGTCTGATGTGATAATTCGGGACAAGTGATCTGCAACAACATTTTCACTTCCTTTTTTATCCCGAATTTCCAAATCAAATTCTTGTAATAAAAGGATCCATCTAATCAACCTTGGTTTGGCATCTTTTTTAGACAGCAGGTGTCTGAGAGCTGAGTGGTCAGAGAACACAATGACTTTGGCCCCTAGCAGATAGGACCGAAACTTTTCAAGGGCAAAGACAACAGCAAGTAACTCCTTTTCTGTTGTGGTGTACCTAAGTTGGGCATCAGCGAGTGTGCGACTCGCATAGTAAATCACCACAGGCTTTTTGTCTACCCTTTGCCCTAAAACAGCACCTAAAGCATAATCCGAGGCATCACACATAATTTCAAAAGGTAATGACCAATTAGGAGTTTGTAAGATTGGGGCATTGGTCAATACCATTTTCAATGATTCGAAAGCCTCAAGACATGATTGGTCAAGATGGAATGGGACTTCCTTAGCCAGCAGATTAGTGAGAGGTCTAGCGACTTTGGAGAAGTCTTGGATGAACCGGCGATAGAAGCCGGCATGACCAAGGAATGATCGGATTTGTTTTACTGAGGTGGGTGGTGGCAGTTTAGCAATGAGATCAACTTTGGCTTTATCTACTTCAATTCCTCTTGCCGACACTATGTGCCCTAGAACAATACCTTCTTTAACCATGAAATGGCTCTTTTCCCAACTGAGGACAAGATTAGTGTCAATGCATCTCTTCATTACTTTGGCTAAGTGATCAAGGCAGGAATCAAATGTATCCCCAAAAATGGAGAAATCATCCATGAAAACTTCTAAAAAGTTGCCCACCATGTCAGAAAAAATTGCTAACATGCATCTTTGAAATGTGGCAGGCGCATTACATAATCCAAAGGGCATTCTCTGAAAAGCAAATGTTCCGTAGGGACATGTAAATGTGGTTTTTTCTTGATCTTCTGGGTAGATAGCCACCTGATTGTACCCAGAATACCCATCTAGAAAACAGAAGTATTTTTGCCCTGCTAATTTTTCTAAAATTTGGTCAATGAATGGGAGGGGAAAATGGTCCTTCTTTGTCATAGAGTTGAGCTTCCTATAATCAATGCAGACCCTCCATCCCGTGGTCAACCTAGTAGGTATCAACTCCTCTTGATCATTGGTGATCACAGTCAGTCCTGATTTCTTGGGGACTATTTGTGTTGCACTGACCCACTGACTATCAGAAATTGGGTAGATGATTCCGGCATCTAACCACTTGACCACCTCATTTTTGACCACCTCCTTCATGTGTGGATTTAATCTCCTCTGCATGTCTCTGCTCGGTTTTGCATTCTCCTCCATATAAATATGGTGCTGACAAATAGATGGACTAATCCCTTTAAGATCAGCGACAGACCAACCTATAGCCCCCTTATGAGATTTAAGGACCTCAACTAGTTTCTCCTCATGCTTAGGTTCAAGGTCACTTGCTATGATGACGGGCAATGTTTGGTCTGGGCCTAGGAATGCATACTTAAGGGAGGCCGGCAATGGTTTTAGTTCAACCTGAGGAGGGGATTGCAAAGAGGGAAGAGCTGGTTCAGATTTAAGCTGAGGTAAAGGTTCAACTGGGGGCCATGTCCTAAGTTGAGTTGACAGGATGTCAACTTCTTCTCTTATTCTGGTCCTACTGTCCCCTTCAATCTCCAATAACTCCTCAATGGTGTCAACAACATAGCAATCTTCTTTTTGATCATAAAATTTAGATGCCTTGAAAATGTTGATGCTGACTTTCTGATCCCCAAAAGATATGTCCATAACTCTTGAAGCACAATCTATATTAGCCCTAGCCGTGGCTAAAAATGGTCTACCCAAAATGATAGGAGTATGCTTGATTTCTTGGGGAGAAACCATATCCAAAATAAGAAAGTCGACAGGGAAGTAGCACTCATTCACTTTAATAATGACATCCTCAATAAGGCCCTTTGGAGTCTTGATTGATCTATCGGCGAGCTGGAGAATAATGGGTGTAGGCTTGAGCTCACCGATATCAAACTGCTCATAGATGGAGGTGGGAAGTAAATTCACACTGGCTCTTAAATCAAGGAGAGCCTTATCAAAGGTCACACCCTCAATGTTGCAAGAGATAAGGGGTGCTCCAGGGTCCTTTAACTTCCTTGGAAGTTGGTTGAGGACTACGGCACTAACGTTCTCAGGAAGCCGAACCTTTTCCGGGGTCACTCGTGGCTCCCGCCTAGGAGTGCACATTTCTTTTAAGAATCTAGCATAGGCCGGGACATGTTTGATGGCATCGAGGAGAGGGATGTTGTTATGTACTTGTTTGAAGAGCTGCATCATCTCCTCATTATGGGCTGGTTGTTTCTTTTTGGGCTTTAAGACATTAGGAAATGGCACTGTAGGTTGGTAAGTGCTAGGCCCTTCCTCTATTTTCCTCTTTCCCTTGACATCCTCTTCCTGGCTGGGCTCCTCCTCACTATCAGAAGATATGTCAGGGGCCTGGACTGATGAACTAGGAGTGGACCCTTGAGGATCTTCGAGGACTTTACCACTTCTTAAGGTCGAAATTGCTTTTTCATTTTCGAGTTGTGGGCCTTTTTGTGGTATTTGACCTGATGGGTGCTGGAGGAGAGGAGGAATTGGCTGGTTAATGGGGAAGTTTGGTTGTGGGAAGCCCGGAGGATTATTTCGTGGGTTGGCAATGGGCTGACTTGGCAATTGGCCCACTTCCCTTCTCATGGTGGCTTCAGCCAATTGGCCCAATTGAGTCTCCAACTTAGAGATGGTTTGCTGGTGGGCTTGGAGGGTCTGTTGGAAAGATTGACTTTGGGCTTGAATAGTTTGTTGGAAGGATTGATTTTGGGCCAGAATTAGTTGTTGTAACTGATGGAATCTATCATCAGTTTGGGAGTCCTGGTGGTGTTGCAGAGGAGGTTGATAGGTTTGTTGAGAATTAGAAGACTGCCCGTAATTAAGCTGAGGAGGTTGGTATGGGGCCTGACCCTGGTTGAATCGGGGAAGTGGTTGTTGGGCTTGCGGTCCTCGACCATAAGCGTTTCCTTGAAATGGTGGTTGAGCTTGGAATTGGTGTTGGATCGGTGGTTTGTAAGCTTGAGATGCGGAGGAGATTGTCGGCTGATTAGGAGCTTGTTGATTTCTCCAATTGAAATTGGGGTGATTCCTCCAGCCCGAATTATAGGTGTTAGAAAATGGGTCATAGTTGGGTTTAGAGAACCCCTGGGCTGCTTGGACTTGCTCCTGTATAAAAGATGGCAATTGGGCTGCTGTTGGGCATTCAGACACATGATGGTCCGAGCTAGCACATAAAGCACACGTCTCATGATGTGTTGGGTCCAGGTATGGGTTGGACGTAGTTGAGATGGTGGTTTCTTGTTTGTTTTGGGCCAGGAGCTGGTCTAACTTATGGGCCAGCATATCAACATGTTCTAGCTTTTGGGCCATGATGTCGACCTTGTCCAATTTTTGATGGATAAAATTCACATCCACTCTAGCATCAGGTTCTACCCGATACATCCCGGCCCGTTTAGAAGGCCCAATGGTTCTCTCATATGAGGATAAGGAAGCATGGTTGATTGAATTATCACTCAACATTTCAAATAAGGCATATGCCTCATCTTCACTCTTACTCATAAAGGCTCCACCACATGATGCATCCACAATCTGCCTAACTTGATCATCTAAGCCCTCATAGAAAGCTTGCACTATTTGCCATTTGGAAAGCCCATGATGTGGGCATTTTCTGAGGAGTTCTTTTAATCTCTCCCATGATTCATGTATTTGTTCATTTGGGAGTTGCGCGAATCCTGTGATTGCACGTCTCATGGTGTTGGTTCTACCGATGGGGTAAAACTTCTTAAGGAACTCATGCTGCATATCTGCCCATGTGCCAATAGGTTTCCCTAAGGTCCCTAGCCAGTATTTGGCTTTGTCCTTAAGTGAGAACGAGAATAAGGTCAAGCGGAGAGCATCATCTGTGAAATTTTGAATTTTGACAGTGGAACAAATTTCTAGAAATTCATCCAGATGTTTATAGGGATCTTCATTGGTCTTCCCATAAAAGGATGGGAGCATCTGGATGGTGCTAGATTTGATCTCATAGTGCAAAGCAAGGACATTAGGCAGTTGGATACAAGTGGATGGCTGATAATTTGAAGGAATGAAATATTCCTTCATCTGTTTGGGCACCCCTAATTGGTGTTGTTCAGCCATAGGTTGGGTTTGATTTTGAGCCGGATTAAAAATGAATCGCTCAATCTCACTAATGGGCTCAACTAAGTCACGGTGTTGAGATCTTCTCCCTTGCATAAACCAAGGTTAAAGATGAGAGATGGGAGAAAATTTTTTATGATGATTTTTATTTTTATTTTTTTTATTTTTTTGTTTTACTCAAATTAAGACGAACAGAGAGAAGATGATATTTTGTTTTTGTTTTTGTTTTTATTTTTTTTTTATTTTTTTTCATGCGAACACAAACAAGTTGTCACACAAATTACTTAATGTCCTAGATGTGACCTACACCTACAAATTGAGTTTCACAAAATGGCTAAAGTGAAACTTAAGTTCACCCTCAATATTTCCACCGGCCAGGTAAGGGGTGGGGTAGTGGGAGGTTCCCCCTACTTTCGTAGGGACCTAATTATGCCAAACCACTAGCCCGCTTAAGGCGTTTGCCATCCGACCGTCTTGCCTTAGGCACCGGTTTTCATAAGAGGGTAAGCCCAAATAACACAAGAACCACAGTGTGAACCTAGGGCCAATGTCTACTGAATTTTATTTGAGGTCTAGGTGATGCAAAGATGCAAGAGAATTATGATTTGTGGGCTAAGGAAGGGTGATGAAATCCCCACCTTATCTTGCTTATGGGTGTTGCCCTTAAGATATTTTGAAATGATATGCAACAAAGTAAGTTCAAACAAGGGGTTCTATGCAAGCATGAAAATGCATGAGCATGCTTTTGGAAAAGTTAGAGTACTCACCTTGCCTCCCGCAATCTTCAACAATGTAATTAACAACAATTAGACAATAAAGAAAAAGAGCTTCTATCCTAAATGATGCATGACTTAGAACATGAAGGTGTGATTTCTACTCTTGCAATGAAGATTTTTATTGAAGTTCAAGTGATGCCTTTTTTTATGTTTTTATTTAGTGAACCTATCTAACCACAAGATATAAAATGTAGAGAAATGAAATTAAAATGAAGGAGGAAAAGTTTAGATACTTACTTGAAAAGCGTTCCCCCGTTCTTTTTTTTTTCACAGTGAATGACAAAAAGACTAAGGAAAAGGTGGAGACTTACCTCTAAATTTTTTTTTGAATTTTCAAGTTGCTTCTTTTTTTTTCTTTTTTCCTGTAAAAATAAGAAAAGAGAACTTTATTAGTACACTACATACATAAGGAAAATAAAGTTCTTAAGTCAAACATCACCATTCCTCCCCGGCAACGGCGCCAAAAATTGATAACGCGAAAGTTCGTCGTTTAAACCATGCGTATAACAATCTTAAAACCGCACTCGCACAAAATGATCAAAAGAGAATGTAGTATTCGGACAAGCACGGGTCGAATCCACAAGGAAGAATAGATTTTTAGAGTTAAAAACTTTGGACTCCTTTGGAAAATATTTGTGATTTGATTGTTTGAAGAAAAGTGAGGAAACAAAGAATGATTCTAACACTTAATTGAAAACACCATGACTATGCGCTTATGCTATAGAAAATAATTGTATGAAGTGGAAAGAAAATATAGAAGAAAGAGATAGAGAGGGAAGAAGAGCAAGAACTAGATCAAGAGAGCAACTTTCATTAACTTAAAAGGAAGAGTACATGAAATGTGAAATAAGTTTACACTAATGGCACAATGAGATTACAATGAAGTGAAATAAAACTAAAGCAATAACAAAAAGAGGAGCCTAAGGTGTGAAGATGGTAGTAGCAATGGTGATGACGCCGTCGTCTCCTCCTCGCCGAGCCTTGGAGAGGATCACTCCGCCTTGAAAGAGATCACCGTGGGAAGAGGTGGATAAAGAAGCCGTCGCCGTCCACGTCACGAGCCTTGGAACGTCGCCCGTCTTGATGTGCACGCCGCCATGAAAGGGGAGTTGTGGAGGACAAAATGGGAGCAACCGGAGGCCTAAGGTTGGGAGAGAAAGAGGGAGAGTGAAAGATTGCTCAAAGAAAAAAACTCCCCTTCTCCTCCTTACCATGGGCTATTTATAGGGAAAGTTTGGTAGATAGAGGGTGGAGATTATATCAAAAGGAGATGGATGGCTAAGATTCAAATGGAATATGATGCATGGGGAAGAGTAAAAGTAGGTGGGCACCCCCTTTCTTGGACTTTAGGCACCCCATTTCTCAAGGCTCATCATGTCTCTCCTTTAATTCAAATTTTGGATGTCCTTTTCCTCCTTTCCAAACTTAAAGTTTGGATTCCTCCTTTTCAAACTTTGAATTCGAAATTTTGAACTTTCCTTTCCCTCCAATCAAAATAATTTGAATTCTTTATTTGACTTGGTCAAAATGGTGATGACCCTTTTGCCCCCAACTTCTTTTATAATTGCCTTCAGTGTCCTACACACACATAATTGCACTTTAGTCCATACAAATTACCACAATGTGCACATAAATCTCAAATGCTCATGATTATGCAATGGAGAATTAATGATCATGGCCCTCAACTTTAATTTATTATTAAATAAGATAATTGAATTAATCAATTTACGTGAAAGCTCCAATTTAAATGTGGAGTTGAGGTTAACTATGAAATATGCATAATTACCTAATTATATGCACATAAAAATGGTGTTTATGCGATGTATTATCATAAGAAATGGAGACTTATCAGGTAGCAGAAGCCAAAGAAAATAGTCTGGACTCTAGGTGTCGACACCAGGTGTCGACACTTGGTGTTCAGGCTAATCAACCAGGACTGGTTTCAAGTAGGTGTCGACACCAGGTATCGACACCTCCTGAACTGGTTGCTGGAACCATGTTCTGGAACCAGATGTCGACACCAGGTGTCGACTCTTGTAGTTCCAGAAGGCCCAGTGACCCGGTTTGCTAGAAAGATAGCACCAACTCCTCAACAGACGATGGTAAAGTAAAAGTGATTGCGAGGAGGTCTTCTAGCCTGTAAAAACACCAAATAAATGTCAGACTGATACAATATCATATAGCTCACAAAATAGCCATTACATTTCACCCATTTAAATGGAATTATATCAACTTGAAAACATATAGCAGTGTAAGCTTATCCAAAGCGTTTTCCATCTTTCATTCCAAGAGTGACGAATGAAGGAGGAGTGAAATGTTCATAGCAACCCACATTATAACAATTACCTTTTCATTTTACCTGAAATTACTTTCGGTCCTCAATTGCTTGCTCAAATGTTGAATTTCCCATTCAAGAATTATTTGAGTATCAACCATTGATCACCATTGCATGATTATAAAGAATTTGAGTCACCCAAAAATATGAACGCACATTACATCCATTAATCATCAAAACTCATAAATCCACACATCATAATCTCGGGGTCAAACAGGTAGGTCGACCTCACCCTTCTCTAAACTGCTTCCCAGGCCCACCTCAGCACCCTGGAGGTCAACCTCACCCCACCCTGAGGTCGACCTCACCCTTCTCCCAGCAGCCTGGACAGCACCCCTGAGGTCAACCTCACCCCACCCTGAGGTCGACCTCTCCCTTCTCCCAGCAGCCTGGATAGCACCCCTGAGGTCAACCTCACCCCACCCTGAGGTCGACCTCACCCTTCTCCCAGACCTCACCCCACCCTGAGGTCGACCTCACCCGTCTCCCAGACCTCACCCCACCCTGAGGTCGACCTCACCCTTCTCCCAGCAGCCTGGACAGCACCCCTGAAGTCAACCTCACCCCACCCTGAGGTCGACCTCACCCTTCTCCCAACAGCTTCCCAGGCCCACCTCAGCACCCCTGAGGTCAACCTCACCCCACCCAGAGGGCGACCTCACCCTTCTCCCGACAGCTTCCCAGGCCCACCTCAGCACACCTGAGGTCAACCTCACCCCACCCTGAGGTCGACCTCACGCCACCCAGAGTCGACCTCACCCCACCCCAGGTCGACCTCAACCAAACTGGCAGAACGGGACAAATATTACGAAATTCCTCCAGGCCTCTGTGCTACGTCTTTGAGTCTGAGATTTGGTGGCAGCTTACATGAGCGATATTTTATAAGCTTTGATGATCAAGTGGACGCCGTCCGCCCTCCTCCCATTCACCCCACTCATTCATATGGCCCTCCGCCTCCGCCTAAATATTCTTCTCCATAAAATTCTCAACATTACACTATTCCATCACCCATTATTATGCCTCCACCATGACGTCCACTTGATGTTTTTGATGATGAAGATTTGGAGATGGCACGAAAATTTAAAGTTCCTCGAGATGCACCCCTGTCGAGCTTTCTTCGCCGTCCTCTCCCTCCACTGCCACCCGAAGAACCCCCTGCTCAAGACGACACCACCATCCATAACCCCGTTTATGAGACCAATTGGTGTTACGATGATGGGGCGATACTCCAATCACCCACACCGGCATACCATGTGTCTTCTCTTATCCCTAATACCTCTCGCCCCATCCGGCGCTTCCTACGTACCAAACCTTCTCCTTTTACATCTCCAACTACCACACCACTAGCCTCCACTACATCGGCTTCTGCCAATTCTCCATCAACCTCCAGACCATCGGCCTCCGCCGAACCTCCCGCTACACTTCAACCAACCATACCTTCACTATCCTTTACTCCACCGGCCTCCGCCGAGCCTCCCGTTAACCCTTTTCCATTACCGCCACCTAAACCTTCCATTACCCTGTTAACCCCAAAGCCGTTTTTTACAAACCCTCCACATAAACCTCCACCCGAACCTGTGGCTAATCTTGAGCAGGATTCACATATTTTTGCACTCGAGCCAACCCCATTTTCTTCCAAGCAAGGGGAGAAGCCCGACGTGTTTCAACCTCCACCTCCACTTACCCTTCCGCCGACGCTCTCCATCAAACTACCACCATCCATTGAGCCTACCGCCTCCACCTCACCTTCCTCTACCACTCAGAAAGGGTGTGTCTTTGTAGGCGCATGTGCCGAGGATGAACAAGAGCTGGGCAAGAAAGATTCGGCCGCAGCTACGCTCGTCAAAGTTCAAGACTTTATTTGTCAGATGCCAATCTGGGTGTTTGTGCTGGGCACATTTGAGAAGTCTCCACTGAAGCTCACCAAAAAAAATTCTCAAGAGTTGATGTCGTGTTGGCCCAGTGCCATTATTCAAATCACTTTGCTCATTGGGCAACATCTTTTCAATGCTCTCATTACCCCTCGCTCCATCACTCTAATACATTCTTTTAATGAGAGTTGGTTATTTCAATCCTTTGAGCCACTTGGTCGGGCACCTTGTTTGCCATGGAGGGGCATGTTTTCTTTCGATAAAGGGGCATCATTAACCCTATCATTCACCATTGATTTCTTCTTATGGGCCACTCGCGAGGTGAGAAGGGGACCCCCTTCCTTACCCTCCTTGCACCCCTTGCATCACATGCACCTCTTGCATTCCATGCATTCATTGCATTCATTACCTTGCATCCATTGGCATTCCTTCTCTCCCGGGTTCCCGAACCCATATCTTTCCCGTCTTCCGAAACCTCCAGACCTTTCAGGACATCGCACCCTTTTTCCGATTCTTCTTCCGGAAACTCCGGACCTTCCAGGGCATCGCGCCCTTTTTCCACTTCCTCTTATGGAACCTCCGGACCCATCAGGGCATCACGCCCACTCTGATTTTCTTCCTCCGGAACCTCCATATTCTCTCTCTCTCCTCCCAAGGAATCGCACCCCTTGGCGTCTTCTTCCTCCGGAACCCCCGGATCCTCTTTCTCTCTCCGTAAGGCATCGCGTCCCTTCTCTTTGCCTTCCTCTAGAACCTCTGGATTCCCCATCTTATCTTCCCTCCAAACTCCTTCGGCATCACGCCACTTTCTATCTTCCTCCTCCAGAACCTCCGGATTCCCTATCTCACTCCTTAACCCTTCTTCTAGGGCATCACACCCTTTTTCTACTTCTTCTTCCGGAACATCCGGACCTCCCTTTTCGGACATCGCGCCCCTCCACACCTCCACCTCTGGTGTAATACCCCAAATTCTTTTAGAAATTTAATTATAAATTTATTTGAATTTAATTAGAAATTATTTGAATTTATTTGAAATAATGGGAATTAATTCAAAATTAATTAGATTAATTCTTTAATAAATAGAATAAGTCACATTTCGACTATTTTATAAAAATCTATAAAAATCATATTCTTGTAGAATCAATTACGTTTAACATTTCTTCTATGGTCAACCCTAATAAAATCATTAACTAGGCCGAATTAGTGGGATTAGTCAAATTTTCACACCTACCTAGCCAAATTTGTGCTCAATGTTAACCCCACATTAAAATCCTCAATTCGAACTCATTTCTTAACCAAATCAGGTGATTCCAGGGGCAAATGAAAGGTATTAAAGAGAGGATCATTTCCCCTCTCACAATGCCACGAAATTTTTATCGTATGGGAAGCATTTGGTCGCGCATGGGTTAGGTCAAACATTTCGGTGCCGTTTCAAACACTCACCTTGCATCGATGAATTCTCCTAGCGCCGAAGGCTCCAGAAGGTGTATGAGCTATAAAAATAAAGCTCTTCAACCTAGAATCCTTTGGTAGCAGCGGCGGCCACAGTGGAGATCGATCCAGGGAGATCTCGGGAGATTAGTGGAGGTGTGTCGGTATCCCGTCATCCTCCTTCCTTCTTCTTTGTTCCTTCGATTAAGGTAGGTACCCTCGACCAAAATCTGCACATGAGTATACCATTTTGATCCTCTCGGAGAGCTCTTTCCATTGGTAGTAAAAACCCCAAATTCTATTAAGTGTGGAGGGAGATCTCGTGGAAATAGTGAAGGGCTATCAAACGGGCATTTTTCGTTCTAACTTCTAAATCTCTCTTTGATTCAGGTAGATGATAATAGACCCAACTCTAATTAATGTATATGGTTGTAATCATCAGCATGTTATCTATCATTTGGCGTAGAAAGCCCCAATTTTTATAGACCACGCTTAGGGTATTTCGTGTTTGATTAGAAGCATGCTAAGACTAGGTTTTTAAGTGTTCTTCCTAGAAAGGTTGTGATTTCGATTGGTTTTCCGGTGAATTTAGTATTCCAAACCCTTGTAATATGACCCTAATATGTCCATCAAGAACCTAGGGGCATGGGGTTAAGATCTCAGTCCAATTAGATCCCAATTAGGTGAGATTCATGGGTTTTCGGAAGTCACGTTCGCATCTGCGAATGTAGGGGTCGACCCATTGGGTCGATTCATACACAGACAAGAGTCTGTCTGCGCGAGGGTCGACCCATGGGGTCGACCCAAACAACAGGCGTGCGGGGGTCGACCCATTGGGTCGACCCTAACTGCAGACGTGCAGGCCGGGGGTCGACCCATTGGGTCGACCCAAACAGCAGACAGCAGTCTGTCTGTGTAGGGGCCCCGGGTTTTCCAGGGGTAGACCGAATGGGTCGACCCATAGACTGACAGACCCGGTAGACTGGTTTTTGGCCCGAGGATCCATCCGGACCGTGAGGGGATCGACCCATTCAAGCCTAGTCCAATTGAAAACCATATTTTGTGGAACCAATGACCCATACATGCAACCCTATGATCTCAAATTAAGCCCGGTGTTCCTCAATCTAAAATTGAAGAACAATGGTCCCTGCACTCAATCAAAGTGTATAAACCATTCCGATTACTATCTCCACTTCAACGCACAAATGGTTAATTAGAAACCCATATAATAAAATTGTAATTTTGAAAGTAAATTATTGTCATGTATTACTGTCTATTGTCATTATTGGCTTGTTCTAGTATCTTGAGTTACCATCTTGTAATTAACTTATCTCTTGAAATTGAGATTATAATAATTCACGAATCAAGGTATTTTAAAATGGCTGTTAGGAAATCAATTAAAAGCCCTTATACCCCGGTAGAATAGACTAATAGCATACTAACAATCTATATGGCATTACGGCCATTAAGCCTAAATTGCTGTCCCTTAGTACGATTCTACCCGGACACTCTATCCAGCGAGTTAGAATCCGCCATTTTGAGACCCGTATGACCCAACTACAACCTAAAAATTCGTGACCAAATCGCTAAGTTATAAGTCACGGATCAACTTGGGCTAATCAGCACATGAGCAGCCCATAGTTGACCGCTTGTCTCCATGAACGGTCTAGTGTAGTCCGTATAAGTATCGTAATTGTGTCTTAAGGTCACGTATTGCTTACTTACCTGAACGGCACACTGTCAACCGTTCATTCTTGACCTCGTGGACTGATTTGGTCCAGTTCTTGTAATGCGGCTAGTAGTAGCCGTATGTCCTGTCAAATGGCCCAGAAGTGACCGTATACCGAGTTTTTAAGTTAATGAATCCTAGGACATGTTAGTCCTTAAATCTCATACTTTTGACAGAAATTCCTATGATTAATTGGCCATTAAACTTGATTAAATGTCTAGACAAAACTTGGGATCTTGGATCCAACAAATCAATGCCAACGCATCATAAGGGTCCGGTCTGGTCTTGGGGAGAGCGCCCGAAAAGTACTTGTGCCCATGGGAGTTTGTAATGACATGGTGAGGTATTGCACCGAGTGCATGATCAGCGTGACGTCTACGACAGAAAATCTCTTGTTACTTTATCGTGCTTGACTTGATGTTTAAAATACTTGCTTGTTGGCCAATTCTATATTTCAATTTCCTATTGAACATTCTTGTACTTGATATTCTTGTTAATTCTTGTCATCATATATTTCTTGACCTTGCAAGGTCTTATATTACGTTGTCTTATCGTCTCGTCAGTTATTTCTTTTCTTGTCACTGCATAAGAAAATGTAACTCATCGGTTAATCATGTAAACTTGCCTGTTACTATCTATTGAGCGTTAGCTCATATAGTTATTTTCCCCCTTTCCAGGCTATTCAGGTGACGATGCGCATACTGAAGGGGAGGGACAGGAGTGATACCCTTGAGTGTACCTATTAGTAGATGTCGAGTTGGCATAGTTGTTTACATTAGTTACTCCTTAGTGTTGTGTTAGCACTTTATTTACCTTTTGGGAGTCAATTATTGTATTAGAATCAGTTTGGAAGTTATGGTTGATCGTATTTAAGCATTGATGGTTATTGTAATAAAACTTGGAGTCTTCCTTGATCAATAGAAGTACTTCTTTCCTTAGCACCTGTACGATTGTTTAGTTTAGCATATTAATATTATCTCTAGCTAGTTTCTAACTGTACGTCCCGATATTCCGCGTTGGGGCGTGACAGTTTAGTTGGTATCAGAGCCTAGGTTTAATATTCCTAGGCTTCCTTAAAAGTTCTAGGTTTTCCAAGTTCTAGGATTCTAAGTGTTATCATAGGACCCCTAACCTTGTTAAAGTCTAAGGACCTGACCTGGTGAGATTGGGTAGAAACTTGGGTTAAGTTCATATCTTAATCGTGTTATTATCTATTTTTAATGAACCTAAGTGATCTATTCCACGTGTAGGCTTTGGTAATGGCAACTAAACGCGCGGAATGGAGGAACTTGCAGCGCACGGTTCAAGGCCTTACTCAGGCTTTGCAACAAGTGGCCCAAGCAGGAGCTGCACACCATGGCACTGGTGATTTATATCAGAACTTTCGGGGAATGAATCCGCCGAGATTTGATGGCTCGACTGATACTGATGAAGCTGAGCACTGGCTGGGTGAGATGGGAAAGATATTTGAAGTAATGCAATGTAGCAATCAAGAACGTGTCCTTCTCTCGACCTTTCAACTGGAACGTGATGCAAGGACATCGTGGGAATCGGTAAAGGCGACCCTCGGTGAGCAGTAAGTCACATGGGAGGAGTTCAAGGAATTCTTCAATGGCAAATATTTTTCTGATAGAGTGCAAGAGAAGAAGGCAGCGGAGTTCGCGGCTTTGAAGCAGCGAACTTTATCTGTGGTAGAATATGAAGCTCAGTTTTCTCGGCTTTCTCGTTATGCTACTCACTTAATATCCATCGAGAAAATGAAGGCTAAGCACTTTCTTAATGGACTGAGGCTGCATTATATCAATCAACTGGCACCGATGGAAATTTTGACTTATTCTGAGATGGTGAGGAAATCTCAAGTCCTGGAAGACACTTTAGAAATGACGGAGAGAATCCGTGGAAAAGGCACAAAGAAGGAACAACCTACGGGTTCCAGGAATATCAAACCCGGGTATAGCAAGAAGAGGCCCATTAATGGACCTGGTTCATGGAGTGGTTCTGGATCGTGGAAGGGCAAGATGCCGAAGCATGAAGACAAGAAGCCAGGCCCTATTGTTCCATTCAAGGGCGTGTGCAAGTTTTATGATCATCCTGGTCACAAGATGGAGGAGTGCTGGCGCAAGCTGGGTGCCTGTTTACGATGTGGAAGTAAGGAGCACCGTATCCCTAACTGTCCTCTTTTATCGGAGCAAGCTACCCCGACAAAACCACAAGGCATCAAAAGGCCGCAAGGCAAGCTCCAAGCTTTGCACGCAGATGAAGCAGGAACCGCCGAGGATGGTGGACTCGTCGAAGGTACTCTTATTATACTCGACAAGCTAGCATTTATTATTTTTGATACTGGTGCCACACATTCATTTATTTCTCGGAGATTTGCTAAGTCTTTAGCTGTGGAACCTGTTTTGATGAATTCTCCGTTAGAAATCTCAACGCCTATTGGTTCCAGATCGGCAATTCAGTATTTCTATCCTTCTAGTAAGGTTATGATTGATGAACAGAATTTACCAGCTGATTTAGTTTGCTTAGACATGAAGGATTATGATGTAATCCTAGGAGTAGATTGGTTGGCTAGATACGAGGCAAATGTTCACTGCAGTTCTAGTTCTGTGTCTTTTACTAGGCACCCTGGACTTTCTTTTGTGGGAGTTAAGCACCATAACTCCGTATCACTTATCTCGGCTCTTCGAGCTGATAAACTGATGAGACGAGGATGCGAGGCTTTTCTAGCCTTTGTCTGTGCAACCCCTGAGCAGCAGATTGAGATTAAGGATATTTCTGTTGTCCAAGATTTTTCTGATGTCTTTCCAGAGGAACTACCAGGACTTTCGCCTGAGCGGGAAGTTATCTTCTCTATTGATCTCATTCCTGGCACATCTCCTATTTCCAAGGCTCCTTATCGTATGTCTCCTGCGGAACTGAGAGAATTAAAGCAACAGTTGATGGAATTGCTCGAGAAGGGTTTCATTCGTCCAAGTACTTCCCCTTGGGGAGCCCCTGTATTATTCGTCCAGAAGAAAGATGGTTCGATGAGGTTGTGCATCGATTATCGGCAATTGAACCAGTTGACTATCAAGAACAAATATCCATTGCCGAGGATTGACGAATTATTTGACCAGATAGCGGGAGCTCAGTATTTTTCTAAGATCGATCTTCGATCTGGATATCATCAGTTGCGGATTAAGAGGATATCTATAAAATAGCTTTCCGCAGCAGGTATGGTCATTTTGAATTTGTCGTTATGCCTTTTGTTCTAACGAATGCACCAGCAGCTTTCATGCAGTTGATGAACAATGTATTTCGGCCCTATCTTGATCAATGGGTCGTGGTATTCATTGATGACATCCTGATTTATTCTATGAATGAAGAGGAGAATGCTGAACATCTGAGGATGGCATTACAACTATTGAGAGATCATCAGCTATATGCCAAGTTCAGTAAGTGTGAGTTCTGGCTGCAAGAGGTGTCCTTTCTCGGACATATCATCACAAAGGAAGGAATTTCTGTTGATCCTTCTAAGGTAGAGGCAGTGAAGAATTGGGATCAGCCTACCAGTGTGACTGAAGTTAGAAGTTTCCTAGGCCTGGCAGGTAACTACCGGAGATTTATCCAAGATTTCTCTAAGATTGCGGTACCTATGACAAGATTAACCCGCAAGGAGAACAAATTTGATTGGTCAGAAGATTACCAGCGAAGCTTTCAGACTTTGAAGGAATGTTTAACTACTGCACCTGTATTGGCTTTACCTTCTGGTGAAGGAGGTTTTGTCGTATACACTGATGCTTCAGGTATTGGTTTAGGCTGTGTACTCATGCAGCATGGGAAAGTGATTGCCTATTCTTCTAGGCAGTTGAGGAAGCATGAAGAGAATTATCATGTTCATGATTTGGAACTTGCAGCAGTCGTGTTTGCTTTGAAGATATGGAGACATTACTTGTATGGAGAAACATTCACAGTGTTTTCAGATCATAAGAGTCTGAAATATTTATTTTCTCAGAAGGAACCCAATATGAGGCAAAGAAGATGGTTGGAGTACTTGAAGGACTTCGACTTCTCGATTAAGTATCATCCTGGAAAAGGCAATGTTGTGGCAGATGCATTAAGTCGGAAGCCTGTAACTAGATTGTCAAGTCTCATGTTACAAGAGTGGAAGCTACTGGAACGATTAGCTAGTCTGGATCTGAATATTGACAATGATCGGGTTATGATTGCACAGATTCAACATAAGCCCGAATTGTTGATGGAAATCAAATCTTTGCAAGATAATGATCCCGAGCTAGTAGAGACCAAGGGAAGCTTGAGCAGCAGACCTGACTTCACGATGGCTGACGATGGAAGATTGTTATTCCAAGGTAGAACTTGTGTACATGATGAAGCTGGAATAAAGAACAAGATTCTGGAGGAGGCTCATAGATCCAAATACACCATTCATCTTTGAGGCACTAAAATGTTCAAGGATGTGAAGAGATCCTTTTGGTGGCCAAATATGAAAAGGGAAATTACAGACTTCGTGAGTAGATGCTTGGTTTGTCAGCAAGTCAAGGCTGAACATTTCAGACCGGCAGGAAAATTGAAACCACTCGACATACCCCAATGGAAGTGGGAAAGCATTGGCATGGACTTCATTATGGGTCGACCTAGGACTCGTGGTGGACTTGATGCAATATGGGTGATTGTCGATCGATTGACAAAGTCAGCTCATTTCTTACCCGTTAAGTCCAAATGGATAGTTGATGTATTGGCTGCTTTATATATGAAAGAAGTGGTAAGACTCCATGGCATTCCAGTCAGCATTGTGTCTGATAGAGATTCCATATTTACTTCACATTTCTGGAAGGGACTACAAGCGTCTTTGGGTACTCGTCTGAATTTCAGTATTGCCTTTCATCCACAGACAGATGGACAGACTGAAAGAACTAACCAGATAGTGGAAGATATGCTTAGAGCCTGCATGATCGATTTTGGAGGCAGTTGGAGTGACCATTTGGCTTTGATTGAATTCGCCTACAACAACAGTTATCAATCTAGCATTCAAATGGCTCCTTTTGAAGCATTGTATGGAAGAAGTTGTCGTTCCCCATTGTGTTGGGACGAGATAGGTGAAAAGTAATGGCTTGGACCGGATCTTATTTCAGAATCATCACAGAACATCCGTATTATCTGAGACCGATTACAAGTGGCTCAATCAAGACAGAAGAGTTATGCCGACAATAGAAGAAGGGCATTGGAATTTCAAGTTGGCGAGTATGTATTTCTGAAAGTCTCTCCTACAAGAGGGATTCGAAGATTTGGCATTCATGGCAAGCTGAGTCCGAGATATATTGGTCCGTTCGAGATTCTGGATAGAGTGGGAGAGGTTGCTTACAGATTGGCATTACCGCCTCAATTGTCAGGCGTACATAATATTTTCCACGTGTCTATGTTACGGAAATATGTGTACGACCCCACTCATATCATTCAGCATGTGGATTTCGAATTGAAGGAAGATTTGACCTATGAAGAAAGACCTATCAAGATTCTAGACCGGAAACAATAGCAACTCCGGAATCGCTCCATACCTATGGTCAAAATTCAGTGGAGTCGGCGTGGAGCTGAGGAAGCTACTTGGGAGTCTGAAGATACTATGCGGAGGCGGTATCCAGACTTATTCTAGGTGAGCTAGTCTTTCCCTATCTCTGTATTAAAGTGCAGTGAATTTGGAGGATCAAATTCTTTTAGTGGGGGAGGGTGTAATACCCAAAATTCTTTTAGAAATTTAATTATAAATTTATTTGAATTTAATTAGAAATTATTTGAATTTATTTGAATTAATGAGAATTAATTCGAAATTAATTAGATTAATTCTTTAATAAATAGAATAAGTCACATTTCGACTATTTTATAAAAATCCATAAAAATCATATTCTTGTATAATCGATTACGTTTAACAATTTTTTCTTCTATGGCCAACCCTAATAAAATCATTAACTAGGCCGAATTAGTGGGATTAGTCAAATTTTCACACCTACCTAGCCAAATTCATGCTCAATGTTAACCCCTCATTAAAATCCTCAATTCGAGCTCATTTCTTAACTAAATCAGGTGATTCCAGGGGCAAATGAAAGGTATTAAAGAGAGGATCATTTCCCCTCTCACAATGCCACGAAAATTTTATCGTATGGGAAGCATTTGGTCGCGCATGGGTTAGGTCAAACATTTCGGCGCCGTTTCAAACACTCACCATGCATCGACGAATTCTCCTAGCACTGAAGGCTCCAGAAGGTGTATGAGCTATAAAAATAAATCTCTTCAACCCTAGAATCCTTTGGTAGCAGCGGCGGCCGTAGTGGAGATCGATCCAGGGAGATCTCGAGAGATTAGTGGAGGTGTGTCGGCATCCCGTTGTCCTCCTTCCTTCTTCTTTGTTCCTTCGATTAAGGTTGGTACCCTCGACCAAAATATGCACATGAGTATACCATTTTGATCCTCTCGGAGAGCTCTTTCCATTGGTAGTAAAAGCCCCAAATTCTATTAGGTGTGGAGGGAGATCTCGTGGAAATAGTGAAGGGCTGTCAAACGGGCATTTTTCATTCTAACTTCTAAATCTCTCTTCGATTCAGGTAGATGATAACAGACCCAACTCTAATTAATGTATATGGTTGTAATCATCAGCATGTTATCTATCATTTTGCGTAGAAAGCCCCAATTTTTATAGACCATGCTTAGAGTATTTCGTGTTTGATTAGAAGCATGCTAAGACTAGGTTTTTAAGTGTTCTTCCTAGAAAGGTTGTGATTTCGATTGGTTTTTCGGTTAATTTAGTGCTCCAAACCCTTGTAATATGACCCTAATATGTCCATCAAGAACTTAGGGGCATGGGGTTAACATCTTAGTCCAATTAGACCCCAATTGGGTGAGATTCATGGGTTTCCGGAAGTCACGTTCGCATCTGCGAACGTAAGGGTCGACCCATTGGGTCGACCCTAACTGCAGACGTGCGGGGGTCGACCCATTGGGTCGACCCAAACAGCAGACAGCAGTCTGTCTGTAGTCTGTCTGTGTAGGGGTCGACCCCAGGGGTCGACCCATACACAGGCAGACCCCTGGTTTTCCAGGGGTCGACCCATAGACTGACAGACCCGGTAGACTGGCTTTTGGCCCGAGGATCCATCCGGACCGTGAGGGGATCGACCCATTCAAGCCTAGTCCAATTGAAAACCATATTTTATGGAACCAATGACCCATACATGCAACCCTATGATCTCAAATTAAGCCCGATGTTCCTCAATCTAAAATTGAAGAACAATGGTCCCTGCACTCAATCAAAGTGTATAAATCATTCCGATTACTATCTCCACTTCAACGCACAAATGGTTAATTAGAAACCCATATAATAAAATGGTAATTTTGAAAGTAAATTGCTGTCATGTATTACTGTCTATTATCATTATTGGCTTGTTCTAGTCTCTTGAGTTACCATCTTGTAATTAACTTATCTCTTGAAATTGAGATTATAATAATTCACGAATCAAGCTATTTTGAAATGGCTATTAGGAAATCAATTAAAAGCCCTTATACCCCGGTAGAATAGACTAATAGCACACTAACAATCTATATGGCATTACGGCCATTAAGCCTAAATTGTTGTCCCTTAGTATGATTCTACCCGGACACTCTATCCGGCGAGTTAGAATCCGCCATTTTGAGACCCGTATGACCCGGCTACAACCTGGAAATTTGTGACCAAATCGCTGAGTTATAAGTCATGGATCAACTTGGGCTAATCAGCACATGAGCAGCCCATAGTTGACCGCTTGTCTCCATGAACGGTCTAGTGTAGTCCGTATAAGTATCGTAATTGTGTCTTAAGGTCACGTATTGCTTACTTACCTGAACGGCACACTGTCAACCGTTCATTCTTGACATCGTGGACTGATTTGGTCCAGTTCTTGTAATGCGGCTAGTAGTAGTCGTATGTCCTGCCAAATGGCCCAGAAGTGACCGTATACCGAGTTTTTAAGTTAATGAATCCTAGGACATGTTAGTCCTTAAATCTCGTACTTTTGACAGAAATTCCTATGATTAATTGGCCATTAAACTTGATTAAATGTCTAGATAAAACTTGGGATCTTGGATCCAACAAATCAATGCCAATGCATCATAAGGGCCCGGTCTGGTCCTGGGGAGAGCGCCCGAAAAGTACTTGTGCCCATGGGAGTTTGTAATGACATGGTGAGGTATTGCACCGAGTGCATGATCAGCGTGACGTCTACGACAGAAAATCTCTTGTTACTTTATCGTGCTTGACTTGATGTTTAAAATACTTGCTTGTTGGCCAATTCTATATTTCAATTTCCTATTGAACATTCTTGTACTTGATATTCTTGTTAATTCTTGTCATCATATATTTCTTGACCTTGCAAGATCTTATATTATGCTGTCTTATCGTCTCGTCAGTTATTTCTTTTCTTGTCACTGCATATGAAAATGTAACTAATCGGTTAATCATGTAAGCTTGCCTGTTACTATCTACTGAGCGTTAGCTCATATAGTTGATTTCCCCCTTTCCAGGCTATTCAGGTGACGATGCGCATACTGAAGGGGAGGGACAGGAGTGATACCCTTGAGTGTACCTATTAGTAGATGCCGAGTTGACATAGTTGTTTACATTAGTTACTCCTTAGTGTTGTGTTAGCACTTTATTTACCTTTTGGGAGTCAGTTATTGTATTAGAATCAGTTTGGAAGTTATGGTTGATCGTGTTTAAGCATTGATGGTTATTGTAATAAAACTTGGAGTCTTCCTTGATCAATAGAAGTACTTCTTTCCATAGCACCAGTACGATTGTTTAGTTTAGCATATTAATATTATCTCTAGCTAGTTTCTAACTATACATCCCGATATTCCGCGTTGGGGCGTGACATCCGGAACCTCCGGATCTATCCCTTCTACCAGGGCATCGCGCCCCTCCTGCTTCCATCCCTCCGGAACCTCCGGACCTCCTCCCTTTCCTCCAATTTATCTTTCTACTCCTCCAAGACATCGTGTCCTTCATTCACTTCTTCTTTTTAAATCATCCCTTCCCATATTTTCTCCCAGGGCATTGTGTCCCTCGAGAATTTCCTCCTCCGGAACCTCTGGATTCCTCCTACCATGATTCTCCCCCTTTACCACTGGACCCCCCGGATCATCCGCCTCTCCCGATCTATCAATTTCTTCTTTTAATTCCACTTGATCCCGGGTTTGACCCGACTTCTTCCGCGTCAACTACTTTGGGCATCTACCCATTCTCCCACTATTTTTGAGGCTTTAGTCCTCACTCTTTTCACTAATTCTCCCTTCATTTTGTACACCTTTCCATGTGATCAGGGTCTCTGCACCTTAGTGAGGGAGTTCTAGCCCCACCTCTTTTCCTTTTCTCCTTATTCGTCTGAGTCCGGTCCGGGCACCGCTCTGTCTTGTTGAGCCACTTTCCAAACTTTGCTATCCTTTACTTCCTGCCACGAGGACTCCAAATCCCATGGTCAACATCACCTCTGGCAGCTGCTCCAACAAGGTCACAAGGTAATATATTCGTGTGAATTTGCATTTTTATGAGGTCATCATCTCCTTCATGCCACGCATGGTTTCCAAAATGAAGTGCTTCTTAACTTGATCAAGAGTGATAGCCTAGGCCTTTATCCTAGATCTTTAATTGAGTCAATGTCAAAAACAAAACAAAAAAAGGCAAAAAATTTGTAGGCTGGCATGGTACGCAGGCCGAGGAACTCGAAAAAACAAAATTTCTAATTCATTCTTTGGTCTTGGTAATTTAACATTGGGTCAACACCTGCACACAACACGCTTAGCTCTTAAGCTCAAGCGGCACAGAATCCGAGGAAAGTCAAAGCTGAACCAAAAGTGAAAAGGTATTACCCATTCTCTTCTCTTCGGTTCACGAGGGGGAGTGAGGCTTCGGATCAGATCATCAAACCTACCTGCCACCCTAGTAGGTGGAAGTCAGGGTCCAAAAGAGAACAATATGCCGAAAATCCCAGTACAATTAGGTTTTTATTTCAAAGTCTCAAAATCTCAAAGTCTCAACAAGTCAAAACAAAGAGACAATGCAAAAAGCATGACAAGAGGGCAAAGTCCCCGCAGGGAAAACCCTGGTCTTAAGCATGCATCCAATAAGGGCAAGGGCACTAAAAATTTCCTTAAGCCAAAGACCGAACCAAACAGGCAATAGGGTAGGGGAGGGAAGTCTCCCGACCTCTCGAACCTCCTCGTGAACTTTCTCAACATCTTCTTCTCTTCTCCGCCTGCGGTATGTCATAGGCTTGAGGGAAGGTAAAAGATGGACTAAGGAGGATGTGCCGTACGAATTTTGAGTAAAAGCCAACTTCAAGCACGTTGACCCGTTGTTAAGCTATTTAAGAATGATTAATGAATTTAAGATGGTGAACGAGTAAGATTTCATGGCCTGAATACAATGCTAGGACCCTCCAAAATCCCAAAAAATAAAACAAAATATTTTCCAAAATCCAAAAAAAAATTGCATATTTCCCAAAAAAATCCATAAAAATCTGAATATCTCCAAAACATATAAAAATTTGCATATTTCAAAAATGCCAAAAAAATTGCATTGTATTTTTCTAATGGTGTTCTTTTTTTACGGGGACGACCCTTCGAATGACCAAGAACACGGGATGAGTCCTCTCCTTTCATTGCTATCAATCTTTTGATTCTTCCCAATATTCTCAAGATATGCCACCCTGGGCGCTTCGATTATCATCTCTCTATCATTTTGCAATTCATGCCAATCTTCTTATCATCCTTGCCACTCGGGGCATGACTCCAATTATTCACGTCAATTTGATTATCTCTGCCGCTCTGTGTATCACTCCAATCATTCAAGAGCCAGCTTCTCTGATTATTCCTGCTAGCTTTGCTCGACCATTCTAGATATCATCCTGATATTTCATGCATAAATCTTCTGATTTGCCAAGATTGTCATCCTCATGACAACAATGAACAAAAATACTTGGAATGCTCTCCTGCTTTATGGCTTTATACATGATGCTTTCTATGATACTTTTCAATGCTATACAATGTTGTTGAATGCTTTGACGCTTCCATGCTATGCTTCAATTGTTATCTTCATTGTTTATGATATCTTGGCTAATGAATTTTGAGCGCAGGAAAGAAGCTCTT
The DNA here is from genome assembly GCA_022559845.1 of Amorphophallus konjac. NCBI lineage: Eukaryota > Viridiplantae > Streptophyta > Magnoliopsida > Alismatales > Araceae > Amorphophallus > Amorphophallus konjac. The sequence goes on along the minus strand of CM040124.1, from coordinate 133,993,501 downwards.
TAGTCCCACCGTCCAGACATAACTCAAGTCCCACGGTGTTTTAATCTCATTGCTCAGTTCCCCATAATCATTGTCTCACCATCTCCCTGTATGCATTTTACTATATGTTATTACGCTATTAGATCATATCAAGGACCTTGTGCCTTTGATAAATCTGAAATTTGAGTTCCCCTTCATCAAAAATAATGACGATTTCAGTGGCATCTTAGTCATACGGATAGGCCGTTGAGCCGTCCAAGACTGGGGACGATGGGTCGCTTTTATGAGTTGGTGCGCGGATAAAAGAGCTTCGACTTAGTATCAACTCACAAATCGATTTCTTGACTCAGTCTGGGTAGCTTAACAATATTATCCTTGATTATCTTATATTTTCATTTGTTTTAAATTTTCCCTTTAAACCCAGCATGCATTCATGTAGGACTTTGAAACAAACTTTGGAAAACCATTTTAATAAATCAATTTTTGAAGGTCAATTGATCAATGACTTTCAAGATATGAGATATTCCATGCCGAATTGAGTCCTCGGTTTGCCTTGTTACCATTTTGGATTGTTTCTTTGAAATCTCCTTTGTTTGGATTTCTATCCTCTTATTTAATCCTTTTTCTTTTGATCCACCTTGGCTACAGCACATCCACATTGACTGGTAACCGCTCTCCAATGGTGAAACCTACAGGTTTATGACCTGGGGTACTTCCACTGCGCTGGAAGTTGATCACCCCTTTTATTCTCTCCTTCATGCCCTCGCGCACACTCCCTTCCTTATCCAAACAATTGTTTTTTTCACTGAATCTCCCCAAGATTGCTTCATCTCGAGCTCTGGATTCAATTTTCATCAAGTGGTGTTGATCGCGTGTCTCATCACACCTTGACGCCTACTTTTCAGTTCGTCCCACTTCATTCCATTTCATTCCATTCCATTCCACTCCATTCCATTCCATTCCATTCCATTCCATGTGACTCTCTTGCAAAGCAGACGCCAAGGCGAGGCAGCTGTAGACACGCTAAATTTGACATCATTTTGAGCACATCTCATATTACACTGTGATGCCCCATTTGACCCTCAAATAGACCTATTTGAGTGGTTTTCCTCATTTTTATTGATAAATCAGCTCCCCTCAGCTTTCTACATCTTTTTCCCATTTTTCCTGATTTTTTAGGGTTTTTTCTCTAATTTTTCGGGGCCTTATTTAATTGGTGGCTGCCTAGGTGGTCGCCATTTAATTGGTGGCTGACCAGGTGGTCGCCAATTCTTTAATTGGTGGCTGACTGAAAGTGCGCCTATTCTTTTAAATTTGATTTTTACGAGATTTTAAATTGGTGGATGACCGGGTGGTCGCCAATTCTTTAATTGGTGGCTGACGGGAAGGGCGTCTATTCTTTTAAATTTAATTTTTACGAGATTTTAAATTGGTGGCTGACCGGGTGGTCGCCAATTCTTTAATTGGTGACTGATCGGAAGGGCGCCAATTCTTTTAAAGCTGATTTTTATGAGATTTCAAATTGGTGACACTTCTGATGGTCGCTAAATCTTTAATTAGCGACCGTGTATAAGGGCGACAATTTGATTTTCATATTTTGAGCCGAATTCGGAATATTTTTGAAGTAACGACTGGATGGGAGGTCGCTAATTCATTAATGAGCACCCTGGCTCCTGGTCGCCATTTCTATTTCCATATTTTGAGCTTTTAACTCCGTCCAAAATTCGTATAAATTCCTAATTGACGACTGTCTCTTAAGACGCCAATTCTTTTCTAATTTTGAAAATTTCCCATCTTTCTAAAAAGGGCTTGGAATGAGCGACTGTTTGAGCGGTCGCTATTTTAATAGGCACCCATGTCACCAGTCGCCTCTTTCCTACAAATTCCGAACTTGCCAAACTCCCCTCCTTTCTCCGATTTAAGCCCTCTTTCCACTTGGGAAAGGGCCCATTTGAATTTCCAAGGTTGAGGAGGACTTGCCCCATTAAAAATTATCTTCCAAATCTCAATTTAATGGTTTTTTTCTAATTTCCTTGAATTTAAACTGTGAATTTCACTCTATAAATAGCCCCCCTCACCCCTTGTTCAAAAGAACGGACCAATTGACGACGGGGAGGTGCTGCCGGTCTCGGGGCTCAAAGGGAGAAGTCTCCATGCACGTTCAACGCCATATGCACATTGGAGATCTCCTTCCTACGTTGAAGCCCTCAATGGAGAAAAACTCATAAGCCACCCATATCTCTATCTTATTTCTTTTTATATTTAACTGACTTGCATGCATCATACATTCTTCTTTTTTATATATTTTCATCATCTCTCAACCATCTTGAGAGCCTCCATTGTGCAACACTTGCACAACTCCCCCCTCATGCATCATTATTTTTACTTACCCTTTGCATAGGGGTTTAAAGGCCAAACACCAATAAGGTGTGTTCATATCCATGATCTCATATTTATTTATCATATTTGGATTTGATGCTACACATCTCGGTTTCTAATCCATATTTGTTTATTGGTGTTTCTCTTATTTTTGCAAGGGTAATCTAAAGGAAAACTCTCTCCATCGGCCGGCCGATTGGAAGAGAAGGTAACACTCACATTGTAAGACCCCAAATTATTTAATAGAGCCCAATATTTCTTATTAAGCTTTTATTAGTTGAGAATAGAATTTTATTGAATTAATAATTGAATTTCGGATTTATTAATATTTAATTCGTTAGAAATAGTATAAGTGAAAATTCGACTACCTTATAAAAATCCATAAAAATAGTAAACAGGTTAAGGTCGATGTAGATATCAACTTTTCCTTATGGCATTAAGCCATTGTAAATCCGTGGTAAGATCTATTTAGAGATTAAGCCCAAAAGTACACACTTTTTGACCTTTACCTAACCTTGGATTAAAACGTGAAATTCGACCTTAATACTCAATCAAATGATCTGAAATCAGTGGCAAATGGAAGGCCACAATGTAAGGAACATTTACCCTCAATCGATTTGAGGTAAACCTAGCCCCAAAACATGCTGCCGACATAGTTTTGGTCGAGTCAAGGATCCCGGCGCCGTTTCTATCACGTACCTTGCAGCGCCAAATACTCCCAACTCCGAAGGCTCCAGAAGCCCCATGACCTATAGAAATGTAGCTCTTCGACTCTAGTTTCATTTGGTAGCTGGGTCAGCCGACGAGGAGTCCAGATCTGGGAGTATTCGTCGTTTTGGTGGAGGGTGTTGGTAGTTCGTCGTTCTTCATCTCCAGCCCTTTAATCTATCGATTAAGGTAGGTACCCTTAACCAATTGAGACTTGTAAATATAGTATCTTGATTAGCTCGACGAGATCTATCCAATGGGACTGAAAGCCCCAAATTTCATTAGGTATCCGTGGAGATATCGAGCTTTTTGTGAGCTGTTGTCAAGCTTGTCATTCATTCTAGGGTTTCGAATTCTTTCTCCGATTTGAGGTAGGATCTAACAACCAAACTCTAATTAACTTACATGATGTAATCAGCATGTTGTTAGCTTTCATTTGACGAAGAAATCCCTAATTTGTATTGAGCATGTTGAGAGTAATTTGCATCGAAGTAGGTGTATGTCTAGAACTTAATTTATTTTTGTGACCCTTAGAGATTGAGCTTGATTACGGGCTGATTTCGAGTTAGATAACTTGATCCACATATAGCTTATAATACATGGTTGGATTCAGCATCAAGTCAGCTTTCTTTTGACACCAAAAGCCCCAAATTCCGTTGTGTATGTTGAGAGAATTGCATGATTTAGTAGAAGTTGGTCAGGAACTAAGGTTTTCATGAATTTATCATGTATAAGTTGAGATTTAATTGATTTCTATGAAAATTCATGTTTTTAAACTCATGTACCATGACCCTAGAATGTCTATTAGGATTCCTAGATCTTGTGGTTTTGATTTCAACTCAATTGGACCTCAATTGGGTGGGTTTACGTGTTTTCCGGAGGCAACTCATGTTGCTGTTCTTGCTGGGGTCGACCCCAGGGGTCGACCCGTTTTCTGGGAAACCCAGCAGGCCCGAGGGTCGACCCCAGGGGTCGACCCATCCAACCCTTGCATGGGGGTCGACCCCAGGGGTCGACCCTTGCGCTGGATTGAAGGGGTCGACCCATCCTTCAGAATTTGCTAGGGTCGACCCCAGGGGTCGACCCATTCAGCTGCCAGACCCCATTTTTATAGGGGTCGACCCATGCACCAGAAACTCAGTTTTCATCGTTTTGCGACCCGTGGATCGATCCGGATCATTAGGGGATCGACCTAATTAACTTAGACCTATTGAAAAGTATATTCTGGAAGAACCAGTGACCTATTCATGAACCTTATGATTTCAAATTACTTTGGTTCCTATGTTCTATCATGATGTAAAAACATGCCATTCATCATCTTAATTGCAATATATACAATGGTTAAATAGAAACCCACATACTTAGTGGTTAATGGTGTAACTAAATTTCTGTTAATACATGCTATTTCCTTCCTGTACAAGCTTGTTCCTTTACCTTATCACCTTGATTTAGCTTTGTGACAATTGTCTTAATGCAAATGATAATGGATAATCCTTGATATATTAACTTGATGATTAGGATTAAATGGATTGTTAAGTTGCTGTTTTAGTCACTATTACTCTAGTAGAATGTATTACTTACACACTTGAACGGTATACTGTCGGCCGTTCTTTCTTGACCCCACGGACCAAGCTTTGGTCCAGTTCTTGTAATACGGCACCGGAGTGACCGTATCAACCGAGTTCTTGTTTGGAATCCAAGGACATGTTAGTCCTTAAATCTCATTCTCTTGACAGAAATTCCTCTGATTGATTGGCCATTAAAATTGACTGAATGTCTGGACGTGTGGGACTTTGGGCCCATAAAAATAAATGCCATCGCATCATAAGGGCCCGGTCTAGTCCTGGGGAGAGCGCCCGAAAAATTACTGAGCCCATGGGATGCTAATGACATGGTGGGACATTACACCGAAATACTTGCTTGCTTGTTGCGTCTATGACAAACATCACTTGTTACTTGTTACTTGTTACTTGTTACTTGATCGCGAATGAACTTTTATTACTTGCTTGCGGCCAATTCCTTACTATTGTCTCTTGTTATATCTCCTGTTGTAAATTCTTGTATCTATTATTTTTGTTAATCATTCTCAATTGTATATTTCTTGACCTTGCAAGATCTTTAATTTTGTTTCATTATATCGTCATTATCCTTTTATTGCATTATCCTTTATAGCATGACATTTTAAAAATGTAATTAAACTGTTAATCACTTATACCTGTCTGTTATTTCCTACCAAGCGTCAGCTCATAGTTGTGTTTTCCCCCTTTCCAGGCTTTTCAGGTGACGCGCTTACCGATGGGGAAGGGCAGGAGTGATGTCATGAGCGTGTCAGTTCTAGTGTGTTAGTAGTGTGTTATCTTGCTTTCAGTTGTGTTTTGGAGAGCATTTAGTTTCAGTTATGTTAGTGAGTTTTAGTGGTTGTTATTCCAATTGTATTAAGTTGAATTTAAGGTTATTGTATCAATTGTGGTTGGTTTTGATCATTTAGTATTTCCATCTTGTAGCACTTGTGTATTGTTTTAGATAGATCTCTCTCTTGTCAGCTCGTTCCCGACTGTACGTCCCGATATTCCGCGTCGGGGCGTGATAGTTTAGTTGGTATCAGAGCCTAGGTTTCACATTCCTAGGTTCCCTAAGTTTTAGGTTTTCTTGCATTGCATCCCAATAACCGGTATATCAAAAGGTGTTGTCCGAACGTTAGGCTACGCCTATCGGGAAGGTCGCACACTTGCGCGAGTGGTCTTCGGACCGATTACCTCCGCCAGGTACCGAGTTTTTGGTCGTGACTAGGTGCATTAGATCCCTGACCTTGTAAAAGTCTAGGACCTGACCTGGTGAGAATGGGTAGAAACTTGGGTTAAGATCATTTCTTAATCGTGTAATTATTTATCTTGATTAAACCTAAGTAATCTATTTCTTGTGTAGATGGCAGCCGATCATGCTGAATGGAGGAACCTACAGTGCATGGTTCAAGGCCTTACTCAGGCCCTTCAGCAGGTAGCTCAGGTAGGAGCAGCACAGCATGGCACCGGTGATCTATACCGGAACTTCCGCGGAATGAATCCGCCTAGATTCGCTGGTTCGACTGACCCCGACCAAGCCGAGCACTGGCTAGATGAGATGGGGAGAATCTTTGAAGTTATGCAATGCACCAACCAGGAGCGTGTCCTTTTGTCCGCATTTCAACTGGAACGTGATGCACGTACTTGGTGGGATTCTATCAAGGCGACTCTGGGTGACCGACAGGTTACGTGGGAAGAGTTCGAGGAATTCTTTAACAACAAGTATTTTTCTGATAGAGTGCAAGAGAAGAAAGCGACGGAGTTCGCGGCCCTGAAACAGCGAGGTTTGTCCGTGGCAGAGTATGAGGCTCAATTTGCACGGCTTTCCCGATATGCTACACATCTTATTTCCACCGAGAAAATGAAGGCGAAGCATTTTCTCAACGGTCTGAAGCTACATTATATTAATCAACTGGCACCGTTGGAGATTTCCACTTATTCCGAGATGGTAAGGAAAGCGCAAGTTCTAGAGGATACTCTTGAGATGACGGAGAGGATCCGTGGCACAGGCATGAAGAAGGAACGACCTACGGGTTCCGGGAGTGTCAAACCCGGGTATATCAAGAAAAGGCCCACGAGTGGGTCGAGTTCGTGGACCGGAGCAAGATCATGGAAGGGAAAGATGCCGAAGTATGAAGATAAGAAGCCTGGCCCTATCGTTCCATACATGGGCGTTTGCAAGTTTTGTAATAATCTTGGCCACAGGGTGGAGGATTGCTGGCGTAAGCTAGGCGCATGTCTGCGATGTGGAAGCAAGGAGCACCGTATCTCTGATTGCCCCCGTATGTCTGAGCAAGCTACCCCGGTAAAACCGCAAGTCTTCAAGAAACCACAAGGCAAGCTCCAAGCTCTGTATGCAAAAGAAGTGGAAACAGCCGAGGATGGTGGACTCGTCGAAGGTACACTTATTATACTCAACAAGCCAGCATTTGTTCTTTTTGATACTGGTGCAACACATTCATTTATTTCTCGGAGATTTGCTAAGTCTTTAGCTGTGGAACCTGTTTTGATGAATTCTCCGTTAGAGATATCAACCCCTATTGGCACTAGATCAGCAATCCAGTATTTCTATCCCTCTAGTGCGGTGATGATTGGTGAACAGAACTTACCAGCAGATTTAGTCTACATGGACATGAAGGATTATGATGTAATCCTAGGAGCAAATTGGTTGGCTCGATATGAGGTTAACGTTCACTGCAGTTCTAGCTCCGTGTCTTTTACTAGGCACCCGAGACTTTCTTTTGTGGGTGTTAATCATCACAACTCGGTGTCACTTATTTCGGCTCTCTGAGCTGATAAGCTGATGAGACGTGGATGTAAGACTTTTCTAGCCTTTGTTTGTGCAACCCCTGAGCAGCAGATTGAGATCAAGGACATTCCTGTTGTCCGGGATTTTCCTGATGTCTTTCCAGAGGATCTACCAGGACTTCCGCCTGAGCGGGAAGTTATCTTTTCTATTGATCTTATTCCTGGCACATCTCCTATTTCTAAGGCTCCTTATCGTATGTCTCCTGCGGAACTGAGGGAACTGAAGCAGCAGCTGATGGAATTGCTTGAGATGGGTTTTATTCATCCTAGTACTTCTCCGTGGGGAGCCCCTGTGTTATTCGTCAGGAAGAAAGATGGTTCGATGAGGTTGTGCATTGATTATCGGCAAATAAACCAGCAGACTGTCAAGAACAAATATCCCTTGCCGAGGATTGACGAGTTATTTGACCAGATAGCAGGAGCTCAATATTTCTCTAAGATCGATCTTCGATCTGGATATCACCAGTTGCGGATTAAGGAGGAGGATATCTATAAATCAGCTTTTCGCAGCAGGTATGGTCATTTTGAATTTGTCGTTATGCCTTTTGGTCTAACGAATGCACCAGCAGCTTTCATGCAGTTGATGAATAATACATTTCGGCCCTATCTTGATCAATGGGTCGTGGTCTTTATTGATGACATCCTGATTTATTTTAAGAATGAGGAGGAGCATGCTGAGCATCTGAGAATGGCATTGCAACTGTTGAGAGATCATCAGCTATATGCTAAGTTCAGTAAGTGTGAATTTTGGCTGCAAGAGGTGTCCTTTCTAGGACATATCATTACGAAGAACGGTATTTCTGTTGATCCTTCGAAGGTCGAGGTAGTGAAGAATTGGGAACAGCCTACTAGCGTGACAGAAGTTAGAAGTTTTCTAGGCCTGGCAGGTTATTATCGAAGATTTATTCAAGATTTCTCTAAGATTGCAGTACCTATGACAAGATTAACCCGCAAGGAAAATAAGTTTGATTGGTCAGATGATTGTCAGCGAAGCTTTCGGACCTTGAAGGAGTGTTTGACTACTGCACCTGTTTTGGCTTTACCTTCTGGTGAAGGAGGATTTGTTGTCTATACTGATGCTTCAGGTATTGGCTTAGGCTATGTACTCATGCAGCATGGGAAGGTGATTACATATTCCTCTAGGCAGTTGAGGAAGCACGAAGAGAATTATCCTGTTCATGATTTGGAACTTGCTGCAGTCGTGTTTGCTTTGAAGATATGGAGGCATTACTTGTATGGAGAAACCTTTACAGTGTTTTCAGATCATAAGAGTTTGAAGTATTTATTTTCTCAGAAGGAACTCAACATGAGGCAGCGGAGATGGTTGGAGTACTTGAAAGACTTCGACTTCTCGATTGAGTATCATTCTAGCAAAGGTAATGTTGTGGCAGATGCATTAAGCCGGAAGCCGGTAGCTAGATTGTCAAGTCTCATGTTACAAGAATGGAGATTGTTGGAATAATTATCTAGTTTGGATCTTAATATTGACAATGATCGGGTCTCGATTGCTCAGATTCAACTTAAACCTGAATTATTGATAGAGATCAAGTCCTTGCAAGATAATGATCCCGAGTTGGTAGAGATCAAGGGAAGGTTGAGCAGCAGACCAGACTTCATGTTGGCCGATGATGGTAGATTATTATTTAAAGGCAGAACTTGTGTCCCGGATGAGGCTACAATAAAGAACAAAATTCTTGAGGAAGCTCATAGATCCAGATATACCATTCATCCTGGAGGCACTAAGATGTACCGAGATTTGAAAAGGTCCTTTTGGTGGCCGAATATGAAAAGAGAAGTTGCAGATTTTGTGAACAGATGCTTGGTATGTCAGCAAGTTAAGGCCGAACATTTCAGACCAGCAGGGAAATTGAAACCACTCGACATACCCCAATGGAAGTGGGAAAGCATTGGCATGGATTTCATTATGGGTCTACCTAGGACTCATGGTGGATTTGATGCGATATGGGTGATTGTCGATCGATTGACAAAGTCGGCTCATTTCTTACCAATTAAGTCCAAGTGGACGATTGATGTATTGGTTGCTTTGTATATAAAGGAAGTGGTGAGATTGCATGGTATTCCAGTGAATATAGTATCTGATCGAGACCCCAGATTTACTTCACATTTCTGGAAGGGACTACAAGAGTCCTTGGGTACTCGTCTGAATTTCAGTACTGCTTTTCATCCACAGACAGATGGACAGACTGAAAGAACCAATCAGATAGTGGAAGATATGCTGCGAGCTTGCATGATTGATTTCGGTGGTAATTGGAGTGAGCATTTGGCATTAATTGAATTCGCCTACAATAACAGCTATCAGTCTAGTATTCAGATGGCTCCTTTTGAAGCACTATATGGTAGAAGTTGTCGTTCCCCGTTGTGTTGGGACGAGGTAGGTGAGAAACAGTGGCTAGGACCAGATCTTGTTTCGGAATCATCACAGAACATCCGTGTTATCCGAGACCGATTACAAGTAGCCCAGTCAAGACAGAAGAGTTATGCCGACAATAGGAGAAGAGCATTGGAATTTCAGGTTGGCGAGCATGTGTTCTTAAAGGTCTCTCCGACGAGAGGGATCCGAAGATTTGGCATTCATGGCAAGCTGAGTCCGAGGTATATTGGTCCATTCGAGATTCTAGATCGAGTGGGAAAGGTGGCATACAGACTGGCTTTACCACCGCATTTGTCTGGCGTACACAACGTTTTCCGTGTGTCTATATTGCGAAAATATGTGTACGATCCCACTCATATCATTCAGCAGGTGGATTTTGAACTGAAGGAAGATTTGACCTATGAGGAAAGACCTATCAAGATTCTGGACCGGAAGCAACAGCAACTCCGAAATCGTTCGATACCGATGGTCAAGATTCAGTGGAGTCGGCGTGGGACCAAAGAAGCTACATGGGAGTCTGAAGAGACTATGCGAAAGCGGTATCCCGATCTATTCTAGGTGAGCGATCTTTTCTACTCTCAGTTTTAGTGCAGTGAATTTGGAGGACCAAATTCCTTTAAGTAGGGGAGGATGTAAGACCCCAAATTATTTAATAGAGCCCAATATTTCTTATTAAGCTTTTATTAGTTGAGAATAGAATTTTATTGAATTAATAATTGAATTTCGGATTTATTAATATTTAATTCGTTAGAAATAGTATAAGTGAAAATTCGACTACCTTATAAAAATCCATAAAAATAGTAAACAGGTTAAGGTCGATGTAGATATCAACTTTTCCGTCTGGCATTTAGCCATTGTAAATCCGTGGTAAGATCTATTTAGAGATTAAGCCCAAAAGTACACACTTTTTGACCTTTACCTAACCTTGGATTAAAACGTGAAATTCGACCTTAATACTCAACCAAATGATCTGAAATCAGTGGCAAATGGAAGGCCACAATGTAAGGAACATTTACCCTCAATCGATTTGAGGTAAACCTAGCCCCAAAACGTGCTACCGACATAGTTTTGGTCAAGTCAAGGATCCCGGCGCCGTTTCTATCACGTACCTTGCAGCGCCAAATACTCCCAACTCCGAAGGCTCTAGAAGCCCCATGACCTATATAAATGTAGCTCTTCGACTCTAGTTTCATTTGGTAGCTGGGTCAGCCGACGAGGAGTCCAGATCTGGGAGTATTCGTCGTTTTGGTGGAGGGTGTTGGTAGTTCATCGTTCTTCATCTCCAGCCCTTTAATCCGTCGATTAAGGTAGGTACCCTTAACCAATTGAGACTTGTAAATATAGTATCTTGATCAGCTCGACGAGATCTATCCAATGGGACTGAAAGCCCCAAATTTCATTAGGTATCCGTGGAGATATCGAGATTTTTGTGAGCTGCTGTCAAGCTTGTCATTCATTCTAGGGTTTCGAATTCTTTCTCCGATTTAAGGTAGGATCTAACAACCAAACTCTAATTAACTTACATGATGTAATCAGCATGTTGTTAGCTTTCATTTGACGAAGAAACCCTTAATTTGTATTGAACATGTTGAGAGTATTTTGCATCGAAGTAGGTGTATGTCTAGAACTTAATTTATTTTTGTGACCCTTAGAGATTGAGCTTGATTACGGGCTGATTTCGAGTTAGATAACTTGATCCACATATAGCTTATAATACATGGTTGGATTTAGCATCAAGTCAGCTTTCTTTTGACACCAAAAGCCCCAAATTCCGTTGTGTATGTTGAGAGAATTGCATGATTTAGTAGAAGTAGGTCAGGAACTAGGGTTTTCATGAATTTATCATGTATAAGTTGAGATTTAATTGATTTCTATGAAAATTCATGTTTTTAAACTCATGAACCATGACCCTAGAATGTCTATTAGGATTCCTAGATCTTGTGGTTTTCATTTCAACTCAATTGGACCTCAATTGGGTGGGTTTACGTGTTTTCCGGAGGCAACTCACGTTGCTGTTCTTGCTGGGGTCGACCCCAGGGGTCGACCCATTTTCTGGGAAACCCAGCAGGCCCGAGGGTCAACCCCAGGGGTCGACCCATCCAACCCCTGCATGGGGGTTAACCCCAGGGGTCGACCCTTGCGCTGGATTGAAGGGGTCGACCCCAGGGGTCGACCCATCCTTCAGAATTTGCTGGGGTCGACCCATTCAGCTGCCAGACCCCATTTTTACAGGGGTCGACCCCAGGGGTCGACCCACGCACCAGAAACCCAGTTTTCATCGTTTTGCGACCCGTGGATCGATCCGGATCATTAGGGGATCGACCTAATTAACTTAGACCTATTGAAAAGTATATTCTGGAAGAACCAGTGACCTATTCATGAACCTTATGATTTCAAATTACTTTGGTTCCTATGTTCTATCATGATGTAAAAACATGCCATTCATCATCTTAATTGCAATATATACAATGGTTAAATAGAAACCCACATAATTAGTGGTTAATGGTGTAACTAAATTTCTGTTAATACATGCTATTTCCTTCCTGTACAAGCTTGTTCCTTTACCTTATCACCTTGATTTAGCTTTGTGACAATTGTCTTAATGCAAATGATAATGGATAATCCTTGATATATTAACTTGATGATTAGGATTAAATGGATTGTTAAGTTGCTGTTTTAGTCACTATTACTCCAGTAGAATGTATTACTTACACACTTGAACGGTATACTGTCGGCCGTTCTTTCTTGACCCCACGGACCAAGCTTTGGTCCAGTTCTTGTAATACGGCACCGGAGTGACCGTATCAACCGAGTTCTTGTTTGGAATCCAAGGACATGTTAGTCCTTAAATCTCATTCTCTTGACAGAAATTCCTCTGATTGATTGGCCATTAAAATTGACTGAATGTCTGGACGTGTGGGACTTTGGGCCCATAAAAATAAATGCCATCGCATCATAAGGGCCCGGTCTCGTCCTGGGGAGAGCGCCCGAAAAATTACTGAGCCCATGGGATGCTAATGACATGGTGGGGCATTACACCGAAATACTTGCTTGCTTGTTGCGTCTATGACAAACATCACTTGTTACTTGTTACTTGTTACTTGTTACTTGTTACTTGTTACTTGATTGCGAATGAACTTTTATTACTTGCTTGTGGCCAATTCCTTACTATTGTCTCTTGTTATATCTCATGTTGTAAATTCTTGTATCTATTATCCTTGTTAATCATTCTCAATTGTATATTTCTTGACCTTGCAAGATCTTTAATTTTGTTTCATTATATCGTCATTATCCTTTTATTGCATTATCCTTTATAGCATGACATTTTAAAAATGTAATTAAACTGTTAATCACTTATACCTGTCTGTTATTTCCTACTGAGTGTTAGCTCATAGTTGTGTTTTCCCCCTTTCCAGGCTTTTCAGGTGACGCGCTTACCGATGGAGAAGGGCAGGAGTGATGTCATGAGCGTGTCAGTTCTAGTGTGTTAGTAGTGTGTTATCTTGCTTTCAGTTGTGTTTTGAAGAGCATTTAGTTTCAGTTATGTTAGTGAGTTTTAGTGGTTGTTATTCCAATTGTATTAAGTTGAATTTAAGGTTATTGTATCAATTGTGGTTGGTTTTGATCATTTAGTATTTCCATCTTGTAGCACTTGTGTATTGTTTTAGATAGATCTCTCTCTTGTCAGCTCGTTCTCGACTGTACGTCCCGATATTCCGCGTCGGGGCGTGACACACATCTCCCCCGCTTCAAAAGGTATTATTCGCGATCCCTCCTCTATTTTCATTGATATACTCCTTTGAGGCCCTCGCGTCTCTGGCGATCACATATCCCTTTAGCATCCTCGCATGCTCCCTTTCTTTCCTCTTTCCCTTATATTCTCTTATTATTTTTAATGGGTTATTTCCATAATCTATAGGGAGCAGTGTTTGCCTCTAGGAAGCTCGCAAGCTACCTTCATTTTCAAGGGGAGCGGTGCTCGCCTCTAGGGAACCCATAGGTTACCTTAGTTGAATACGGCTGGTGACGCTTCATTGGGTTTTGTTGAAGAGAGGCTTCATTGAAAAAATCTTCTGAGATTTACATAATTCTATGTCCTAGGTACCTCACGCCCCCCCCAGCGTTGCCAGCTTATATGCTCCTTTCCCAAGTGCTTCAGTTACCCTATAAGGGCTTTCCCAACTTGGCGCGAGCTTTCCGGCGGCTGCCTCGGGGTCTGCTATACTTGCTCGCCATAGCACCAAATCGCCAGGGAAAAAGTGTTGTTCCAGTTAAGTCTAGACAGTCTGCTCAAGTATATACACTCGCATGCTAGCTAGTCTGCACATTGTCACAAGTCTATACATCCATTTGTAATGTTCATACTTTGCTTGATACAGTCTGCATTACACCTATTCAAGTCTATACATTCAGTCTTCTATAGAACATGAAAGTCGATGCATGCTCACACATGTTACATGAATGAAGTCTGTACAAGCTGTTAGTCTTAAACTGATAACTCTATCTATCTGACTGACAGGCACTCTTCGTGAAGCTTAATGAAGACACGTGATCCGAGGATAATGGGAGTGCCAGGATCGTGACACGTATATTGAAGCTTGCTAAGATACTGCCACGTGACCAAATGATTGGGCGGGAAATGTGGAAGCCACACGCCCTCTTGCTTGCTGCTGCTATAAAAGGAAGTCTTCTTCCTCAGAAGAAGGCTGATCGATGAGGTGAAGGCTTGAGAGCAGAGAAGCTTGAAGCAGCAGAGAGCCACTGAGAGCAGAGATGAAAAACCCACGATCCACAGAGAAGAAAAAGAGAAAGAAGAGAAGATTGAGAGAGATGAGTTGAAAGAGAGTTTGTTTGAGAGCTTGTCTGATTGTTCCTCAGACTCTTGGTTCAGATACCAGAGCTGAGTTGCTCATTGCGAGCTACATTCCCTGTTGGGATTTATTGTTTTCGTTTGCTTCTGTTTTTGTTTTCTTTGAACTCTTGTCTTCAAGCTGTGAGTCAGCGTTTGTAGAGGTGTTGCCTCTGGACGGGTAAGCTGTAATCCCCAGCGGGTTTGCAGAGGTGTAGCCTCTGGACAGGTTAAGCTGTAACTCCTCAGCGGGCGAGACTTGGTCTCGGACAGCAAGCCGTGTTGCTCAGCGGTTGTAGGCTAAGCTGTATTGCCCAGCGGACGCAAGCTGTGTTGCGCAGTAGTAAGCCACACTCGGGTTTGAGTGTGGGGTGGACGTAGCTCTCCTGACCGAACCACCTAAAAATCTGGTGTGTTATGTGCTTGTGTGATTGCCTATGATATGGTGTGTGGTTGCTTCTCTTGATTCTTGGCACAGATCGCTTCATTTCTGCTCTGTTCAAACGCTCTAGTTAGTGATTTAATAGATCTGCCTAAATTCCGCATTAAAGCCTTATATTGGTTTTAAATTAGGCCATTGATCTATTCACCCCCCTCTAGATCCACTCTCCGTGGTAATAGAGTGCTTCCATCTAACATAACAGTTGGTATCAGAGCCTAACTCTTCTATAGGGACTTACAGCCCGAAGAGGAAGGTACAGATGGATGCTAGAGGAATGATCGCTGAAGGACACTCAACCACCAAGCCCTCTTTCTTTGATGGATCGAATTATGCATACTGGAAGAACCGTATGCAAGTCTTCTTGAGGGCGAAAGACTACGAGATTTGGAAGGTAGTCAGTAAGGGACCTTATGAGCTATCCCCTAACGAGGATGTCTGGACCAAGGAAGAGATCAGAAGGTCCACTCTGAACTGGAGCGCCATAAATGCTATCCAGTGCTCTCTGCACCTCACAGAATTTTCTCGTGTATCGGCTTGCAGTTCAGCTAAGGAGATGTGGGATGCACTGGAAGTTATCCATGAAGGGACTTCTCAGGTTAGAGAGATGAAGGTGAATTTCCTAGTGTCAGAGTATGAAGCCTTCAAGATGAAGCCCAACGAGACCATCAAGGAGATGTACGCTCGATTGACAATCATTACTAATGGTCTCAGAGGTTTTGGGAAGACACAGACAGAATATGATATAGTAAAAAAGATTCTGCGTTCCCTCACTCATGTTTGGCACACCAAAGCTACTGTGATGGAAGAGTCAAGGGATCTATGCAACACCAGGGCAGATGAGTTAATTGGTTCGCTGATGGCGTATGAAATAAATCTGCCAAAGATAGAGGAAGCTGAGAAGAAGAAGAAACCAATTGCTCTGAAAGCTGGTGCTAGCAAATCCAGCCGATCCAGCTCTAGTGGATCATCATCCGAGGAGAGCCTGACTGGAGAAGATATAGAACGTAATGAGATGGCAATGATCACCAGGGAATTCAGGCGGTTCCTCGGGAAAGAAGGAAGGCGATTCAGTCGAAGGAACCATGGTGGCGGCCGACGGGATACAAGGTATAAATATAATCCTGCAAAGAAAACTGAAACTAATACATGTTACCAATGCAGGAAGACCGGCCATCTGAAAGCTAATTGTCCAGAGAACCAGAAGCACAAGGACAAGTCCAAGAGAAAGAACACTAAAGGGAAAGCCATGGTGAGTATCTGGAGTGATGAGGACGAAGGCTCCTTCAGCAGCAGCTCAGACAGTGAGGGTGAAGCTGAAAAGCCCATTTGCCTTATGGCAACAAGCTCTGAAGACAGAGAGGAAGACTCAGATGAGGTATCCTCTCGATTTGATAATTTCACTATTGTTGATTGGGTAGATGCCTATCATGACATAGCTGATAAAGCAGATGATATCAGAAAGGAAAATAGGCATCTAAGAAGAAAGATAAATTTCATACAAAATGACACAACTCTAATTGATAAAATTGCATGCCTTGAATCTGAGAAAAATAAGCTGAAACTCACATGCTCTGAAATAGAAGAAATCAAGCATGAGTTAAAAGCCTCTAAAGAAGATAATGAGAGGTTAGAAAAAGAAACTGATGAATGGAAATTAAAAATATAGGAATATGAGAGTGAGATGAAAATTGTGAATGAAAAATATGAAGTTGTCCTAAGTGTGAACACCGAACTGAAGAAATCCATTGAAGATATTCAGAAAGATAATGAGGACAAGCTAAAAATTATTGAGAAAATGACCCAAGGTTCAGACAACCTAAATGCTTTGTTAGGGTCAAAAGTCAATTTCAGGAAAGAGGGCCTTGGATTTAATTCTAGTGCAACAAAAAATTTTGGAATGAAGACTATTTCATTTGTCGCACAAAAAGAGAAAGGATCTCTGATTAACATGAATCCAAAAATTTCTGTGAATAAAACTGTAAATCTGAAGAAGCCCAGTGCTGAGGAGAAGGGCAAACAAAAGATTAGTTAGCCTAGTAGAGCTGGTACATCCAAGCCAAATCTGAAAGCTCAGTCTCAAGTTAGGGGTCAGCCTACACATGCACATAAACCCCATGTTAAGGTCACCAAGTCTCCACCACCACCACCATCTCAGAAGAAGACCCAATACACACATGTGAATAGGTCAGCAGGGTCCAAGGTGCAGGGGAGACAGAATGCATTTAGGAGTCAACCCAACCATTTCTACCAATCTAGAGCCCAGTCCTACTACACTGCACAGTCAACCTATCCAAATAGGTCAGGGTGGACTAGGACTCAGGGAAGGTTTACAGGTCATAGACATCAGGCTACACAGTCTTATAGACCTTACACCAGAAATTGGGTTGGTGGGTATAGCAATTGGACACCTAGGAACCAACATTTCTTCAGCCAGCCCAAAGATTACTATGGCCAAAGTTTCGTGAATACACCCTGGCCAAGGCACTGGCACAGAAGCAACAAATCTGTAAATAATCCTGCTGGTGCAAATAAGAAGAAACACAACAAAAAGAAATCCGAAAAATCTACTGAACAGAATTCTTTTAAACAAATGTGGATTCCTAAAAGCTTGCTTTCATGTTTTAACTGCATTTCATCTGCTCTGGAGCCCAATCAGACTTGGGTTCCAAAATTATCTACCTGATTATGTGTGCAGGTATGTCTGGCAGCCAAGAACAATCTGTGGTACTTGGATAGTGGCTGCTCCAGGCATATGACAGGAGATAAGGCCAAGTTCTGCATGCTGACAGAGAAACATGGAGGCCTTGTCACCTTTGGTAGCAACACAAAGGGTAAGATTGTCGGGACAGGTAAGGTAGGTAAGTGTACTACCTGTTGCATTGAAGATGTCATGCTGGTTGAAGGTTTAGCATATAATTTACTTAGTATCAGCCAGCTATGTGATAAAGGATATAAAGTTCTTTTTGACTCTCAATGCTGTAAAGTTTTTGAACCTGATTCCGAAATTGTTAAATTTTCTGGTAAAATAATAAATAATACTTACATGATAGACTTAGATGATATACAACATTCTAACCTATGCCTTACTGCTAGCAGAGAGGACTTAGCATTCTTATGGCATCATAGGTTAGGCCATGCTAGTTACACAGTATTGCATAAATTGAATAAGCATAACATGATTAGAGGACTTCCTGAAGTTTCTTTTAAGAAGGAAAATAAACTCTGTGATGCATGTTCTCAGTCCAAGTTAACTAGGAAGTCATTCAAATCTAGAATAGAAAATCTGTCTTCTAAACCCTATGAGCTAATACACATGGACCTTTTTGGGCCAACTAGGTCTGTCAGCTTATCAGGGAGGAAGTATGGGTTTGTCATGGTAGATGACTTCTCTAGGTACACTTGGGTATATTTCTTATCACATAAAAGTGATGCACTCACAGAATTTTAGGAGTTCTGTCTTAAAATAAACTAGAAAATTGAAAATATTTTAACTGATCATGGAGGTGAGTTTGAAAACTCACAGTTTGATGATTTCTGCAGGACAAATGGAATTCATCACAAGTTCTCCTCACCAAGAACACTCGAGCAAAATGGAGTTGTGGAGAGGAGAAACAGAACCCTAGTGGAGATGGGTCGAACACTCTTGGTTGAAGGTGGTCTGCCAAGGAAGTTCTGGGCTGAAGCTGTAAATACTGTCTGTTATGTAATTAACAGAGCTATGGTAAGACCTTCTACCTAGAAAACACCTTATGAGATCATAAAGGGTAAGAAACCTTCGATTGCTCATTTCAAGGTTTTTGGTTGCAAATGCTTTATTCACATAAATGATAAAAGAGACCTTGATAAATTTGAACCTAAAGGTGAACCAGGAATTTTTCTTGGTTATTCTGAAAACACCCGGGCATATAGAGTGTATAATCTGAATTCCAAATCTGTTGAAGAATCTCCACATATTGTCTTTGATGAATCTTTGGTAAAGACTAATGATGGCCAATACAGGAATGAAGACAATGGTGATATTCTGAAAGAAGGGAACCCTGCAGACAAATCCGAAGATGAGGAAGAAAATGAAGAGCTTAATGGAGAGGAGCCTACAGGTCAAGGGGAGGTAAGTGAAAATCATGATGATCTAATTGTCAACATTAGATATCTAAAAGATCATCCTGTAGATAATGTGATTGGCAATTTGCATGACCCTCTTAGGACTAGAGGCCATTTAAGAATTCAAAATGAATTGAATGCATATGCTTTTGTTTCACATGTAGAACCCAAGTCCATTGACTGTGCTCTCAAGGATGTGCATTGGATTAATGCCATGCATGAGGAGCTCAATCAATTTGACAGGAATAAGGTGTGGCACTTGGTCCCACCTCCTAATCATGAGACAGTCATAGGGACTAAATGGGTCTTCAGGAATAAAACTGATGAATCAGGGAATGTGATTAAGAATAAGGCCAGACTTGTAGCTCAGGGGTAAAATCAAGAATTTGGAATAGACTTTGAAGAGTCTTTTGCCCCTGTAGCCAGGTTAGAAGCAATCAGAATTTTATTCGCTTAGGCATGTTCCCTAGGAATAAATCTTCAGCCGATGGATGCAAAATCTATTTTTCTGAATGGGGAAATCAGTGAGGATGTCTATGTGAGGCAGCCTCCTTGCTTTGAATGTTTAGACTTCCCCAATCATGTTTATAAACTTCGTAAAGCTCTCTATGGTCTTCAGCAAGCTCCTAGAGCTTGGTATGACAGGTTGAGCAAATTCCTCACAGATAAGAACTTCACAAGAGATGTAGTTGATCAAACCTTGTTCACTAAGGTAAGTCATTCAGATATTCTTATTATTCAAATTTATGTGGATGACATTGTTTTTGGGTCAACTAACCCCAAACTATGTGAGGAGTTTTCTCAAATTATGACTAATGAGTTTAAAATGAGATCAATGGGTGAGCTCAAATTATTTCTTGGACTGCAGGTGACACAGTCAAAAGATGGAACCTTCATCTCTCAGTCCAAGTACATAAGGGATTTACTGAAGAAATACAAGATGGACAACCTCAAAGAAATAGCTACTCCAATGGGTACCTCGGCCAGCTTAGATGAAGATCCTCAAGGTAAACCAGTGGACCAAAAGCTATATAGAGGTATGATCGGATTTCTTTTATATCTTATAGCATCTAGGCCTGATATTCAGTTTGCAGTGTGTTTATGCTCTAGATTTCAGGCTAGTCCTAAAGAGTCACATCTTAAATCTGTGAAAAGGATTTTTAGGTATCTACTAGGCACCCAAGAGCTTGGTCTTTGGTATCCTGCCAAGTGTGAGTTAGAACTTCTAGCCTACACTGATGCAGACTATGCTGGGTGTCGAGTAGAGAGAAAGAGCACTAGTGGCTACTGTCAATTCCTTGGTGGCTGTCTAGTAACTTGGGCATCTAAGAAGCAACACACTGTAGCTTTATCCACAGCTGAAGCTGAATACGTTGCAGCTGGTAACTGTGCAGCCCAAGTACTTTGGATCAAGCACCAACTGGCTGATTATCAAATAAAACTGGAATGTATTCCAATTTTGTGTGATAATACTAGTGCCATATGTTTAGCTAAAAATTATGTTCATCATTCTAGGACTAAGCACATAGAGATCAAACACCATTTTCTTAGAGATGCTGTTAATAAAAAGGAAATTGAACTGAATTTCATTAAAACTGAAAAATAAATTGCTGATATCTTTACTAAGCCACTAGGGAATGAAAGGTTCAAATTTCTTAAAAGAGAACTTGGCTTGTGTAAATTTCAGCATGATGAATAGAATTCAGTTGGTTTGAATATCTCGTTTTAAACTTGTTTGTCTGAATAAAATTTTGTGGCAGTTGAATAATGGATCAAACCTTGCATGCATCACATTCACATTCTTCATGACATATTCATTGCATAACTTGCATATCATAACTACATGCATATAGACAGGGGGAGTGTTGTATGTAATTCAGAGAGGGTATCAACTTCATTGCAACTCAAATTCTTGTCTCTCATGAATTCATTCATTCCTTGACCCTGATGAGTTGAGTCTGACAATATGGCAATCTGTTAGTCAGTTCTAATTCTTAAGCAATAGAAAACAGACTTCTTCCTTTATAAGAATTTTAATTGCTTAAAGACTGACTTAATAGTTTAAATTTTATAATCTTTAGAGTTTAAAGATTGCAATCAGAAAATAAGAATGCTGATAATTGATAAAGCTCTCAACCTCTATTTCATTACATGTCAGACACAGTTAACTGTATCTGAAATCTGAAAACTCACCTGAAATCATGTTAGAGAAGGCTAAGTATGTGTATTGTCCTTAAACAAGTCATTCTGAAACAAATAAAGGACAGCTAAGAAAATTTTGAAAATTTTGAAAAATATTTAAAAAATAATGTTGGCAGAGCAATGACTGGTAAAGCACTGAGAAACTGAGTGATCCATCAAAGAAATGGATAATACTTAAGTCATGAGGTGTATCAGTTATCTCCGTATAAATGATCAAAATAGTAGCGTGGTTTCACTGAGTACCTAGCGGTACCCGCGTCTCATAAACGTGTACCTTCACACAAAAAGGTGCAAATCAGTCCTGTTGAATTTGATCATAGGCAGAATGGTCCATCATGTTGAGTATCTAGGGGTACTGGCGTCTGATAAACGTGTACCCTTACGCAAAAAGACAAATGGTACCTGAATGCCCTTAATAAAATAAAATTGAAAATGCTGTTCCTTCAAAAGAAAATTCAGGTATGCCAAATTATTTAATTTCAATACATGACCTGGTATCTCTTAACAATTTTACTGAGTCTAAGAATGTAAGATACTTTGAAACTGAATCTCTCATGCTCAAATGTGATTCTGGTTTATTGCTATTATCATGCACAGCAAACTTATCCAATGATTGTAGTGCATGAACTCTAAATTCTATAACCTTTAAACCAGAACTCTATCTGAAAATAGTTTCTAAATTCATATGACTGAAGACTCTGTGCTTTAGAATGCTTATTCCTGAACTACTTGTTCAGAATGCCAGTCAGATGATTTCTCTTGTTCCTTCCCTTATAATTTCTTTCCCTCCTCTTTGTTGATGGCAAAGGGGGAGAATATACTGTCTGTTTGACGAATTCCAGGGGGAGTGTATGCATCATGTTATGGCAAAGGGGGAGATCTTGAGAGCAGGGAGTTAGTTTTCATTTCTTAGCATGCATTCATAGCATCTGCATGATAAATCTGACTAACAAATCATGTCTTTCATCAAAAATACATCTGTATGACAGGATGCTGCTATTCTAAATGATAGGGTGTTGCCATCATCAAAAAGGGAGAGATTGTTGTGACTCCTCTGTGTTGATGATGTTGACAATAAGCTTTACTTCATTGGCAACAGCTTGTTTTGATTGATTGGCAACTGTTTATGTTTTGATGAAACTGTCTTTATCAGATTGGCTGTGTGTTCCATGCAGTCAGAGTCTATACATCATCATGCACACACACACAGGTCTACACATTGCACACACACACAAGTCAACACACTCAAAGTCTATACATTGCATTGAAGCATGCACGTAGAGTCTATACATTACTTTATGTTGTGTTTGTGCATTGTTTGGAACACAAGTCTATACATTCAAACGGCATGTCTGCACGCTAAAGTCTGTACATAGTTTTTGTCTGTTTGACCAGCAAGTCTGTACATCAATTGCAAAGTCTGTACATCGGACTAAGTCTGCATCGGCTATGTCTATACATCATCCGTCTCACTTAGCGTCTTACGCATATACATAGTCTGTACACTCATTGTCAGCATGTCTGTACATCGCCTTGGGCATGGCAAAGTCTATACATTGCTGCATTGCTCGCACAGGCAATGTCTATACATCGTGTTGTAAGCATGCATTCAAGTCTGTACAGCCTGTGAGGTCCGTCTCACTCAGCGTCTCAAGTGGACTTGAAGTCTATACATTGGACCGTCTTACTTAGCGTCTTTGTGCATGTCACACACTTGCAAGTCTGCACATTGCTATAGCACGCATGCAGAGTCTAGACAGTCATGAGCAAGTCTATACATTACTTCTAGCATGCACACACACACCCAAGTCTATACATTGTATGTGCATTCATTTGTCTAGATGCATAAAACTAAGTCTGTACAGTCGTTGTCTCATGCATTTGTGCATCGTTCACTCCATTAAGTCTATACATCGCAAAGATGTGTTTACGCGTTCAAGTCTATATATTGCTTGTAGACTGTTTAAAGTCTGTACATCGTCTCATGCATTTAAAGTCTGCACAGCCACTGAGTCACAAGTCAGTGCATGCTTCTCCGTCTCATTTAGCGTCTCATGCTAAGTCTGCACATCGCATCGTTTGTTCATTGCACGCACACACAAGTCTATACATCGTTCTTTGTAGTTCTGCGTCTCACGTTGTGTCTCATGCAAGTCTATACATTGTCTGTCAGCACTTACAAGTCTATACATTCTTGGCAGTTCAGCGTCTCATGCAGTGTCTCATGCAAGTCTGTACATCGTTTGTCAGCGCTTACAAGTCTAGACAGTCTGCTCAAGTATATACACTCACATGCTAGCTAGTCTGCACATTGTCACAAGTCTATACATCCATTTGTAATGTTCATACTTTGCTTGATACAGTCTGCATTACACCTATTCAAGTCTATACATTCAGTCTTCTATAGAACATGAAAGTCGATGCATGCTCACACATGTTGCATGAATGAAGTCTGTACAAGCTGTTAGTCTTAAACTGATGACTCTATCTATCTGACTGACAGGCACTCTTTGTGAAGCTTAATGAAGACAGAGAAGCATGCACTGACTTGTGACTCAGTGGCTGTGCAGACTTTAAATGCATGAGACGATGTACAGACTTTAAACAGTCTACAAGCAATGTATAGACTTGAACGCGTAAACACATCTCTGCAATGTATAGACTTAATGGAGTGAACGATGCACAAATGCATGAGACACAGACTGTACAGACTTAGTGTTATGCAGCCAGACAAATGAATGCATAGACAATGTATAGACTTGGGTGTGTGTGTGCATGCTAGAAGCAATGTATAGACTTGCTCATGACTGTCTAGACTCTGCATGCGTGCTATAGCAATGTGCAGACTTGCGAGTGTGTGACATGCACAAAGACGCTAAGTAAGATGGTCCAATGTATAGACTTCAAGTCCACTTGAGACGCTGAGTGAGACGGACCTCACAGGCTGTACAGACTTGAATGCATACTTGCAACATGATGTATAGACATTGCCTGTGCGAGCAATGCAGCAATGTATAGACTTTGCCATGCCCAAGGCGATGTACAGACATGCTGACAATGAGTGTACAGACTATGTATATGCGTAAGACGCTAAGTGAGACGGACGATGTATAGACATAGCCGATGCAGACTTAGTCCGATGTACAGACTTTGCAATTGATGTACAGACTTGCTGGTCAAACAGACAAAAACTCTGTACATACTTTAGCGTGTAGACAGGCCATTTGAATGTATAGGCTTGTGTTCCAAACGATGCACAAACACAACACAAAGTAATGTATAGACTCTACGTGCATGCTTCAATGCAATGTATAGACTTTGAGTGTGTTGACTTGTGTGTGTGTGCAATGTGTAGACCTGTGTGTGTGTGTGCATGACGATGTATAGACTCTGACTGCATGGAACACACAGATAATATGATAAAGATAGTTTCATCAAAACATAAACAGTTGCCAATCAATCAAAACAAGTTGTTGCCAATGAAGTAAAGCTTATTTTCAACATCATCAACACAGAGGAGTCACAACAGTTCCTTGATTCAGGAGTTGTAGTATTGGGCCAACTTCTACTGATATGCTACGAGCTTTACTTGAGCGCGTGCTCTATTTCTTCGAGTAGGTCCAAGTTCTCTCACATGGCTTGGTTGTTTCTGGTCTCATCGAAATGTCTCACTCGCAGTGAGGGGTTGGATATCTCCACTGGGACCACTACCTCCGCTCCGTATGCGAGGTGGAAAGGTGTTTCACCCATGGCAGCTCTGGCGGTGGTCCTGTGGGCCCATAGAATGCTCAGAATTGAGTCTATCCACGAGTCACCTGCCTGGTCCAGCCGGGATTTGATACCGTGGAGGAGTGTTCTGTTGGCGTTCTCCACCAACCCATTAGCCTGAGGATGTCCTACTGAAGTGTAGTGGTTCCAGATCCCCAGCTCCGAGCACTTCTCCTGGAAAGTAATGCTCGCGAATTGTCTGCCGTTGTCGGTAGTAAGGACTCGTGGAATTCCGAAGCGACATATAATAATTCGTAGTACGAACTTCCAGGTTACTTTGCTTGTAATCTTCCCTAATGGTTCTGCCTCGACCCATTTGGTGAAATAGTCAATGGCGACTATGAGGAATTTCTTCCTCCCTTGGGCTTCGGGGAAGGGGCCTAGAATATCTATTCCCCACCAGGCAAATGGACGAGGCTCCATGAGGGCATGTAGCTACGTAGCTGGTTGGTGGTGCAGATGGGAGAATTTCTGGCATTGAGGGCACCTCCGGATGTACTCGAGGCAATCCCGCTATAGAGTAGGCCACCAGTACCCTTGCCGGATCAGCGTCCGTGCGAGTGCTCGTCCCCCCACATGACTTTCACAGAGTCCTTCGTGGACCTCTTGCACAGCCACTTGGCTTCAGTGGGGAACAAGCACTTCGGTAGTGGAGCTAAGAGGGATCGACGATACAATCGACCATTGACCACTGTGAAGTGGGCCGCTCGTGCTCGCGTGCAGCGGGCCTCACCGCGGTCGCTTGGGAGTTGTTGTCGCAGGAGAAAATCCAAGAGGGGATCCATCTATGAAGGTTCATAGTCGATGGTGTTTACCTGGGGCACAGGGTTCTCTATGCTTGGTGCTGATAACTCCTCGATCAGGACAAATCTGGAGTTGGAGACTGTGGTCGCTGACGCCAGGCGAGACAGGGTGTCTGCTCCGATGTTCTCCTCCCTGGGGATGTGAACCATCTCGAAGTGGGAGAATTCCTTCGCTACGGCCTTAGCCTTCTCCAAATACTTGATCATGGATGCTTCACGTGCTTCGAATTCTCCCTTAACTTGACTGGCGACGAGCAAGGAGTCATTGTACGCTCTCACACTGATCGCCCCCAGGTGTTTGGCCATTCATAGCCCAGAGAGTAGTGCTTCATATTTGGCCATGTTGTTTATGGTCGGGAAGTTGAAGCGGAGGGCGTACTGGAGCTCTATCCCCTCTGGCGATAATAGGACCAGCCCTGCTCCACTACCGACTGTGCAGGATGACCCATCAACATACAGCTCCCATGTTGGTCCCGAGGACTGCTCGGGCAGGTCCTCTGCGGGTATCGTGCACTCAGCTATGAAGTTGGCGAGGGCCTAAGCCTTGATTGCAGTCCTCATACGGAACATGATATTGAATTCACCCAACTCTATAGCCCATTTGATCAACCTCCCCGATGCGTCAGGGTTATGGAGGATTTGTCGTAGTTGTTGGTCAGTGAGGACGATGATTGGGTGAGCCAAGAAGTACAGTCGCAGCTTACAGGTGGCCATGATCAGAGCCAACATGAACTTTTCAGTCCGTGAGTATCAGGATTCTGGCCCTTGTAGTGCCCAGCTTACGTAGTAGACGGGCTTCATAATACTGGCTTCCACCCGGGCGAGCATAGCACTCATCGTGCTCAGCGTCACCGACAGATACAGGAGCAGGTGCTCCCCCTTCTGTGGTTTGGAGAGCACGAGAGGAGACACCAGGTACTGCTTCAATTCTTTAAACGCCTGCTCGCATTCCTGGTCCCAGTCAACCTACCCTTTATTTTCGAGAGCCTTATTTGCTTGCTTGATAAGTCGGATGAACGGGAGGCACCTCTCGGCGGCTCGGAACAGGAACCGAGTTAGGGCAGCAAGGCGTCCGGTGAGGCACTGTACATCCCTCACTCGCCCCGGCCGCTTCATTTCCAGCACCGCCCAGATTTGATCGGGGTTAGCCTCTATCCCTCGGTGGGTAACGAGGAACCCGAGGAATCTCCCTGATTTTACACCGAATGCGCATTTGCTGGAGTTGAGTTTCATATTGTACATTCTGATAGTCGCGAAGGTCTCCGCCATATCTCCCAGGTGCTCGGTAGCTTGGAGGCTTTTCACGAGCATGTCGTCGATGTAGACCTCCATGTTGCGGCCGATCTGCGTCTCAAACATATGGTTGACCAGGCGTTGGTAAGTCACTCCCGCATTCTTCAATCCAAATGGCATGCGAGTGTAGCAGTACAAGCCGTGATCGGTGATGAACGATGTCTTGTCTTGGTCGGGTTTGTGCATGCTGATTTCATGGTACCCAGAGTATGCGTCTAGGAAGCTCAGCATTTCGTGCCCAGCCGTAGTGTCGACTAGTTGGTCGATCCAACTATCTTTGGGCGTACCTTTATTAAGGTCGATATAGTCTACACACATTCGCCACTTCCCATTGCTTTTGGGAACGAGGACCACGTTCGCCACCCAGTCTGGGTATCGGGTGGGCCTGAGTAGCCGCGAGCGTAATTTCTCGCTCACTTGCTCCCTGATGATGGCCTGTCGCTCAGGGTTGCAACGCCTTTGGCGTTGCTGAACCGGGCGGCAGCTTGGATCCAACCTAAGCTGGTGGGTGATGATCTCTGGTGGGATTTTGGGGAGCTTGCCCTCGGACCAGGTGAACACGTCTTGGTTAGCTATGAGGAAGTTTATGTACGCTTCTTTTTCTTGCTCGGATAGGGCGGTCCTAATCCTTAGTGTTCTGCTTGGGTCTTCTTCCACCTGGATAAAGTATAAGTCCTCCGCAGGAGTGCTCGTACTCGTACCTGGATCCTCTGTTCTTGCCTTCTTCTCGGGCGGCGTTTCCTCAGCTTGTCGGTCGTGTGTCGAGATGAGATAGCACCTCCTTGATTCCCACTGATCCCCTCAAACCTCTCCCACTCCGCGAGGAGTGGGGAACTTGAGCTTCTGGTGGTAAGAGGAGGGGACATCGCGAAGAGTGTTGAGGATTCCACACCCTACGAGGGCGCTATACCTGGTCATCGCACGGATGACCGTAAAATCTGCGAGGAAGGTTACCTCCCTTGGTGCGGTCCCAAACGTGATCGGTAATGAGATACATCCTTCCGGTCGGACCGTTGTGCCAGAGAACCTATTCAACGGTGTGTGCAATGGCGTAATTTGGGATAAGTTCACACCCATGAGCACTAGACAGTCATACGCAATAATGTCATGACCACTTCCATTATCAACCAAAATACGGCGCACGGTACATTGATTGATGGTGGCCGAGACCACCAATGCATCGGAGTGGGGAGTGGTTACACCATTTAGGTTATCGACAGAGAAGACAATGGGGTCCTTTAGGTGTTTCTAGGCGACAGCTTCCCGTTGGACGTTGTCACCTCGCTCAGCAGTGTTGATGGTCAATGTGTATTGCCATCACCTGCTCGCACTATCTCCGCCTGTGGCCGGCCCTCTGGAGATCATCATGATCTCCTTCCCGTTGGGTCGGTTGTCGAGAGGCAGAGGTGTCCGCTGTCGCTTCTTCGCGGCCTTGGCGAGGAACTTATCCAGGAGTCCTCGACGGACGAGGTCCTCGATCGTGTCCTTCAGGTTGATACATTCGACTGTGTCATTACCGTGGTCGCAGTGGTTGCGGTTGTATTTCTTTTTATTCCTCACACTCGGATTCGACTTCATCTTGGGAGGCCATTTGAGGAAGTGTTCCTCTCGGATCTCCATTAGGATTTGGTCAGAAGGAGCCGTCAGGGGCGTGTAGTGGCGGTAGTTGCCCCTTTCCTTTTCTGGGAGGTCTCGGTCATGTCGCTCCCGCTTGTTCCACCCTTCTCGTGGCAAGTCGGCAGATCTCTTTCAGTTGGACTGATCAGTTCCGGACGTGTGGCCCAAGGCCGCAGTGTTCTCCTCGCAACGCACACCCTACGAGGGTGCTATACCTGGTCATCATGCGGATGACTGTAAAATATGCGAGGAAGGTTACCTCCCTTGGTGCGGTCCCAAACATGATCGGTAATGAGATACATCCTTCCGGTCGGACCGTTGTGCCGGAGAACCTATACAACGGTGTGTGCAATGGCGTGATTTGGGATAAGTCCACACCCATGAGCACTTGACAGTCGTACGCAATAACGTCAAGATCACTTCCATTATCAACCAAAATACGGCGCACGGTACATTGATTGATGGTGGCCGAGACCAACAATGCATCGGAGTGGGGAGTGGTTACACCATTTAGGTTATCGTCAGAGAAGACAATGGGGTCCTTTAGGTGTTTCTGGGCGACAGCTTCCCGTTGGACGTTGTCGCCTCGCTCAGCAGTGTTGATGGTCGATGTGTATTGCCATCGCCTGCTCACACTATCTCCGCCTGCGGCCGACCCTCCGGAGATCATCATGATCTCCTTCCCGTTGGGTCGGTTGTCGAGAGGCGGAGGTGTCCGTTGTCGCTTCTCCGCGACCTTGGCAAGGAACTTATCTAGGAGTCCTCGATGGATGAGGTCCTCGATCGTGTCCTTCAGGTTGATACATTCGACTGTGTCATTGCCGTGGTCGCAGTGGTAGCGGCCGTATTTCTTTTTACTCCTCACACTCGGATCCGACTTCATCTTGGGAGGCCATTTGAGGAAGGGTTCCTCTCGGATCTCCATTAGGATTTGGTCAGGAGCAGCCGTCAGGGGCGTGTAGTGGCGGTAGTTGCCCTTTTCCTTTTCTGGGCGGTCATGGCGGTCTCGGTCGTGTCGCTCCTGCTTGTTCCGCCCTTCTCGTGGCAAGTCGGCGGATCTCTTTCGGTTGGACCGATCAGTTCCGGACGTGTGGCCCAAGGCCACAGTGTTCTCCTCGTAACGCACATGCTTCTGCGCCAGGGCGAGGAGGTCGGTGAGGGTCGTCGGGTCTTCGACTTCGAGTGCTCGTCAAAGAATGTGATCCCGCGTCCCCTGAGTAAGCGCAGTGGTGGCAATGCTGATGTCGAGGCAGGGGATTCGGAGTGGCTCTGCTCGGAAGCGGGAGACAAAATCCCAGAGAGTCTCTTCTCGCCCCTGCCTGAGGGCGAGTAGGGTCACCGTGGACTTGGCTACCCTTCGACAGCCAATGAAGTTCTCCTTGAACAGCTTCTTGAGTAGCTGGAAGGAGGAGATGGTCCCGGTCGGTAGGGACTCGAACCAGGCCCGGGCATTCTCCCGAAGAGTCGTAACGAACGCCAGGCATTTCACAGTATCTGAGGCTCGGTGAAAGACCAAGTGTGATGTGAAACAGCCCCAGGTTGACTAAGTATGAGTTGATGATCCTAGGACCTAGACCCGCAAGCATATAAGAGTAGTTAACGAACTTACACTAGCGGCTCACTCGCATGGCGCACGTGATCTCCCGATGGTGACCGGGGATGATGGCAAGGGTCCGAGGGGGAACCCAATCGATTCTAAAGTCCCAGCGGGCTTAGGCTGACCCCTAAGGGTCTAGGTTACCCAACTTCGTGGGTGACTGGCCCGCAGGGGGGGTTTGGGTGGCACTCACTCACGGTCCGCGGTGGACACACTCAAAATAGCATACAAGATCGGGCTTTCTTCTCACCGTCCAACGGGCATGTGAAGCAATACTAAATTTGAAAAGTATAGGCATTCAAGGGTAGTATCAGATGCTCACCTGATCGGTGTGAAAACACCGATCCCGCTCGGAGACGAGGGCGCGCCGGGAAGCGTGGGTATACACCCAAATGCTACGGCGATCATGCTTCACCCGAAATTTAAAAGAAGTACATCACTATTCCTCTCGCAGGAGGGGGTTCTTGGGGTGGGGGTTAACTTCTTACAACCAAAACTACCTCCACACAGGGAGGGTGATGCGGGACGGACACGGGAGATGACACTATTAGGTGCCACCCTCAGACTCTAGATGAAGACGCGACCAGCAGCACACACCAAGGAGACACTAAGCCCGACACTACGAGCTCCTAGTGGCAAAACGTCGCTAACAGAAGTGAAGCTCACTCGTCGTCCCAAGCGAGGGAAAGCGCGGACCGTGCGCGGTTAAGGAACCGGCGGAGGTCAAGGGTAGTCCGACTCAACTTCTGGACTCGGATCGAGTCGCGGGACGGGTCACACTCACTCTCACAGCGGTGACATGGACACACGGGCTAGTACCTACACTCTCGGCAGCGGCAAAAGATCATATACTAGCTAAGCAAATGAACGCCAAGAGGTTCTGACCATTACCTCCACGCACCCGGCGTGGCGAAGATAACCCCGGCCGAATCACGGAGTCCCGGTTAAACAATATCACATCAATACAAAGATTTGACCCACTCCACGCAGGTAGGTAAAAGGTCACATGTAGAGCCCTGGAATCACGCAACTCGGGTTGACGGGCAGCCTCTTGATGTCGTCCGGTGGTGCCGAACTCCGCGTTTTCGTGCTTTCCGAACGGCGGCTTCTACGGGCCCGCGGGGCCCACGGACGGCGCTGTCCTCCGGATCTGCGGGGGTGGGACCCAATGTGATGGGGACCCCTGGTGGCGTGCCTCCACGGACGGCGGTCGGCCGGGAACACCGATCGGGGGTCGATCGGTCCCGATTTCCAAGCTTTGAAGTTGCTGCCCACGGATTTTTAGTTGCTGTTTTCAGACGCGCGCTCCGGCGAAAATGGCCGCTGCGAGCAATCCCGACGTCAGATCGGGACGCATGAGCTATCGTTGGAAAGCTCTCTTCAAATGCTTCGATCTAGACCTAGAGAGATCTACTGGATCTGGTCGGATCATAACTTTAATGAATTTACAAGCCCCTGTTGTACAATAACCGAAATCTCAGAGCTGCAGGGAACTTGTCTGAGAATCACCGTTGACCGCCTAGTAAACCTCCGATTCAGCTCTTGAGATCGTCTTCAAAGTTGTAGGGGATCAAACCACGGAACTGGGACTATTTTTGGAATTTGATTTGGAGGTGCGGGTGATTTACTATGATTTTTGGGGTGACTAGTGGTAGGATCTGGGAACAGGGGGGCAGAACTGTAGCTGGGACTGAGAATTATTTTTAGAAAATATGAAATGGACGAACCAAAAATTGAGAAAACTTGTGGATGAAGGGATGGATGGTTGGAACCTCCAGTAAAATTGGGCGAACCAAAATAAATCCAAAAGTAGACCTAAGACAAGAAACTCAGGGCGGGGATGAATCTGGACAGAACTCTAGCAGAACCAAAATGGAAGAGTGGACGAAAATCAAAAAATATGAAACGAGATCTAAATGGCAAACCAAAATTCGTCGAATATCCTTGACACCTCTGGAACACCCAATAAAATTCCCAGATCTATCTGAGTTCGGGGCTGAGACGAGAAATTCGTGGAAGCTTCTGTGGTACTGCACGGGCAGAACTCCGTTGATGGTGATGGCGGTGCGGTGGCAGCTCGTGGCGGTGGCTGCGATCGTCAGAACCGATACACGAGGCGTCACACCTCAGAATGGAAGCCTTCACAGCTTCAAGGGGGAGAGGGAGGAGAGAGGAGGGGGGCGCACCAGCCCTTGCTCTTGAATTTCTTTGAATCAAATGGCATTAATTCATCAAAATAGAAAATACAAGCTTAAATAGGTTACATCTCACATCCATCCACAACCATTGGATCTAGGGGATGGGAATGGAGGGTTGGGATGGAGTGTGACACACACACAAAAAATAAATAAAAAACTACAAGGAGGGGGGCGCACCTTGACCAAGGGGGGGACATGGTAGGTGGGTTTGGTTGGAATTGTTGACCATTTTGGTCCCTTGTCCCCCATGTGGACAATTGACTAGTCAAGGCTTCTAGATGTCCACCTTGGATGTTGACCAACCCCACAAGGCTGATATGGACCAATGGGAGGGGGCCTGGGGGTCCCATGGGGCCCAGGGGTCCCATTTTACAAATAAGCCCCTCGTACACTCATAATTGCAAACCGTATAAAATGAAATAAACACACCTTACACACAAATAAAGTCTAATTAAATATGAAAAATGGGGAGGCTCAAGGCGGAGTCTCCAGGCTGTCTCCGAGCCAGATGGACGCTGAGGTGGCTCGAGTCGTGCTCCGTGTGCGGTACCAGTGGCTCGGCGTGTCGCGCCGATCAACTGCTCGGGTGTCCGCACCAATTCTCCCCGGGTGGGAGAAACTCGACCCTGTCGAGTAAGGGTCTGCATCGCTCCTGTATCGCTC
The DNA here is from genome assembly GCA_022559845.1 of Amorphophallus konjac. Lineage (NCBI taxonomy): Eukaryota > Viridiplantae > Streptophyta > Magnoliopsida > Alismatales > Araceae > Amorphophallus > Amorphophallus konjac. The sequence goes on along the minus strand of CM040124.1, from coordinate 133,960,140 downwards.
CAAAAGGTCCGGATCGATCTGCTGCAACTTGCCATGTGTGATCCATGTGCCCTCAGTAGTGGGCCGTCCTCTCCATCGCACTAGGTAGCGCGGGTAAGATCCACTCCTGGTAACTGTCACTTGCTCGTCCAGCATATGATCTATATGCTCACGCTGCCGTGAAAAAGGGGCTGGAGGTGGAAGTGGACACTCAGGTGTGGGATCACTCTCAAGGGGAGGAGATGGCTCAAAAGGCTCACTAGGGATCACCGCTGGGTCCCTATATGCAACAAGATCCGATACATTGAAGGTAGAGCTTATACCATATTCCTCGGCAAGTCCACAACATACGCATTGGATCCAACGCGTTTCAACACTCTAAAGGGACCGGCTCCGCGAGCTTGCAACTTCTTAACGGTTCCAGAGGGAAACCGTTCAGGTCTTACCCTGATCATGACATATTCGCCCTCGTGGAACTCTCAGTGGTGTCGGTGGACATCGGCTAACTCCTTGTACCGTGCATTGCTGGCCTCAACTGTGACGACGGACATCGTCATGCAGACTCCTAACATGATTAGCAAACAAAAAGAAACACAGGATGCACACACGACCTAACATGCTTAGCAAAAGAAAAACACACGGATGCACACACAACCCTAAACAACCCTACAGTTAGTCCGACCCAATCATATGCAAGGTGGTCCAGGACATCCGAATGTGTGCCATGCATACCCTAGGTGTGACCGAGGGTCGGTACAATCATAAGACGGTCCTTTGGATTTGGGAGGTTTGGGTGGGACAAGAGGGTCGGGCGTCTCTCGCCCGTGAACGGACTCGGTGGGTGCCGATGGCCTGGTCCATGGGGGAGGGGTATAATGGTGACCTCCTTTAAAGAAGTGGAATGGAGATTGTGGACCAAGGGAACCACTAAGAAAGGGATCGAAGGGATCAAAGAATGTGTGACCCCTCGATATGGATTCCCTCATCTCAAGATCCCATGTGTGGAAGTCTAGAAGGTGTTGTTGATCTCCTTCATCCTTGAAGGGAGATGAGATGGTGGGGGTATGATGGTGGACTCTCTCAAAAAGGTGGAGTAAATATGGTGGGTCACGGGGTCCACAAGAGAATGGGTCGAAGGGATCAAAGAAGGTATGACCCCTGGGACTAGGCTTCCACAAATCGCTGTCCCACATTTGGAAATCTTGGAGGTGTAAATGGTCACCTTCATTCATTGTGAGAGGTGGGACGACAGTCATAGGTAGAAAGTAAGATTCCTCCCTTGGGCAAAGGGGAATGAAGTCGGACTCGGCCGGCATAGGGAGGAGTAGAAGAACCTCCGTGGTAACATGACCCACGGTGTACACGGAGGTGATGGACCCTAAAGCGGGATGAGTGAAACTACGACCTGTGGGTCGGTCGAAGCCTGGAGCCAACAAGTGCGTAAATGTCAATTGCCGGTCTAATCCATTAAGAAGGTCATCCAATGTATCCACATGGTGACTAGACCGAAAAGTGGTATGGAATGAGTTGATTGGCACCAGAGGTAGGATAGGGTCCATAGATTGGAAGGGAAGTGGGACCGAGCTATCCTTGAGCCAACTAAGTAGTGACTCGGCTATGTAAAGTGTACCCGTTAGAAATACGGGTGGCTCGGGCTTGGGTGGCTCCAAATGAGATGGTTCCGAATAGAGTTCGGAAGTAGAGGGTGGTAGCGTGGGAGCTCTCGTGGGTGGGGAATGAGGATCCACTATGATGGGGAGAGGGCTTGGGGACTCCGTTGATGGGGCCGGGTTAAGACTACCGGCGATGACCTTCTTAGGCTCGGCTAGGAGTACATCACTAGGAGTACGTGTCCTATCCACCCCATCCAACCGGTCCAAAATCATTTGCATAAGTTCGGCAACGGAATGGGTTGGAATAGGGATATCATGGTGGACTCGCCCGTAGTCAACCGTCCTAGGATTGGGTCTTGGCTCATCTACGTGTGGGACTCTTTGTCTCCGACTAGAACCCACTTGGTTGGAAGTGATTGGGTGGGGCCGGTTGGAGGTGACCGGTTGGGGCACGTAGACCTTCCTAAGCTCTCTCTTCATGTCCCACCATGACTCGATGGGCCATTGCCCCCTAACCTCTCTCATTCTTTCGATGTAATCCCACTTTTCGGCAGCCTCATGAAGAAGCCGCTCTTTGGAGAAAGAGAATTGCATTGCCCCGGACATAGTATAACAATCAAAGTAGGTGTCCATGGTGGCCTCCCACTTGAGGTAGGTGCCCGGGTCATTGGAGCCAAAAAAATCTGAGGCTTCAGGCCTACAGAAGCGGAGAGGATGGTTGCCAAGCCCATGGGTGGGCCAACGGTCATATCGCCCGGGTGATTGGGACTCCATGAGAAACTGGGGAACTACATGTTAGACATGCCGACACTTGGACAAGACCGACTGACTCTTATAGGACTACACACGAACTAGAAGACACCGACTAATGCAAACACTCACTAAAGGATGCACTTAGACCTAACCAATATCCGGTACGTGGCGGAGATAAGCGACCCGAAGATCACTCGCGCAAGTACGCTACCTTCCCGATAGGCATAACCTAATGTTCGGGCAACGCCTTTTAATATACCGAGCTATTGGGTGAAATGCAATTTGAAACACTCTTTTTTTTAAAAAAAAAATAATGATGATCCTAGTCTCGACTTAGACCATGATGCATGCAAGACTTATGCAATGACTACCCTAGACTCAACATGGCTCTGATACCAAACTGATGCGGGACGGACACGGGAGACGACACTATTAGGTGCCACCCTTGGACTCTAGATGAAGACGCGACCAGCAGCACACACCAAGGAGACACTAAGCCCGACACTACGAGCTCCTAGTGGCAAAACGTCGCTAACAGAAGTGAAGCTCACTCGTCATCCCAAGCGAGGGAAAGCGCGGACCGTGCTCGGTTAAGGAACCGGCGGAGGTCAAGGGTAGTCCGACTCAACTTCCGGACTCAGATCGAGTCGCGGGATGGGTCACACTCACTCTCACAGCGGTGACATGGACACACGGGCTAGTACCTACACTCTCGGTAGTGGAAAAAGATCATATACTAGCTAAGCAAATGAACGCCAAGAGGTTCGGACCATTACCTCCACGCACCCGGCGTGGCGAAGACAACCCCGGCCGAATCACGGACTCCCGGTTAAACAATATCACATCAATACAAAGATTTGACCCACTCCACGCAGGGAGGTAAAAGGTCACATGTGGAGCCCGGGAATCACGTAACTCGGGTTGACGGGTAGCCTCTTGATGTCGCCCGGCGGTGCCGAACTCCGCGTTTTTGTGCTTTCCGAACGGCGGCTTCTACGGGCCCGCGTGCCCACGGACGGCACTGTCCTCCGGATCTGCGAGGGTGGGACCCACTGTGATGGGGACCCCTGGTGGCGCGCCTCCACGGACGGCGGTCGGCCGGGAACACCGATCGGGGGTCGATCGGTCCCGATTCCCAAGCTTTGAAGTTGCTGCCCACGGATTTTTAGTTGCTATTTTCAGACGCGCGCTCCGGCGAAAACGGCTGCTGCGAGCAATCCCGACGTCGGATCGGGACACATGAGCTATCGTTGGAAAGCTCTCTTCAAATGATTCGATCTAGACCCATAGAGATTTGCTGGATCTGGTCGGATCAGAACTTTAATGAATTTACAAGCCCCTGTTGTACAGTAACCGAAATCTCAGAGCTGTAGGGCACTTGTCTGAGAATCACCGTTGACTGCCTAGTAAACCTCCGATTCAGCTCTTCAGCTCTTCTTAAATGTTGTAGGGGATCAAACCACGGAACTGGGAATATTTTTGGAATTTGATTTGGAGGTGGGGGTGATTTACTATGATTTTTGGGGTGACTGGTGGTCGGATCTGGGAACAGAGGGCAGAACTATAGTTGGGACAGAGAACGATTTTTAGAAAATATGAAATGGACGAACCAAAAATTGAGAAAAATTGTGGATGAAGGGGTGGATGGTTGGAACCTCCAGTAAAATTGGGCGAACCAAAATAAATGAAAAAGTAGACCTAAGATATGAAACTTAGGGAGGGGATGAATCTGGATAGAACTCTGGCAGAACCGAAATGGAAGAGTGGACGAAAATCAAAAAATATGAAACGAGATCTGAATGGCAAACCAAAATTCGTGGGATGTCCTTGTCACCTCTGGAATACCCAATAAAATTCTCAGATCTATCTGAGTTCGGGGCTGAGACGAGAAATTCGTGGAAACTTCTGTGGTACTGCGCGGGGAGAACTCCGTTGATGGTGATGGCGGTGCGGTGGCGGCTCGTGGCGGCGGCGGCGATCGTCGGAACCGATACACGAGGCGTCACACCTCAGAATGGAAGCCTTCACAGCTTCAAGGGGGAGAGGGAGGAGTGAGGAGGGGGGCGCACCAGCCCTTGCTCTTGAATTTCTTTGAATCAAATGGCATTAATTCATCAAAATAGAAAATACAAGCTTAAATAGGTTACATCTCACATCCATCCACAACCATTGGATCTAGGGGATGGGAATGGAGGGTTGGGATGGAGTGTGACACACACACAAAAAATAAATAAAAAACTACAAGGAGGGGGGCGCACCTTGACCAAGGGGGGGACATGGTAGGTGGGTTTGGTTGGAATTGTTGACCATTTTGGTCCCTTGTCCCCCATGTGGACAATTGACTAGTCAAGGCTTCTAGATGTCCACCTTGGATGTTGACCAACCCCACAAGGCTGATATGGACCAATGGGAGGGGGCCTGGGGGTCCCATGGGGCCCAGGGGTCCCATTTTACAAGTAAGCCCCTCGTACACTCATAATTGCAAACCGTATAAAATGAAATAAACACACCTTACACACAAATAAAGTCTAATTAAATATGAAAAATGGGGAGGCTCAAGGCGGAGTCTCCAGGCTATCTCCGAGCCAGATGGAGGCTGAGGTGGCTCGAGTCGTGCTCCGTGTGCGGTACCGGTGGCTCGGCGTGTCGCGCCGATCAACTGCTCGGGTGTCCGCACCAGAGGGGCCTTCAGCCGGCCAAGCGGGGAGGGAAGAAAGCGAACTAAACATAAACAAAGGAAGCCGATGCCAAATCTGCCACCCTCTATGCTTCTGGACAGTCACTCGCTTATCTGGACGCTGTGACCACTCCAGATTTTTTTTGAAGGAGAGACTAGTGGGGAATTCTTCGTACTTTGATCAGGATGAAGCCAGAATTTTACTGAATTCTCTGAACGCCGGTGCTGGCCGTGACCGACGCCCGAACAGAGATGTAGTTCTGCTGCTCTAACTGATCCAGGTTCACAACAGTGGGAAGAAGAAGGTTCCACGGGCTCTCCAGATCCAATTGGGGTGTGGCTGGTACTGAAAGAACCGTTGACAAGCCCTCTTCGAAACGAGGGTCACTGGAACTTCAGATGATGTCGGAGTAGGCCGTACTAGCTCGAACAGTGACAGGGGGTCGGAGAAGACTGATAGGAAGCAGAGCTGCGCGCCCGGGGGAAGAAAATGAGAAAACTTAGCTCCGGAAGTCAAAAGGGGCTCCTCTTCTTGATTCTGAAAGCCAACTTGTCGAAGAAGCTCCCGGTCAAGCCACGCCTCCAGATCTTCACGAGAGTGGTCGGGGCAGTCTCTGGAATCAGCTTCTGGTCTTCAGTCTGGGGCAGAATGCGCAGTTGGACGAGATCCTCTCTTCCGAACAGCTCCGAACTTGGATGCCGGCGGGACCACCTTCGTTGCGTAGCTGACTCGACGAAGTTTCTAGAAATATAAGATTGACCACCTGGATCTTCGAGGGGAGTTCGTGGCTGCCTCTTTTGTGCCCCTTAGGCACAAGCATGTGCTATGTCGCCTTGATGATAGCAATGCTATTTGGTTTTGATGATAGCAAGACAGTGAGTGCATTTGAGTGCATTTGATATTGTATTTTGATGATAGCAATGTTATGGTGCATTGATGATTGCAAAAAACAAAGTGCATTTCTATGCATTCTTATTCTTGAGCATTCTGCATATTGATAGCAACATGAATGATGATGTCAGATATCATGTCTCTGCATATATCATGTCTGGATAGCAAAGTCTATACATTGGACTCTCGTTCAAGCCCATGCATTGTCTTAGGCTAAGTGTGTACAGCATCTTAGGCGAAGTCTGTACAGCCGTGTAATATGCTCCTAAGTCTATACATTGGACTCTCGTTCAAGCCCATGCATTGTTTTAGGCTAAGTGTGTACAGCGTCTTAGGCGAAGTCTGTACAGCCGTGTCATATGCTCCTAAGTCTATACATTGGTGTTGGGCATCAAAGTCTGTACATCGCCTTCAATCTTCAAGTCTACACATTGGTCTTTACTTGAAGTCTATACACTGTTTCACTGTTCATGGCTGAGAGTCTATACACTGGGCTTGAAGTGTATTCATTGAGCGTCTCAATGAGCATCTCATGTAAGTCCATACATTCATAGTGCACTGCATTGGCTGAGTAATGTAAGTCCATACATTCATGAAAGTCTATACAACGCTTCAGCATTTAGAAGTCTGTACACCGGCCTTTGCATTAAGCCTCAAAGTCTGTACAGCGTGAAGTCTACACTTTGGCACTGTAGCTCGCTCGTGCAAGTCTGCACATTGGACTCTTGATCAAGTCTACACATTCATTGTCAAGGCAAAGTCTATACAAGGGATTTAGGTTCTCCAAGTCTATACATTTGCTGCAAAGCTCAAATCTTCAAGTCTGTACAGCCGTTTGCATTGGATTTCATGTCTAGACATTGCACTGTAGCATCCATCGTCTTCGTGTTGTTTTAGTGTTTATGTCTTCGTGTTGTGTTTACGTTTTCGTGTTAAATTTGTGTTTTAAGTCTTCATGATGTTTCTGCATTTGTGTCTTCTGTCCTCGTGTTGACTTAACACACTTCGTGTTAGTCTTACGTCGTGTACTTCTTCTTCTAATCAAGTCGAGTCTGTCTGTGTAACCCGTGTCGTTTTCTGTGTGAGCTTCGTGTCGCTTCTCTCTGTCTTCTAGTTGTATCTCGTGTCATCGTTTATGTCTGCTTGTTTAACTTCGTGTCACTTACTGTTCTTCCTCGTGTCGTTTCTTTGTGGTCCCACTGCTTCATCACGTGTTGTGATAGCCGTGGCATCTTCTGTCTTCGTGTCATCCTCTTTATGTTCACTTTCGTGTCTCCGTGTTGTTTACTGTAGCAGCTCGATTTGTTCTGATGAACTTCGAGTCGTTTCCCAGTGAACCCCGTGTCGCTTCACCTCGTGCTGTTCTCATCGTCTTAGTGTTGTTTTCACTTCGTGTTGTTTTCAACCCATGTCAATTACTGTTCTATCTTCGTGTTGTTTTCACTACGTGTCGATTTCTGTTCTCATCGTATTAGTGTTGTTTTCACTTCGTGTCAACTTCACTTCGTGTCGTTGACAGTCCGTGTTGTTTCACCTCGTGTCTTTCTTGTGTTGAAACCATACTTCGTGTTGGTTTCTGTTCTCGTCTTCGTGTCTATTGTCAGGACGTGTCGTTCTCTTTACTGTGTGTTGTGTCATGTTTTCTAGACTTCGTGTCTTTCTTGTGCTAAGACCACACTTCGTGTTGCTTTACGTAGACCTCGTGTCTTGCTTGTTTGCAACCACTTCGTGTCGGTTTCCGTTGCCAGTCCATGTTGTTCTCGTGCCGGTCTCTTTGCTATTTATTACGTCGTGTCGTTTTCTTTACTTCGTGCTGTAGTCATCGTATGTATCTCGTGTCGTTCTTCTTATTACCTCGTGTTGTTTTTCATCTTCTTCGTGTCGTTCTCTTTGTAGTGTTATCTCTATTACAGTGTGTATGTCTTGTCGTTCTCAGTGCATCTAGAACTGCTACCACGTACCTAGTGCAGCTTTAGTTATTGTGGCCCTCAGATTAATGGTTTTCATCTCCTTGCAGGTCCGAGGAAGAAATATTCCCCAGTGACTGGCAGCACGTGATCCGAGGCTGGAATGAAGCCTGCTGAGAGACTGTCACGTGGTCCGAATACTTAGGGCTGGAAATGTGGAGGTCACACGTCACGGCTGATGCTGATGCTGCTGCTATATATATATGAGCCTTCTCCCACAGAAGAAGGTTGATCGAGTTGGCGAGAAGAAAAGTCCATATAGAGAGCCACGATCCAGAGAAAAAGAAGAGAGAAAGAAGAAGAGCAGAAGGAGAAGAAGAGAGGCAGAGAGCTCGAGAAGAGTGGGAAGAGAAGAAGAAGCAGAGAGTGAGAGGAGAGCAGAAGAAAGAGAAAGAAAGATAGAGAGTGAGCGAGAGAGCTCGTGGAGAAGAAGGAAGAACTTACCTGAAGATCTGTCTATTGGACCGTGGATCAAATCCAGGCCAGTCAGCTCCGTTGAGAGCCATATTGTGCATTTCGTGTTTCAGCTTTCTGTTTGCTGAAGTTATTTTCGTTTATTGTTTTTCCCTTGTTTTCTGGTTTGCTGTCCTTTCCGATACTCTGTAGAGAGGTCGGGGTTCCTCCTGTGGATCAGGAGAAGGGAGATCTGATCTCCGGTTGCAAGTAGCTGGGAGCTACTTGTGGGTTCCCTCCGGTTTGGAGGAAGGGAGACTTGTCTCCGGTTCTGGGCTTGTGGATTCAAGTCCAGGGGTTCCCTCCGGGTCTGGAGGAAGAGAGACCGTGTGTCTCTAGTTTCCAAGTGACTGGGTGTCACTTGGGGTGTCCCTCCGGTTGGGAGGAAGAGGGGAGGTTGTTCCCCTGGTCAAGCTGTGAGGCAGCACTTGTTGCAGACTGAGTCTGCGGTTTCTAGCGTGAGCTAGTGGAAGCCACATTCGGGTTGAGTGTGGGGTGGATGTAGGTCTGCTGGACCGAACCACCTAAAAACCCCTTTTGCACTATGGTTTGATTTGTCTATTTGTGCTCCCGCTAGGTGATTGATAGGGGCGCTCCTTGTGTTTGGCGTCTGGTTGAGCAGAAGTTTTATTAGTTTGTAGATTGACTAAATCTGTCTTGTTAGCTCTCCAGTGATCTCACTGTGTGTTTGGTTAGTTCCACAACTGCCATCTAGCCTTTAAGTTTGTTTAGTTTGCAAACTAGCATTTCAGTGAGCGAAATTTTAATTGGGCGAAAGGTTCTTAAAGGGTTATATTCATTCACCCCCCCCTCTGAATACTGCACCGAACCCAACAATTGGTATCAGAGCGGTTCCCTAGCTCAACAGATCCAACGATCTGAAGGGGATCCTGCCATCTTGTGAGGTGTTCTTCTGCTCGACTGTTGCTTGGATTTTTAATCGAACGCTTACTGATCGCTTGATCAAATGGCTCCATCCGTGATATTTGATGGTTCTAATTTCTGTGATTGGCTAGGCGGCCTTGTTGTCTACTTAGATTCCATTGATCCAAATCTATGGAATCTTGTGTCTAGAGGCCCACATAAATTGTCTCACGATCAGACTAAATGGTCCAAGGAGGACAGACTGAAGAACCGTGAGAATCTCATGGCTCTTAATATTTTGACAGCGGCAGTCGATACTGACCTATTTCCATTTGTCTTCGAGTGCACATCTGGAGAAGAAATTTTTAACAAAGTGGCTGCCGTTCATGAAGAGCAAAATGATCAGTGTTTGATGGCCAACCGAAGCTATCACAGTGAAGATCAAAGGGATGACTCATCATCTCAGGTAAGCTCCGAACCTGAAGATTTATCTTATGATGAGCTATCAGATTCTTATGATGTCTGCATGATAGACGTTAACAATGTTAAAGAACAAAATGTTGCTTTAAAAGTTGAGAATCAAAACTGTCTAAACAAGATTATTGAATTAAAAGACAATCTGAATGAGAAAGATATTGATCTCCTTAAGAGCATGCAAGATGTAACTGTGCTTAAATCCATGATGGATAATCTGAAACGTGACAGTGCTGAATGTCGAAAAGAAAATGGAAGATTAAAAGATGAAAATAAAAAACTGATGGTCTTGAACACAGTGATGGGACATCAATGGTTAACCATTGAAAAAGAAAAAGGCATTCAGAAGGAAGACTCATGCAATCAATGTACAATCTTAGAGGATCTGGTTAAGGAAATCAAATTTGATGATAATTTTCAAAAGAATACAATCAGATCCTTAAGAGAAACGAATGAGTCATTAAAAAGTTTGAATGAAGCCCTACAAAAATAGATTGTCATATGTGAGGAAGAGTTAACAAAATCTGAGTTGAAAATATCCTCCATACAATCTGAAATAGCCTCTCTATCAAAAACTGTGAAAGGGAAAGAGAAAATGACTGTCACCCTGAATGAGAAAAAATCAAATCAGAATTCTGTGTGTTCATGCTCAACTTCATCCATGAATATCTCTGCCGAAACTGTGCATGACAATCATAGCCTTCATTCATATTCACATGCACATATCTTTAAAGGATTGCCTGCTGAAAATTCTCAGGTCAAGAATTTCTCTGATAAAAGGAAAAGTGTTAAATGCTTTTACTGTCATTGAATTGGTCATGTCATGCATAAATGTGATTTAATGAGACAAGATGACATAAAAGCCAAAAATTCTCATGCTAACAATCATGCTCATCTGAATAAAAGAACTAATTGCTTTGAATGTGGAAAAGTAGGTCATGCTGCTACACAATGCTGGTGTGCTAGAAGTAAGAAAACATCACAGACTTATCATGCTGATTTGAATGCTAAAATAAGAAATTCAATTGTCTGCTCTCACTGCTTGAGGCATGGCCATACAGTAGGAAACTGTTGGCATGTAAAGGGAAAGGTTTTTCATTCCAAATCTGTAAAATTCCCTGCTCCCCATATTGCTGCTAGAAATAACTATGGCTTTAAAAGAAAAACACTTCCATGTTTTAACTATGGAACGCCAGGTCATAAAGCTAATCAAGGATGGTTGGCTGGAAATAAAAAACAAAATGTTCATATGGATAATAAAAACCTTCATGTGAATAGATTTCATGATCATACTAACATGCATGTTCAAAGGAACAAAAACTCTGTTGTCTCTTGCTATTATTGTGGTCAGTATGGACATTCCATGTCTAACTGCAAATTGATGACATCTGATGACCTTCATGCACAAAATATGTCTAGAACACATGTTGGGGGTAATACAGGACCCAAGACTGCTTGGGTTCCTGCAGGATCAAAATGATTAATCTTTGCAGGTGTGTCTTGGAAATGAATAAAGGGGGTTAATCAACCAATGCACTCAAGAATGAAAACCCCATGACTACATTTCAGGTTAGCTTTGAAAAACTCTGCTTAAATTCTGTCTTCTGAATTTGGGTGGCAGAGTTCAGTAAACAAAATGCCCATGCACACAACAGAAATTTTGATGTTCATGCACATGAATTTAATGCTTACAATAAGGTGCATAAAAGGAACTCAAATTCTGTTAGTTATCATGATAAGTCTGGTCAATTTGGTTATTCCTTGTCCAGCTATAAGTTGATGGGCTATGTTGATAATTCTGTTAAGAGATCAGTCAGAACACCTGTTAGGGCTCATAGAGGACCCAAGGCAGCTTGAGTTCCTGCAAGATCATATTGATTGACATGTTGCAGGTGTGCCTTGGTAAGAGATATAAAAGGGGTAATTTAGCCAAGGCACTCAAAAAGGAAGCCCAGGATTCTATATCTCAGGTTAGTTCTGAACTTTGTTTTAAATTCATTATCTGAAATTGTGAGCATGAAAATTGTGAGTTTCATGTTGATTTGCTTGGTTGATTTTTTTTTAATGAACTCTTCATGTCTAGCTGATCAGTCTACATTCCAGACTCAGCTATTGAATTCAATTCTGCATATCTGATGCTCTTCTCTTGCTATATGTTGAACTGAATTTGAATGCTTCTTTAGTGTATACAGTTGATGCACTATATAGACTCTGTGTCCATGCATGTGTTTTGTGTTAATGCATTGCATGCTTGTTATTGAATGCATACTTGGACTGATTGTGTATAGACTGATTGTCATTGCATGTGTCAATGATGCTGTTCAATGCATGAAGGACTGCTTTATGTTGCATTGTCCTTGTTAACCCTGGTATATCAAATGGTATGTTACTAAAAGGCAGGGAAATCTGCCCGGAGGTTCCTACCATGTGTGAGATGGTCTTTGAGACCAGGTCCTCCGCCTAGTACCATGGGTCTAGTTTTCATGTAGAACAGTGTACTGCATCATATGTTGAAAAAAAAATCTAAAAATTTAAAATGAAGATGATGCATTTGATAAATTCTCTCTCTGATTGAACAAAGCATGAATTCTTCTTAAGCATATTCTAAAATTATGAGCAGTTCATTAATTCTATTTCATGCACTTTGTCAGGGGGAGTTTGACTAATGTTGCATAGTCTGCATGTAGAACTGTCTAATGCATAGCATATTTTTTACATCATGGTGTCAGGGGGAGCTGAGAGTTCTATTCAATTCATTGAATCCTTGGTACTTCTCATTGTCCCCTTTCAACTCATTCATATTCACTGTCATCAGATGCTATGGATCATAATGCTTATTGCTATCCTTTTCCCATTCTTTTTTAAACAACAGCTTTGCATCTGGTTTAGCACATTGAATGGTGATTATTGCAACTGTTCACTTATAAGAATCACATTTACAAATTGAAAGGAACTAAAGGTTTAACCTTTATAAACTGAAGAGCTAAGTGTCTGCACTTCAGAATCTGAGATAAAAGGAAACTTTTATAGCTCTTAATCTTTGTCTCATAGCTAAAATAGAAAAAGTTTTTGTAATGCCTAAATGTGTTGAACTGGATATGTCTAGAACAGGCTAATAAGAGTGTGTACTAATTTTTTCAAACAATCACTCTAAAAGAATTAAGGGCAGCAGTAAATAAGTTCATTAATGTTAAGAACTGAACATAGTGACAGAGCAATGGCTGATTGCACTGAGAAACTGTGAACTCCTCCAAAGAAGTAGGAAAATTCACATGTCATGAAGTGCTTTAGACTATCTCTGTTCATAGGGTCAAATCTATAGGGGGAGTCCTCACCAAGTAACTGAGGGTACTGGCCTCTAATCAAGGTATACCCTTAATGTCAAAAGTGAAGACTATTCTTTGTGGGTTTTGATCTGAAATAGGTCTAGTAGTTTATGCCTAGTAACTAGGGATACTTGCCTCTGATCAAGGTGTACACCTAATGTCAACATCATAAATGTCACAGGACTATTCACTTAGCTCAGGTTCAGAAATTGAAAAATGAAAATCAAACTGCTGTAACCCTTTGAAAATCAAAAGTCTATGAGTGAAAATTGTTTTTATTAATACATATTCAAGTTGCCTCTCTTGAATTTCCTTGTTTAATCACAAAAGGGTATTATTTCAGACTTATCTATTAATACCATGTGCCCTAGATTCATTGCTATAAATGGAATCAATAAACTCTTTTTCAGAGGTAAGATCTTTTACTCTATGTTTATCACCGTTAAACCTGAATTTTTGTCAAAAGTGTATGTTGCTGATTCTTATACTTTAACATTTGTTTATAATCATGCTTCCTTTTGAACCTATGATTCAGCTATTATCAAGTGACCCTCCTACCTTCTCTACCTTGTTATCTGTTCATATTCCTTCTCAAAGGGGGAGCATTTATTCAGGGGGAGAATGTTCTAGATGAATTTGCATGCATATTGCACTTTGCACTCTTGTTTTTACTGTTTTTCTCTTTTTGATCATGTCAAAGGGGGAGAAAATCTTGTGTGTGACTCACTGTCACTGTTTATTGCCATCATCAAAAAGGGGGAGAATGTTGTGCCCCTTAGGCACAAGCATGTGCTATGTCACCTTGATGATAGCAATGCTATTTGGTTTTGATGATAGCAAGACAGTGAGTGCATTTGAGTGCATTTGATATTGTATTTTGATGATAGCAATGTTATGGTGCATTGATGATTGCAAAAAACAAAGTGCATTTCTATGCATTCTTATTCTTGAGCATTCTGCATATTGATAGCAACATGAATGATGATGTCAGATATCATGTCTCTGCATATATCATGTCTGGATAGCAAAGTCTATACATTGGACTCTCGTTCAAGCCCATGCATTATCTTAGGCTAAGTGTGTACAGCGTCTTAGGCGAAGTCTGTACAGCCGTGTCATATGCTCCTAAGTCTATACATTGGACTCTCGTTCAAGCCCATGCATTATCTTAGGCTAAGTGTGTACAGCGTCTTAGGCGAAGTCTGTACAGCCGTGTCATATGCTCCTAAGTCTATACATTGGTGTTGGGCATCAAAGTCTGTACATCGCCTTCAATCTTCAAGTCTACACATTGGTCTTTACTTGAAGTCTATACACTGTTTCACTGTTCATGGCTGAGAGTCTATACACTGGGCTTGAAGTGTATTCATTGAGCGTCTCAATGAGCATCTCATGTAAGTCCATACATTCATAGTGAACTGCATTGGCTGAGTAATGTAAGTCCATACATTCAGGAAAGTCTATACAACGCTTCAGCATTTAGAAGTCTGTACACCGGCCTTTGCATTAAGCCTCAAAGTCTGTACAGCGTGAAGTCTACACTTTGGCACTGTAGCTCGCTCGTGCAAGTCTGCACATTGGACTCTTGATCAAGTCTACACATTCATTGTCAAGGCAAAGTCTATACAAGGGATTTAGGTTCTCCAAGTCTATACATTTGCTGCAAAGCTCAAATCTTCAAGTCTGTACAGCCGTTTGCATTGGATTTCATGTCTAGACATTGCACTGTAGCATCCATCGTCTTCGTGTTGTTTTAGTGTTTATGTCTTCGTGTTGTGTTTACGTTTTCGTGTTAAATTTGTGTTTTAAGTCTTCATGATGTTTCTGCATTTGTGTCTTCTGTCCTCGTGTTGACTTAACACACTTCGTGTTAGTCTTACGTCGTGTACTTCTTCTTCTAATCAAGTCGAGTCTGTCTGTGTAACCCGTGTCGTTTTCTGTGTGAGCTTCGTGTCGCTTCTCTCTGTCTTCTAGTTGTATCTCGTGTCATCGTTTATGTCTGCTTGTTTAACTTCGTGTCACTTACTGTTGTTCCTCGTGTCGTTTCTTTGTGGTCCCACTGCTTCATCACGTGTTGTGATAGCCGTGGCATCTTCTGTCTTTGTGTCATCCTCTTTATGTTCGCTTTCGTGTCTCCGTGTTGTTTACTGTAGCAGCTCGATTTGTTCTGATGAACTTCGAGTCGTTTCCCAGTGAACCCCGTGTCGCTTCACCTCGTGCTGTTCTCATCGTCTTAGTGTTGTTTTCACTTCGTGTTGTTTTCAACCCATGTCAATTACTGTTCTGTCTTCGTGTTGTTTTCACTACGTGTCGATTTCTGTTCTCATCGTATTAGTGTTGTTTTCACTTCGTGTCAACTTCACTTCGTGTCGTTGACAGTCCGTGTTGTTTCACCTCGTGTCTTTCTTGTGTTGAAACCATACTTCGTGTTGGTTTCTGTTCTCGTCTTCGTGTCTGTTGTCAGCACGTGTCGTTCTCTTTTCTGTGTGTTGTGTCGTGTTTTCTAGACTTCGTGTCTTTCTTGTGCTAAGACCACACTTCGTGTTGCTTTACGTAGATCTCGTGTCTTGCTTGTTTGCAACCACTTCGTGTCGATTTCCGTTGCCAGTCCATGTTGTTCTCGTGCCGGTCTCTTTGTTGTTTATTACGTCGTGTCGTTTTCTTTACTTCGTGATGTAGTCATCGTATGTATCTCGTGTCGTTCTTCTTATTACCTCGTGTTGTTTTTCATCTTCTTCGTGTCGTTCTCTTTGTAGTGTTATCTCTGTTACAGTGTGTATGTCGTGTCGTTCTCAGTGCATCTAGAACTGCTACCACGTACCTAGTGCAGCTTTAGTTATTGTGGCCCTCAGATTAATGGTTTTCATCTCCTTGCAGGTCCGAGGAAGAAATATTCCCCAGTGACTGGCAGCACGTGATCCGAGGCTGGAATGAAGCCTGCTGAGAGACTGCCACGTGGTCCGAATACTTAGGGCTGGAAATGTGGAGGTCACACGTCGCGGCTGATGCTGCTGCTGCTGCTATATATATATGAGCCTTCTCCCACAGAAGAAGGTTGATCGAGTTGGCGAGAATAAAAGTCCATATAGAGAGCCACGATCCAGAGAAAAAGAAGAGAGAAAGAAGAAGAGCAGAAGGAGAAGAAGAGAGGCAGAGAGCTCGAGAAGAGTGGGAAGAGAAGAAGAAGCAGAGAGTGAGAGGAGAGCAGAAGAAAGAGAAAGAAAGATAGAGAGTGAGCAAGAGAGCTCGTGGAGAAGAAGGAAGAACTTACCTGAAGATCTGTCTACTGGACCGTGGATCAAATCCAGGCCAGTCAGCTCCGTTGAGAGCCATATTGTGCATTTCGTGTTTCAGCTTTCTGTTTGCTGAAGTTATTTTCGTTTATTGTTTTTCCCTTGTTTTCTGGTTTGCTGTCCTTTCCGATACTCTGTAGAGAGGTCGGGGTTCCTCCTGTGGATCAGGAGAAGGGAGATCTGATCTCCGGTTGCAAGTAGCTGGGAGCTACTTGTGGGTTCCCTCCGGTTTGGAGGATGGGAGACTTGTCTCCGGTTCTGGGCTTGTGGATTCAAGTCCAGGGGTTCCCTCCGGGTCTGGAGGAAGAGAGACCGTGTGTCTCTAGTTTCCAAGTGACTGGGTGTCACTTGGGGTGTCCCTCCGGTTGGGAGGAAGAGGGGAGGTTGTTCCCCTGGTCAAGCTGTGAGGCAGCACTTGTTGCAAACTGAGTCTGCGGTTTCTAGCGTGAGCTAGTGGAAGCCACACTCGGGTTGAGTGTGGGGTGGATGTAGGTCTGCTGGACCGAACCACCTAAAAACCCCTTTTACACTGTGGTTTGATTTGTCTATTTGTGCTCCCGCTAGGTGATTGCATAGGGGCGCTCCTTGTGTCTGGCGTCTGGTTGAGCAGAAGTTTTATTAGTTTATAGATTGACTAAATCTGTCTTGTTAGCTCTCCAGTGATCTCATTGTGTGTTTGGTTAGTTCCACAACTGCCATCTAGCCTTTAAGTTTGTTTAGTTTGCAAACTAGCATTTCAGTGAGCGAAATTTTAATTGGACGAAAGGTTCTTAAAGGGTTATATTCATTCACCCCCCCCCTCTGAATACTGCACCGAACCCAACAGCCTCTGCAAATCACTGCAACTCTGCTGCCTACAACAGAGAAAGAAGATAGTGAAGACGAGGGTGTGGGGAGGGGATGGCCAAGAGACTATGGAGTGGGGGGGATGATTAGTGGCTGTGGGAAGGAGATGGGGTGTGTTAGGGATGGTGAGGGCTATGGAGATGAAGGTGGGGGAGGGCGAAATGGGGCTGGAGAGGGTTGTGAGTGGAGTGGAGGGGAGGGTGGAGCCTTGGGTGAGCAAAGGGAGGGCAAAGGGGAGGGAGGGCGAACTTGGCTTGGGTGTGGGGGTGTGGGGGGTGAACTAGGGTGATTAGGGGGTGGGGGAGATGAAAGGGCACAGCACAAAGGGAAGGAATTTCAATTTTGGGGTCTTGGGAGGAGCCCCTTCAGCCTTGGGGAGGTAGAAGGGTGCTTGGGGAAGGGAATGAGGTAGGTGGTGGTCGGAGGGTGGAGTAGAGATTGGTGGAAGCTTTCTTGGAACAAGGGTGGAGTTAATGGGGTGGTGGGTGGTTGGGGAGGTGATTGAATGAGGGGAGGGGAGTTAAGAGGTAGGTGGGAGAGGGGAGAGAGAGAATGGGGCACAGCCCCCCTTGTGGGAGAGAGAAGGAGAGAGAGAGAGAACTAGATAATGAGAGGTATAGAGGGATTTGGAAAGATGTTTTCAATATTCATGCAAAAGTTGTTACATAGAGAGAGATGTGGCCTATTTATAGGCAACCACTCATTACATGACCACAATAACCCTGACAATAAGACAAAAGACCCAACATGTCCTAGACTCAATCTATTAGGCCCAAAGATAAGGTACTAAGGCCCAATTAAGCATAACAAGAGAAATGGACTAGAACAACATGACTCAATAAAGGAAAATACATAAGATATGACTCAATAAAAAATGAAAATACATAAGATGAGACTTAGAAAATGAAGATAACATGTGTAGATCATAGTCAACCCATATCAAGAGTGTGCAGGCGACCCGAGCCAGAGGGAGTGTCGTGAGATGTCCTCATCAAATCCCCCGGGGTGGGGAGAACTCGACCCCGTCGAGTATGGGTCTGCCTGGCTGTAGTAACGCTCCAGAATGTCGGGGTCCAAGCACAGCAGGTCCTCCCGACTCACCCAAGTATCCTCTATCGGGGGACGGTTCTTCCACCTAACCAGGTAGCGTTGATACACCTTGTGCCTAGTAATGGTACTTTGCTCATCCAATATTGCCTCTACCTGCTCTCGTCGGCCTCTCAAGCTAGGAAGTGGAGTCCCACCATGAGTGTCTCTCTCAAGGGGGGGTAAAGGCTCGAGCTCCTCACTGGGTCCCACTGCGGGGCCCTTGTAGGGTACCAGGTCGGCCACATTGAAGGTAGGGTGTACCTCATAACCGTCAGGTAGGTCTTGCTCATAAGCAGTACTGCCAAGTCATCTCAGAACTCGAAAGGGTCCCGAACCCCGTGCCCTCAACTTGGAGGTAGACCCCGGAAGGAGCCGCTCCGTCCTCACCATCACCAAGTCTCCCACTTGGAACTCGCAGTGGCGCCGTCGAGCATCTGCCTGCCTTTTGTAAGCCTCGTTGCTCTTTCCTATATGCTTGCGAGAATGCGTATGCCATGCACTATGATGCGATGTTGGTGTGAAAAGTATGGTGTGCAAAGGTGGACCTAGGCAGCCAAATGTAGACCGATCACACTTTGATGCCATGAAGACTGTGATAGACTTAGGAGGGCCGGGACATCCATAGATTAACCTTTTATGCATGGGTGTGACAAATGTCGGGGGACCCGGACATCTATGTATGCTCCTCTCATGCTTAAGACTCATGATGAATGAAGGTGGGCCAATACATCCGAATATGGTCCACTTATGCTTCCTACTTGACATGTGGGTGATGTGAATGAATGTACCCGACTTATGAATCATGTCAAATGGTGTGGTAAGCCTAGACACATGCATGTTTATCCCAAAGGTGACTTCCATGTGCATAGATGTGGGATGACTTTTGAACTTCCATGTGAATGGGTCGAAGGGATCTAGGAAGGTGATTATGGGGTGGGGCATTTCATCAATCCCAAGGTGTTTGTTGCCTAAGGTCAAGGCTCTCATGGTGTAACCCGATTCTAGGAAGGGAGGAGTTTGGGTCAACATGGGCAATATGGGTAGGGTGAGGTGGGTGGTGAATAGGGGGAGTGGGTTACATGGAGATCTAGGCTCCCTTAGGAAGGGGTTAAAGGGATCATGGTAAGGGTCACCTAGGTAGGGGTACTCCATGTTCTCAAGGTCCTCAAATGGTGAGTCATCCTTTTCCAAAATAATTGGGCCAAGGTTGCTAATGGGTTGGCCAATCAAAGCACTTGGGATCTCAATGGTTGGGGAGTAGACTAGGATGGGTTCCTTCTCCATGGGAAGAAAGAGTATGATCTCACTCGTAAATTGGCCATTAGTGTAGATGGAAGTGATGGAGCCAACGGCGGGGTAAGCTAGGCTAATGGTGTTAGGCTCCGACGGCCTCATGGCTAGCATATCGGTCAAGTGGACTTGCCAATGTAGGTAGGCCACTAAGTCTCCCAAATCTTCCACACAATAGGAGGTTTGATAAGTGACATGAGGCTGAGTGGGAATGATGTGGGATTGATGTCCCATGGGTAGGTGGCTTGGTTGTGAACTAGGAATGGTGAGGCCTCGCTTGAGCCATTGGAGTACTGACTCATCTATGGTGACGGTGTCATGGGGAAGGGTGTGTAGCTCTTGAGGAGCTAGGCTAGGAGTGGTCGGTGAGTTGTGTGGCCCTTGGATTTCCTCTATTTTGGGAGGTGGATCCGGATTGGTATCCCTCTCCACTTGGGTGGGTGTGTGGGTTGCAACTCCTAAGGACAATGGGGTATGAAGGTCTATGGTGGGTGGGTTGCTAACAATCGATGCATGGCGCACCCGAGGAGGTGAGCAAGGTCAAACGTGGGTTGGAATTGGGAGTGGAAGTAGTGGAGGCCTAAATTGGGGTAGGATTGCGGTGGGAAGTGGAAGGTGGGTTGGGTGAGGTGATTTGGGTTGATTGGTTTTGGGAGATGTGTCCCTTTTTGGGGATGATGGTGAGGTTGCGGTGGTGGCCAAGGGGGCTTGTGGGGTGCGGGTTTGGTGAGGGGATTTGGATTTGGGGGTGGTGGCCATTATGGGCCTAGATGGAGAGGTGGACATGGGGTCCAATTGGGTATGTGGACATATGGTTGTGGTGAGGACTTGGATGTCGGATGTAGATGTTGTGGTTGGAGTAGGAGAGGTGGGAAATGGTGGGGAATGCGTGATTAGGGTCTTGGGTTGGTCGGGTGGGGATGGTGGGGTTGAAATGCTCCTTGGGCTTTGGTGATCCAGGGTAGGAGGGGAAAACATATCTAGCCCTAAGTTGATCCTTCATGTCCTACCATGTGGTGAGGGGAGCTTCCCTTCTAGTTATCCTTAAGCCTTCAATTTTTAACCAATGAGTTTGAGCCCTTTTGGTTAGTTGCATTTTGGCAACCCAAGCCTTTTCATCCTCGGACATGGGATACCAAGTGAAGTAATGGTCCATCGAGACTTCCCACTCTAAATAGTTAATAGGTTGAGTTACATCAAATATGGGAGGTGGGGAACATGTCCTTCTATCGTCCGTCCTTGGGGCAGGCCCATTTTCTCCAAGTTGGTTGAGTCGACCCGATATGTAATCAAGCCGCTCATTGGCATGGGTCAAGGCCTTCATGAGGTAGTTGACATGGCCAGGGAGGTTATGTGTTTTAGTGGTAGGCATCCCTTGGTGGTTTGTACTTACGGAGAGGGCAGATTGGTAAGGTCGGTATGAGGTGGCCATACTAGTGGATAAAAAAGATGCAACCGAGGACCCTAAATGCATAAACACGCCCTAGGACCAACTTGATAGAGACAAGTTGTGAACTTGCACTGATACCACTTGATGTGAAATAGCCCAAGGTTGACTAAGTATGAGTTGATGAGCCTAGGACCTAGACCCGCAAGCATATAAGAGTAGTTAACAAACTTACACTAGCGGCTCACTCGCATGGCGCACGTGATCTCCTGATGGTGACCGGGGATGATGGCAAGGGTCCGAGGGGGAATCCAATCGATTCTAAAGTCCCAGAGGGCTTAGGCTGACCCCTAAGGGTCTAGGTTACCCAACTTCGTGGGCGACTGGCCCGCAAGGGTGGGGTTTGGGTGGCACTCACTCACGGTCCACGGTGGACACACTCAAAATAGCATACAAGATCGGGCTCTCTTCTCACCGTCCGACGGGCATGTGAAGCAATACTAAATTTGCAAAGTAGAGGCATTCAAGGGTAGTATCAGATGCTCACCTGATCGGTGTGAAAACATCAATCCCACTCAGAGACGAGGGCGCGCCGGGAAGCGTGGGTATACACCCAAACGCTGCGGCGATGACGCTTGACCCGAAATTTAAAAGAAGTACAGCACTACTTCTCTCGCAGGAGGGGGTTCTTGGGGTGGGGGTTAACTTCTTACAACTAAAACTACCTCCACACAGGGAGGGGCCTTCAGCCGGCCAAGCGGGGAGGGAAGAAAGCGAACTAAACGTAAACAAAGGAAGCCGATGCTGAATCTGCCACCCTTTGTGCTTCTGGATAGTCACCCGCTTATCTGGACACTGTGGCTACTCCAGATTTTTGTTGAAGACGAGACTAGTAGGGAATTCTTCATACTTTGATCAGGATGAAGCCAGAATTTTACTGAATTCTCTGAACACCAGTGCTGGCCATGACCGACGCCCGAACAGAGAGGCAGTTCTGCTGCTCTGACTGATCCAGGTTCACAACAGTGGGAAGAAGAAGGTGCCACGGGCTCTCCAAAGATTCAATAGGGGCGTGGCTGGTACTGAAAGAACCGTTGACAAGCCCTCTTCAAAACGAGGGTCACTGGAACTTCAGCTGATGTCGGAGTAGGCCGTACGAGCTCGAACAGTGATAGGGGGTCGGAGAAGACTGACAGGAAGCAGAGCTGCGCGCCCGGGGGAAGAAAATGAGAAAACTTAGCTCCGGAAGTCAAAAGGGGCTCCGCTTCTTGATTCTGAAAGCCGACTTGTCGAAGAAGCTTCCGGTCAAGCTACGCCTCCAGATCTTCAGGAGAGTGGTCGGGACAGTCTCTGGAATCAGCTTCTGGTCTTCAGTCTGGGGCAGAATGCGTAGTTGGACGAGATCCTCTCTTCCGAACAGCTCCAAACTTGGATGCCGGCGGGACCACCTTCGTTGCGTAGATGACTCGACGGCGTTTCCAGAAATATAAGATTGGCCACCTGGATCCTCGAGGGGAGTTCGTGGCTACCTCTACAAATCACTGCAACTCTGCTGCCTACAACAGAGAAAGAAGATAGTGAAGAAGAGGGTGTGGCGAGGGGATGGCCAAGAGACTATGGAGTGGGGGGGATGATTAGTGGCTGTGGGAAGGAGATGGGGTGTGTTAGAGATGGTGAGGGCTATGGAGATGAAGGTGGGGGAGGGCGAAATGGGGCTGGAGAGGGTTGTGAGTGGAGTGGAGGGGAGGGTGGAGCCTTGGGTGAGCAAAGGGAGGGCAAAGGGGAGGGGGGGCGAACTTGGCTTGGGTGTGGGGGTGTGGGGGGTGAACTAGGGTGATTAGGGGGTGGGGGAGATGAAAGGGCACAGCACAAAGGGAGGGAATTTCAAATTTGGGGTCTTGGGAGGAGCCCCATCAGCCTTGGGGAGGTAGAAGGGTGATTGGGGAAGGGAATGAGGTAGGTGGTGGTTGGAGTGTGGAGTAGAGATTGGTGGAAGCTTTCTTGGAACAAGGGTGGAGTTAATGGGGTGGTGGGTGGTTGGGGAGGTGATTGAATGAGGGGAGGGGAGTTAAGAGGTAGGCGGGAGAGGGGAGAGAGAGAATGGGGTGCAGCCCCCCTTGTGGGAGAGAGAAGGAGAGAGAGAGAGAACTAGATAATGAGAGGTATAGAGGGATTTGGAAAGATGTTTTCAATATTCATGCAAAAGTTGTTACATGGAGAGAGATGGGGCCTATTTATAGGCAACCACTCTTTACATGACCACAATAACCCTGACAATAAGACAAAAGACCCAACATGTCTTAGTCTCAATCTATTAGGCCCAAAGCTAAGGTACTACGGCCCAATTAAGCATAACAAGAGAAATGGACTAGAACAACATGACTCAATAAAGGAAAATACATAAGATAGGACTCAATAAAAAATGAAAATACATAAGATGAGACTTAGAAAATGAAGATAACATGTGTAGATCATAGTCAACCCATATCAAGAGTGTGCAGGCGACCCGAGCCAGAGGGAGTGTCGTGAGATGTCCTCATCAAAGTGGGACTCGAAGTTGTGCATGTGGTCAGCCGGGTCGGTAGTGCCATCGGAGGAGGTGAAAAATGGCAACTGGAGCTTTGACGGGATGGGTGCTTCCATGATTTCCTTGGAGAAGGGGGATGGAAGTCTTGGTCATCGCCGATGAGACCGCGGTTCTTGGCGGCTAGGAGGATGTCGTCCAGGTACCGGACTTTGTCCTCAATTTTGCCAATGCGTTGGAGTCGGTGGTCCATCTCTAGGTTGGAGTGCAGTGGGCTACGCACCCTCGATGCAGGCGAGCTGCACGGTCGTCGGTTCCTTGCAACGGAGACGTGGGAAGCCTCCTATACCCGGCAAGAGTTGGCTACATCGGGAGCCCCCACATTCTGAAGATTTCTGGAGGGGGAATGCCTCCTCTTGTCGGGCTTGCTGACAAGTCCCTGACATAATTCTGTCAGGAATTGGATCTGCTGGCGCATCTCCGTAATCTCGTTAGCGGCGACCGCTGGTGGTAGGAGGGGGGAGGATGAAGCCTCCTGAGACCCTCGCACTGAAGCGGGGGCCTGATGAGAACCGTGCCCACGGTTGCTGGCGTTGCGAAGACTCCCACGGGGTACCATGGCTTTTCGCTCGCAGTTCCCACAAACGGCGCTAAGAAGTGTAGAGGTAGAAATCTGGTTTCGACGCCACGTACCACCTTCTCTATTTGTTTCTTGTGGAACTTCGTCCGGCACCCGTGGAATCCTACATGCACCAGAAGCAAAGGGCGTCAGAAGGAGTCCTGGTGTTACCCGAGGGGACAACCCTCCGATGCATAAGTCAGTAACAGTTATGAGGAAGGAATAGAGAAGAGCAGAGGGCGAGGGAGATAAAAGGTCGCCGTAGAGGGTCTGAGAGACGTGGAGAGCCTTGGCACGAGTGCTCGCCGCTCCCAGTGGGCGCCCGGAGAGTGCTCGCTGGCTGGTAAGGTCTCGCAGGAGGGATGCTCTCTCTCTGGACGTAGTAGGGCGTGACCTCTTGTAACGTCCGAGAATTTTCTAGAAATTTTTTAGATTTAAAATATAATTATTAGGTATTTATAAAGGCTTAATGAACAATTAACGAGAAATAGGGATTTATTAAATCCATTTAAAGGTCCGATATTTACCAAAGGGTTAAGCCCAACTCAAATAGGCCCAAAGATCAATTCCAAGACTTTTAGACCCAAGCCCAATAATAGAAACGAAAATTAGGTAATTTACGGATTTAAAATGGGATATATGCACCAAATGACGTGATAAATAGAAGATAATAGGAAATCCAAATTTTTTGGATTTTACGCCGATTGGTGGTTTATCGCGTGACCGCCAAAACCACCCTGGCGGTCCTCCCATGACCGCTAAGCTCTCCTGATTCTGTGAATGGAAGAAAACGTGAAAAGCTTAGATCTTTGATGATCAAATCACCTTAGAAATAAGCTACCTGGCATGGAAGACTCTCTAGAACTCTCTAAGGATTTACTCTACTCCAATTGAGGACTCGAGGTTCGATCTAATCTCTTAAACCCTAGGTGAACCCGATAAATAGACCCTAACTTCGACTCATGTGAACCCTAATGTTGGCTCGCGTATTTCGAAGATAAGGAGACGTCTACTCAGGTTGGTTCTTTAGATTAAATTATTCTTCTTAGTTTTATCTAACTACCCTTAAATTTGC
The DNA here is from genome assembly GCA_022559845.1 of Amorphophallus konjac. Taxonomy (NCBI): domain Eukaryota; kingdom Viridiplantae; phylum Streptophyta; class Magnoliopsida; order Alismatales; family Araceae; genus Amorphophallus; species Amorphophallus konjac. Next base: position 133,935,019 of record CM040124.1, on the reverse strand, counting down.
GTGCTAGAAGACCCAGCCGTTGGAGAGTTAGAGCCTCTGCAAGTCACTGATTTGCAACGGACTGCACAGGAACCAGTGCGATGGTTCAGTGAAGATCAGGAAAATAGAAGCCCAAATCAAGGTATTTAGAAATTAGTCCTTTAAAACTTTATGTTCCCCTTCGTATCTTCTACCTACCCTCCAATTTTCATGGATTTAGGTCAAGAGGATCGTGAGATAGAGGGACATGAAGTCGTTGGTTTGGCACAAGACGTGCAAGAACTAGGGTCTACTTCCAGTCAGAAATCTAAAGTCTAGGGATCGAATCAAAGGTTGGTTATCTCATGAAAAGGCTAAATTAACATATTTGTAGTAAAAGCCCTCTATTTTCTCATGTTTTCATTTATTGTACATGACGAATTTGATGTTTTACTATCACTGCGCATCTAGGATATTTCTGCATGCATAGTTCCTACCCTTAATAACAAAAATGATAATTCTAGTTTAAATCATGACTACCCATGCATCTCCATGTATTAATATGGTTTTATTAGGCCTTATTTACTTGTTGGTATGTTTTACCATACATCTATCTGCCTTAGATTAGCATATATTTCAGATTTTATTGATGTTTACAGTAGACAGGAAGAAACGGTCTTCCTGAGATCGCGAGAGTTCCTTTAGCGGATAGACAGTTAAAGCCCATAAACGGTCCTCCCGAGACCGCTTTCATTTTCTGAGTTCTATATTATTGTTAACCCGAAACATAATGCAGAACAACCCTAATTATCATATGATAAGCCTAGCTAATTAGGTCTTACTCCTATTTTTAGTACTGTATTCTTATACTTGATTATGTTAATTAATCATCCTAGTAGATTTCATGTTTCTTTATACACTTTGGACTTATTTTAAACTTATATTAAATTTAGGCCAAAACCATATACTCTTGTATTAATCTTAAATTTCATATGGATTATGGACTTGTCTAGTTTTGATTTGATCGTTGTTTTATCTCGATCCCTTCTTATCTAGAGTCTTTTCTTAAGTACATGGCACGTATTCCGATACGATGTCATTAGATACACTTTTCACATTAAGCACACAATCTTGGACTTGTAATCCTCTCCGTTGGATATTCCTTCCACCGGACAAGGTGATCTTGTTTCAAGGCCTCCATAAGACTCCGCAAGCCTGGGTGTGACGACCCAGACTCCTGATACAGGGCAAACCCGATACCACATGGATTCTGAGAAGCCTCCCAAGAGCGGTAAAGCTCCGAAGGGATAAAAAGGAGTGTGTGGAGTACATTGAAGTCCCAGATAAAGTAGTAAGAAATTAATATTTTAATGATTAGGTTGGCTAAAGTAGCAGAAATAAAATTACATTTTCAATTAACAATTTAAATTAACAGAGTCCAGTCCAAATAAAGATAAGTGCACTCCAACAGAAAAGAGAACGTACACTGAAGTCGGGGAAACCCGACGTAGGCAATGCTGGTAACTACGAACTGACGCACTGCGCCACGAACCACGAGGAAGAAGAATGACCACACCTGAAAAGTAGGGGTGAGCCTCATGTCACTGGCTTAGTAGGGGTCACGCGGATCCCCATTGGAAACAATGCAGTAACACGCTAAACAACAGTGCTAAACAGTAAAGCAGGAGCAGAAGTAACAGCAGTACTAAACTACAACAGTAAAGTTATAAAAAAGTAGGAGTAAGAACAGCTAAAGGAAAGAGTAAAGCTGTAACAAGGAAACACGGCAGCCGATCGAACCACGGTTCTCTAAGCTACTCCAAATGACAACAGAAAGGCAAACCCCGATCTCACAAAGTCGGGCATTACTGATCCATCGCCAAATCATGAAACCCCATCGTGAAAAAGTCTAAGCCTACCAAAATAGGTAAAAGCCTACCAAAATAGGCAAAAGCCCTATAAAAGACATACACAGTCAAAGACATGAACATACACGAGCTCACCGTCGTGTACGCCACATAGGACTAGACCGCGGGTGAAGCCAACATGGACTACCCGTCAAGTCACGTCTATCATGACAGAAACCAGTCACGAAAATACAATGAGTTAAGTGTCAGGTGACAGAAGTACCTCCTCACTAGAAGAACAGCCAGATGCGTCCACTGATATCTTACACTACGCCACAAGCATCTCCCACACACCTGAAACGACGATAACTGAGATACTCACAGAACCAAGTACAAGGAACAACAGTAACAAGTGACTAGTCAAGGTCACGTCCGTGGTGCTCATCTAAACGCCCCTCACCACATGTGCACACACAAGCTCAATACCTTGAGCCAGGCCTCTAGCTAGTTTCCCCCCCCCAGTAGGACGCTACTGCAAAGCAAAGGGGCCTACAGAAACTAGCCTAAAAACCGTATATCGGGAACTCACCCCGCCACCACTCCCAGGTGGGCCGACACACTGGAAAGTGTTGTCAGGCTACGACTAGTGGAGGTTCACTAGACACAGAGCTCCAAAACATCAGTGTTGAAGTACAAACATGTTAAGATGCACTGTCGCACGTACAACGAAACACTAAGCACAAGACACAAGGCAAAACATCAAACTGCCACCAGACTCAGGACAGATAACTAGACCTGCTGACAACGATCCTTGAGTCACAAGACTCGATCAAGATCATCGTACAAAGTGGGAAAATGCCGCCAATCAACCTAATCCCTAAGCTAAAGCCACGGTAAAGCATTGATAACGGAAACAGCATAGGACAGCCGGATCCACACATCCGCATGATACAAATCACGGAGACATGAGAGATCACCAAGACCCTCAAAGCACATGGACACACAAACTGAGGTAAGATAGTACCTCCAGGCGTACAAAACTATGTCTCGATCCGTACAGGATCACCGAGACATTCATGAGGTCACATGTCAACCACTGGGTCACATCGGGTTGACCAGAAACCAATAATAACTCTAAAGTAGTACGGAACACTACTCGATATAATGGCACTCCTGGCCACCTCACAACATGTTCACAACCCTCATAAGATATCCAAGACATCCATGGAATGACGGGCAAACCAAAGGTTAAGCCAAGACAATTGGAGGCCAAAATAATGAAAAACATAAAGCATAGGTGCATGCGGTCTACCTCAGGGCCGCAAGGGGAACCTTAACGGTCAAGCCTTAGACCGCTACGCCCAGTCAAACTCCAAACAGTGAAACTGACTTAACCGGTCAAACAGAGCTTAGCAGTCACCCAAAGGGCCGCCAAGAACACTAAGCGGTCGGAGCTAGGACCGCTAGCCCGAATCGACTTAAAAACCCACTGAACCGACATATACAAAGCCTAGCAGTCCCCAAAAGGGCTGCCAAGACCATCCTTGCGGTCTATTGCGTGACCACTTGGCCAAACCAACATATCACACATAGTCTAGTGGTCTTCAATAGACCGTTTCACAGAGCTTAACGGTCCTCCAAAGGGTCGCTAGCCGTCACAAACGGTCTATCGCATGACCGTGAAGACCTCAACCGACATAACATGAAACCGACAAACCACATAGCCTAGCGGTCTCCACTGGACCGCCAGACGACCCCTTGCGGTCTCTAAAAGGACCGCCAAGGCGTCACAGCGAGAAAACCAGGGGAATGGCCAAATCTGGCCTTTCCATGCCCCGTTCTCCCTAAAACGAAGGGGAAACATTCCTAAATGCAATATACGCCTTCCACAAGCCGGAAGGGATCCAAACCATGTCCAAAAATGTAAGAAACATGTGATTCCCATGAATCGACCCAAATCGAGTCACGGGGGTAGTCGGGCTCATACCGACTCTGATTCTCGACCAAATGCAGTAAAATTGGCAGCAATGGATTCCCAACATGCCAGGGGTTTGAATAACACTAACTAAGCTGAAAACCATCACCGAGAAAGGTGAACTCGTCTCACACCCCCGGAAGCATGCTTTCACCCAAACGCGGTAAAACCCGCTCATACTCACACCGTTCGGCTCCAAATCTCGAGGGAACGCAGAAGAGAAGTAGGGTATCCATCTCCCTACCTCCACCGAAGTTCTAGTGCGCCTAAGTGACTAAACCACACCAAAATCGATCGCACGAACCAAACCATGTCGGCCTTGAATCCACGAAGGGATCGCGCCAATGCCACGCTCCGTCCATCACGCCAGCACGCTCCTGACCACCCCCACGGCATCTTCACAGCATCCCCGGGCCTCCTCCGTCTGCAGCCGGAGAAGAGGTGGAAAGAGGAGATAGAATAGAGGGGAAGAGAGTGAACAACGGTGAGGAGAGAGGAAGGAGAGAGAAGAAGTTAAAAGAAAAGGAAATTAGGAATTTCCTAATTTTCGTGAAATCTGATTTTTAGCCCAAAAATTCACTAATTCAGAAAAATACGAAAAAATAGTCTAAACGATCCTCAGAAGGAGCACAACGCAACTGTAGCGTCCTCGAGTCGATGAATTCAACAGTAAACTCACCACTGGGTTCCGTAACTTGTACGAGAGAAAAACCCGCGTGGATTGTAAAACACAACTCAGGACCCACAAAAGTGATACGAAAGCTCTCTGATAAAAGATCCGATAGACCCAGGGCATTACAGCCTCCCCTCCTTAGGAAATTTTGTCCTCGAAATTAAAGGAGCTAATAAGAAGAAGCAGGGAAGAACAAACCCAAACATTGGCTACACTCTCCAAGCATCAGCCAAACCTCAAACACAAAACACGATAACACGATTCTCGAAAACATAATCCAGAGGAACACTGCTAGACCACAATCAGAAGCACACCCTCTGGATCTCAAGGGAAATCAATCCACAGAACGAGCATGGCACACAAGTGAACACAAGTCCGACACCTCCGAAAACAAGGCAACGTCGCTTACCTCTCACCGAGAAAGGAGACACGACCCATGCCTCGAAAACAACTACCGATAAAGTATTCAGTAGGCACAACAACCATCAGCTTAAACAAGAAAACACAGCCCTCTCAGCTGACAGCTCAAACCATCGGCTTCCGTGCCAAAGATAGTAACGAAACTGGCATACAGAACGCCAATGACAGCACTGGACCATGAGCACAATCAAGTCAATACTCACTCAGACATTACATCTGATTCGAGTCGCATGCCAACTCTACCATGGCAGAAGAGTACAGCAAAACCAACCGACAAGATCTCGATCCACACAATGCCAAATCAGACTCACAGGGAACTCCTCCTAAGCTGAACACAACCACCAACAATAGTAACAACAATAACAACACTTGCAGAATCCTGACTTTGTCCTCAACACAGAACCACGGAATACAACTGCAAGCTGGGTCACATCAGGCAAAATTACAACTGAACACATGACTAAGATATACAAGACATACTGCGAACAGCCCACCAACAAGGACCCACAACACCAAGAATAATCTCGGAGAACGCATCTCAAGGACCACGATCCGTCCTGAGAGCACAACATCCAAGAAAAATACATAGAAGAAAAGGGTACTCGACCAGCATAATCGCCGACACATTCCCCAATTCTCACACATGTCAGTGCCAACCATCACGAAGCTTCAAGCAACGGCACGACAATCGACAACATCAAGGCACACATAGCCAAGATGATAATCACACCGAGGAAACAAACCTCTCGGTCGGCTAGAATCTTCCAACCAACGATCCTTGACCTGTGGGTTATAAGCCCACACGCTTCCGCTGCGCACTCATACAACGCACACAGGCATCATGAACAACTCGGCATCCGCATCTCAGCACACACTCGGTGCTATCGCAATTCACAAACTATAATATATCACACCTTGAGTACCGATCCAGCTAACAGCCGATCACAAGCCGCCAAAGTGCAAACCAAGAAAAGCACCAGCTTCAGCACAAAGCACAAGGAACACCTGTCTTAGCTTATCCTCACATCCTGATACGATCACTGAACCTTCGCAGCACAATAGTCGCCAATCATGGCACGTCGGACATGGTGCACAATGGCCCCCAACACACAAAAACTGGGTCCAAAGCCAAGCAACCGTCGAACAAGGCACAGATCAGGCTCAGAACTAACACAGTCCACACATAAGCAGACACAGGACAGAGGCTTCACCAAGATAGCACTTCCAAGGCTTACCTCGAAAAGACGCCACCAAACAAGATGAGAAGAATCAAGCTCGGCTATCAGTAGCCCACCAAGAAGGAAAATCCTAGGTTCACCCGAGCATTCTCTCAAACAAGGCATCTAATCGACCACTTCAACACAAGCTTAACACCTCAGGGGCTGAACAAATCTCAAACTGGGACGACCAAAGCAACATAGGAATGTGCACGGCCATCACACCAACGATAAAGTCACTAGCCACCTGAACAATACACAGACAAATCTTGAAAATTGCACCGCAGATTCATGCCTGCCGGTGAACTCTGCCAAGCACAACATAGTCGAGACAAACACCATGACAAAAGAAGAACACTCTGTCACATCCTGACGAGAGCAAAACCATCTCGCACAGTGCCAACACAGCACGCACAAGACCACACGCGAAAATAAAGCGATAAATAATCGTAAAACCAAAGCCAGCTGCCGACTGTACTGGACCTTAAGGACTCTGAGTATTGAAAAATCTCAAATTCCCATGTACTTTCACACAACACAGCTCTGATACCAACTGTGACGACCCAGACTCCGGATACCGGGTAAACCGGATGACACTTGAATTCTGAGAAGCCTCCCAAGAGCGATAAAGCTCTAAAGGGATAAAAAGGAGTGTGTGGAGTACATTAAAGTCCTAGATAAAGTAGTAAATAATTAATATTTGAATGATCAGGTTTGCTAAAGTAGTAGAAATAAAATTATATTTTCAATTAAGAATTTAAATTAACAGAGTCCAGTCCAAATAAAGACAAGTACGGTCCAACAGAAAAGAGAACGTACACTGAAGTAGGGGAAACCCGACGCAGGCAACGCTGGCAACTACGAACTGACGCACTGCGCCACGAACCACGAGGAAGAAGAACAAGCACACCTAAAAAGCAGGGGTGAGCCTCGTGTCACTGGCTCAGTAGGGGTCACGCGGATCCCCACTGGAAATAACGTAGTAACATGCTAAACAACAACGCTAAACTGTAAAGCAGAAGCAGAAGTAACAATAGTACTAAACTACAACAATAAAGCTGTAAAAAAGTAGGAGTAAGAATAGCTAAAGGAAATAGTAAAGCCGTAACAAGGAAACACGGCAGCCGATCGAACCACGGCTCTCTAAGCTACTCTAAACGACAACAGAAAGGCGAACCCCGATCTCACAAAGTCAGGCGTTACCGATCCATCGCCAAATCACGAAACCCCATCGTGAAAAAACCTAAGCCTACCAAAACAGGCAAAAGCCTACCAAAATAGGCAAAAGCCCTATAAAAGACATACACAGTCAAAGACATGAACATACACGAGCTCACCGTCGTGTACGCCACACAAGACTAGACCGCAGGTGAAGCCAACGCGGACTACCCATCAAGTCACGTCTATCATGACAGAAACCAGTCACGAAAACAGAATGAGTTAAGTGTCAGGTGACAGAAGTACCTCCTCACTAGAAGAACAGCCAGATGCGTCCACTGACATCTTACACTGCGCCACAAGCATCTCCCACACACTTGAAACGGCGATAACTGAGATACTCACAGAACCAAGTACAAGGAACAACAGTAACAAGTGACTAGTCAGGGTCACGCCCGTCGTCGCTCGTCCAAACGCCCCTGACCACGTGTGCACACACAAGCTCAATGCCTTGAGCCAGGCCTCTAGCTAGTTTTCCCCCCCAGTAGGACGCTACTGCAAAGCAAAGGGGCCCACGGAAACTAGCCTAAAAATCGTATATCGGGAACTCACCCCGCCACCACTCCCTGGTGGGCCGACACACAGGAAAGTGTCGTCAGGCTATGACTAGTGGAGGTTCACTAGACACAAAGCTCCAAAACATCAGTGTTGAAGTACAAATAGGCTAAGATGCACTGTCGCACGTACAATGAAACACCAAGCACAAGAAACAAGGCAGAACACCAAACTACCACCGGACTCAGGACAGAAAACTATACCTGCTGACAATGATCCTTGAGTCAAAAGACTCGATCAAGATCATCGCACAAAGCGATAACATCCGCCAATCAGCCTAATCCCTAAGCCAAAGCCACGGTAAAGCATTGATAACGGAAATGGCACAAGACAGTTAGATCCACACATCCGCATGACACAAATCACGGAGACATGAGAGATCACCAAGACCCTCAAAGCACATGGACACCTAAACTGAGGTAAGACAGTACCTTAAGACGTCCAAAACCATGTCTCGTTCCATACAGGATCACCAAGACATTCACGAGGTCACATGTCAACCACTGGGGCACACCGGGTTGACCAGAAACCAATAATAACTCTAAAGCAGTACGGAACACTACTCGATATAATGGCACTCCTGGTCACCTCACAACATGGTCACAGCCCTCATAGGATATCCAAGACATTCACGGAACGACGGGCAAACCACAAGGTTAAGCCAAGACAATTGAAGGCCAAAATAATGAAAAATATAAAGCATAGGTGCATGCGGTCTACCTCAGGGCCGCAAGGGGAACCCTAACGGTCAAGCCTTAGACCGCTACGCCCAGTCAAACTCCAAACAGTGAAACTGACTTAACCGGTCAAATAGAGCTTAGCGGTCACCCAAAGGGCCGCCAAGAACACTAAGCGGTCGGAGCTAGGACCGCTAGCCCGAACCAACTTAAAAACCCACTGAACCGACATAAGCAAAGCCTAGCAGTCTTCAAAAGGGCTGTCAAGACCAGCCTTACGATCTATTGCGTGACCACTTGGCCAAATCGACATATCACACATAGTCTAGCGGTCTTCAATAGACCGTTTCACAGAGCTTAGCGGTCCTCCAATGGGCCGCTAGCCATCACAAACGGTCTATCGCATGACCGCGAAGACCTCAACCGACATAACATGAAACTGACAAACCACATAGCCTAGCGGTCTCCACAGGACCGCCAAATGAACCCTTGTGGTCTTTGAAAGGACCGCCAAGGTGTCACGGCGAGAAAACCAGGGGAATGGCCAAATCCGGCCTTTCCACGGCCCGTTCGCCCTAAAACGAAGGGGAAACATTCCTAAATGCAATATATGCCTTCCACAAGTAGGAAGGGATCCAAACCATGTCCAAAAACGTAAGAAATGGTTGATTCCCATGAATCGACCCAAATTGGGTCACGGGGATAGTCGGCCTCATACCGACTCCGATTCTCGACCAAATGCAGTAAAACTGGCAGGAATGGATTCCCAACATGCTAGGGGTTCGAATAACACTAACTAAGCTGAAAATCATCGCCGAGAAAGGTGAACTCGTCTCACACCCCCCCGAAGCATGCTTTCACCCAAATGCAGTAAAACCCGCTCATACTCACACCGTTCGGCTCTAAATCGCAAGGGAATGTAGAAGAGAAGTAGGGTATCCATCTCCCTACCTCCACCAAAGTTCTAGCACGCCGAAGCGACTAAACCACGCCAAAATCGATTGCACGAACCAAACCACGTTAGCTTTGAATCCACAGAGGGATCGCGCCAACGCCACGCTTCGTCCATCACGCCAGCACGCTCCAGACCACCTCCACGGCATCTCCACAGCATCCCCGGGCCTTCTCTGATGGAGGCATCACCCACGACTCCCTCTGGCTCGGGTCATCTTCATACTCCAGAGTTGTTTGAGCTCGGACATCATTCCATGTGGGCCCAATTATCCATTTTGAGCTTTCTATTTGAGTCATTTGATGTATTTTCCTTTTTATTTGAGTCATGTCCCGAGGTCTTTTGTTTATTCCCCTAAGTTTGAGTGTCATTAGGTTGATTAGATTAGCTAGTGGGCCCAATTCTGTGGGCTAGGCCCAGGGGCGCCCCTACCCCCTTGGTTATTTACCATTGTTGCAAGAGTCAGGGACTTTTTGTAAAATGTGGGTTGCCTATATATAGGACCCCATTTCCCCCATTTCAAGTTAATGAAAAATTGCCATTTTGTGAGTTCAAATTTCAAATCTTAGTGGAGAGAATCCATGTGAGAAGGTGTGAAACCTAGGGTGAGAAACCCACCTCAATCCCATACCCCCTCTCTCTCTCTCCCTCTCTCTCTAAGGGGTTCACCCCCTTCTCTCTCTCCTCACCCCCACCTACTTTCTCTCCCCTCCCCCTTCCATTAAGGCTACCCCAAGTCCCCACATCCCTCTCTTTACTCCACCCCAACCCCAAGAGATCCCCACCCAATCCTAGCTCCACCATCCAACCCCCAACTACCCACCTCCCCTTCCCAAGCAAGCTTCCACGTTCCCTAGGTTGAACCCACCCCTCCCTAGGCCAAATTTGAATATTTCTCTCCTCTCTCACCCTCACCCACCCCAAGCCCTCTCGCCCCCATCTCCCTCCCCATTCCTCTCTAGAACAACCACCTCACACCCACTCCTCATCTTGTACCCAGAACCTGTTAGGGTGCTAGGCCCGGATACAGAGGGGGGTGAATGTATCCCTCTAAAAAATATAGCCCAAATTAAAACACTAAACGCTCAGATATGCGGAATAAAAACTAATGAGCTTTCCAAGAGAAGATGATGATCAAACAATTGATCAAACAGTTGGACTGCACCAATGCAGCCACCTGAACAATCAGAAACGAAGGCAGAGCTAAACAACCCAGACACACTTAGCAAAATATAATGCTCAAGAATAACTCTCTAGATAATGCAACTAGCCAAGCATGCACAACCTGTGAATGGGAGGTAGAAGATATGGAGCTAACGCAAGGCAAACCACTGCACAAATAATTTTAAGGTGGTTCGGTCCTCCAGACCTACATCCACCCCTCACTCCCAACAGGAGTGAGGCTTCCACTAGCACAAGCTAGTAACCTGCAGACTCAGTCTGCAAACACACGCTGCCAAACAGCTTGACCAGGGGAACATCCTCCCCTCTTCCTCCTAACCGGAGGGACCACCTAGTCTTGCAAACCACAAGACCAGAACCGGAGGACCAATCCTCCCCTTCCTCCAAACCAGAGGGAACCAACCAATGACACCCCGTCAAAGGCAACCTAGAGGTCTCGGACCTCCCTTCCTCCCAACTGGAGGGAACCAACCACAAGTAGCACCCAACTACTTGCAAACCGAAGACACACAATCTCCCTTCTCCTGAGTCCACAGGAGGAACCCGACCTCAGACCAGAGGATCAGAAGTACAAGGATGGAAAGATAAAAATGAAAATAAGAAAGGATGAAAAATCACAGCGCCAAAAGCTGGAAACGAAATACAAGTAATATAGCTCTCAAGGGAGCAGGTCTGGCTTGGATTTGATCCAAACGCCAGAGGACAGATCTTCAAGCTTTTCCCATTTCTTCTCCACGAACTCCTTTTCTCTCTCTCTCTTTCTCTTCTGCTTCTTCACTCTTTTTCTTTTCTTCTTTCGCAGGCTCTCTCTTTCTCTTCTGCTTCTTCACTCTTTTTCTTTTTCTAGATCGAAGGGTTTTTTTTGCTCTCCAGGCTTCTCCTTCGATCAGTCTTCTACAGAGGATGAAGACTCGTATATATAGCAGCAGCAGCAACACACTGGGCGAGTGTGGCTTCCACGTTTCCTGCCCTAGAAATTCGGACCACGTGGCAGCATCCTGCCCCTTTTTCCCATCGGATCACGTGCCACCTCATCAGTACGCTCAGCAAATGGAGTGAGGTGGCGTTAACGCACTTGCTTCAAGGGGTTGACGCAGCCTTCAAAGACATTCTACCAGTAAAACTCAAGTCTGCTGCGTTGACGCTTCCAACCCATGGCGTTGACGCATTGATGTGTTCTAGTGATCAAGTCTTCAGCAGATGGGCGTGCTGCGTCGACGCTATCAGCCTGCTGCGTTGACGCATGGAGCTGCAGCATCTGAACTTAGATGGCTTCAGCCCTCTCACGTTTTGTGTGGAGTGCGTTGACGCATTGTGCAACTGCGTCCACCCTCTGGTCACCTTGTCGATCCATCAACCTGCTGCGTCGACGCCACTTGATGAATGCTGATGCACCAGAGTAATCCAGTAACCCATTGGCTCTCCCTTTGTAACTGCTGCGCCGACGCTCTCAGCATGCTGCGTTGACGCATGGAGCTACAGCGTCGATGCTGCCAATGTACTCCAGAGGCTGCAATAAGGGATTCTTGAACCGCTGCGTCCACGCTACTTGCTCACTGCGTTGACGCACCAGAATAATCCAGGAGCTTCTTTCTTGATTGTTTGAACTGATGTGTCCACGTGTCAGCATTTCAACCTCTTGGATCACGTGCCAAGTCTTGATGGCCTGAATCATCTGCAGACAGACAGAGGAAAATGAACTTAGTTCAGACGAATGTATATACTTAAGCAGAGCTACCAGTGTATGGACTTGAACAGTGCAGCGAGTGTACAGACTTGGTAAAACAAGGTCCAGTGTATAGACTTGCAGATACGAAGCCAATGTACAGACTTAGAAGGATTTGAACCAGTGTCCAGACTTCAGGTTTAACTGTGGATGTACAGACTTCAGGTGTGAAGACCATTGTGCAGACTTTGGAGAGCAGTGGCCAATGTATAGGCTTTATGGAGCGAAGCCAATGTGTAGACTTCACGCTGTACAAACTTTGCCAATATGAGACACTGTACAAACTTTGTCAAGAGAACGTAACGCTGTACAGACTTGAGGCTTTGAACGTTGAAGGCACAAGACGATGTACAGACTCAGATTCTAGACCAGTGGTTGTACAGACTTTGAAGGAGGACCAATGTATGGACTTCAGGAGCATATGACACGCCTGTACAGACTTTGTTACCAAAACGAATGAATAGACTTTGCCACATTCTAATGTATAGACTTGAAGAACCTGAACTGAAGCGTCGACGCATCAGCTCACGGAGTTGACGCACTACTGTGTGGACAGAGACAAATATGACTGAAGGGTCGACGCATCAGCACACTGAGTTAACGCACTGCTGTGGAGACTGTGCAGACAGAGTGTAGATAGAATTAAGGTAGAGCATGTTAGAGCATGTTATCTGACAGCCATATTCAAAACATAATATCATAATGCACTGACTGTGTTGCAATCATCAAACAAATCAGCATGCTATCATCAAACCCACCATTAAAACCATCATCAAAACCACAGGGGCACAACAGAACCAGCCCCCCTCTCCCCTGCGTCCTACCCCTTCCCAGCTCCTCCACCTTGCCCTAGCCCTCTTCCACAACTCCCATACATCCCCCTCTATCCCCCCTTCCACTTCCCTTCACCATTAGCCACCTTCCTCCCCTATTTCTTGTGCCATTGAAGCTACTCCCAACCAGCCAGTTCGCAGCTCAGAATCAGCAGGGAAGCAGCAGTTTGCAGAGGCGTCCCCGACTTCATCCCGGCATCCCTGGAGGCCCAAGTGGTATCGTCGAAAGTGTCTCCCTATCTTCTTCAAAACAGCGGTGTACTCATCCCAACCTGAGCTCGTGGCTGCCCGGGGGAGCCGATCTCCCCACACTGCACGCCTTCCTCCAGACTGGCAACCTGAAGTTGCTTGCAGAGCCTCCCACGGCCAACCCCTTGAATATCTGGAGGCGGCGCTTGGCTGAGATCTTCTACGATGAGTCTACTTCCAGGAACAAGAAGCGAGACCCTGTCGGCATCCGGAGCCAAGGTTTCTCATTTTTCTCCACCGGGTGCGCCGTTCTGTCCCCTCTAGGACAGAACAGACACCCTTTCACTGTTCGGGATCTACCTCTCTGCTCCGATCTCCTCCGGTGTCCCCGCGGGTCTCCATTCGAAGAGGGCTCGACAACGAATCCAGCAACTCCAGCCCCGCTTGATTCAGAGCTCAAGAGCACCCGTGGTGACCTCGTCTTCCTGCTGAAGTGGTACCATAGTAGTCAGATTCAGAGAACAGAGACCCTGCTCACGACCCTGCTCCGTCCAACGCCGGCAACTAGAAATTCTCCCAAAAATTAGAGGTCCTCATGGGCCAACTCAGAAGAGTTTGCCACTAGTTTCGGTGCAATCGGAGTTCAGGACTGACCGCAGCGGTGTCAACACAGACTACCTGTCAGCTGTTCCAAAGCGTGAGCAGAACCGACATCATCCTTCATTTAGTCCCTAGTTCCCCCTTTCCCCTCCCCGCCTGGCCGGCTTACAGCCCCTCCCTATGGGAGGTAGTGTTTGAATGTATGTGTGACTCCCCCTTCCCTTGTTCTACCCCCTTGCATGGGGAGTAGTGTTGTAAATCTTTAAAACAGGTTCAAGCTACTCCGACGCAGTGTGTGGGGAACCCACGCTTCCCCGCTCGCCCACGTCTCCAAGCGAGACCGGTTTCTTCAAACCGGTCGAGTAAGTGTTCTAACCTTGCTTCCCTTAGTGCTTGTCCTTTCAATATTAGCTCATAGCTCCGCTGGCCCGTGAGAGTGAGTGCTCGGTCCCACAAGCTCCATTGCTTTGAGTGACCACCGTGGGGAAGTGTGTAACCCGTACCCTCAGCACAACATCAGCCCCATTGAATTGGGCCTCCATACCCTTGGGAACAAACCTTGGCCTTGCTGACCCTCTACCAGCAAGGGCCCAGCCCTCACATCCTCCACTTGACATCCCCGAGTTACCCCGGGTTTGGGTGAGTGGCCGCCGATTTCGGTCCGTTACTATTGTGAATTGTGCTTGCTTGTTAAAGTCCAAGGGCGTGTCACATCATCCTATGTCTGCAGCCGGAGCAGAAAGGAAAAGAGGAGAGAGAACATAGGGGAAGAGAGTGAACGGTGGTGAAGAGAGAGGAAGGAGAGAGAAGAAGTTAAAAGAAAAGGAAATTAGGAATTTCCTAATTTTCGTGAAATCTGATTTTTAGCGTGAAAATTCACTAATTCAGAAAAATATGGAAAAATAGTCTAAACGATCCCCAGAAGGAGCACAACGCAACTGTAGCGTCCTCGAGTTGATGAATTCAACAGTAAACTCACCATTGGGTTCCGTAACTTGTACGAGAGAAAAACCCGCGTGGATCGTAAAACATAAGTCAGGACCCACAAAAGCGATCCGAAAGCTCTCCGATAAATGATCCGATAGACCCAGGGCATTACACTGGGATTCCCACTAGGATGCTGTTGACACCTGAAATATAATCAAGAAAAAAGATGGGACCGAAGAGAAGATCAAAGATGGGACCGAAGAGAAGATCAAAACAGAACCAGCAATGAAGACCCTTATAATCTCTGCAAAGTCAGAACTAAAGAAGAGCCGTCACTAAAGCTATCTACCCAGCTGAATGTCCGGTGTTATCATCGCCCAGATGACAGTACTGATGAAAACTGTAGTCTATTGACTAATGAAAACCTCCAGAAATGTTCTGATGAAACTATACCAACTCACCAACGAAGAGGCCTTCGCCTGTTCTGAGAGACTCAAAAGGGTTAACAAATGAAAAGACTTTTCAGGTTGGACAGCTTTGACAGCTTAAGCCTGCTGATAAGAGGAATGAAAACATTTAAAAGCCCTAAATGGGCCCATAAGTGTGGCGCCGGGATATCCTCACCAAGGCCCAGAACTGGCGCCGGGAGGTTGGACTCTTGCGCGTCGGGAAGTCTCCCATCGACTGGGGCGCGCCAAAATATGCCCGCCGAAAGGATATTGAGCAAGGGCTATAAAACCCCCTTTCTCTCGACAGAAGAGATATAGGGAGATAGACAGACAGATAGATACTTACAAAAAAAAAGAGACTAACAGAGAGAGAGAGCCTCCTCCACTGAGAAAAGAGAGAAAAGATCAACAGAGAGAGAGAGAGCCTCCTCCGCTGAGAAAAGAAAGAAGAGATCAACCCGAAGAGAGAGAAGAAGAGGAAGTTCCAGGTGGGCAGGCAGCTGGGGAGGGAGAGGAGTCAATGCTCCGCCCTCCCCCATGTTTTCTTTTCCTCTTCATGTAATCTCACGAGTTTTATATCGATTCATCGTATGTAACCGGAATATCCCGGCCTCTGTTTTATCTCCCTTTCCCTCACTTTCCCCTTGTGATTGGTGTAAGTTTGGGATAATGCACTGGAATGAAATGCTACGAAGGCCCATCTGGGCGTTGGGTGATTGAAATGTTTACCATCTGTCTCCCCCTCTGTATCTGCTATTCTTCAAAACACTTATCTATTTACCTGCTCCGGATTTCCGATTTATGCTTCACACCTCCGGGTCCATTCTCTCATGAAAGATAAAGATGGAGTCCCAACCCTCGTTCAATGGGTCATTGGGCTCTGTCCCCTCCTTCCCTCCCTTTGATGATGGGCTTTCTCGCATGTCATGGATTTCTGCCGAGCTCCCAGCTTGTTCAAGGTCAGAGACATCAATCTCTTGATCGTCTGAACAGCAGGTGACAAAAACCCCATATATCTCCCGAGGGTTTAATGATGGATGATCCTGTCCTTCGACTGATGCTACCCTCCCTTAAACATCCGGCCTCTATACTGATAAACCCTCTAATCCTCCCCATCTGTGCTAGAAAATCCTGCCTGAAACCTCTTCCGAAACCAGAAGAACCAGGAACAGAGACCCGGAACCTTCCCGGCGCCAAGAACAGTAACCCCTGAAGAAACCTTCCCGACGCCGCTGTTTGCGCGCCGGGAACTCCCTGTCCCAGCTTCTCGGCGCCCAGAATAGTGCCTTGTGAAGAACACTTCTCGGCGCAGTGGTTCTTGCGCCGGGAACTACCCCTTTGTGTCGTAATCCCCTTTAGGCTATGAATGCTCCATCCCTTGAACCCCAGACGAAAACCTCCTGCCACCAGTCAAGAAACCATACAGATACCTCTATAATCCACTCAATGTAACCCTGTATTCTGTCGAGGGACATCCCGGGTCATCATATACACCTCAAGGATAAAAATCAATGGGGATAACCATCCCCCTTACATCCCCCCCCCCCTGGGGTTCGATCTATTTTTATAACCTGACGAACCAAGGAAGCCCTGCCATTGCACAGGCTTCAATGGTCTCAAAAGGGATATTAAGATGGTGCTGTAAGCGTGTACATGGGTCAGGGGTCCAGTACCCCCCCCCCCGCCTACTCTTTTGCATTCACCCCGGCACTCCGTGGGTGATTGTCTATCATTCCCTGGCAAATTCTAAGTCCAGGGGAGGTGCTGCCAAAATTCTCCCAGGATGATGAAAGACTATATTAAGCTGTCCCCGGGACTTTGCACTACACTGGTGACAGGGATTCTCTAGACCCTGATTTCCCCAAATCCTCTTCGACCCTGGCCTTCCTTTGGAGCCTAAACCTAATCCAGTTCCAATCTGATGAACGGATCTACTTTGACCCCACAGAACCCATCTACCTTGGCCTGAATCATCAAGAGACCCAAGAATAGGGCTCCGGAAACCATTCAAAACCATCTCGGCGCCGTCTCTTACCCATCCCGGCGCCACGAACAGTAGAATAGGTAAATAGTTCTCGGCGCAAGCCTTCTTGCGCCGAGAACCCCATCTCCTGGGCGCGCCGAGAACCTATCTCCTGGGCGCGCCGAGAACCCATCTCTTGGGCGCGTCGGGAACTTCATCTCAACTTGAGCTGCGCCGAGAACCCCTCTTCCACCTTGCCTTTGCGCCGGCAATCCCATACAACTTGAGCTGCGCCGAGAACCTATCCTGCCATCCAATTGGGCCTCCGATAGCTTGATCAGACTTACTCAGGGATACCCATGAGTCACCAGACCGGTCCCGGGGATAAATCTAAAGGGGGACAGACTCCCTTATGTTCCACCGTCCCGTATCAGATTCATGAATAACCCCTTTAGCTCGGGAGGGCTCTGCCACTGCATGAGTTCCACCGGCTTCCCTAAGGGAAAATTGAACATCGCCCCATGACAGACATATGTAATTCAGGAGGTTCAGCACCTCTCTCTCTCTCGGCTTTCATCCCGACACTCCGTGGGTGATAGCCTATTTCCCCCTGGGCATGATCCAGATAAAGGGGAAATGCTGCTGAAATGTCGATTGACGCTTTAACCCTGATAAGCCCCGGAAAATGTGTATCATACGCCTTCCGTCTGGCTCAATTCTTCGGGGGATACAAATACCTCGAGGCCCTTGGCCGGATGAGAAATGTGAAAGGGGACATGTCTCCGATGATCGTCTAGGTCACTGCGTGGACGGTGTCTTATCTCTACCCGGTATGACCCACACAAAGGGGTCATGCTGATTTAATAATTTGTCATCTATTCAATCACCTTCTTATAATAACAAGAACTTCAATGTTATGCACTATCGTTTTTTTAACCGCCCCGAGGGGCCCCCCTATTTTGGCGTTTAATCAAGGGCTGTCCTTCTTAGGAAGGGCGTAATTAACGTCATAACCTTTATGGTATGACGGACTTCCGGTCCCGACTCGGACTTCACAATCGACTGATTGAATCAGATCGAGCGCATAATAAATCGTCACTCCGGTGACTGGCACGCCTAACAAACCAACCAATAAACCAATAAACACAATAATAAAATAAATAAATAAATGATGAATAAAACCATTCCTACAAGTCTGGCACACCCGGTGGGACTTTTGAAAGTCTCCCTTCATCTCTACGCCAAAATAGGAGGCCCGGTGGGCCCCCCCTCAAATTTCTGATTCTGTGTGCTTTCTCCATTTTCAGGAAGCTAGAATGACGGCTGGAATCATGTCTGTGTGCTTTGACCGGCAAGCGGTCGAGGCACATGTTCGAGAAGGCTACCTGGCGATACCTCTTTCATTCGGATCGATGCCGCCTGCTGTCGGAATGCTCAATTGCCTGGGCCTCATTTTCACTGATCTGCTCGAGATTGACAACCAGGCGCCAAAAGCTATTGTCGAGACATCGCCGCAAGCTACCGGTCCCAAGAAGAACCGGTGATGAAGGATACTCCTGGGGTCGTGTCCTACTTTGTCCATCACGAGGCAAGGAGAAGCGCACCTTCTACTGCTACCGAAAAAGGAGGGAGATCTGACCGGAGAGCCCGATCTATTGCTGCGGGTCGTCGGATGTCCAACTCAAGAAAGACGATGCTGATTGGAGATATCCGGGCGAACCTCAATGGTTGCCCAAGGGAGGTCAAGCCGGATGTGATCGTCCCAATGGTACCTACCACCAATAGGTTCCGAGTACTGGCTGCTAGGAGGGCCGACATGGAACATGGAGATAGAAGGCCACTGGCACCAAAGCCGCCCAGATTCAGGCAGATCTGGCGGCCGAAGAAAACCCAGAGCTGGGCCCCAGCTCAAGATGAAGAACAAATTGTTGATGCTGCTATTGCCCGCTTTAGGGCAGGGAGCAGAAGAGGAGAAAGAAAAGATGAAAGAGATGCTGTTGCTGTTCACCCCAGGGCTCGGGGTAGGAGAGATGAGAAAGAGAATGAAGGAAGAAATATGGCTGCTACTCGCCCCATGATGAGGGGCAGAAGATATGAGAAAAAAGAAGACCGCATGGTCACCCACCCCATGGCCGGGGGCAAAAGATGGGAAAGGGAGAACTATGCTGTTGCTGCCAACCGCCGCCAGGAGGGGAGCAGAAGGTTCAGGGAGGAAGAGAAAATGATAATGAGTGAACCAGTCGCTGCTGCCATTTCAAGAAGACCGAGAGCCTGTGCTAGACAGGCCGACATATTCAAATATTCCAAAGCCGAACATCTGACTGCTCAGGTGGCAAGACTGGCTTGTCAGCGGAAAGGTCAGGAAAGACTGATGCCCCGACCAGAGCTACAAAGACACAGCCAAGAGGAGATGAAACAAGTGGTTCAAGACTACTTTCACTACCTGGGGAATTCTTCCCTCGGGCAGCAAAGATTATCCCGTGTCTTAGGCACCATAGATGAAGAAGAAGAAGCCTTTCAAGAAGCAATGATCGGAGTCTCCTCCTCCGATTCCAATGATTATGAAGAAGGCCACAGAGCCGGGTATGGGAGAGAAGACCTGCACGGGCAAGAAGCTGAAGAAAGAATATCGGTCTTTGACCAGCTCAAATACCCCGACCAGGTGAAAAGGAAAGTCTACAGGCAGAGGGAGAAGATGCATATCTTCGCCTGCAATATGGCCGGACTTATCAAAGGGCAGGATATGTTACCGACTCAGCCAGATGAACTGCTCAGACTGGCAACCAGACCAGGCCCCGTCACGAGGAGAAGTCAGGCGGCCAAAGAAAAAATAAAGACTGATGATGAAGTCCGCAAGATCACCACTATGACGGTTAATGTGGTGACAGCAGAAGAGGAAGATAATCCCTTCGTCGATGACGTTGAAGGGACTTCAGAAGAGATACAGATCCCGTCAACCATGGATCCCATGATCTAGATGATGTTTAGAAGATATCAACAAGAGATCAATGCTCTCAGAAGACAGCTAAATGAGAGGCATGAAGCTACACCGGTCTCCAAGCAAGTCGAGCCTGTGGGGCAGACCTCCAGCTCAACAGAAATGGCTATCCCAACTAATCCTCTTCCGGCCGATAAGGGCAAAGCACCGAGCCAACCTGTTCTACAGCAAACAGCAGCTCAGCCCTCTGTGTCTCAGACACAGCCCACCGTGCCCACCTTGCGCGCAACTGTGATGACAACTCCTTACATTCAGCAACAAGCTCACTTCTTCCCAGAAAACATAGATCCAGCCATAGCCCACAAGCTGATGATTGAAAAGATTGTGGAAATGAAGCTATCTGAGAAGACTGGTGATGATGCTAGTACCTACGATGTGTACAAGGTACCGTATCCTCCCTAGTATGCTGCTAAGAGACTACCGCCAGGCGTCAGTAAGCCACCGAAGTTTGAAAATTTTAATGGCCAGGGCTCTCCCAGGGAGCACATAGCTTACTATACCACCATTATGGGTGACTTGGCAGCTGATGAAGCTTATCTGCTTAAGTTCTTCGGCTCATCCCTCACCGAGATAGCCTTTGAATGGTATTCAAGCCTGTTGGCTGGGTCAGTGGCCGATTGGCCTGATATGCAAAGAAAGTTCCGCGATTGATTTCATGTCACGGAAAGAGAAATTACAATAGCAGAGCTATATGCAACCAGGTAAAGGCAAGATGAAACAGCACTGGACTACATCAAAAGGTGGAGGAACTTAGCTATGAGATGCAGAAGACCTCCTCATCAAGAAGATGCAGTGCAAATATGTAAGCAAAGCCTCAGGAGAGAGGTACTGGAAAAGATGAGTGGTGCAGATGTCAGAACATTTGACCGCATGAACAATATAGTGGCGAAAGTCGAGACGTTCCTGTCCAAGCGTCCGACGGCCAATGCTCCAACTGTGCCGAAAGGTAAATATAATGATCGACGACCATCGCACTCTGAGGCTAACACCGTCGATTTCAGAACCTTCGAGCAACAGAAAGGGAAGAAGGGGGCAGATGAAGCTCCCTCGCTAGCAGACACAGCGGAAAGAAAAGATAAAGTCTCTCTGAGAAACAAAATGAGAAAGCCATACTCTTTCCCGAAAGATAAGACAGCCGCACTATTCAACTGGGCATACAAGTTCAACAAGGTAACATTGCCTGAGCCAAAGAGACCTGAGGACGCGGCAAAGAAAGGTGATCCACTGTTCTGTCCATATCACCGTGCGCTGGGGCACGCAATTGAAGATTGTTACGTCTTCAAAGATATTATGGAAGGCATGGTCAAAAAGGGCGAGCTACAACAGGGAGATTACCAGGTAGAGCCACCTCGTCCACATGAGCCTCCGGCCTTGAGACTGGCCGCCAATATGATTTCAGTCTACCAGCAGCTGCCTAAGGAAGCAGTCAAAGAATGCACCAGGCATACTTGTGAAGCTTGCTTCCTCACCCCGCTGAAGGGTCAAGAAGGGTGGCAGATAAAGCCAATAAAGAATAGAAAGAAAACTCCCGCAGCCAATACCAGTGGAGCAATTATCCGCGGTGTCACACCAAGGCCCGAACCACCTCCAGTAAAGCCAGTATGGCACACAGCTGAAACAGGGCCAGTCATCCGGATCCCCACTCATAACCGGAGAAGACAAGTCCCCCTACCTGCATATAAGGAAGTAAGTCCTGCGGCCAGGCGTTTACAGCAGTATATTAATGGGCTCGATGAATATGAACAGAAAAAGCCCGGGCACCTGCTGGTGAAAGTCTGTATACTCTGGGAACAGCTCGAAGAATTGAAAATTAAAGAGCAACCGGGGGCAGAACAGGGAAAAGATGAGGCTGAGCCTTTCTGGGGCCAAGAACCAAAGAAGCCAAAGTCCCAGAAAAAGAAGAGATGGTCTAAATGCAAAAAGGAAAAGGGAGTCGTGACAGTAAAATGCAACACCCTGTCGGCACTCTTTACCTCGCCCGGGGAGAACGATGAGGATGAAACATCAAATGCCCCGCTAGAAGCCAACCATGCCGAGGCCTCAACCTAAGCACATGCAACACGCTCCGGAAGAAGGTGGGGGCGCCCACCACCAGCCAATCATAACATTATGTTCAGAGGGGAACAACCCTACCAGATTCCTGAACCAGAGGTACAGGGTGTCCAGATTCCTCCCCCTGCTAGCTTATACCAAGAAGAGAAGAAGGGAGGTCAAATTCCAACATTTCTGGAATTTCTATCCAGTCTGGAAAATGGGCAGTCGATACAGGCTGGGCCAGATAAAGGCAAGAGACCTTAGCAGTCGGCATCTGTAGCCTACAAGCAGAATGAGAAAGAGGAGGATAACTCTCCGACGGCACCAGGGGCCGTTGCTATAGAAGAAGCCCCCCAAGAGATCAATCCAGGGGATGAAACCAGCACTGGGCAGCAGAGGCCACGGGCACCACATGAACCTCCAAAGCCCCGATGGGCGGAAGAAATGAGACTGTCTAATGTCCGGGTGGGCAGTCGGATCATGAAAATGCTAAAGAAGCTCCCTACCAGATTCTCCATGTGGGAGATTCTCTCCCTGAGTGAAGAGGCTCGCCAAGCAATTGTTGATGCCCTGCAGTCGCCGGCACAGTATGAAGCACTCTTGACAGAAGTGAATTCTGGGCCGTCAGTCACATTCACAGAGGATGATATGCTGATTCCAAATTCCGGCCATAACAGGCCGTTGTATATGAGGGGCTCCCTGAACTGTCAGCCACTGAGTAGGATACTGATAGATCCCTGGGCTGCTGTGAACATTCTCCCATACCGGATCTACCAAAAATATTACTTTGATCTGCAACTTACCAAGGTCAGAGACATGAAAATTGCGGGATTCAACCAGAAATGTGAAACGCCCCTTGGGGTGGCTGATTTCAACCTCACATTGGGGGACCTCACTACCGTGGTGCGATTCTATGTAATCGACTCCAACACCACATATAAGGCCCTGCTAGGGAGACCGTGGCTGCATGAATATCAGATAGTGCCGTCCACGCTGCATCAGTGCATTAAATACTGCCATGAAGGAAAAGAAGAAAGGGTGTTTGCGGATCTGCATCCCTTCGAAGTATTCGAGTGTCATATGCTCGATGCATCCTACTACACGGAGGTGTCACAAAAGGGTGAAGGAAAGGAGGTTGTGGTCAGCCAGAAAAAGCCGGTGATGAAAGCAAGAAATTGGTCTCCACCGCCACCAAGGGGCTATATTAAGAAACATGAAGTATCTCACATTTCTTATGTTGGTGACTTTGCTCGGATCACCCCTCCTAGCATCCACCCAGATGATACTGACGAAGAAATGAAAGAAAAGTACATACAGGTGGGGGTTCCGCAGGGTTTAGTCAAGCCCATTGCTAGCATAGAATATCAGACGGTGCTACCATTAAAGACTATGGAGGTCCCTCGCTTCTGTGAACCTCCTATCATATTCTACACCAGGGAGCCAGTCGAAGATGATGATCAAGACTGCATGGTCCCTGAAGAATCTGCAAACCGGATGGTGCCGATCACAGGCTTGGACTATACTACCCTGCGGGTTTCGCAGATGTTCTCTAAAATGCAGATGCCATCACTACAACCTGTTGCCCAAAAGAAGGCGTTCCAGGAGCTATGGGATCTGCCCCGGGATAATAAAGAACTGAGGAAGATCACTCAGCACCCGGGATTGGGTTATACCCTTCAAGAATACTATGAAGCCGAGGTGGACGTCATCTCTGCCTCCTACCAGTATGAATACCCTCCCGAGATGGGATATGACAAGTACCCCTCGAAGATGAAGAGATCATTTATCAATCTGTAATGAACAATGAAGCCCCAGACAGTCAGCCGGAGACAGGGACATCTGATGAAACAAAAAAGGTTGGTGCTGGGAAGACCTACCTTGCAAAGAGGATCTGTTCCATGCTGAAGCAAAGTTTGATACGGGAACCCCGGATGAAGATCAAATAGCCAACGAGCTAAGAGAATGCCTGGAGTTTGAGCGCATTCTAGAAGAAGTCCGGGCCCTACAGAATGATGATCTCTCAGGGGGGCCTGCACCAGAAGAACCTCTAGGGGCGGAGGAGTCCACCTTTGGGTTTCCTGCTGAACCGGTCACACCCTCGGGGTAGACCGAACAGAATCCAACAGTATCAACCTCATATGATGAGCCAACATCCGCCGATGACCAGTATGACGGAACCAAAAATCATGAGATCGAAGAGGATTATATCCCGGGAGGCTTTATTGACTTGCAAGAAGCCCCGCCCGAAGTTGAAGATGGGGGTCAGGCCACCGTTGATGAGCTTGTAGAAATAAATCTGGGGACAGCAGATGAGCCAAGGCTGACATTCCTCAGTGCACTGCTGGAGCCAGCTGCCAGGGAACAGTATATACAGTTCTTGAAAGAATTCTGAGATTGCTTTGCATGGACATATGATGAAATGCCGGGACTGAGTTCTGATGTAGCACAGCACCGATTGGCAATAAACCCAGAGGCTAACCTCGTAAAGCAGCCGCCCAGGAGAATGCGCCCTGAGTTGATAAATCAAATTAATAAAGAGGTCGACAAGTTGATTGATGTAGGCTTCGTTGAAGAAAATCAGTATACTACGTGGCTAGCCAATATAGTGCCTGTAAAGAAGAAAAATGGACAGATCAGAATATGTGTTGATTTCCGGGACCTTAATAAGGCCTGCCCGAAAGATGATTTCCCAGTGCCAATCACTGAAGTGATGATCGATGCGAATACTGGTCATGAAGCCCTGTCATTCATGGATGGGTCATCCGGATACAACCAGATCTGGATTGCGGAAGAAGACAGAGTGCACACTGCATTCCGCACTCCGAAGGGGATATTCCACTACAAAAGGATGCCGTTTGGCCTCAAGAATGCCGGCGCTACCTACCAAAGAGCTATGACAAAGATCTTTGATGATTTGCTCTTCAAAAAAGTAGAGTGCTACATTGATGATCTGGTAGTAAAAACTAGCAGAAGAGAAGACCATCTGCAAGACCTGAGGATAGTATTCCAGAGGCTGCGCAAATATGAACTCAAGATGAATCCTATGAAATGTGCCTTCGGCGTGTCCAGTGGAAAAATTCTCAGGTTTATTATCTGACATAGGGGCATTGAAATCGACCCATCCAAGATTAAGGCTATCTAGGAGCTCCCTCCACCAAGGAGTCTGCCCGAGCTAAGATCTCTGGAAGGGCGTTTGGCCTATATCCGATGATTTATATCGAATCTGTCGGGAAGATGCCACCCCTTTCACAAGCTCATGATGAAAGATGTACCGTTCCTCTGGGACGATGGATGTCAGGAAGCCTTTGAGAAGCTGAAAGAATATCTCAAGACCCCTCCAGTGCTGGGGGCACCAATTAAGGGCAGGCCCTTGATACTGTATATCGCGGCCACACACTGTTCCCTGGGGGCAATGCTGGCACAGATAAATGAAGGAGGCAAAGAGCAAGCCTTGTACTACTTGAGTAGGAGGCTGATTAGAACTGAAGAAGGCTACAGTTACATAGAAAAGACATGCTTGGCCTCTGACACTATATGTTGTCACATGAAGTCAGGTTGATATCTGCAGCAGATCCGCTCAAATACATATTGACTCAGCCAGTACTGAAGGGCCGGTTGGGCAAATGGGCAGTGATCCTGATGGAATTTGATATTACCTACACACCCCAGAGGGTGATAAAAGGACAGGCCGTGGCTGATTTCTTCGCAGAGCATCCTGTGCCGAAAAATGACATGCTAGGGACTGAGTTACCCGATGATGAGACACTCGAAGCTTGCCAGGCTCGGCCAGTTATGTGGTAGCTATTCTTTGACGGAGCGTCTAGAACAGAGATAGACTTCGATGGAAAGACCAGAATATAGGCCGGGGCCGGTATTGTGCTGAAGTCGCCAGAAGGGGAAGTCGTGCATACTTCATGTTCTATAAACAAGCCCTGTACCAATAATGAAGCTGAGTACGAAGCTCTGATAATCGGTCTGCATATCAGCCTCAACATGGGTATCCAAATGCTTCAGGTATTCGGGGATTCGATGTTGATAATAAAACAAATCCAAGGGGAGTTCAAAGTGCGGAAGCCAGAATTGAATCCCTACCACCAGAAAGCTGTGCGCCTTATCACGAAATTCTATCATATTGAGCTCAAGCATGTGGGCCGGGGGCACAATGCCCAAGCTGATGCACTGGCAAAGCTAGCCAGCTCACTAGCAGTCCCACCAAATGAAACACTGAACATTCTTGTTATGAACCGGCGGCAGGTCCCCAGTATGCTAGAAGGGTGCCCCGAAGAAGATGAAGTTGCTACTATCAGCACGGTATAGGCGTCTGATTGGAGACAGCACCTGCTACAGTGGTTTCTACACCAACAGCTGCTACAGAAAAGAGAAGAAAAGATGAAACTTCTGAGAATCAAAGATTCTTATGAATTCAGGAATGGAACTTTGTTCCGAATAATGGCAGATGCACGCAAGAAGATTCTGCTCCGTTGCCTGTCCACTGAGGAAGCTTGGCAGGCGATGAAAGAAGTACATGCCGGAACAGCAGGTGCCCACCAGGCTGGTCCCAAGATGAAGATAGAAATCAAGAAGCTGGGCTACTATTGGCCCACCATGTTTGAAGACTGCTGTAAATTCATAAAGTCATGCCAAAAATGTCAAGAGCATGCTACTGTGCCTAGAAGGCCTCCTATGACTCTGCACCCTACAGTTCCCAGTTGGCCATTTGCACAATGGGGAACTGATGTAGTCGGGCCACTGCCGACTTCCTCGGCCGGACATAAGTACATACTGGCCATAACAGATTACTTCTCCCGATGGACGGAGGCTGTAGCATTAAGAGAAGTGACTGGTGAGCTGGTCGCTAGATTCATCAAGCAGAATATTATCTTCCGGTTCGGAATCCCCAGCCGAATAATATCTGATAACGGAAGCCATTTCAGAAATCAGAAGGTCTATCGGCTTGCCGAGAAATATAAAATCGAGTGGAGGACTTCCACCCCTTACAATCCACAGGCAAACGGGTTAGCGGAAGCTTTTAACAAGACTCTGTGCACCCTACTGGCCAAGGTCGTCAGTTCCAATAAAAAGGACTGGGAAGAAAAAATGTATGAAGCTCTGTGGGCGTACCACACCATCTTCAAGACACCTACAGGGTGCTCACCATACTCACTGGTATACGGCTCAGAGGTAGTGGTTCCGCTAGAGCTGGAAGTCCCGTCACTCAGAGTGGCAGTCCAATATGGCCTGGCCCGTGGCGAACAAACCAATGCAGAAAGAAGATTAGAAGAATTGGCTGAATTGGAAGAGAAACACCTCCAGGCTCAGAAGAATATCCAAATGTATCAGGCCCACATGGCTAGTGCATTTAACAAACTCGTAAGAGGATGAGAATTCAAGAAAGGTGACCTCGTCATGGTCAAGAAGAAAGAAGTCATGGCGTCCAACCCAAAAGGGAAGCTGAATGCTAATTGGGAAGGTCCTTATGTGATACAGAGGGTCTACGAAGGAGGAGCCTACGTGGTCGTCAACCATCGGGGGGAAATTCAATTCTCACCACTCAACGGAAGACATCTAAAGCTGTATCATGCAGCACAACCGGCATTCCCCGAGTGATCAGGCAAAACTACCCTTTTCTTGGTCTAGCGGCACTCCGCCCTAGCCGAGCTACCCCTTTCTTGGTCTAGCGGCACTCCGCCCTAGCCGAGCTACCCCTTTCTTGGTCTAGCGGCACTCCGCCCTAGCCGAGCTACCCCTTTCTTGGTCTAGCGGCACTCCGCCCTAGCCAAACTACCCTTTTCTTGGTCTAGTGGCACTCTGCCCTAGCCGAGCTACCCATTTCTTGGTCTAGCGGCACTCCGCCCTAGCCAAACTACCCCTTTCTTGGTCTAGCGGCACTCCGCCCTAGCCGAGCTACCCCTTTCTTGGTCTAGCGGCACTCCGCCCTAGCCAAACTACCCTTTTCTTGGTCTAGCGGCACTCCGCCCTAGCCAAACTACCCCTTTCCTGGTCTAGCGGCACTCCACCCTAGCCGAGCTACCCCTTTCTTGGTCTAGCGGCACTCCGCCCTAGCCGAGCTACCCCTTTCTTGGTTGAGTGGCGCTTCGCCCTAGCCGAGCTACCCCTTTCTTGGTCTAGCGGCACTCCGCCCTAGCCGAGCTACCCCTTTCTTGGTCTAGCGGCACTCCGCCCTAGCCAAACTACCCTTTTCTTGGTCTAGCGGCACTCCGCCCTAGCCAAACTACCCCTTTCCTGGTCTAGCGGCACTCCACCCTAGCCGAGCTACCCCTTTCTTGGTCTAGCGGCACTCCGCCCTAGCCGAGCTACCCCTTTCTTGGTTGAGTGGCGCTTCGCCCTAGCCGAGCTACCCCTTTCTTGGTCTAGCGGCACTCCGCCCTAGCCGAGCTACCCCTTTCTTGGTCTAGCGGCACTCCACCCTAGCCAAACTACCCCTTTCTTGGTCTAGCGGCACTCCGCCCTAGCCGAGCTACTCCTTTCTTGGTCTAGCAGCACTCCGCCCTAGCCGAGCTACCCCTTTCTTAGTCTAGCGGCACTCTGCCCTAGCCGAGCTACCCCTTTCTTGGTCTAGTGGCACTCCGCCCTAGCCGAGATACCCCTTTCTTGGTCGAGTGGCGCTCCGCCCTAGCCGAGCTACCCCTTTCTTGGTCTAGCGGCACTCCGCCCTAGCCGAGCTACCCCATTCTTGGTCTAGCGGCACTCCGCCCTAGCCGAGCTACCCCTTTCTTGGTCTAGCGGCACTCCGCCCTAGCCAAACTACCCCTTTCTTGGTCTAGCGGCACTCCGCCCTAGCCGAGCTACTCCTTTCTTGGTCTAGCGGCACTCCGCCCTAGCCGAGCTACCCCTTTCTTGGTCTAGCGGCACTCCGCCCTAGCCGAGCTACCCATTTCTTGGTCTAGCGGCACTCCGCCATAGCCGAGCTACCCCTTTCTTGGTCGAGTGGCGCTCCGCCCTAGCCGAGCTACCCCTTTCTTGGTCTAGCGGCACTCCGCCCTAGCCGAGCTACCCCTTTCTTGGTCTAGCGACACTCCGCCCTAGCCGAACTACCCCTTTCTTGGTCTAGCGGCACTCCGCCCTAGTCGAGCTACCCTTTTCTCGGTCTAGTGGCATTTCACCCTAGCTGAGCTACCCCTTTCTTGGTCTGGCGGCACTCCGCCCTAGCCAATCTACCCTTATCCTGATCTAGTGGCATCCCGACCTGTCACCCTCTAAAAAAAAAGAGGAAGGAAGAAGAAAGAATAAAAGAAAGTAAAAATAGGGTTAAAAATAGTGATACCCCACCAGACTTGTTCCTATATTAGGGACAAGGGTAAAAATGGCCCAAAACCCAGCTGTGGTGAAAACCCAAAAGGGCACTGCAGGTAAAATCGGGTACCCCGCCACGTGAAAACCCGAAAGGGCGCGTGGGCAAAAGCAAGAGGGGGCTGGCTCCGATGAAAACCCGAAAGGGCGCCTGGGCCAGTAATGTGGTAATTCTGAGAAATTCCATACTTCCTTCCCTTGATAAGGCCTTCCGTTAACCGTTTGGCTCCTTGCCTGGTCAACGATGAAACCTTTCCAGGGCAGACCTTACGTTTACCCTGATATAATCTGCATACCCTCTTGCAAATGTCCCACCGACAATAAAACCCATCACCATTCTGATAAAGCCCGGCCAGCTCAGACCTTACGTCTGTCCTGATGAAACTCTTAAACCTTCTCTTGATCGATCGACTCCTTGCCCGGTCAGCAATGAAACCCTACCAGGATAGACCCTACGTCTATCCTGATGAAACCTACGCATTGCTTAGCAGAGTCCCACATGCGATCAAACCCTATCCAGGCTAGACCTTATGTCTATTCTGATGAAACCTATGAAACTTCTTTGCATCGATATAAACCCAATGTCGATGATGAAACCAGCTATTGATCGACTGGCACCCCGCCCGATCAATGATAAAATCCTATCCAGTCTAGACCTTACGTCTATTCTGATGAAACATATGAAACTTCTTTGCATCGATATAAACCCAATGTCGATGATGAAACCAGCTATTGATCGACTGGCACCCCGCCCGATCAATGATAAAATCTTGTCCAGTCTAGACCTTACGTGTCACGCCCCGAGCGCGGAAGATACCCGGAGATGCGCGACGTGTCTATATCAATCATGTCAATCAGAGTGGTCATGTATTCGACACAAAGACAGAGATGCGCAAAATAGCAAGATAACCCAATCCTTTATTTCATAATGGATAGACTATTACAAATCCAATACTCTGTTAAATAAAAAGGAAAAGAATACATAGTTGACTCAAGAAACTATAGAAAAGACTAGACGACACTTGTAGAAGCTCTATCACTTTCACTCTTGACCATTCCCATCCGATTGACTTCCATCGTCGTCGGACTTACCTGAAAAGTAAAAAGGGACAAACGGAATGAGCGAACGCTCAGTAGGAAATTATATCTCAAGTACTAGCAAGGGGTTTAAGTAATTACATTTTCATGAATGCAATAAAGCTATGCATGCTCGCATGAAACGACAAGATAGAGAGAATGTAATATCAAAGAAATAAGATGAACTTTCATGAACAAGATACAAGTTATTCAAGATATTCAAGCAAGTACCATTATCGAGTCATGTCAAGAACTTTGGCTATCATGTATCAAGCAAGTAAATTACCCTTTTTCGGGCCACGCATTTCATTTCATGTCAAGTACGAGTCAAGTACAAGATGTGTGTGGAATGTCCAATCAAGCAAGTCAAGTACTCGGTATAATGCCAGATACCTTATCATTTTAACTCCCATGGGCACAAGTACTTTCGGGTGCTCCTCCCAGGACCAGATCGGGCCCTATATGCGCAGGCATTTATCATGTGTTTTGACATCCACTCTTGTTTATATAGCCAATATAGAATTTCAATAATCAAGCTTGTAGACACGTATGACAACTTTGATAGAATAGAGTCCAAAATATGACAAAGGACATAGAATGGCGATAATAACGGTATAATCACGATGTCGATAAAACTAGGTAGATTATGGTTCCCTTAACTTAGGTACCATGACAAATCAATATGGACATTCTTTATATAGAATTGAGGTCCACATGAACATTAGATCAAGCAAGATACCCTCATTCTTATCATAGAATTGGGGTTTACAAGAATGACACGATATGGCATGATATCATCATCCCATCAAGAATTTCTTATGATATACTCTTTGTATAGTCATAAGGGCCGGTATACCATGTGTCTTTTAGATTGACATGGCAAGGATCGTGTAATGGGTTTTTAGGGTACAACCAGCTCAGTCGGCCTTGAGGGAATCCAAGGCTACGAGGAGTCTTACGGAGGTCTCTATGACTAACTCGCTAGTCCAAAGGAACGGAATGTCCAATGGAGAGCTTGTATGTCAATGAGAGTTGAGTGTGATCGATAAATCAACATGAAACGTGGGACTATACTCACGGAGTGGAGAATAGTGCCGGTATATATATATATGTATAATATATAAACCATCGGTTAGCAAATCAGAGGAAAAATCAGTTTACAGTAAAATAACGACTTAGGTCAAGTCGTGTCTCAAGTAATTAACGCCTAACTGAAGGGCGTTTACATATATTGCCAATTTGCAGAATTTCCATTATTTCATTAATTTATCAAAACACGCCTTTCCTGGGGGCGTTTCTTAAAAGTTGACGACTGCAGGGGCAGGCGTCTCATCATTTACATATTCGACAGGATATAATTATTCTCAGAAATTTATCAAAAACGCGCCCTTGGAAGGGGCGTTACTTTCAATTCCATTTTACAGAATATGTGAGTTTCAGGATTTTAAAAGATACACGCCCTAGTAAGGGGCGTTTATTTTTAATTCACGCCCTATGATGGGGCGTTTACATATGGAAAACGACTTTGTCCAAGTCGTGAATTTCAAGATTTTAACATATACACGCCCTAGTAAGGGGCGTTACTTTTAAAGTCACGCCCTATGATAAGGCGTTAATACGTGGGAAAACGACCTTGTACAGGCCGTGAATACAAGAAATTGCAGGACATTAGATTTGGAGACAGGATCATGCATTAATAATCAAGGTTTCATATATAATCCGTTCTTAACATGCTTAAGTCATGATCTCGTAAAATTAACGCCTGTGTACAGGACGTTTCTTAATAAATTGACGACCGCTGTTATGGTCGTTTATTTTAAAATAGCGCCCTATTCCAGGGCGTTTCTTTCAAACAATTCAGAAAACACACCGAAACCATACGTATATAGACCGTATGCATGCCATGCTTATATAATATCTTTCACTAATTTTATTTGGGCTACAGTATCTTGAGAAAACCTACCTTAATAATGGATTTGAAGATGACCGTGAGGGGTTTGACTAGCAGAGGATGATGCTCGGTTAGGCTCCTGAAGACCACGGCTATTGGTTGATGGAAGAAGACGATGGCTTTGATTGTAGAAGAAGAACTGCAGTTATCCTATAAGAAAATAAAGAAACTGTATCAGTTTCTTTGTGATCTGAACATCATACGAAGTTAAATAATTTTTACCCGGATGAAGAACTATGCTTCTTCAAAACGTAGGGGCTTCTTAACCTGTAACAGAAGAAGATGAAGAACTGTTAGTTCTTCATGTAACAGACGTAGGGATTTAAGGAAAATAAGAAGGAATGCTCCTCTTACGTACCTCTGCAGACGAACGAATCAAATAGGTTTAGGGTTTAAATGAACGAGAGTTTTTATAGGATTTTGGATGTCCTAGTAGGGTTGGTGATTGTGTGGAAGTAATACTTCTATGATAGAGTCATTACCACGTTTGAACTCTTTCTAATGCTTATCACTTACCCTGGATAAGTTCTGGGTTCGAACGGCTCACGAATGGAATTAACGCCTTAGGTCAGGGCGTGTATTCTTGAATTAACGCCTTGCATAAGGGCGTTTCTTAAAAAGCGCCTTGAAAAAGGGCGTTTCGTGTTTTAAAACACGCCCAAGATAGAGGCGTTTCTTTTACTTGCCTATTTGGTCGGGAGAGTTGACGACCGCACGTGTGGGCGTCCTTTCTTTAGTCACGTCTTTGATAGAGGCGTTTCTTTTTGAATTAACGCCCTAATAAGAGGCGTTATTTTTAATTTGTCTTATTTCGTCCAATTAACCCTATTCCTTTTATATATATTACTTCTGTAATATATATATGTTTTAATTTATTTCAATTATTCATTTATTAGGGTTGCTACATTACGTCTATTCTGGTGAAACCTATGAAACTTCTTTGCATCGATATAAACCCAATGTCGATGATGAAACCAGCTATTGATCGACCAGCACCCCGCCCGATCAATGATGAAACCCCATCTGGTTCAGACCTTACATCTGTCCTAATGAAAACCACGGACCTTCAAAGTCCTACCTGAGGTAACCCTATCCAGTCTAGACCTTACGTCTATTCTGATGAAACCTATAAAACTTTGTTGCATCAATATGAGCCCAATATTGATGATGAAATCATGCACCGGCCGATTGGCACACTGCCCCGACTGGCTTTGAAACCTACCCGGGATGGACCATTCGCCCGTTCCGGATGATGCTCTAGGCCTTTTCATTCACATTCCCACAAACAGTCTCCCTTGCGGCACATATGACCAAAGAAGATGTTTGCTACTACCAACATAATTCGGTTTAAGCACGCCCCCCAGATGCCGTCACGCGGTGGAGCGAGTTCCCCATCCTTTCTATGAAGGGATGGACGCTCTCCTGCCAGGTACGGGCCATTCACAGGAGGGACTGCTAGAACCACTACCCCACTTCCCAAAGTGATGAAACCACATAGAAAAGACAATGGATACGCATGAAGCCGAAGATTCCTTTTCATTAAAAGAGGAGTACACAAAGAGCCCGAGGGGACACTGTATCACAAAAGAAGAGAAAATTCAAGGCCGCCGTAAGATATCTTCAAAGGCCAAAAGACCCACATCGGGAGCGACTCTTAGCTCGTGAAGGCGCGCCTCCTCTTCCTGAAGCTTCACGGACATACCCTGGAGAGACATCACCCGTCCCTCCAACAAGGCCACCTCCTCGGTGGACTGTGGCCGAATAGAGGATAATTGTTGTAGCTCAGCTCGAAGTCCAGCGAGTTCCGCTTCCAGAATGGCTATCCGGTCCTGGACAGCTTCCTCCCGCTGAACAACACTCTGTAGCTCAGCCTGGCGTTCGTCAAGGGCAAGCGTCAGCTTCTCCAGCTCAGATTTACACTCTGACCTCTGCAACTTCAATGCCGTTAGCTTGTCGGTCATAGTCCGTGCTAGGAAATCCCTCCGATGCACGAATTTCAGTAGAAGCAGAACACGTTGAACCCATATGTCCAAAGGGTAGCCCATGGCCTGCAGGCCAGCAGTGAAGCGATCAGCAATTTCCTTCAGCTGCAAATGTGTCAAGCCAGGCTGGGATTCTACGAGCTGGCGCAGCATATCCAGGTTCTGCCAGACAAAGCTCTCAGACGATGCGAAGCCAAAAGAAGCGGAGGGGATCACTTTAAAGGTCACTTCACTATCATTGTCCGCCCACAGCGCAATAGCCGGCCGGGAGGATGAAGACGGCAAATCTGCTGGGAGAGCTGGATGGTCCCTCTCTATACTCTCCTGCCGAGCCGAAGACTCCTCTGCTACCGCTGCCTCAGGAGTTATGGCTTGAACACCCACAGGAGGAGAATCAATAAATGAGGGAGCTATCTCTTCATGGGTCTCCTGAGTGGGGGCTTCATCTTCAACTGCTCTTTTTGGTAATAGGGACGAAGGCACCCTAGTCTATGGAGGCAAAAATCCAGTCTCTGTAGCCACTATGGCAGGGACTGCTGACTCGGGCGCAATGGACATTACTGCTGCCGGTATAAAAGCCGAGCTCCTGGCTGGGTCTGCTTCGGCTCTAAAATCTGAGGCCCTGATAGGGACGGAACTTTCTCCTGAGGCCCCCAAGTCCAATGATGCTAAGTCAGTTGAAGATTGTATCCTTACTGGCACAGGGCGGATAACCTCAGAAATTCCCATGCAAGTTAAAGGTAAAGCAGGGATAATGGCCAAGTCTGCGGATGAAACGGCCATAGAAACTGCGGCCGCGTTTGAGCGGATGATGACAGGGTCCTGAGGACAAAGCAGAATGACCTTCAGCAATGAATGAAAGAAAATAAATAGAACAGCAAACAAAAGAAGAGAAGCTTACCTTTAAAGTGGGGTCCATACCCTCGAAATGAGACAAAAGGGGAGAAAGCTCCGTAGTTGAAGCAGCAAACGGAGGGGTTATGTCAACCTCGGTGTCGAGCCTGGAAAAATCCTCTTGCAATTCCTCCTCAGAAGATAGCATCAGCAGCTTAGGAGGCTGTAAAGGCGGAAGGCCTTTTGCAAATACGGGCAAGGCTTCTGATTTTAGAACTTCCTCCTCACTGTCACTGAAAGTCACTTCCTCCGCATTATCAGAAACGGTCTCGGAGCTGCCCGAGGATATCTCCACTCTAGCTATATGCTGCGGGGTCGCCTCTAGAGCATACCGGGATGCAGACCGGGTGATTATGCGTCTGGCCGGAATAACGCTCCATTTTATTGGAGTCCTGTGACTCTCCTGCGGTTGAGGCAACTCTCCCGCTGCTATCATGGCCTCAGTCTGCTCCCTGACTGCCACCTCAACAAAAGGGGACCTCTGAGGGATATAACAGAAAAACAAGGGAAGTATAAAGAAAAGATGAGAAAGCACATTTACCCTCCTCCTCGCCAGCCAGGGTAGGAGAAGGCAGCCTCATGTCCCTTTCCACAGGCACTGCAACCTGCTCCTGGGTTGTATCAGATAAAGAGAAGCTCAGTCTCGAAGAACTCCTTAAAAGATCAGTCAAGAAGACAATGAAGATTGCATCTACAAGCTATTACCACCACTCTCGGCAGGTTCCTGAGCGGCCTCCCTCTGAGACCTGAACTCGTCAAAAGAGGGGATGTCTAGAAGAGGGGTTCCGGCATCCGTCACAACCGGAGCTGACTGCTGGACCCGAACAACCTTGGCCCTCTTGGCCTTGGCAACTGCAGCTTTCACCACAGAATGCTTCCTCTTCTTGCCCGGAGGCAAGGGAGTGGTCGTAGGTGCCGCTGCAGGAATTTCAAAGTAAGCAGGCTTCTCAGCTTGTGCAATAATCTTCCTGTAAAGTCCCTGCCGCTTTATGTCCGGTCTATCTGTGCAAGACACAAGAAAGGTAGTCATAGTCGACAGATGCAGAACATAACAATAAAAGAAAGATGCCATGAGCGCACAGGAAGGGTCATACCTGCTGGGCCATCATAAAATGTGGAAAGCGGCCAATACAGATAAGCCACCTCCTTCGATCGGGAAGTAGCCTCCTTCACGAGCCAGCATATGTCACCAATGGTCTGGCACTTCTCTGTCAAGGCAGCCAAGTCTTTATGTCCGTGGAAGTCGAGGCAATGAAATAGGCTGAGATAATCCATACACCAGCCGTCGACATAATGAAAAGAAACAAAAAGCGGCTTATTCAGAATGCCAGCTATCGGGTTCTCTACTGATAGCCCGTGAACATTTAGCAGTACAAAAAGCCAAGAAGTGTGCTGATAATATGTCTGGGTGCGGTCTTCCCTCCGCACAAAGGTCCTGTAAGGGTGAAACCTGTCCACCGGACCCCTCCAGGGGGCTGCTGTCGGGAGAGGTTCCTCCGGGGGGAACGGATATTGTACATCCAAATGAACACCCCCTATATGGCCCAACTGCCTCAGATCCTTTGTAAAAGCGTCTTCATTAATTTCAGAGAAGACAGGAGTGGGTGGTTCAGAACCTTCCTCTTTCAAAGACCGACGCGTGGAAACATATGTTTCCGCCTCCTTCTGGTGCTGTGAATAGAGCCTTTTCAGATGGACCTCATCAATTTCAAACACAGGCCCTGATTGTCGCTTTAAGAAAGAGCGCTCGGCCACGTCCCAAAAGGTGCCTCTGCCATCTTTATAGAAGTTGGTGCGTGTATTCCACCACTTAATGTATTCTGATGTGACACGGGGAATACGATTAGAAACGGTCGGGACCCTGAAAGTTACGCCCTCTCGGCGATGAAAGAAATCCCACCATGTTCGACCATCACTGGCAATGGTGGACCCATGCTTGGCACGGCTGTCCAAAGGAAACTGGGCAACCGATGGAGGAATATGCTGATCATAGCCAAAGTTTCTGCTGAAACGGAATGGATAATAGGGCTCCAAAATAAGCAAGCCTCCCTTCCTGAAGACCAATACACTGGGCCGAATAGCCATAGCCCACCTGACCAGTTCTGGTTCTAATATGGGCCGGGTGGCGTTGACCCCCGAAACAGGATGGACATAAGTTTCTACCTCCTCCATTTTGCATTCCCTCTGAGGGTCCACTAAAGGAGCCGAACCTGCTGCCAAGCTCCAAAAATGAATACTGCCAGGAGCGTCTACAGGCACTTTTATCAACCTGCCCCTTATCTTAAACAGCTGCTCTGAGAAAGGACCAGGTTCGGCGCTAGCGAATTCGATCATCCGAGGAAGCAATGTGTCTGACTGTAAAGTCCTCGGGGCCAGCTCGGGGAAAATACTGTAGACCCAGGCATTAAAAAAATGAAACGGACCCACAGTCCTTAAGGAGCGGGGAACCCGATGTCTATGCAAATCCTCCAGTGATTTGTAAATTAAGCACAAAGCCACTGGGCACAGAGACAGCCTCATCCCCCAGGCCATCTGACAGGCCGGGTATATAGCCTCCGGCCTGATAGTCGTCTCGTCCCCTTGAGGAAGAGCGAAGGTGCATAGCCAGAAAGTCATATTAGCTGCACAGTGAGTGATAGGGTCAACCCCTGCTGGGTTCGGGCCGTTTGCACCTGCTCGGCGCAGTGAAGCTGGCAGTGCTGATTTGTAACGAGGGGCCCTGATTTGCTTGCTAGAAATCGGTCCCACAGAAGGGAAGTCCGCATACTTCAAGGGACCCCCGAAGAAGTATCGTATCCATTGTCCTACACGGACTCTCAACCTGCTGCTCTTTTCCCGGGGTTGATAGCCTTTGGAGGATCCCCGGCTGTAAGCTAGACAAATGGTACGATAAGCTTTCATTAAATACCGGTATGCATAGCCGAAAGAATATCGGCCCTCTCCATTGGAGGCGTCCTTTACAGAGTCATCCAGGCAAACCTCCTCGTATGGCTCCCCATCAATATGCAGACCTGAGAGCTGCGAAAGACTCCAGAGGTCGAGAGATGTTTCGCCCTCTGCTGTGTAGAATGTGTTAAACTATGGGCAGAATACTTCAAACATGCCACAACATAGTCCCCGAGAGATGGGATAGTGGAATCTGGAGGCGAATAAACTATGGTAGACCCTAGCTCTAATCAGTAAAGGGGCGTACTCCTTCAGAACAAATTCTGTGAATTCCACTGCCCCTACCCTGAAGAGATGAGCATCTGTCACTTTAGCATCTCCAAACCAGCCGGCAGCTAGCTGATATTTAAATTGAACGGCCAGACAGTTCAGAATAAATGGCTCGTCCCTGTAACCCCACTTCACAGGTGCTAGAAAAAGTCCGAAGTTGGTCTTTTCCCGGTGGACGCGACCGGCTGCATGGTCCCACCTCGCCGGGGTGAACTCTGGAGCCCGGATCAACATTTTCTTCTCCGGCTCTAATTCAGAAATACCCAGCATGGCATTCCAGTCCCGCTGCTCGCCTGGAAGATATGTAGCCCGGGCACGATAAACAGAGCCCTTCATGCTGTCTCTGTCAGTAAGTATTACCGCTTCCACAGACCGAGCAAGCAGAAGATCTCTCATTCCGCCTATGGTGAAGGACTGGATAAATGGCAATAGATGACGATCCTTCGGCAGGTCCGGACGGTAGTCAGCAGCTCTTCTGAAATCAATACCTTCTATGGAAGAATAGACCCCAGAAGTCGACACTGTGTCAATCTCAGAATCAGAGGACTCGTCAACAGTAGCAATCTGATTATAGCCAAAGCTCAGACTGTTCACGTTCATCCAGTTGACCGAGGCGCGAGATATATCCGACTGAGCCGATGAACTCGCTCCCACAGTCATGGAAGCCGCAGCAGAAAAGTCGGAAGCCATGTCAGCACCTGCAATCAGGGAAAAATGAGAAGATAAGCATCGGGAAGATGAATGGGCATGAAATGATGAGGTAAACAATTTTCGATAAATTTCGGCAGCATCTCCTCTTATCTAGGGTATGCCCAAGAGAGATAGGGAGTCACCCACCAAGAGGGAGTGATCCCGGAGATAAAAAGGGATTCAATCCCAAAACAATATCCCGCCGTGCAAGGTATACGCAGATTGGAAGAAAATGGAACGGCCGAGAGAGGGAGAAGCTCACGCCGATGAGAAGAGATTGAAGAGAGAGGAAGCTCCGATGAAAATGAGAAGAAAAAATCTCCCGGCGCCATAAATAGTGAAGGTAGAAGAGGGGCTCTCGGCGCGGCATTTAGCGCGCCGAGAACCCTCCCCCTTCTAGTGAAAAAGGCGAGCCGAGAAGCGGCCTAAACCCCGCGCCGAGAAGGGCCGGGCCGAGACTAGGGCGCCCCGAGAACCTGCACAGCGTCTGCGCCGAGAAGCCGCCCAATCCTCGTGCCGAGAAGCCCATGAATGTCATTCCGAGAAGGCTCCAAAGTGCTAAAAATAGAAAAAGAATGAGAAGAATAAGGAAAATAAAAATTATGCATGTCGAATGATGCTACAGCAATATGATCAACCTGAAGGACAATATCAAAGAGAAATTGAAGAAGATAGCCTCGAATGTTAAAAAGGCACCTGGAAACCCCGTGACGATGTTCCTGTGCTTACGTCGTCCGCAGGTGGGGGGCATTTGTTGACACCTGAAATATAATCAAGAACAAAGATGGGACCGAAGAGAAGATCAAAGATGGGACCGAAGAGAAGATCAAAATAGAACCAGCAATGAAGACCCTTATAATCTCTGCAAAGTCAGAACTAAAGAAGAGCCGTCACTAAAGCTATCTACCCAGCTGAGGCCCTCCCCGGCCAAGCTGATGTCCGGTGTTATCATCGCCCAGATGACAGTACTGATGAAAACTGTAGTCTATTGACTGATGAAAACCTCCAGAAATGTTCTGATGAAACTATACCAACTCACCAACGAAGAGGCCTTCGCCTGTTCTGACAGACTCAGAAGGGTTAACAAATGAAAAGACTTTTAAGGTTGGATAGCTTTGACAGCTTAAGCCCGCTGATAAGAGGAATGAAAATATTTAAAAGCCCTAAATGGGCCCATAAGTGTGGCGTCGGGATCTCCTCACCAAGGCCCAGAACCGGCGCCGGGAGGTTTGACTCTTGCGCGTCGGGAAGTCTCCCATCGACAGGGGCGCGCCGAAATATGCCCGCCGAAAGGATATTGAGCAAGGGATATAAAACCCCCTTTCTCTCGACAGAAGAGATATAGGGAGATAGACAGACAGATAGATACTTACAAAAAAAAAGAGACTAACAGAGAGAGAGAGCCTCCTCCGCTGAGAAAAGAGAGAAAAGATCAACAGAGAGAGAGAGCCTCCTCCGCTGAGAAAAGAAAGAAGAGATCAACCCGAAGAGAGAGAAGAAGAGGAAGTTCCAGGTGGGCAGGCAGCTGGGGAGGGAGAGGAGTCAATGCTCCGCCCTCCCCCATGTTTTCTTTTCCTCTTCATGTAATCTCACGAGTTTTATCTCGATTCATCGTATGTAACCGGAATATCCCGGCCTATGTTTTATCTCCCTTTCCCTCACTTTCCCCTTGTGATTGGTGTAAGTTTGGGATGATGCACTGGAATGAAATGCTACGATGGCCCATCTGGGCGTTGGGTGATTGAAATGTTTAC
Source organism: Amorphophallus konjac (assembly GCA_022559845.1). NCBI lineage: Eukaryota > Viridiplantae > Streptophyta > Magnoliopsida > Alismatales > Araceae > Amorphophallus > Amorphophallus konjac. Next base: position 133,893,751 of record CM040124.1, on the reverse strand, counting down.
CATCTGTCTCCCCCTCTGTATCTGCTATTCTTCAAAACACTTATCTATTTACCTGCTCTGGATTTCCGATTTATGCTTCACACCTCTGGGTCCGTTCTCTCATGAAAGATAAAGATGGAGTCCCAACCCTCGTTCAATGGGTCATTGGGCTATGTCCCCTCCTTCCCTCCCTTTGATGATGGGCTTTCTCACATGTCATGGATTTCTGCCAAGCTCCCAGCTTGTTCAAGGTCAGAGACATCAATCTCTTGATCGTCTGAACAGCAGGTGACAAAAACTCCATATATCTCCCAAGGGTTTAATGATGGATGATCCTGTCCTTCGACTGATGCTACCCTCCCTTAAACATCCGGCCTCTATACTGATAAACCCTCTAATCCTCCCCATCTGTGCTAGAAAATCCTGCCTGAAACCTCTTCCGAAACCAGAAGAACCAGGAACAGAGACCCGGAACCTTCCCGGCGCCAAGAACAGTAACCCCTGAAGAAACCTTACCGGCGCGGCCGTTTGCGCGCCGGGAACTCCCTGTCCCAGCTTCCCGGCGCCCAGAATAGTGCCTTGTGAAGAACACTTCTCGGCGAAGTGGTTCTTGCGTCGGGAACTACCCCTTTGTGCCGTAAGCCCCTTTAGGCTATGAATGCTCCATCCCTTGAACCCCAGATGAAAACCTCCTGCCACCAGTCAAGAAACCATACAGATACCCCTATAATCCACTCAATGTAACCTTGTATTCTGTCGAGGGACATCCCGGGTCATCATATACACCTCAAGGATAAAAATCAATGGGGATAACCATCCCCCTTACATGCCCCCCCCCCTGGGGTTCGATCTATTTTTATAACCTGACGAACCAAGGAAGCCCTGCCACTGCACAGGCTTCAATGGTCTCAAAAGGGATATTAAGATGGTGCTGCAAGCGCGTACATGTGTCAGGGGTCCAGTACCCCCCCCCTACTCTTTGGCTTTCACCCCGGCACTCCGTGGGTGATTGTCTATCATTCCCTGGCAAATTCTAAGTCCAGGGGAGGTGCTGCCAAAATTCTCCCAGGATGATGAAAGACTATATTAAGCTGTCCCCGGGACTTTGCACTACACTGGTGACAGGGATTCTCTAGACCCTGATTTCCCCAAATCCTCTTCGACCCTGGCCTTCCTTTGGAGCCTAAACCTAATCCAATTCCAATCTGATGAACTGATCCACTTTGACCCCACAGAACCCATCTACCTTGGCCTGAATCATCAAGAGACCCAAGAACAGGGCTCCGGAAACCATTCAAAACCATCTCGGCACCGTCTCTTACCCATCCCGGCGCCACGAATAGTAGAATAGGTAAATAGTTCTCGGCGCAAGCCTTCTTGCGCCGAGAACCCCATCTCCTGGGCGCACCGAGAACCTATCTCCTGGGCGCGCCGAGAACCCGTCTCTTGGGCACGCCGGGAACTTCATCTCAACTTGAGCTGCGCCGAGAACCCCTCTTCCACCTTGCCTTTGCGCCAGCAATCCCATACAACTTGAGCTGCGCCGAGAACCTATCCTGCCATCCAATTGGGCCTCTGATAGCTTTATCAGACTTACTCAGGGATACCCATGAGTCACCAGACCGGTCCCGGGGATAAATCTAAAGGGGGACAGACTCCCTTATGTTCCACCGTCCCGTATCAGATTCATGAATAACCCCCTTAGCTCGGGAGGGCTCTGCCACTGCATGAGTTCCACCGGCTTCCCTAAGGGAAAATCGAACATCGCCCCATGACAGACATATGTAATTCAGGAGGTTCGGCACCTCTCTCTCTCTCAGCTTTCATCCCGGCACTCCGTGGGTGATAGCCTATTTCCCCCTGGGCATGATCCAGATAAAGGGGAAATGCTGTTGAAATGTCGATTGACGCTTTAACCCTGATAAGCCCCGAAAAATGTGTATCATACGCCTTCCGTCTAGCTCAATTCTTCGGGGGATACAAATACCTCGAGGCCCTTGGCCGGATGAGAAACGTGAAAGGGGACATGTCTCCGATGATTGTCCAGGCCACTACGTGGACGGTGTCTTATCTCTGCCCGGTATGACCCACATAAAGGGGTCATGCTGATTTAATAATTTGTCGTCTATTCAATCACCTTCTTATAATAACAAGAACTTCAATGTTATGCACTGTCATTTTTTTAACCTCCCCGAGGGGCCCCCCTATTTTGGCGTTTAATCAAGGGTTGTCCTTCTTAGGAAGGGCGTAATTAACATCATAACCTTTATGGTATGACGGACTTCCGGTCCCGACTCGAACTTCACAATCGACTAATTGAGTCAGATCGAGCGCATAATAAATCGTCACTCCGGTGACTGGCACGCCTAACAAACCAACCAATAAACCAATAAACACAACAATAAAATAAATAAATAAATGATGAATAAAACCATTCCCACAGATGCCAAGCTGGTGGTACCCTCATAACCTTATTGTCTAGAAAGCACTTTACCGGTGTTTTTATGCTTTGGACCTTAGCGGCCCTACGGACGACCACCAGATGGAACCTAGCGGCCATTTACCTGACCGCAAAGGACGCCTAGCGGCCCTGCCTTGACCGCATGGTTCCAGTTCATTTGTTTCATCGACTCTGTTACTAAACAGTCCAGTCATGACCGCATAGATCCACATACGGTCTAGGAAACGACTGTTATTTTCTATAAATGGCCCTGATATGACCGTTTTATACCTAAGTATTGATTTACCCAAGGTTTGACCCAAGGGTTGATTTTCCTAGGATCCTATATAGTCTATTGATTATCTAGAACCTTATACTTTGTTTCCAAAGCTGCCTAATGAATTATGAAAATTAAAGAATATGCCATTATGCTACTGATAAGTGCTCAATTATTTATATTTATTCATATCACACACGTTATTTTTTGGACTTTAATTAAGATAGTTATGTAATTTCAAATGATAATCTCAATCTCACACAAAATAAAGTTTAGATCGAAATTAATGAGATTTGAGAACATTTTCCTTAAAATCAAAAATTACATAATTAAAAATTTGATGAAAGAAAAATTTGTGAGAAATTCTTCTATAAATTCCTCCTATAAAATTCACTTTGTATGAACAAAATGAAAGATCAAATAACAAAACATAAATACGCTGATTTAAATCTTGTTGATGGAGGGTCTTTTATATAATTTTTTTATCATATCAACACTTTGTGAATAGTGCTCTCTCCCTCCTCCGCAGTAGGACAACACATGCAACACTCCCCCCTTCATGCGCAAGACACGGATCTGGCAGGGGACATAGCAGCGACTCCTCCAGCGAGGGTATGGGCAGTTACGCACCAACAACTTCAGCGGCATGCCTTCAAGTGGCTCACATGAGCAGCAGCATCCGCATGAGCAAGAAGGAGCTGGCATGCGTGTTGGCACAGCAAGGGTCGGGCTCTCATTAAACTGGCAACCTTCCCCCTCTCTTGCGGCAACTTCTTTACCCCGCCCCTCCTTCTCTTCACCTCTTCATCCTCTAAACCCCTCTCCACGCACTGCACTTCCCCCTGCCTCTCATCTCCTTTCCTTCTCTCTCTTGTTGCGGCCACCTCCGACGTCTCCTCTCTCCCTCTCCTTACACCACGCAACCATCAGCCTCCCTCGTCCCATCTCCCTCGCTCCTTATCTCTCTAACCACCCCCTCTCTTTGTTTCTCTCTCTACCCTGCTAACCACCACCGCCGCGGACCCACTCTTCCTCTGCAGTCCTCTCTATCACGTAACCTCCCACACCCCATCCCTCTTTCTCACTGGCTCTCCCTCTCTTTCACCTGACCCCGTCGACCACCGTCCGCATCGCCTCCTCACCGCGTCCACTGTCCACCGCCGGTAGCCACTCCCTCTCTCCTAACCTTCCCTTCCCACCTCCGTTTCTCCCACACACACTACACTACACCGCACACCTCCCTCTCTCCCTAAAAAGACACACACCCACTCGCTGGCCTCTATATCTCTCTCTCTCTCTTTCTCTCTTTCTCTCTCTAACCCCCCTTTCACATCCTCTCTCTCTCTCTAGCCACACGCCAGCCCCTCTCTCACCACCATCGCACTCTCTCTCTCTCCCACTCTTCCTCTGCTATCTCCCTGCATCCTCTGCAGACACCGCGAACATTTCATCTCCCCCTCTCCCTCTTCCCACCGGCTCTCTTTCTCTCTCTAGCTACACCGTAGATCCCCTCTCTCTCTCTCTCTTTATTCCCACGCACCCCCTGTCTCTTCTACCTGCACTGGCCATAGCCACAGCCTTCCCTTTCTTTCATCCTCTCCCCCTCTTCTGCACCAGGCTCTCTCTCTCCACATCCCTACACACACACAGCCGGCCAGCGCACTCTCTCTCTAACCCACACGCATACTATCATCCCACCGCAACCACTCTCACCACTATACCTGCACTTCCCTTTGCTCTCTTGTCTCCCTCTCACCTTCACACACACACACTCACCGTCCTTCACAGCCCTCACCCTCCTCCGCCGTCCCACTTCCTCTTCTCTGTCTCTAACCCACAGCCACCGATCTTTCTCTCTCTCTTCCTCTCTCTCTATTGCCCCACCACACACCCGCGTCCCTCCTCTCCTTCACACCCACGCCGGCCGTTCACTTCTCTCCCTCCTACCCTCTCACTGTTCCCCCCATCGGATCTATCTCTCTCCCTTTGCTTCTCACCGTAACTTCCCTCCGTCAGCCTCTCCCTCTCACTTTCTCTCTCTAACCTATCCTGGACTGCACACTGCGGACCACCTTCTCTCCTTACCACACGCACTACACTCATACTGCTCCCTCACCCATCTCTGTACACACAGTTACACGTCCGCATCTCACCCTCTCTCTGTCCCTTGCAATCTCTCTCTCTCTCTCTCTCTCTTATCGCCCTATATCTTCTCTCTCTAGCCTTCACATGTAGCGGCACACACAGTTGCCTCCCGTCGTGTAGCCTCCAACCACCGCGGCCACATCTCCCTCCCCATCCTACCTCTCTCTCACCCGTTCACTTCTCTCTTCCTCTCTCTTCTACACACAAACAATTTTTATGTTTATTTTTATTAGTATTATTATTAACCTTCTCTCCTCCCTCTAATTCTATCTCTCTCTAGTTCTCCCTATTTCTCTCTAAATCTCTCTCTCTAAGGCTCCCTTACGGCGGCATCTATTCCAAGTTAGGCGGCCATTCAAAGGCCCAAGGGCGTGGACGACGCGGTTCTTGACGGCTATTTCTTCACTCTATCTCTTCATGTTTCATTTAGTTAGAATTTGCTTGGGATTGTAATTTTCATTTTCTTGTCGCTCTGTAAACATTTAACATTTGAGCAATAAAATTATTTTGGTATTATTATCTCTTTCTCTACCTCTCCCTATTTCTCTCCTTTACCCCTCCAACCTCTTTTACATAGATTTTAATCTTGCGTTATTTTAGTTGTTCCCCGTAAAAAAATCTTTTCGACAACTTCTTTTGTTTTTCTTAAAAATTAAAGAGAAATAGGATTTTTAACTTCAAAACATCAACCCCCTCGTGGGATTGACCCGGACTCGCCTTAATACTACGCCATTTATTTTTTTTATTTTTTTTGTAAGTTCGGTAAATAAATTTTAGATTGATGGCCATTGTGTTTAACGACGCACATTTCGGTCCGATCAATTTTTGGCGTCGTTGTCGGGGAAGTTGTATGAATTTTGAGTTGAAAATTTTGTGTTACTTGCATATATTTTCTCACTAGCTATCTTTTCTTGTGTTTTGTAGGAAATAGACGGAAAAAATGGACTTGAAATAAAAAAATCTAAAAAGAGCCAAGAAAATTGAAAAAAAATTGGTGTGAGGTAAGTATTATTATTTTTTCACTTCTTTCCTACATTCTATACTTTTTTTTTGAGCGAGAGATTGCGCCTTAAGGTACGTATCTCACCCTTAATTTTCTTAATTATTTTGTTTATGATTTTTTGATTGTTAAAAAAAACACAACAACAACAAAAAACTTTGGTTAGTTAGGCACATTAATAAAAAAAATTTCACTTGAATGCAATAAAAAACCTTCATTCCAAGAGTAGAAACCACATTTTCATATCTTAGGTCATTCATCATTTAGGATAGAATTTCTCTTGTTGTTTAATTATTGTTAATTACATTATTGAAGATTGTGGGGGCATGGTGAGTTTTTCTAAATTTTTCCTTAATCACATGCTCATGCATACTTGCATAAAACCCCTTGTTTGAATATTGTTTGTTGCATATCATTTCTAAACCATCATAAGGGCAACACCCATAATCACATAAGGTGGGGATTTGATCACCTATCCTTGGCCCACAAATCACAATTTTCTTCATCTTTGCATCACCTAGACCTTAAATAAAATTCAGTAGACATTGGCCCTATGTTTACACTGTGATTTTTGTGTTATTTGGGCTTACCCTCTTGTGGAAACCGGTGTCTAAGGCAAGACGGTCGAATGGTAAACGCCTTAAACGGACTAGTGATTTACAATTAGGCCCCTACAAAAGTAGGGGGAGCCTCCCACTACCCCACCCCTTACCTGACCGGTGGAAATATTGAGGGTGAACTTAAGTTACACTTTAATCATTTTGTGAAACCTCATTTGTAGGTCTAGGTCACATCTAGATCATTAGATAATTTGTGTGACAAGTTGTCTGTGCTTGCATAAAAAAAATAAAAAATAAAAATAAAAATAAAATAAAAATTTCCCCCTCTTCTCTCTCTTCGTCTTAGTGCATGCAAGGAAGAAGATCTCAAAACCCAAATTTACTAGGACCCATACAAGAAATTGAGAGAATTTTATACCCAAGGGACCATTCTCCACAAGATCCACTGGCCAATGATGATCATGATCCTCAAAGCAAATGAAGGATTACTTCATTCCTAATCAGTATCAACATTCATCTTGCAACCACCTCCCACAAAATCAGGCCATTCAATATGAGATCAAATCCAGCACCATCCAAATGCTCCCATCCTTTTATGGGAAGACTAATGAAGACCCTTATAGACATTTGGATGAGTTTTTAGAAATTTGCTCTACTGTAAAGATACAAAATTTCAGAGATGATGCCCTCCGCCTAACTCTATTTCCCTTCTCACTCAAGGATAAAGCCAAATATTGGTTGGGAACTATAGGGAAACCTATTACAACTTGGGCGGAGATGCAACATGAATTTCTAAAGAAATTCTACCCCATAGGTAGAACCAACACCATGCGACGCGCAATCACAGGATTCGCGCAACTGTCTAATAAGCAGATACATGAATCGTGGGAAAGATTAAAGGAATTACTCCGAAAATGCCCACACCATGACCTTTCCAAATGGTAGATAGTGCAAGCCTTCTATGAAGGTTTAGATGATCAATACAAGCAGATGGTAGATGCTTCATGTGGGGGGGCGTTCATGAGTAAAAGTGAGGATGAAGCTTATGTCTTATTTGAGACATTAAGCGAAAACTCTATCAACCATGTGTCGTTATCCTCATATGAGAGGTCGGTTGCCCAACCCAAACGGGGAGGGTTTTATGAAGTCCAACACTCTAGGGACCAAGGACCAAAATCAGATTTGGGTCTTGCTGCCAATGTTGATTCTCTAACCCAAGCAGTTGAAAGACTCTTAGTCATGAGTCAAAGACCACTCTCACCCCCACGCAACCATCAGGAAACATGTTCCATGTCTGCAAGCTCAATCCATGAGACTAATGAGTGCTCGACAGTCATGCAGCTTCCGCCATTCATTCAAGAACAAATATTGGCTGCACAAGGGGTCCAAAAGTGAGGAAATGACGCATTTTCCAACACATATAATCCAGGATGGAAAAACCACCCAAATTTCTCCTTGAAATCCCCACAGTCTCAAACCCATGATTCCCCAAATCAATATTTCCTAAATAGAGGTCAGCATCAAAATACTTTTCAAAACCATGCCTTCAATCGGGGACAGCCTACCTATGCTAACTCTAGCTCTGCTCCTTATGCTGTGTCTAACCAATGGCAACCAAGTCACATGCAATCTTTCAATTCTCAACCAACTTATCAACCTCCTCTGCAGCAATCCCAGGAACCTCAAACAGATAAGAGGTTCAATCAGTTACAACAACTAATTTTGGCCCAACATCAATCTATCCAAGCACAACAGCAATCCATCTCAAAGATAGAGGCCCAGCTGGGCCAACTGGCCAAAGCCACCATAAAAAGGGAACTGGGTCAGTTGCCTAGTCAACCCATTGCAAACCCAAGAAACCTTCTGTAGCAACCCTGATAAATGAATATTTGAAATAAATTAAAACATATATATATTACAGTAGTAATACAAGAATGAGAATAGGATTAATCAGAAGAAGTAAAACAAAATTAAAATAACGCCTCTTATTAGGGCGTTAATTCCAAAAGAAACGCCTCTATCAAAGGCGTGACTAAAGAAAGGACGCCCACACGTGCGGTCGTCAACTCTCACGACCAAATAGGCAAGTAAAAGAAATGCCCATATATGGGGCGTGTTTCAAAAACAAGGAACGCCCTTATCCAAGACGTTTCTTAAGAAACGACCTGAACAAGGTCGTCAATTCAAGAATCGACGCCCTGACCAAAGGCGTTAATTCAGTTCGTAAACCGTTCGACCCAGAAACTTATCCAGGGTAATGGATAAGTATTAGAAAGAGTTAAAAGGTGGTAAGGACTCTATTAGGGATATATTACTCCCAATAAAAACTCTAGCCCTAATAGGACCCCTAAATCCCTATAAATAATCTACTGCTCGAACCCTTCAACGCTATTTGGCGTTCGGAATCTGCAAGGTACGTGAAGAACATCAAGTTCTTCGATTTTTCTTCTTCCTTTCATTATGAACGTAGTATGTGAAGAACTAATGTTCTTCATCTATATCTCTTCTACAGGTTAAGGAGCCCTGTCTTCCTAGGAGAACCAGTAAGTTATTCTCCTCCTTTATCTTCGGTTAGGTTATTACGAAGCATAATACCTTCGTATTCTATCCTCTGTAGGTCGTCCATCTTCATCTAGGTTGCTGTGACTTTGTTACTACAGAAAGCTTCAGAACAGTTAACAGAGCAGCATCTTCTTCTAGTTAAAATCCCTCACGTTCATCTTCAATCGACTATCAAGGTAGGATTTTCTCAAGTTACTGTAGCCCAAATAATTTAAGACAAGACTTATATACGTATTGACATGACATGCATACGGTTTAATATGGTTTTATTATGTTTCTGCAATATTTTGAAAGAGACGCCCCTGTCCAGGGCGCGAATTTACAAGACACGACCATGTCCAGGTCGTCAATTTCATATTTGACGCCCTGTACACAGGCGTTAATTTCATGTAAATCTTCAGAACGGATTATCCATGCAATTACATGAAATCAATCAATAATTGTTAACGGTTAAAAGTCAATAAGCATGAAACATCAAATCCAATATACTGCATCTGAATTCCTGCCAATTTTTCCTGTCATGACTATATGATTGTTATCCTTGATTATCGTGCAAATCTTGCTAATTCCTGATATTTCTTGAATTCACGACCTAGACTAGGTCGTTTTCCCCTGTGGTAACGCCCCATCACAGGGCGTGAATTAAAAATAAACGCCCCTTACTAGGGCGCGTATCTGTTAAAATCCTGGAATATATATTCTGAGAAAATAAGAATTTAATGATTAACGCCCATGCCAAGGGCGCGTTTTTGATAATTTCTGAAAATAAATATGTTCTGAAAAATATTGTAAATAAAAGACGCCTGCTACAGTAGTCGTCAACTCTTGAAGAAACGCCCCTGACGAAGGCGCGTTTTAGATAAATTATTGAAATTATTGAAAATTCTGCAAAAACGGACCATATGTAAACGCCCTTCTGTTAGGCGTTAATTACTTGAGAAACGACTTGACCTAAGTCGTTATTTTACTGTAAACTTATTTTTCCTCTGATTTGATAACCGATGATTTTATATATCATAATATATATACATCGGCACTATTCTCCACTCCGTGAGTATAGTCCCACTTTTCACGGTGTTTTATCGATCACACTCAATTCTCATTGACATACAAGCTCTCCATTGGACATTCCGTTCCTTTGGACTAGCGAGTTAGTCATAGAGACCTCCGTAAGACTCCTCGTAGCCTTGGATTCCCTCAAGGCCGACTGAGCTGGTTGTACCCTAAAAACCCATTACACCATTGATGCCATGTCACTCTAAAGAAACATGGTATACCGGCCCTTATGATTATACAAAGAGTATATCATAAGAAATTCTTAATGGGATGATGATATCATGCCATACCATGTCGTTCTTGTAAACCCCAATTCTATGATAAGAATGAGGGTATCTTACTTTGATATACTGTTCATGTGGACCTCAATTCTATATAAAGAATGTCCTTATTGATTTGTCATGGTACCTAAGTTAAGGGAACCATATTCTACCTAGTTTTATCGATATCGTGATTATACCGTTATTATCACCATTCTATGTCCTTTGTCATATTTTGGACTCTATTCTATCAAAGTTGTCATACGTGTCTACAAGCTTGATTATTGAAATTCTATGTTGGCTATAAACAAGAGTGGATGTCAAAACACATGATAAATGCCTGCGCATATAGGGCCCGATCTGGTCCTAGGAGGAGCACCCGAAAGTACTTGTGCCCATGGGAGTTAAAATGATAAGGTATCTGGCATTATACCGAGTACTTGACTTGCTTGATTGGACATTCCACAAACATCTTGTACTTGAATCGTACTTGACTTTACATGAAATGCGTGGCCCGAAAGGGGTAATTTACTTGCTTGATACATGATAGCCAAAGTTCTTGACATGACTCGATAATGGTACTTGCTTGAATATCTTGAATAACTTGTATCTTGTTCATGAAAGTTCATCTTATTTCCTTGATATTACATTCTCTCTATCTTGTCGTTTCATGCGAGCATGCATAGCTTTATTGCATTCATGAAAATGTAATTACTTAAACCCCTTGCTAGTACTTGAGATATAATTTCCTACTGAGCGTTCGCTCATTCCGTTTGTCCCTTTTTACTTTTCAGGTAAGTCCGACGACGATGGAAGTCAATCGGATGGGAATGGTCAAGAGTGAAAGTGATAGAGCTTCTACAAGTGTCGTCTAGTCTTTTCCATAGTTTCTTGAGTCAAATATGTATTCTTTTCCTTTTTGTTAAACAGAGTATTGGATTTGTAATAGTCTATCCATTATGAAATAAAGGATTGGGTTATCTTGCTATTTTGCGCATCTCTGTCTTTGTGTCGAATACACGACCACTCTGATTGACATGATTGATATAGACACGTCGCGCATCTCCGGGTATCTTCCGCGCTCGGGGCGTGACACCTTCCCCCGGGTTTCCATCAACCTCATGTTCACCAAACAAATCCTTCTATCCTTCAACATCAACCAAGCCCAATGCCACCAAAAGGCCCACAGATTGAAAATGCAAAAGCAATTTTGGCCTTGAGAAGTGGTAAAATCCTCCAAGATCCTCATGAGCTCACTAGTGTTCCATCAAACCCAGTCCCAGAGGTTAACACTGAAAGTGAGGAAGAGCCCATTCAGGATGAGGATGTAAAAGGGAAGAAGAAAATGGAGGAAGACCCAAGCACCTATCAACCTATGGTGCCATTCCCTAGTGCTTTGAAGGCCAAAAAGAAGCAACTGGCCCACAACAAGGAGATGGTAGAACTATTTAAACAAGTCCACATCAATATCCCTCTCCTCGATGCAATCAAACATGTCCCAGCCTATGCAAAATTTTTGAAAGAAATGTGCACCCCTAGATGAGAACCACGAGTGGCCCCAGAAAGAATCAGGCTTCCTGAGAATGTGAGTGATGTTGTACTCAATCAACTTCCAAGAAAATTGAAGGACCCTAGAGCCCCTATCATTTCTTGCAACATAGGGGGAGTGACGTTTGATAAGGCTCTCTTAGATTTAGGGGCAAGTGTAAATTTGCTCCCCACATCAATCTATGAGAAATTTGACATCGGTGAGCTAAAGCCAACACCAATTATTTTTCAGCTTGCTGATAGATCAATCAAAACTCCTAGGGGACTTATTGAGGATGTCATTATTAAGGTGAACGACTGCTACTTCCCAACTGATTTTCTCATTTTAGACATGGTGTCGCCTTAGGAAATCAACCACACACCTATCATTGTGGGCAAACCATTCTTAGCTACTGCCAAGGCCAACATAGATTGTGCCACAGGAATTATGGAAATATCTTTTGGGGATCAAAAAGTTAGCATCAATATCTTCAAGGTATCCAAATTCCATGATCAAGAAGGTTGTTTTGCTATCGACACCATCGAGGAATTGATGAAAAGTGAAGAAGAAAGAAAGACAAATTTGAGAGAAGAAGTTGATACCATGTCTACTCCCCTTAGATTGTGGCCACAAGTTGATCCTCTACCACAACTCAGGTCTGAACTAGCTTTGCCATCCTTGCAATCTCCCCTACAAGTTGAATTGAAACCGCTGTCGGATTCCCTTAAGTATCCATTTTTAGGCCCAAACCAAAGCCTACCAGTTATCATAGCCAGTGACCTAGAGTCCGACCATGAGAATAAACTAGTTGTGGTCCTTCAAACTCATAAAGGTGCTATAGGCTGGTATGTTGCCGATCTTAAGGGGATAAGTCCGTCGGTTTGCCAACATCACATTTTTTTGGAAGAAAATGCAAAACCGAGTCGGGAAATGCAAAGGAGATTGAACCCACATATGAAGGAGGTGGTCAAAATGAAGTAGTCAAGTGGTTAGATGCCAGGATCATCTACCCAATCTCTGATAGCAAGTGAGTTAGCCCAACTCAAATAGTTCCCAAGAAATCTGGACTAACTGTGATGAACAATGATCAGGGAGATTTGATTCCTACCAGACTGGCCACGGGATGGAGGGTATGCATTGACTACGGAAAGCTCAATTCCATGACCAAGAAAGATCACTTCCCACTACCTTTCATTAAGCAAATCTCAGAAAGGCTGGCAGGGCAAAAGTATTTCTATTTTCTAGATGGGTATTCTAGGTACAATCAGGTGGCCATATATCCTAAAGATCAAGAGAAAACAACATTCACATGCCCCTATGGAACCTTTGCTTTCATGAGAATGCCATTTGGACTATGAAATGCACCTGCCACCTTTCAGAGATGCATGTTGACAGTTTTCTCTGACATGGTGGGTAACTTTTTAGAAGTTTTCATGGATGATTTCTCCATCTTTGGGGACACTTTTGAGTCATGTTTGGAAAATTTGACCAAGGTGATGAGAAGATGTATTGACACCAATCTTGTCCTCAGTTGGGAAAAGAGCCATTTCATGGTTAAGAAGGGCATAGTTTTAGGATACAAAGTGTCAGAAAAAGGGATGGAAGTAGATAAAGCCAAAGTTGAGCTCATTGCTAAACTTCCCCCACCCATTTCAGTCAAACAAATCCGATCATTCCTTGGCCATGCCGACTTTTATCGCCGATTTATCAAAGATTACTCCACAATTGCTAAACCCCTTACAAATCTCCTGGCCAAAGAAGTCCCATTCCACCTTGACAAATCATGTTTGGAGGCATTTGAATCATTGAAGATGGCTTTGACAAAGGCACCAATCCTACAAACTCCTGATTGGTCATTACCTTTTGAGATCATGTGCGATGCCTCAGACTATGTTTTAGGTGCGGTCTTAGGACAAAGGGTGGATAAGAAGCCAATGGTGATTTATTATGCGAGTCGCACACTCGCCGATGCTCAACTCAGATACACCACCACGGAAAAGGAACTTCTAGCCATTGTCTTTGTCTTGGAAAAATTCCGATCATATTTGTTAGGGGCAAAAGTCATTGTATTTTCTAATCATTCAGCCCTTAAGCACCTGCTATCCAAGAAAGATGCCAAGCCCAGGCTAATCAGATGGATCCTACTGTTACAGGAATTTGATCTGGAAATTCGAGATAAGAAAGGCTGTGAAAATGTTGTCGCATATCATCTATCCCATATTATGATTCCATATACCACACCTCTACAGGACTCTTTTCCTGAGGAACACCTTCTCACTGTGTCTCACATTTCACCCCCATGGTATGCGCACATTGTCAATTACTTGGCAGTGGGTAAAATTCCAGAAGGATGGTCTAAACAAGAAAGAGATTGTCTCTTTGCCAAGCTCAAGTACTACTTTTGGGAAGACCCAGAGCTATTCCATTTAGGTCCTGATCAAATCATTAGGAGTTGTGTTCATGAGAATGAGCAACACAGTATTTTGTCATTTTGCCACACCCTAGCTTGTGGGGGACATTTCTCAGGAAAGAAAATTGTAGCCAAGGTATTGCAGAGTGGGTTCTATTGGCCCACATTATTTTGAATTCTACAAATCTTGTGTTCGATGTCAAGCTGTGGGAAACATGTCAAGAAGGGACATGATGCCACTGAATCCCATACTAGTTGTGGAGATATTTGATGTTTGGGGAATTGACTTCATGGGACCATTTTCACCCTCTTTTGGACATGAATACATCATAGTTGCGGTGGATTATGTGTCCAAGTGGATCGAGGCTCTAGCTACCTGGACAAATGATCACAAAATTATCATAAAATTTATCCGCAAAAACATCTTTTCCGGGTTCGGGTGTCCTCCGGCCATATTAGTGATGGGGGTTCACATTTCACTCATTCTCAGTTCCAGGCTTTGCTTAGGAAATATGGGATCACACACAAAGTTGCCACCCCCTATCACCCCCAGACAAGTGGCCAGGTGGAAGTTTCGAATAGGCAGATTAAGAACATATTGCAAAAGTCGGTTAGGACCGATAGAAAGGATTGGTCAGAGAGACTGGATGATGCTCTCTGGGCCTATCGGACTGCTTACAAGACTCCCATTGGCATGTCTCCCTACAGACTATTTTTTGGAAAACCCTATCATTTGCCAGTAGAATTAGAACACGGGGCGTATTGGGCAATCAAATAATTTAACTTTGATTTAACCCAAGCCAGCTCCCATAGAGCCCTACAACTGAATGAGTTAGAGGAACTTCACAATGAAGCCTATGAAAACTCTAAAATCTACAAAGCCCAGACCAAAGCATTTCATGATAAACACATTTTGAGAAAAAATTTTCAAATCAATCAAAAAGTCTGGCTTTTTAATTCTAGGCTGCAACTATTTCCTGGCAAGTTGAAATCTCGATGGGATGGGCCATATTTAGTGGTTAAAATATATGACCATGGTGCAGTAACAATTCTTGATCCTAAAACTGGTCAAACTTTCACTGTCAATGGCCAACGCTTAAAACCTTACATTGAAAATCTCCAAGCACTGCAGGTAGATTCTATTGCACTGAATGATCCTTTGTGAACTACATTACGTCTGGTTGAAGATGAAAAACTTAGCGCTTGTTGGGAGGCAACCCAACGTTTCCCGTTTATTATTTCAATAAATCATTTCCCTGGTTGTGTGTTTGTAGGAGCGCCCAGAGGATGTCTGGATAAAATCACATCACCCGCCCCAGGTTGTACCTTTCCTTCCCAAGCACTCATGTGCACATTGCTCTATTTTTATATTGTTCATATCACCTAAGACAATGTCATTCAAGTTGGGGGGTAAGGGTAATCATTGTAAAAATCTCTTACAACCTAATGCCCCATTTTGTTAAAAAAAGAGAGAGAGAGAGAGAGAGAGAAGGGAAGAAAAAGAGAGAAAGGAGAGAGCCCGACTAAGTTTTCTTGATTCATACTCTCACGGAAAGTAATTCTAGAATAGAAGACACTAGGGAGAGGGATGAAGGAAAATTTATTCGATCTAGCCATGGAAAACTAATTTAAGAATCTCTTTAAAAGTTTATTTGTACTTTAGAAAAAGAAAAATCACACTGCACACTAATGAAACAAGTAGGACAAACCCTCTATTATTTCGGAGTGGTGTCTGATACTCTATATTTCTTGGAGATGTGATTTTTTTAAAGCTATCTGCCAAAGTTATCTATCAAACAAGTGCAAAAGCACATTGAAAAAAAACATCATGAAAAATGCCCCTGATCCTAGTAACCGGGCCTACTTCTCCTAAAGTAAGAGTTGAGGTTCACGTCAAACAGTGAAGGGTTGTGTAGCATCATGTGAAAAAAAAAGTGAAGGATGAAGGCAGACGAAAAGCTATTGTACTCAATGCTCGGATCCAGGAAGTGCAAAGTTGAAGGACACTTATCTAAAATGGCTAATGAGGGGTGCAATTGTCTATGTTGTGGATTTAGTACTACACATACACAAGTGCTATTGAACTTTGATTTATATTCTTAGTCATGTACCTAAATTTCCAATCTAAGGCTAGTGTACATTAATGCTTCCAAATTTCTGATCTCTAGTTGACTCTATGGAGGATCTTAACGTGCGATATGAAACTTTTAAACTATTGTTGGTCCCTAATTTGTAACCTATTTTTCATTGCTAAGGGACTAGCAATGAGTAAATTAGGGGGGTGATAAGTGCTCAATTATTTATATTTATTCATATCACACACATTATTTTTTGGACTTTAATGAAGATAATTATGTAATTTCATATGATAATCTCAATCTCACACAAAATAAAGTTTAGATCGAAATTAATGTGATTTGAGAACATTTTCCTTAAAATCAAAAATTACATAATTAAAAATTTGATGAAAGAAAAATTTGTGAGAAATTCTTCTATAAATTCCTCCCATAAAATTCACTTTGTATGAACAAAATGAAAGATCAAATAACAAAACATAAATACGCTGATTTAAATCTCGTTGATGGAGGGTCTTTTATATAATTTTTTTTATCATATCAACACTTTGTGAATAGTGCTCTCTCCCTCCTCCGCAGCAGGACAACACATGCAACACTCCCCCCTTCATGCGCAAGACACGGATCTGGCAGGGGACATAGCAGTGACTCCTCCGGCGGGGGTATGGGCAGTTACGCACCAACAACTTCAGCGGCTCACATGGGCAGCAGCGTCCGCATGAGCAAGAAAGAGCTAGCATGTGTGTTGGCATAGCAAGGGTCGGGCTCTCATTAAACTGGCAATCTTCCCCCTCTCTTGCGGCAACTTCTTCCCCCCCCCCCTCCTCTTCACCTCTTCATCCCCCGAACCCCTCTCCACGCATTGCACTTCCCCCTGCCTCTCATCTCCCGCTCATCTCCTTTCCTTCTCTCTCCTGTTGTGGCCACCTCTAGCGTCTCCTCTCTCCCTCTCCTTACACTGCGCAACCATCAGCCTCCCTCGTCCCATCTCCCTCTCTCCTTATCTCTCTAACCACCCCCTCTCTTTGTTTCTCTCTCTACCCTGCTAACCACCGCCACCGTAGACCCCCTCTCCCTCTGCACTCCTCTCTCTCACGTAACCTCCCACACCCCATCCCTCTTTCTCACTGGCTCTCCCTCTCTTTCACCTGACCCCGTCGACCACCGTCCGCGTCGCATCCTCACCGCGTCCACTGTCCACCGCTGGTAGCCACTCCCTCTCTCCCAACCTTCCCTTCCCACCTCCGTTTCTCCCACACACACTACACTACATCGCATACCTCCCTCTCTCCCTGAACACACACACACCCACTCGCCGGCCTCTATCTCTCTCTCTCTTTCTCTCCCTAACCCCTCTTTCACCTCCTCTCTCTCTCTAGCCACACGCCAGCCCCTCTCTCACCACCATTGCACTCTCTCTCTCCCACTCTTCCTCTGCTATCTCCCTGCATCCTCTGCAGACACCGCAAACATTTCTTCTCCCCCTCTCCCTCTTCCCACCGGCTCTCTTTCTCTCTCTAGCTACACCGTAAATCCCTCTCTCTCTCTCTTTCTCTCCCACGCACCCCCCGTCTCTTCTACCTGTACTGGCCATAGCCGCAGCCTTCCCTTTCTTTCCTCCTCTCCCCCTCTCATACACCAGGCTCTCTCTCTCCTCATCCCTGCACACACACACAGCCGGCCAGCGCACTCTCTCTCTAACCTACACACACACTATCATCCCACCGCAACCACTCTCACCACTGTACCTGCACTTCCCTTTGCTCCCGTCTCCCTCTCACCTTCATACACACACACTTACCTTCCTTCACAGCCCTCACCCTCCTTCGCCGTCCCACTTCCTCTTCTCTATTTCTATAACCCACAGCCACCGGTCTTTCTCTCACTCTTCCTCTCTCTCTATTGCCCCACCACACACCCGCGTCCCTCCTCTCCTTCACACCCACGCCGGCCGTTCACTGCTCTCCCTCCTACCCTCTCACTGTTCCCCCCATCGGATCTATCTCTCTCCCTTTGCTTGTCATCGTAACTTCCCTTCGTTAGGCTCTCCCTCTCACTTTCTCTCTCTAACCTGTCCTGGACTGCACACCGCGGACCACCTTCTCTCCTTACCACATGCACTGCACTCATACTGCTCCCTCACCCATCTCTGCACACACAGTTACACGTCCACATCTCACCCTCTCTCTATCCCTTTCAATCTCTCTCTCTCTTAGTGCCCTCTCTCTTCTCTCTCTAGCCTTCACACGCAACGGCACACACAGTTGCCTCCCGCCGTGCAGCCTCCAGCCACTGCGGCCACATTTCCCTCTCCATCCTACCTCTCTCTCACCCGTTCACTTCTCTCTTCCTCTCTCTTCTACACACAAACAATTTTTATGTTTATTTTTATTAGTATTATTATTAACCTTCTCTCCTCCCTCTAATTCTCTATCTCTCTCTAGTTCTCCCTATTTCTCTCCAAATCTCTCTCACTAAGGCTCCCTCACGGCAGCGTCTATTCCAAGTTGGGCTGCCATTCAAAGGCCCAAGGGCATAGACGACGCGATTCTTGACGGCTATTTCTTCACTCTATCTCTTCATGTTTCATTTAGTTAGAATTTGCTTGGGATTGTAATTTTCATTTTCTTGTCGCTCTGTAAACATTTAACATTTGAGTAATAAAATTATTTTTGAAGTCCCGAGATTAAATGGCACCCAAGAGGGGGGTGAATTGGGTATTAAAAAATTAATGAGCTAAAGCTGGATAAAAGGATAATGCAATGAAGAACTAAACTAAAGAGAATGGAGGTAGAAGATATGGATCAAACCATATAGAAGACAATGATTTTTAGGTGGTTCGGCTGCAACAATAGCAACCTACGTCCACCCCTCACACACGGTGAGGAACCACACACTATCTTGTAGAGAAATACAAGACAAAAAAACAACCACACACACACGTGAGGAGTATAGAACTCCCACTAAGGTGCAAGGGCACGGACACACAAAAACAAGGATAGACAACGAAACCCACACACACACACACACACACGGATCTTTCTAGATCCACTCACACGAATGCTTGAATATTAAAAGAGAAACACGAATCTGCTCAAACATGAATGGAAGAGACGTAAACAAGAAGTAAGAACATAGATCAGGCTCCCCCTTAGTGGATGAAGATAGTATTAGATGAAGCTTGCTCTTGGCTTGCTCTTCACTTGATTTGGATGTGGATTTGCTCTTGAAAGCTTCAGCTTCTGGATGAAGAATTCCTCTCGGATCACTGTTCACGTGAACATTATCAGCACCCTCTCTCTTGACAGCCTCTCCTTCTTCTTTTTGTTCAAAAGCCTTAGGGTTTATGACCCCAAGGAGATATTATATAGCTCTAGGAAGGTCAGGAGACAAGTCCCCAGACCAGATCCATAAATCACTCCAAGACTGAGACCAAAGGGCTTAAACAATTAGGAGAAAGTCCCTCTTTTCGAGCTAGAACCAAAAGTCAACAAAAGGGGGCCTCGGGAATCCCGGTCGACCGGAATTCCAGGGGCGGTCGACCGAAACCTATAACTCCTGGAGTTTTTGGTTGCTGGAAAAATCGGTCGACCGGTCATAGGGTCCTGGTCGACCGAAACCTGTAAAACTTGTCACTTTTCATTTCTGGAAGAACTGGTCGACCGGGCCTATGGTCCTGGTCGACCGGAAAGGCCTGGACCTGCAAAACTAAGTTGTTAGCCCGGAGAACTAGGTCAAGATGACAAGGGCTTTAAGTGAATGAATATGACAAGCACCTTGGGGTTAGGTTCAACAGAATTAACTCAGTATAGAACTCATTGAACTTGAACCCCATAACTTCATATAAAGAGCTAATAACACGGGCCGAGATAAAACCTCCACTCAGAGTTTTGTTATCATCAAAATCACTCACGGAGACTCAACAATCTCCCCCTTTTTGATGATGACAAAACACAAGTAGAGAGAGAGCGAAGACGAGTCAACCAAGGAACCAACTTCTTGAAACAATCGTATATGCCAGATATTAATATGAGATAAGATGAGGGAATCCATTAAGTGGCCAAAGCCAAGCGCATTACATCAAGTCATTTCAGTGCAAGGATTTCTGATACAAGGTTGATATAGAGCAGGAGGTACTAACCAAAAGGACGCACAAGATGCAATACAGATATGCAAGCTAACAAGATGCACCACAACCCACAACACAACACACAAGGACTCAAGCATGCAGGCAAGCAACCAACCAACCAAAATACATATAGATAGAACCTGATACTACTTCTCCCCCTTTGGCATCATCAAAATGGGGAGGGGGATACAGGACTCGTGGACAGAAAAGACACTACTAGGACACAAGAACAGCTACGGAGCAGGAAGATCCGAAGTTCCCTCGCGAGCATCATCACCAGAAGCATCGGCAGCAGGAGGAGCAGGAGCAGGAGGGAGACGGCTCACGATGTCATGCAGGGTATCATCATGATGAAGGAGCTGTCTGCGGATGACGAGAAGAGATTGGTTGGTTATCCGGAAGGCTTCAAGGTTATCTTCGTGGCTAGCATAAAGCGTGGCCATGTGGGTGGAGAGATCATCCAGAGCATGGGAGAAAAAATCCATTCGGCCAGTCATGGTGTCCATGAAGGTGTCAAGTCTATCAAGGGATGAGTGGATCCAGGTTTCCATGCCTAAAACATGTCTACCAAGAGCTTCGTAGTCCCCCCAAGAAGGCTGACCGGCACCCTGAGCAGAAGACTCCCCGTGAACAAACTGTGGAGGAGGTGGCATCTGCACATCCATATGGTGAGGTGAAGGTGGGGGAGGCTGATCCTCCGCCTGAACTGGAGGGGGTGCATCCCCATGAACCTGCTGCGGCGGTGGTTCGGCATTGGAAAATTGTTCAGCATAGGTAGGAATGTCCCTGGTGAGCTCACCATCATCATCCCAGTAGTAACCAAGAATGAAGAAAAGCTTGTGTTCATTATATATGTCATCTTGGCAAATTTGAAGCGACCTTTCTTCTGACAAATCTACCCCAGCATATATAAACACTCCTGTCAACTGTGATGCATAGGGTAGGGATCTCCCCAAGTTGGTACGGCAAGAATCAAACAAAGTGGTCATGAGTCGACCCATATTCACGGTGTTCCCATTCATGACATGATAAAAGAGGAAACGATGAACCAATGTCACTTCATTACGACTTCCACCCTTGGGAAAAATCAAGGTAGTGAACATATGATGTAGAACACGCTGCAGGGGCAGAAAGTAGTTGGCATTAAGTTGGATATTCTCACTCACACCGCGAACATAATCACAACCTGTCATAGCAAGGAATGTGTCCTCCACTTCACCATGTCCAAAAGTCATATCGGCACCCCATGCTGAAACTCCTAAGGCACGCCAGAACAGGTCGGGTCCAATATGTATCTCAATGTCTTGAACAACTATGAATAAGTTTCCATTCCGTTCAACAAGATTCCCATAAAACTGTTGCACTAGGTTAGGGTAATAACTAGTATATCTTGAGACAAAATCAATACACCCGTCTTGAATTGCAAAAAGTGCAAACAAATCTGGCAGTAAGTCATTCACCTCTTGAAAATCAACCAAGCGAGGGTTGATGATAGCTCGTAGAGGAAGACGGGGTGCACGACGGGGTTCCGGTGCCCGCTGTGGATGAGCCGGAGCCTCTTGTCTCGGATTGCTGGCTTCCCCTTGAGTGGAACGCCGAGAACTCCGTCTAGGCGGCATCTTAGGCATGGAAACCGGCGGTGGAAACCTTCGAGATGAAGGAGGTCTACCCTTGAGATGGAGATGGACCAAAGAACACTCCTGGAGCCCTGGAAGATCGTTCCCCACGCTCTGAAACTGAGGAAGGAGGTTGGTGACCCAGTTGAGCGGGTCTTGGAGAGGTGCACGCCATCGGATATGAAGGTGGCCGTGGGGGAGCCCCCGCCGTCAATAGCCACAGCGTCTTCTCCCCGGGCGGCTCCAGCCCTATGCTATGGTGGAACCAATGCTGAGGTCGCCGCCTCGTCGGAGCATTCGGGTCCACGGAGGACTTATGCACGAATGTTGATATCATCTCAGAACAAAGACACGCCAGTGATTCCTTTGAAGGAACCTCGCTTCACCGACCAAGGAGAACCGGCTATTTTCTTTTCTAAGGCGAAAATCCAAGCTTCTATGCAGTGCCTGAACTTTGCAATCATAGCGAAATGCTCTTACGGAAGGCCATCCTTTCCTGAGATCAAGTCATGTCTAACACAGAGGATGGCCTTGTCGATGGACTTTATCATTAGCAGGCTGAATCAAAGGCATCTCCTATTATGACTTGGCTGTGAAGATGACTTCCTGAAGTTGCTACTACAGAAGAATCTGTACATAAAGGGATACCTTTTTAGATTCTTTCGATGGACGAAGGACTTTGACTACAATGCGGATCCTGCATCGGCTCCGGTTTGGTTGGGATATCCATCGCTGCCTGCCAACCTATATCATGAAGATTGTATGAAGTCTATTGCTGGTAATTTTGGCCCTGTGCTGAGGATCCATGAAAAAACTTTAGCCATGACAGACACTGCGGAGGCATTGGCTTGTGTGGAGTTGGAATTATCTGCTCCTAGGAAGGAAAGACTGAGGATAGATTTGGATGGGGAAGGATTTTGGCAACCGGTGAACTACTACCGAGTCCCAGTGCTATGCTCACTATGTCATAAGTTAGGACACATGGCACCTGAGTGTAAGAAGAAGAAGATGAATAATATTAGTAAGCAGCAGTCCTGGAATGACGTTGGAAATGAGCCTGTTAAAAAGGTTTTTGTGCCCAGGGTAGCAGGTCCACAAGGCGTTCGACATATTGCTTCAATGTCCAATAGATTCTCTGCATTACATGATAATGAACCTCTGGAGCAAGGTGAGACAGATGTTTTGATGGGTTCTGGTGAGGAATTGCCAAACACGTCAGAGTTAGTAGTCAGAACCAAGGATAAAGCAATGAGCAACAATGTACCTCTGGAGAAAGCTGATGATGTAAATCATCCCTCCACCTCCAATCAATTTGGAGGCTTAGGGCTCCCTTCAACCCAAATGGTGATGGCTAAAGCCATACCCAAAGATAAAAACGGGGAACATAATATCAACACAATTTCAGGTGATCACCATGATGATATTCGAGCCCCCCTGCAGGATCATGATGTCCATGAGCCAGCTTCACGAACACACCTGGATCTTGTTGTAGAGGAAGGTATGGAAACTGTTAAAACTTCAACTAGCAATGGTGATGATGGCAGGATATTTGCTCTGGGGTGTGAAGATAGCAATCAGCTTGGGAATGTTATTAATACCTATGATATCGTCAGTGTGAGCAGATTCCTCTCTACTTTCCCAAATAGCATTCGAGATTTGTCTGTGGCTGCCCAATCCAATGCAGAGAATATATTCATGCAGGAGGTTTCTATGAGGAATGACCAAGTTGATGCAAAGTGCTATGAAGGTCAAAAAATAAACTCGGAAAAAAATATGAAACAACCATTGACGAGGGCTAAAGCTAAACTTTTAGCTGGTGGTAAACAATCATTCTCTCAATCCCAATGATTGGTCCAATATTGATTTGGAACGTTAGAGGCATCGGCAATGCAAAGGCTATACGCAGCATAAAGAATCACATTAACAAACATGAAGCTCAAATGGTCTGTATAATTGAACCTAAGATTGGTGCTGATAGATTGGATAATGTAAGACAGAAACTCAAATTTGATTGTGCTTGTGTGAATCAGGAGGAGAACTCTAAAATCTGGCTGCTCTGGCAACGTTCCGTGGTTGTTGTGGTTGTGCAAAGTAATATACAATTCATCACTGTCAAAATTCAGCAAGGTAGTTGTGTGGAGTATTTTGCTACCTTTGTCTATGCCTCCTGCAATGTAGCTGTTAGAAGAGAGATGTATGAAGATCTTATTCAGTTTAGAGGTTCAATAGCTCAACCTTGGCTAGTAGGTGGTGACTTTAATGCAATAATGGCGCCAGAGGAAAAGAAAGGGGGTACTATGGGTTTCTTTAACTCCATGACGGATTTTCAGGGATTCAGTGCTGTGGCTGGTCTGATGGATGCTGGTTATGTGGGTCAACCATTTACTTGGTCGAATAATCAAACTGGGGCGCACAATATAAGGGCAAGGTTGGACAGAGTGTTGCTCAATGACTGCTGGATTGAAAAAGGCCCAGCGATAACAGTAAAACATTTGCTGAGAGAACCTTCGGACCACTCCCCGTTGATTGTACACACTCCACAATCAAGGCCTGGTCCTAGTAGATTTGTTTTCCAGAACATGTGGCTAGAGGAGGATGACTTTAAAAGTATGGTAAGACAAGCTTGGGATGCAGCTCCAGGGAATAGCTACAATGCATTCTGTAATCTCCAACATAAGCTCAAAGTCATTAAACCTGCGATAAAACAGTGGAACAAGGAGCATTTTGGAAATATCTTTGAAAGGAAAGAAACAGCTGAAGAAGAGGTTTTGCTGGCTGAATCTGTCTTTGATGCATATCCTATTGAGGATAATAGAGTAGCTCTACAAGCTACTCAAGCCAAGTTGAGGAGGTGTCTACATTTAGAGGAAATATTCTGGGGCCAAAAAGCTAGAACAAATTGGCTGCAACTGGGGGATCGAAACACCAAGTTCTTTCATCTGTATGTGAAGCAAAAGAGAGCTAGAATGGCAATCCACATATTAAAGCTCGATAATGGAGAATGGTGTGAGGATGAAAATGTGCTAAAGGCCAAAGCGGTGGAATTCTTTGAACAGCAATTCAAAACTGCTGAACATCAAATTAAGCCTCATATACTGGAGCACATACCATGCTTAATTTCTGAAGATGAAAATAGAGCCTTGACAGATGTTCCTGATAGAGAGGAAATTAAATCTGCAATATATGCCCTGTCCCCTGATAGCTCCCCAGGGCCTGATGGCTACACGGGGAGGTTTTTTACTCACTGTTGGGATATCATCTCAGATGATGTCATTCAGGCTATCCAGGGTTTCTTTAAAGGCATGCCCCTACCAACAGGTACTACTTCCTCTCTGATTGCTATGATTCCAAAGGTAGCTTCTCCAAGTTCCTTTGCCGAGATGAGGCCAATTTGTCTTTGCAACTTCACATATAAGATCATTTCTAAAATTATTAGTAATAGGATGGTCAATATCCTCCCTAATATTATCTCTGAAAATCAAGGAGCTTTTGTCAAAGGAAGAAATATAGTGGACACAATATCATTAGCTGCTGAAATGATGAAAGAACTGAGCAGGAAAACCAGAGGCAATAACATCATTCTCAAATTAGATATGGCCAAAGCTTACGACAGAATTGAATGGGACTTCTTGATTGCTGTCATGAATGCGTTTGGTTTCTCTAAAAGATTCTGCTCCTTGATTTCAATGATGCTTAATAATTGCTGGTTCTCAGTCCTATTCAATGGATCCCCAACCGGTTTCTTTAAATCTTCTAGAGGTGTAAGACAAGGGGATCCCTTGGCCCCGGCCCTCTTTATCATTGCTGAAGAAGCCCTAAGCAGAGGGATTTCCAAGCTGTTCACTAGTGGGCAGGTTCAGATGTTTCAGGTGCCTCGAGGCTGCAAGCAGATCACTCATTTATTATATGCTGATGACACCCTGGTGTTCCTAAATGGAATGGCAAAAAACATCAAAAGGCTTCTATAATTCATTAAGGAGTATGAAGATTCCTCTGGTCAGAAAGTAAACAGCAATAAGAGTAGCTTCATAGTGTCACATAAAGCAGCTCCTGCAGCTATCAAAAGAATTACAGATAATACTGGATTTCAACACAAGATGGGCCTCCAATCATATCTTGGGGTTCCATTATTTGAAGGGAGGAAAAAAATCTCACATTATAAATATGTGCTGGATAAAATATGTACAAGGTTAGAGAGTTGGCAGTCCAAGTACCTATCTCAAGCATGAAGAAGGTGCCTAATCAACTCAGTGCTTCAATCCATCCCCATATATACTGCCTGTAGCAACCCTAATAAATGAATAATTGAAATGAATTAAAACATATATATTACTGAAGTAATATATAAAAAGGAATAGGGTTAATTGGATGAAATAAAACAAAATTAAAAATAACGCCTCTTATTAAGGCGTTAATTTATAAAGAAACGCCTCTACCAATGGCGTGAATAAAGAAAGGACGCCCACACCTACGGTCGTCAGTTCTCACGCGACCAAATGGGTAAGTAAAAGAAACGCCTCTATCTTGGGCGTGTTTTAAAACAAGAAACGCCCTTTTTCAAGGCGCTTTTTAAGAAACGCCCTTATGCAAGGCGTTAATTCAAGAATACACGCCCTGACCTAAGGCGTTAATTCAGTTCGTGAACCGATCGAACCCAGAACTTATCCAAGGAAAGATTAACCTAATCTAGTAAGTGTCTATTAGAGTAAGGACTCTATTAAGGATATATTACCCTCAATCAAACACTACTCTTGTTAGGACTTCCAAAATCCTATAAATAACATGTTCGATCGAACCCTAAAACCCATTTGATCGAACGTCTGCTGCTAGGTACGTGAAGAAAAAACGGTTCCTCTATTCTTTTATTTTCTGCTTCTATTACATGAAGAACTAATGTTCTTCATCTGATTCTGTTATAGGTCTGTAAGGTGGCGTACGTGAAAGAACAAGGTATGTTCTTCACCATATACCTGTGAAGATCGATTTCATATCTTCATATTCCTTCCTCTCTTTTCCTACAGGTTGATTGAAGGATATCATCTCCGTCATATTCATCAACTAAAATCTTCCTTCTTCCTGTCCAAGGTGTTCTTCTCAAGTTATTCACCGGTCATCTCCAAATCTATTTTTAAGGTAGGTTTTCTCAAGTTACTGTAGCCCAAATGAAATTAATGCAAGATATATATATATATAAGCATGTCATGCATATGATTATTATAGTTTTCATGCGTTTTCTGAATTGTTTGAAAGAAACGCCCTGGAATAGGGCGCTATTTTAAAATAAACGACCATAACAGAGGTCGTCAATTTATTAAGAAACGTCCTGCACACAGGCGTTAATTTTACGAGATCATGACTTAAGCATGTTAAGAACGGATTATATATGAAACCTTGATTATTAATGCATGATCCTGTCTCCAAATCTAATGTCCTGCAATTTCTTGAATTCACGGCCTGTACAAGGTCGTTTTCCACGTACTAACGCCTCATAATAGGGCGTGACTTTAAAAGTAACGCCCCTTGCTTAGGCGCGTATTACCCAGAGTCCTGGTATGTTCTGAAACATAGAGTTAAGCCAGTAACGCCCCTTCCCAGGGCGTGTCTTATATAAGTCCTGCAACTTATTTATATTCTGTCAAATCCGTAATTCATGAGACGCCTGCAGCAGCAGTCGTCAAATATGAAGAAACGACCCTGTCCAGGGCGCTTTTTAGATAGAGTATTGAAATAATGAAATTCTGCGAAACGGAACATATATAAACGCCCTGATACTAGGCGTTAGTTACTTGAAAAACGCCCCTGACAAGGGCGTGTTTTTCATAAATTAATGAGATTATTGAAAATTCTGTAAAATAGAAATATGTAAACGCCCTTCAGTTAGGCGTTAATTACTTGAGACACGACTTGACCTAAGTCGTTATTTTACTGTAAACTGATTTTTCCTCTGATTTGCTAACCGATGGTTTATATATTATACATATATATATATCGGCACTATTCTCCACTCCGTGAGTATAGTCCCACGTTTCATGTTGATTTATCGATCACACTCAACTCTCATTGACATACAAGCTCTCCATTGGACATTCCGTTCCTTTGGACTAGCAAGTTAGTCATAGAGACCTCCGTAAGACTCCTCGTAGCCTTGGATTCCCTCAAGGCCGACTGAGCTGGTTGTACCCTAAAAACCCATTACACAGTTTTTGCCATGTCAATCTAAAGAAAACATGGTATACCGGCCCTTATGATTATACAAAGAGTATATCATAAGAAATTCTTAATGGGATGATGATATCATGTCATATCATGTCGTTCTTGTAAACCTCAATTCTATGATAAGAATGAGGGTATCTTACCTTTGATATACTGTTCATGTGGACCTCAATTCTATATAAAGAATGTCCATATTGATTTGTCATGGTACCTAAGTTAAAGGAACCATAATCTACCTAGTTTTACCGACATCGTGATTATACCGTTATTATCGCCATTCTATGTCCTTTGTCATATTTTGGACTCTATTCTATCAAAGTTGTCATACGTATCTACAAGCTTGATTATTGAAATTCTATATTGGCTATATAAACAAGAGTGGATGTCAAAACACATGATAAATGCCTGCGCATATAGGGCCCGATCTGGTCCTGGGAGGAGCACCCGAAAGTACTTGTGCCCATGGGAGTTAAAATGATAAGGTATCTGGCATTATACCGAGTACTTGACTTGCTTGATTGGACATTCCACACACATCTTGTACTTGAATCGTACTTGACTTTACATGAAATGCGTGGCCCGAAAAAGGGTAATTTACTTGCTTGATACCTGATAGCCAAAGTTCTTGACATGACTCGATAATGGTACTTGCTTGAATATCTTGAATCACTTGTATCTTGTTCATGAAAGTTCATCTTATTTCTTTGATATTACATTCTCTCTATCTTGTCGTTTCATGCGAGCATGCATAGCTTTATTGCATCCATGAAAGTGTAATTACTTAAACCACTTGCTAGTACTTGAGATATAATTTCCTACTGAGCGTGCGCTCATCCCGTTAGTCCCTTTTTACTTTTCAGGTAAGTCCGACGACGATGGAAGTCAATCGGATGGGAATGGTCAAGAGTGAAAGTGATAGAGCTTCTACAAGTGTCGTCTAGTCTTTTCCATAGTTTCTTGAGTCAACTATGTATTCTTTTCCTTTTTATTTAACAGAGTATTGGATTTGTAATAGTCTATCCATTATGAAATAAAGGATTGGGTTATCTTGCTATTTTGCGCATCTCTGTCTTTGTGTCGAATACATGACCACTCTGATTGACATGATTGATATAGACACGTCGCGCATCTCCGGGTATCTTCCGCGCTCGGGGCGTGACAGTCTTTGTGGTATCAGAGCGTAAGGTATTCAATTCCTAGGAAACCCAAGTCCAAGGATAGGTTTCAAAACCCTTAACCAAGTGAGAGTGGGTAGAACCAAGGGTTAAATGATCAATGAGTCCTTTATAAGATTATAGTGACATAATACTAACATAGCTATTGTAATTGTAGGATAATGGCTGCCGAACGTGCTCAATGGCGCAACATGCAGCGTACCCTTCAAGGGATGACCCAAGTGCTACAACAGGTAGCACAAGGTGGTGCTCCACGAGCTGGAAGCTTACACCAAGCATTCAAGAATATGAATCCCCCGAAGTTCATGGGATCGACCGATCCAGACGATGCCGAGCATTGGGTTCGGGAGATTGAACGTATATTCCGTGTTATGCAATGCACGGATCAGGACAAAGTCTTATTAGCTACTTTCCAGTTAGAAAAGGATGCTAGATGCTGGTGGGAGTCGATTGAAGCTACTATTGACCCAACTCAAGTTACATGGGGTGAATTCGTTGAATATTTCAACGCCAAATATTTCTCTGATAGGGTCCAGGAAAAGAAGGCCGCCGAATTTGCCGCATTAAAGCAAAGATCCTTATCGGTGGCTGATTATGAAGCACAGTTCTCTAGACTGTCTAGATATGCTAAGCATTTAATTGGCACGGAAAAGATGAAAGCCCGTAGATTTCTTAATGGGCTTAGGCCCCACTACATTACTCAACTGGCGCCTATGGATATTCAAGTTTATACTGAAATAGTGCGCCGAGCTCAGTTGCTTGAAGATGCCACGGAACTATCTGATAGGATCCGTGGGAAAGACAAAAAGGAGCAAGTCACAAGTTCGGGTTCTTTTAAACCCAACTTTAAGAAGAGGCCCAATAATGGAGGTTCTTCCTCTCAAGATCAGAAGTTCAAGAAATCCAAGCCTTTCTCTATCACCACTACCCCTTCAAACGTAGTATGCAAGCATTGTGACAAGGCTGGTCACAAAACAGAAGAATGCTGGAGGAAACTAGGAGCATGTCTCCGTTGTGGGAATCGTGAACATCGGATTCCCGATTGTCCATTAATGAATGACCAAGACGGTGAGGGTAAACGCCCAGTGA
The DNA here is from genome assembly GCA_022559845.1 of Amorphophallus konjac. Taxonomy (NCBI): domain Eukaryota; kingdom Viridiplantae; phylum Streptophyta; class Magnoliopsida; order Alismatales; family Araceae; genus Amorphophallus; species Amorphophallus konjac. Next base: position 133,863,237 of record CM040124.1, on the reverse strand, counting down.
CAAGGAACGCGCGTCTTCATGCAATCCAAGAGACCGAACCAGAAGAAGAAGGCGGATTGGTGGAAGGTACATTAAAAATTTGTTCCAAATATGCACATGTCTTATTTGATACGGGTGCATCGCATTCCATTATTTCCAAGAAGTTTGCTGACCCATTACCTCTAGAACCAGAATGGATGAAGATAATATTGTCTACTCCTCTCGGAAACGAGACGGATATCACACATCATTACCAAAATTGTGAGGTATTGGTTCGAGGAAAGAATTTTCCTATTGATCTTATCTGCTTAGATCTAAAAGAATATGATGTTATACTAGGAGCAGATTGGTTATCCAAATACCAGGCAACGGTTGATTGCCGTGATAGTAAGATTGTTTTCAAGGAATTTCCGGAACTGACTTATACTAGTCCTAAGAGTCGAAGCAAATCCCCTCTTATTTCGGCTCTTCGAGCAAGCAAGCTCGTCAGGAAAGGATGTGTATCCTTCCTTGCTTTTGTCACTAATAAAGAAGCTAAGGAAACCAAGATAGAAGACGTTCAAGTAGTACGAGAATTCCCAGACGTATTTCCGGAAGAATTGCCGGGATTACCCCCGCAAAGAGATGTGGCCTTTACCATCGACTTAGTCCCTGGTGCTGGTCCGGTTTCAAAGGCACCATATAGAATGTCCCCTGCTGAACTCAAGGAGTTGAAGGAGCAGTTGATGGAACTAATCCGAAAAGGGTTTATTAGACCAAGTACTTCCCCGTGGGGAGCACCAGTCTTATTTGTAAAGAAGAAGGATGGATCCATGAGATTGTGTATTGACTATCGACAGTTGAATCATCTTACTATCAAGAACAAGTATCCACTGCCGAGAATCGATGAATTGTTTGATCAGATTTCAGGATCCAAATATTTCTCCAAGATTGATCTCCGGTCGGGATATCATCAATTAAGGATCAAGGATGATGACATTCACAAGACCGCATTCAGAAGCAGGTATGGCCATTACGAATTTGTTGTTATGCCTTTTGGACTAACAAATGCCCCTGCTGCCTTTATGCAGTTAATGAATAGCATATTCAGGCCTTACTTGGATCAATTCATAGTGGTCTTCATCGATGATATATTGATATATTCTAAGACTAAGGAAGAACATGAAGAGCATTTGAGGATTGCATTGCAAGTCTTGAGGACAAATCAATTATATGCTAAACTCAGCAAATGCGAGTTCTGGCTTGAAGAAGTGGCTTTTCTCGGACATGTCATATCCAAGGACGGTTTATCTGTGGATCCGTCAAAAGTTGAAGCTGTGAGAAACTGGGAGAGACCCACTAATGCAAGCGAGATCAGAAGTTTCTTAGGTCTTGCAGGCTATTATCGGCGATTTATCAAAGATTTCTCTAAGATCGCCGTACCACTTACAAGATTAACTCGTAAGGAGATCCGATATGAATGGAGTGAGGAATGTGAAAGCAGTTTCCAAACTCTCAAGGATCATCTCACCACAGCTCCAGTCTTAGCCCTACCAATTGAAGGAGAGAAATTCGAGGTCTACACTGATGCTTCTGGCATTGGCCTCGGATGCGTTCTAATGCAACATGGGAAGGTCATAGCATATTCTTCTCGTCAACTGAAGAAGCATGAGGAGAATTACCCCGTCCATGACTTGGAATTGGCCGCGGTAGTATTTGCCCTAAAGATATGGAGACACTATCTCTATGGGGTACAGTTTACTGTATACTCCGATCACAAAAGTCTCAAATATCTATTTTCACAAAAGGAGCTGAACATGAGACAAAGACGTTGGCTAGAATATCTCAAGGACTTCGACTTCAATATACAATTCCATCCCGGAAAGGGTAATTATGTTGCTGACGCCCTTAGTCGAAAGCCGAGAGCAAAGATAGCAAATTGTATGATACAAGAATGGAGGTTACTTGAACAATTCTCCGAGCTCAATATAAGCTTGGACACGGAATCCAAATTTGTCACACTATCCCATGTAAGCATACAGTCAGATTTGTTATCTGAGATACAAACACTTCAGGATGACGATCCTATGTTAATAGAAATCAAAGGCAGATTAGAAGGACAATCTGATTTTCAACTAACTTCTGATGGAAGATTATCGTTCAAAGATAGAACTTGTATACCCGATTGTCCGGAATTAAAGAAGAAGATCTTAGATGAAGCTCACAGATCAAGATACACTATTCATCCTGGATCAACTAAAATGTACCAAGATGTAAAGAGGAACTTTTGGTGGCCCAATATGAAAAGAGAAATAGCGGACTATGTATCACGCTGTCTCACATGCCAACAGGTCAAGGCGGAACACCAAAAGCCTGCGGGAAAACTACATCCTCTAGATATTCCTAAGTGGAAATGGGAGGATATTGGTATGGACTTCATCATGGGTTTGTCTAAATCTAAAGGAGGACATGATGGAATCTGGGTTATCATTGATCGATTGACTAAATCGGCACATTTCTTGCCAATCAAAAGCCGATGGTCGATTGATGTGCTAGCTGCACTATACATTAAAGAAATAGTCAGGATACATGGAATTCCTGTCTCAATCGTGTCTGATAGAGATCCCCGTTTTACTTCTCATTTTTGGAAGGGATTACAACATTCGTTGGGGACAATGCTCAACTTTAGTACTGCTTTTCACCCGCAAACGGATGGTCAGACCGAGCGAACTAATCAAGTTGTTGAAGATATGCTGAGAGCATGCATTATTGATTTTGGAGGAAGCTGGCATGACCACTTACCTTTAGTTGAATTTGCATATAATAATAGCTACCAAGCTAGTATCCAAATGGCACCTTTCGAAGCCTTATACGGAAGGAGTTGCCGATCTCCCATATGTTGGAACGAAGTTGGAGAGGAACAACTATTAGGTCCAGACATGGTAAGGGATACAACTGAGAAGATACAGGTAATCAGAGAAAGATTACAAGTTGCTCAGACAAGGCAAAAGGCTTATGCTGATACCAGGAGAAGAGATCTTGAATTCCAGGTTGGAGATCATGTATTTCTTAAAATATCCCCTGGACGTGGCATACGAAGATTTGGTGTTAAGGGCAAGCTTACGCCAAGATTCATCGGACCATTTGAGGTACTCGAAAGAGTTGGCGAGGTTGCTTATCGCATCGCGTTGCCTCCTCAGTTGTCCGAGGTACACAATGTATTTCACATATCTATGTTGAAGAAGTATGTGCACGATCCGTCACATATTATTGAGCATGGAGATCTGGTGATCCAGAAAGATCTCACATATGAACAAAGGCCCTTGAAGATATTAGATCGAGAAATACGAGCTCTAAGGAATAAGGTTATTCCCATGATCAAGGTGCAATGGAATAAGAATCCTGAACGCGAAGCGACATGGGAGACCGAGGAATCTATGAAGAAACGATTTCCCGAGTTATTCTAAGAGGTATATGTCCTACACTCTCCGCGTGTATAATTATATATATATTGAATTTGGGGACCAAATTCTTTTAAGTGGGGGAGGGTGTAGCAACCCTAATAAATGAATAATTGAAATGAATTAAAACATATATATTACTGAAGTAATATATAAAAAGGAATAGGGTTAATTGGATGAAATAAAACAAAATTAAAAATAACGCCTCTTATTAAGGCGTTAATTTATAAAGAAACGCCTCTACCAATGGCGTGAATAAAGAAAGGACGCCCACACCTACGGTCGTCAGTTCTCACGCGACCAAATGGGTAAGTAAAAGAAACGCCTCTATCTTGGGCGTGTTTTAAAACAAGAAACGCCCTTTTTCAAGGCGCTTTTTAAGAAACGCCCTTATGCAAGGCGTTAATTCAAGAATACACGCCCTGACCTAAGGCGTTAATTCAGTTCGTGAACCGATCGAACCCAGAACTTATCCAAGGAAAGATTAACCTAATCTAGTAAGTGTCTATTAGAGTAAGGACTCTATTAAGGATATATTACCCTCAATCAAACACTACTCTTGTTAGGACTTCCAAAATCCTATAAATAACATGTTCGATCGAACCCTAAAACCCATTTGATCGAACGTCTGCTGCTAGGTACGTGAAGAAAAAACGGTTCCTCTATTCTTTTATTTTCTGCTTCTATTACATGAAGAACTAATGTTCTTCATCTGATTCTGTTATAGGTCTGTAAGGTGGCGTACGTGAAAGAACAAGGTATGTTCTTCACCATATACCTGTGAAGATCGATTTCATATCTTCATATTCCTTCCTCTCTTTTCCTACAGGTTGATTGAAGGATATCATCTCCGTCATATTCATCAACTAAAATCTTCCTTCTTCCTGTCCAAGGTGTTCTTCTCAAGTTATTCACCGGTCATCTCCAAATCTATTTTTAAGGTAGGTTTTCTCAAGTTACTGTAGCCCAAATGAAATTAATGCAAGATATATATATATATAAGCATGTCATGCATATGATTATTATAGTTTTCATGCGTTTTCTGAATTGTTTGAAAGAAACGCCCTGGAATAGGGCGCTATTTTAAAATAAACGACCATAACAGAGGTCGTCAATTTATTAAGAAACGTCCTGCACACAGGCGTTAATTTTACGAGATCATGACTTAAGCATGTTAAGAACGGATTATATATGAAACCTTGATTATTAATGCATGATCCTGTCTCCAAATCTAATGTCCTGCAATTTCTTGAATTCACGGCCTGTACAAGGTCGTTTTCCACGTACTAACGCCTCATAATAGGGCGTGACTTTAAAAGTAACGCCCCTTGCTTAGGCGCGTATTACCCAGAGTCCTGGTATGTTCTGAAACATAGAGTTAAGCCAGTAACGCCCCTTCCCAGGGCGTGTCTTATATAAGTCCTGCAACTTATTTATATTCTGTCAAATCCGTAATTCATGAGACGCCTGCAGCAGCAGTCGTCAAATATGAAGAAACGACCCTGTCCAGGGCGCTTTTTAGATAGAGTATTAAAATAATGAAATTCTGCGAAACGGAACATATATAAACGCCCTGATACTAGGCGTTAGTTACTTGAAAAACGCCCCTGACAAGGGCGTGTTTTTCATAAATTAATGAGATTATTGAAAATTCTGTAAAATAGAAATATGTAAACGCCCTTCAGTTAGGCGTTAATTACTTGAGACACGACTTGACCTAAGTCGTTATTTTACTGTAAACTGATTTTTCCTCTGATTTGCTAACCGATGGTTTATATATTATACATATATATATATCGGCACTATTCTCCACTCCGTGAGTATAGTCCCACGTTTCATGTTGATTTATCGATCACACTCAACTCTCATTGACATACAAGCTCTCCATTGGACATTCCGTTCCTTTGGACTAGCAAGTTAGTCATAGAGACCTCCGTAAGACTCCTCGTAGCCTTGGATTCCCTCAAGGCCGACTGAGCTGGTTGTACCCTAAAAACCCATTACACAGTTTTTGCCATGTCAATCTAAAGAAAACATGGTATACCGGCCCTTATGATTATACAAAGAGTATATCATAAGAAATTCTTAATGGGATGATGATATCATGCCATATCATGTCGTTCTTGTAAACCTCAATTCTATGATAAGAATGAGGGTATCTTACCTTTGATATACTGTTCATGTGGACCTCAATTCTATATAAAGAATGTCCATATTGATTTGTCATGGTACCTAAGTTAAAGGAACCATAATCTACCTAGTTTTACCGACATCGTGATTATACCGTTATTATCGCCATTCTATGTCCTTTGTCATATTTTGGACTCTATTCTATCAAAGTTGTCATACGTATCTACAAGCTTGATTATTGAAATTCTATATTGGCTATATAAACAAGAGTGGATGTCAAAACACATGATAAATGCCTGCGCATATAGGGCCCGATCTGGTCCTGGGAGGAGCACCCGAAAGTACTTGTGCCCATGGGAGTTAAAATGATAAGGTATCTGGCATTATACCGAGTACTTGACTTGCTTGATTGGACATTCCACACACATCTTGTACTTGAATCGTACTTGACTTTACATGAAATGCGTGGCCCGAAAAAGGGTAATTTACTTGCTTGATACCTGATAGCCAAAGTTCTTGACATGACTCGATAATGGTACTTGCTTGAATATCTTGAATCACTTGTATCTTGTTCATGAAAGTTCATCTTATTTCTTTGATATTACATTCTCTCTATCTTGTCGTTTCATGCGAGCATGCATAGCTTTATTGCATCCATGAAAGTGTAATTACTTAAACCACTTGCTAGTACTTGAGATATAATTTCCTACTGAGCGTGCGCTCATCCCGTTAGTCCCTTTTTACTTTTCAGGTAAGTCCGACGACGATGGAAGTCAATCGGATGGGAATGGTCAAGAGTGAAAGTGATAGAGCTTCTACAAGTGTCGTCTAGTCTTTTCCATAGTTTCTTGAGTCAACTATGTATTCTTTTCCTTTTTATTTAACAGAGTATTGGATTTGTAATAGTCTATCCATTATGAAATAAAGGATTGGGTTATCTTGCTATTTTGCGCATCTCTGTCTTTGTGTCGAATACATGACCACTCTGATTGACATGATTGATATAGACACGTCGCGCATCTCCGGGTATCTTCCGCGCTCGGGGCGTGACACTGCCAGTGCTTCCTGCCTTCCAGCAACAATTATTCAAACTATTAACAAGATATGTGCAAACTTTTTCTGGAGTGGCAATGAAGGTACTAAGCGCCATTGGGTGTCCTGGAAAAACATCACCAAACCTATTGAGGAAGGTGGTCTTGGGATAAAAAGCCTGAACCACATCCAAATCACTATGGTGGCAAAGCAATTGTGGAGGATATTAAATGAAAACTCCTTGTGGTCTCAATATGCAATGTCGAGGTATGTTAAAGGTCACCTCAGCAGTATAGTGAAGCCATTCCCTACTGGTGTTCGGAAAGATGTTTTCAATACGGCTAAGCATACTGCGCTGTCCAGCACTCGGTGGATCCCCATGAATGGAAACACCATTGATATTTTGAAGGATAATTGGTGTGGTATGGTGCTGGCACCTCATGCTAATCTCCCGAAGATTACTCTTAGGGATGCCATCTCCAATCCAAACCACTTGGTCTGGTCCCATATTCCTCTGAGCATGGTACAAAAAGTCAGAACAATACAGCTTGAACAGAAGGCGGATATGTGTGTCTGGGCTCCTAACATAGATGGTACGTTCACTAGTAAATCTGCATACAATGCCGTTAGACAGCAAGGGAACAGAAGACAGCCTCTTAAAAAATTATGGGGAGTTAAAATCCCCCCAAGAATCTCCATGTTTTGCTGGAGGGTTCTGCATATTGCACTCCCGGTTGATAGTATGGTGAAGATCAGTGGAATTAATCTCCCATCTAAATGCGTTTGCTGCAAGTCCAACAATCAGGAAGAAAATATGAATCATTTATTTCTAGAGAGCGAACTTGCCAAACCACTGTGGTTATTCTTTAGGACCTTATTTGATTCCCGATGTAGAAACTTCAGTTCTGTCACAGGGTTCTGCTGGGATGTTATCTGTATGGCTGACAACAAATCTCCTCTTGGCTTTGCAGCCATTTTCACCATGATGCACATCTTGTGGGAGATATGGAAAGCGCGGTGCAAGCTCAAATATGAAGACAAGGGGCCATCTATTAGAGTCTTACAGCAGCAAATTGTGAAGCATCTGGATTTTGCCATGAAACAGACCACTTTCAACAGGGTCCCTTCAGCAAGAGACAGAGCTATTATGAATCAGTTTAATCTTTAGTTCAGTGCTGTAGAGAAGCCCCCAAAAATCATTAAATGGTCATGCCCGAGTACATGCATTGCCTTAAACGTTGATGGGGCCTCTAAAGGAAACCCAGGTCACTCTGGTGGAGGAGGATGCATCAGAGGGTGCAGAGGTGAGTTTATATATGGCTTTTCCTACTATTATGGTGTGGGGAGCAATATGGTGGCTGAGGCAAGAGCACTACTGGATGGTCTTAGAATATTAAGTAAGAGTGGGTTGCATGCAGCAGTGATATATTCTGACTCCAAAGCCCTTATATCATTGATACAATCCAATGACAAGCCTCCATGGAGGATTTGTAAATGGTGGGATGAAATTAGAGATATTCTAACGAGATATGGCTGGAACATTAAGCACATTTACAGAGAGGGAAACTCGGTAGCAGATGCACTAGCCTCTATAGCATGTGCCAACAAAACCAACATAGACTATAGTAGCTAGAGGGATCTTCCAAGCAGAGCTCGTGGTTGTGCCACAGTTGATGCAGCTGGTCTCCCTAGCTGGAGGAGATGAGACTTGTATAGATCTCTAATTATTCTCTCTTTCTTCTATTTAGCTCATACCCAGGGGGATGCCCCGTGGTTCAAATTGTAACTGATTGTGCTGATATCAATAAAACTTAGGGCCGGATACTATTGGCGGATCTTGCACACTTCGTGCACCCCCCAATAAGTACCTCTTGGCCTCGTTTATATAAAAAAAAAGGAAGGAGGTTGGTGGCAGCACGATCGCCCGCGGAGATCACGTCCCAGAGTGGTGACGAATCCGACAGAGATTATGCGGATGGAGAGATGGGGAGGTTTGAAGGCTTGAGAGAGGAAGGGTTGGTGTTCTAGGATTTTTAGAATATGTGGGAGAGAGAAGGAATGAGGTGGAATGAGGTGAGAGAGGGTGAAAACCCCTTTTAAAAGGGGGGCAGTCGAATCCCGATTGGGCCGGCCACCGGTTTCGGTCGACCGGGCCGGGTTGGCCGGTCGCCCGGAAATGGTCAAGAGCCCAAAAATTTCTTTTACCCCCTTTTTGTTTTGACAAGATGGGTAAGGGAAGCCTCCAGAACTCCTCTCTGCTCGAGCTCCCATCACAACTAGTATTCAACCCCTCAAATCTTTCTTTCTTTTTTTCTTTTCGTTCTTTTCTTTTTATATATATATTTGGGGAGAATTTTAGTAAAGAACAATCAAAGAATCAACCAACGAGATTTTTCTGAAAGCTCCCCCTCAGTGACTGACGAGTGCCCCTAGGTCAATTGTCCACATTTATTTGACAAGGAGTATAAGGTTTTAGAAGCTTTCAAGGAGGGCTATAAAGATAAAATAATATAAACACGCAAGAGTTATGGTAACTAACAGAGAAAAGAAAAAAACACAACATGGATATGCAAATCACACTATCTACCCGTTATGCTTCTGATCACCACTCATCCTAATGCAGACTTACGTGTGAATGCCCTCACCCTTGCACATGCCAAGCTCCCTTCTAATTATGTTGAATTGCTCCTAGTTTAAGGGCTTGGTGAAGATATCAGCCAGCTGATTATGAGTATCAATGAAATGCAGTTCAAAAACCCCTTTACCTACATGATCTCTCAAGAAATGGTGTCGAATGTCTATATCCTTGGTTCTTGAATGCTGAACAGGGTTTTTAGAAAGACTGATTGCACTTGTATTGTCACATAAAATTGGAACACACTTTATCTCAATATCCAAATCAAGCAATTGATTTTTGATCCAAAGTACTTGGGCTCCACAACTTCCGGCGGCTACATACTCAGCCTCGGCCGTTGAGAGAGCTACTGAATGTTGTTTCTTGGAGGCCCAAGAGACTAGGCACCCACCAAGAAACTGACAGTACCCACTAGTACTTTTCCGATCAACAATGCAACCAGCATAATCGGCATCGGTATATGCAATCAAGTTAAAAGAGCTGCCGATTGGAAACCACAAGCCAAAGTCTAGTGTGCCAATCAAATACCGAAAGATCCTTTTAACAGCCATGAGATGTGATTCTTTAAGACATGATTGAAAGCGAGCGCACAGACACACACTATACTGAATGTCAGGGCGACATGCAGTTAAATACAGTAGAGATCCTATCATACCTCGAAACAGTGTAGGATATACTGTTTTACCATTTTCATTCTTGTCCAACTTCGTGGTTGTGGCCATCGGAGTTGATATGGGTTTTGCTTCTGCCATCCCATATTTTTTCAACAGTTCCATCGTATACTTGGCTTGGCTTATGAAGATGCCTTCGGGCGTTTGTTTTACCTGTAAACCAAGAAAGAAGGTTAGTTCACCCATTAAGCTCATTTCAAACTCTCCTTGCATTATTCTTGCAAATTCATCACATAGGGCATTGTTAGTAGCTCCAAAGATTATGTCATCAACATACACTTGAACTACCAGTATCTCTGATGCAGGACGGACACGGGGACCGACTCTACGTGGTATGAACCTCGGACTCAAGATGCGGACACGACCAGCAACACATGATGGGAGAGACACTAGGCCCGACACGGAGAGCTCCTATGGGCTATACGTCCCTAACATAAACGTAAGCTCACGAGTCATCCCAAGCGAGGGAAACGCGGATCGTGCGCGGTTGAAGAACCGGCAGAGTTCACGGGTAGTCGACTCACTTTCGGACTCGGATCGAGTCACGGGACGGGTCACTCTCACACTTACAGCGGTGACATGGACTCACGGGCTAGTACCTATCACTCTCGGCAGCGGCAAAAGACCATATACTAAACTAGCAAGCGAATGCCGAGAAGTTGGGACCTTTACCTCCACGCACCCGGCATGGCGAAGACAACCCCGGCCAATTCACGGACTCCCAGTTAACAATATTACAACAGTACAATAATTTGACCCACTCCACGCAGGGAGGTAAAAGGTCACATGTGGGGCCCGGGAATCACGCAAATCGGGTTGACGGGCAGCATCTTGATGTCGCCCGGCGGTGCCGAACTCCGCGTTTTCGTGCTTTCCGAACGGCGGATTATACGGGTCCGTGGGGCCCACGGACGGTGCTGTCCTCCGGATCTGCGAGGGTGGGACTCGCTGTGATGGGGACCCCTGGTGGCGCGCCTCCACGGAAAGCGGTCGTCCGAAAACACCGATCGGGGGTCGATCGGCCCCGATTCCCAATTCGTGAACTAGCTGCCCACGGATTTCTGGTTCTGTCCTCCGACGCGCGCTCCAGCGAGAATGGCCGCTGCGATCAATCCCGACGTCGGATCGGGGCGCATGAGCTATCGCTGGAAAGCTCTTTTGAAATACTTTGATCTAGGCCCAGAGAGATCTACTGGATCTGGTCGGATCTAGACTTTACAGAATTTACAAGCTCCTATTGTACAGTACCCAAAACCTCAGATCTATAGGTGAGTTGTCTGAGAACTGCCATTGACTGCAAGGTAGGTGGCCGATTCAGCTCCTAAGCTCTTCATGAAAGTTGTAGGATTTCGAACAAGAAAAACGGGGATATTTTTTGTGAACTGATTGGAGGTGGCTATGATTTGGTATGATTTGTTTACTTGAAGGTGGTCGGATCTGGGAACAGGTGGACAGCACTATAGCTAGCTCTGAGAATGAATTTTTAAAAATAGGTGGAGGGCTGATCAAACATCAAGAAAATTCGTGGGTGGAGGGGTTGATGGATGGAACTCCCATTAAAATTGGGAGCTCCAGAAAAAATCAAAAGATGGGTCGAAGATGTGAAACTCAGGAAAGGTGGAAATCAGAACAGGAAGCAGACAGATCTGGTAATTTAAGTTGGGCGAAAATAAAAAATTATCAAAGGGGATCTTTATGACCAACCAAATTTTGTGGGATGTTCTTGACACCTCTGGGACATCCCCTCAAAATCCCAGATCAAAAGGAGCTCGTGGCTGACTGCAGAATTTCGTGGAAGGGGCAGTGGTCAGCTGAAGATAGAACTCCGGCGATCCTGATGGCGGTGCGGTGGCGGCTCGTGGCGGCGGCGATGATGACCGGAACTGATGCGGGACGAGACACGGGCACGACAAGCTCGCGATCGTCTCTTAATGAGGGAAGCGTCGGACGTGCGCGGTTGAGAAATCGGCAAGAGCTAGGGTGGTTGGCTCGCACTTTCGTGCCCGGATCGGGTCACGGGACGGTCACGCTCTCTCTCGTAGCAGCGGTGAATGATAATATAGCGAGCTAACGGACCTAAAGCATGCTCTCTAGCAGCGGCATAAACAAGTGTATATGAAAATAAGCAAATGCTGAGTGTAGGGAGTGAGAACGATACCTCCACGCGCTCAACATGGGGAAGACGGACCCGGCCGAAAACTCGTACTCCCGGGAAACTTAACACACAATAATTACAGCAACGGGAACATGCCCACTCCACGCAGGGAGGTAAAGGGCTATACAAATGGGCCCGGGAGGACCGAATTCGGGTTGACGGGCAGCCTCGGGTGTTGATTCGGCTACACGCGTGTTCACGACCGTGGGGCCCACGTGCTGTCCGGAGGGGCCGTGTGGGACCCGGTAGTACCGCTGTAGTGGAGACACTTGGAGAAGCACTCCCCGGGCTGGCGGCATGCTGGTTCACCGGCCGGAGGCCGGGCGGCTCCGTTCGGCACCGGTCGAAAAAACCGATCGGAAATCTGCCGGTTCTGTATTTCAGCGCGCGCTCTGGCGAGAACGGACGCTGCGATCAGCACCGGTGTCGGAATGCGACGAGATCAAAGCCGTTGGAAAGCTGCTTCGAAGTACTGCAATCTAGTGGCCTTCATAAAAATTCACCAGATTTGTACTTTGTGTTGGCGAATTTTATATGCTGCTGTTGTACAGTAACCGAAGACTCAGACCTGCAGAGAACTTTCCTGCTGATTGCCTTTGACCGTGAAGTAGATGTCCGAATTTGAAGATGTGTTCTTCAGCAAGGTTGTAGAAAATTGAACAAGGAAACCAGGACTATTTTTGTATCTGGATTTGGAGGTGGTGGTGATTTTTTCTGATTTTGGAAGTGGAGGGTGGTCAGATCGGGGATCTGACTAAAAACAATGTATCAGAGGAAGAACACGAATTTCTAAAATAGATAGAAGGTTGATAAAAAATTAAAAAATTTCGTGGAGGTAGGGGGTGATGGACAGAACTCCCAGTAAAATTGGGAGGGTTTGAAAAAATCAAAAAGATGGACGGAGGGGGAGAACTCAGAGGTTCTATCACTGTAGACAGAAACCTGACAGATCTGGGATGACAGGTTGGACGAAAATGTAAAATTACTAAACGATAGAATTTTGGCATGAAAATTTAGGTGGATCTTGGGATGCAAGTTATGAACACACCATAAAAAATTAAGATCAATCCAAGCTCGTGGCTGAGACAGACAATTCATGGAATCTACTGTGGTCGGACGAAGACAGAACTGCAGAGGCGGCTCGATGGTGGCACGAACGGCGACGGCGGCGGCATAGACGATCACTGGAGGTTGATAGGAGATGATAGAAGGTAGAATCACTCTAGAACTTGAGGTTGGAGGAGAGGAACCAGAGGGAGAGGGGCTGGGGGCGCAAGAAGCTCCTTGGATTTCTTAAAATTTCTGATTTTTCATTGAATTTCACATGAAAATACAAGCTTATATATGGTTTACATCAAATGCAATGTGGACCCTTGGATCTAGGGAAGGGGAATCAAGGGATGGGATTAAGTGTGAATCACACACAAAAAATATAAACTAATCCTAGTGGAATGGGGCGCCCCCTTGACTATATGTAAGGTTGAATGGGTAGGTTGAATGGTAGGTGGCCTACCTTGGTGAAAATGGGCCACTTGTCTACCCATGTGGCATATGACTAGTCCAACCTTCTAGATGTCCACCTAGGATGGTTGACCAGCCCCACAAGATGACATGGACCAATGGGAAACGGCTGAGGGCCCCCTTGTTGGTCCTACTGACAAATTACATAGAAACCCACACAATCTACGGGAGTGACGCATTGGCCGATAAAGCCGTACAATTGCGCGTATACTTTTCCGTGGATATAAAAATAAACTAAAGGATATAAATGCAATATGAAAAGGTACTGGCTCGGTGTCGATTCCCATCAACTCTCCCCAGGTGGGAGGAACTCGACCCCGTCGAGTAGGGGTAGGGATGGTCGAATACTCCGGCGGATCCGTCACCGTGCCAAGTAAGGCGGGTACGCTCCACTCCAAATGATCGTCACATGCTCATTCCATATATACTCGATATGCGCAAACTGCTATGGCCTGAAGGTGGACACTCTGGGTGGGGCACTCTCAAAAGGAAGGGAAGCGGCTCAAAGACTCACTAGGAATCACCGCTGAGTCCCTATAGGTGACTGATCCGGGTATAGATGTAGAATCGACCCCATACTCATCAAGTGAGTCCACTCGTCTCTTACTCATAAGAGACCGACAACGAGCTTGCACAAGACTCATGCAGACTTACCATGCAATACACACAACAATCGACTCGAAACACACCACACAAACAAACCACACAAGAATACACACTGACTCATGCACGACTCGAGACTAAGGTGGTAGCATCAAGCCCACTAGGTGGCCGCATCCTGGGCGGCAGGAGAGCTGTCCCACTCTTCCCCCCCCCCCCCAAGGCATAGTACTCATCGGCTAGTGCCTCATCGGCCACGTAATTGACACACTCAAGCTCGGGAGGTGCGGACTCTCCAACACCTAAGGCTAGGGTGGCGCGAGCGGGACACTCGCTGGAAATGTGGCCAAATCCATGACAGTGGAAACACTGCACTCGCGATCGACTACTCTCCCCGAAAAGAGGGGCCTTACCCTTATCATCTCGTCGGGTAGGGGGTGTAGGCAGCAATGGGGGAGGTGTAGGTGCCTTGGACAATAGTGGAGGGGGTGCCGGTGCCAGAGGACGGGCTATAGGAGCCGGGGAACGAGCAACGGGTGCCGGTGGTTGGGGTGGGAATAGATCCCGGGGTGGAGGAGGACGAGGCCGTGGAGCGAAGTGCTCCTGACGGGTGGGCTCCTGAGATCGAGCCATGGGAGGCCGCTGATGTGGGCCTATGGAGTGACGGGGCTCGGTACTACAGAGAGGGGTGGGGCCCAACCGATGGCTAGACTCGAACTCTCCCTCAAATTGCTCCATCTCGAGAGCAACCTGGTATGCCTCTTCCAACGTCTTGGCATTGCGGCGGAAAAGCTCATACTGGTAGTGTGGCCGCAAACCACGTCGAAAGCGGGACACGGGCATGGTACTCTCCTCCGTGACACCACATCGTAGAAAGTACTCATCAAACTCCGTGATGTATTCGGAGACGGACCGGTCTCCCTGGCTAAGACTTTGCCATCTATCGATGAGTCGCTGGCGGTATGTGGGAGGAAGGTACTTTTGCCGAAGTTTATTCTTCATCTCGGCCCATGTGTCGATCAGGGGTTCTAGCCGCTGAAGTAGCAGGCTCTCCACATTCTTCCAATAGGTTTGTGCCTGCCCCATGAGTTTCATGGTGGCGAATCAGACCCTTCGACGCTC
Organism: Amorphophallus konjac; assembly: GCA_022559845.1. NCBI lineage: Eukaryota > Viridiplantae > Streptophyta > Magnoliopsida > Alismatales > Araceae > Amorphophallus > Amorphophallus konjac. The sequence continues at coordinate 133,847,952 of CM040124.1, read as the reverse complement.
CGACATATCATACCACTCAAAGTAACGGTCCATGCCAAACTCCCAATCTAGGTAGACTTTCGGATCCAAAGACCCGTAAAAAGCGGGAGGGTCCGCTCGCACGGTCTTAAGGACCCGGTCATCATCCTCATCTCGTTGTGGCTGAAAACCATGACGGCGTTGACCATATCCCTCATAGGCATTGTCGGAACCATAGTCCTCGAGACCAAGGTCACGATGCGGTAGTTGGGGAACCCGAGGAAGGGCGGGTGTAGGAGCCTGTGGTGGCTGGTTTTGGGCCGCGGGAGCGGCCTGGACTTGGGCCATGGGAGCGGGTTGGATTTGGGCCACCGCGGGAGGAGGTGCGGGTGGACCTTGGGCTGCCCATGGAGGGTCCCCGTGTGACATCCTATCTAACCGCCCAACGAGGTCTTGGACCGACCTGTCGGAGGTCTCCAAGCACCCCTCCATGGCTCTAAGGCGACCATCCATATTATCGGAGAAAGTCTGAAAGTTAGCATCGGATTGGTCCAACCTAGTCATAATGACCATCATCGCCTCTTGTAGGGAGTGGAAGTCTCCCGAGGTATCCCGTGGGTTGGCCATAGGTGGTGGTGGGGGTGAGTACTGAGTACCCCGACGAGTGGGCATGCAAACACACCGACTAGAAGACGCCGACTAAAGCAAAACACACTAATGCAAAATGATGAGCCTAGACTTAACCAAAACGCGGTACGCGGCGGAGGTAATCGACCCGAAGGTCACTCGCGCAAGTGTGCGCCTTCCCGATAGGCGTAGCCTAACGTTCGGACAACACCTTTTGATATACCGAGTAAAGGGATGCAATGCAAAAAGATACTTTTTTTTTGTTTGTTTTAAAACAATGATGACCCTAACCACGACTTAGACGTAAATGACTAATGAATGACACTTTTTTTGGACACTCTAGACTCAACTTGCTCTGATACCAAATTGATGCGGGACGAGACACGGACACGACAAGCTCGCGATCGTCCCTTAACGAGGGAAGCGTCGGACGTGTGCGGTTGAGAAACCGACAAGAGCTAGGGTGGTCGGCTTGCACTTTCATGCCCGGATCGGGTCACGGGATGGTCACGCTCTCTCTCGTAGCAGTGGTGAATGATAATATAGCGAGCTAATGGACCTAAAGCATGCTCTCTAGCAGCGGCATAAACAAGTGTATATGAAAATAAGCAAATGCCGAGTGTAGGGAGTGAGAACAATACCTCCACGCGCTCGGCGTGGGGAAGACGGACCTGGCCGAAAACTCGTACTCCCGGGAAACTTAACACACAATAATTACAGCAACGGGAACATGCCCACTCCACGCAAGGAGGTAAAGGGCTATACAAATGGGCCCAGGAGGACCGAATTCGGGTTGACGGACAGCTTCGGGTGTTGATTCGGCTACACGCGTGTTCACGACCGTGGGGCCCACGTGCTGTCCGGAGGGGCCGTGTGGGACCCGGTGGTACCGCTGTAGTAGAGACACTTGGAGAAGCGCTCCCCGGGCTGGCGGCATGCTGGTTCATCGACCGGAGGCCGGGCGGCTCCGTTCGGCACCGGTCGGAAAAACCGATCGGAAATCTGCCAGTTCTGTATTTCAGCGCGCGCTCCGGCGAGAACGGACGCTGCGATCAGCACCGGTGTCGGAATGCAACGAGATTAGAGCCGTTGGAAAGCTGCTTCGAAGTACTGAAATATAGTGGCCTTCAGAAAAATTCACCAGATTTGTACTTTATGTTGGCGAATTTTATATGCTGCTGTTGTACAGTAACCGAAGACTCAGATCTGCAGAAAACTTTCCTGTTGATTGCCTTTGACCATGAAGTAGATGTCCGAATTTGAAGATGTGTTCTTCAGCAAGGTTGTAGGACATTGAACAAGGAAACCAGGACTATTTTTGGATCTAGATTTGTAGGTGATGGTGATTTTTTCTGATTTTGGAAGTGGAGGGTGGTCGGATCTGGGATCTGACTAAAAACACTGTATCAGAGGAAGAACACGAATTTCTAAAATAGATAGAAGGCTGATAAAAAATTAAAAAATTTCGTGGAGGTAGGGGGTGATGGACAGAACTCCCAGTAAAATTGGGAGGGTTTGAAAAAATCAAAAAGATGGACGGAGGGGGAGAACTCAGAGGTTCTGTCACTGTAGATAGAAACCTGACAGATCTGGGATGACAGGTTGGACGAAAATGTAAAATTACTAAACGATGGAATTTTGGCATGAAACTTTAGGTGGATCTTGGGATGCAAGTTATGAACACACCATAAAAAATTAAGATCAATCCAAGCTCGTGGCAGAGACAGACAATTCGTGAAATCTGCTGTGGTCGGACAAAGACAGAACTGCAGAGGCGGCTCGATGGCGGCACGAACGGCGACGGCGGCGGCACAGACGATCACCGGAGGTTGAGAGGAGATGATAGAAGGTAGAATCACTCTAGAACTTGAGGTTGGAGGAGAGGAACCAGAGGGAGAGGGGCTGGGGGCGCAAGAAGCTCCTTGGATTTCCCAAAATTTCTGATTTTTCATTGAATTTCACATGAAAATACAAGCTTATATATGGTTTACATCAAATGCAATGTGGACCCTTGGATCTAGGGAAGGGGAATCAAGGGATGGGATTAAGTGTGAATCACACACAAAAAATATAAACTAATCCTAGTGGAATGGGGCGCCCCCTTGACTATATGTAAGGTTGAATGGGTAGGTTGAATGGTAGGTGGCCTACCTTGGTGAAAATGGGCCACTTGTCTACCCATGTGGCATATGACTAGTCCAACCTTCTAGATGTCCACCTAGGATGGTTGACCAGCCCCACAAGATGACATGGACCAATGGGAAACGGCTGAGGGCCCCCTTGTTGGTCCTACTGACAAATTACATAGAAACCCACACAATCTACGGGAGTGACGCATTGGCCGATAAAGCCGTACAATTGCGCGTATACTTTTCCGTGGATATAAAAATAAACTAAAGGATATAAATGTAATATGAAAAGGTACTGGCTCGGTGTCGATTCCCATCAGGAACCGATAGGGAGGAGTCACACCTCCAGAAGGTAGCCTTCTCAGCTGCAAGGGGGAGAGGGAGAGAGGGAGAGGGGGGGTGCCCAAGGGCTGCTCCAAGGATTTTCCAAGTTCAAATGGCATTTTTTCATCAAAAATGAAAATTACAAGCATATATAGGTTACATGTCTAATCAATCCTCAACCGTTGGATCTAGGGATGGGAGATGGGGGGCAGCCCATTGATTAGGGAGGCAAGGGGGGGACATGGTAGGTGGGGGTGGGTTGGAATTGTTGGCATTTTCATTCCAATGTCCCCCACTTGGCCCACCCTTCTAGAAGTCACCATTTGAATGGTTGACCGACCCCACATGGGACCCTAGGGATGAGGTGGATCAATGGGAGGGGGCCTAAGGTCCCGTGGGGCCCAGGGGTCCCATTTTTACAAATAAGCCCCTCTTACAATCAAAATTACATACCGAATAAAATGAAGTAAACACACATTAAACATAAATAAAGTATAACTAAATATGATAAATGGGGAGACTCAAGGCGAAGTCTCCAGGCTGTCTCCGAGCCAGATGGATGCTGAGGTGGCTCGAGTCGTGCTCCGTGTGCGGTACCGGTGGCTCGGCGTGTCGCGCCGCTCAACTGCTTGGGTGTCCGCACCAATTCTCCCCGGGTGGGAGAAACTCGACCCTGTCGAGTAAGGGTCTACATCACTCCTGTATCGCTCCAGAAGGTCCGGATCAATCCGCTGCAACTCTCCATGTGTGATCCACGTGTCCTCGGTAGCGGGCCGTCCTCTCCATCGCACTAGGTAGCGCGGGTAGGATCCACTCCTGGTAACCGTCACCAGCTCATCCAGTATATGATCTATATGCTCACACTGCCGTGATAAGGGGGCTGGAGGTGGACACTCAGGTGTGGGCTCACTCTCAATGGGAGGAGATGGCTCAAAAGGCTCACTAGGGATCACCGATGGGTCCCTATATGCAACTAGATCCGAAATATTAAAAGTAGAGCTTATACCGTTTTCCTCGGGCAGGTCCACAACATACGCATTGGATCCAACGCGTTTCAACACTCTAAATGGACCGGCTCCGTGAGCTTGCAACTTCTTAACGGTTCCAGAGGGAAATCGTTCAGGTCTTACCCTGATCATGACATATTCGCCCTCTTGGAACTCTCGGTGGTGTCGATGGGCATCGGCTAGCTCTTTGTAACGTGCATTGCTGGCCTCACTCATGCAGACTCCTAACATGCCTAGCACTAGACTCGGCAGACTCACTATGCACTCCTAAAATGCTTAGCAAAATAAAAACACACGGATGCACACACAACCCTAAACAACCCTACAGTTAGTCAAACCCAATCATATGCAAGGTGGTCCAGGACATCCGAATGTGTGCCATGCATACCCTAGGTGTGACCGAGGGTCGGTACAATCATAAGACGGTCCTTTGAATTTGGGAGGTTTGGGTGGGACAGGAGGGTCGGGTGTCTCTCGCCCGTGAACGGACTCGGTAGGTGCTGATGGCCCGGTCCATGGGGGAGGGGTATAATGGTGACCTCCTTTAAAGAAGTGGAATGGAGATTGTGGACCAAGGGGACCACTAAGAAAGGGATCGAAGGGATCAACGAATGTGTGACCCCTCGATATGGATTCCCTCATCTCAAGATCCCATGTGTGGAAGTCTAGAAGGTGTTGTTGATCTCCTTCATCCTTGAAGGGAGATGAGACGGTGGGGGTATGATGGTGGACTCTCTCAAAAAGGTGGAGTAAATATGGTGGGTCACAGGGTCCACAAGAGAATGGGTCGAAGGGATCAAAGAAGGTATGACCCCTCGGACTAGGCTTCCACAAATCGCTGTCCCACATTTGGAAATCTTGGAGGTGTAAATGATCACCTTCATTCATTGTGAGAGGTGGGACGACAGTCATAGGTAGAAAGTAAGATTCCTCCCTTGGGCAAAAGAAAATGAAGTCGGACTCGGCCGGCATAGGGAGGAGTAGAAGAACCTCTGTGGTAACATGACCCACGGTGTACACGGAGGTGATGGACCCTAAAGCGGGATGAGTGAAACTACGACCTGTGGGTCGATCGAAGCCTGGAGCCAACAAGTGCGTAAATGTCCACTGCCAGTCTAACCCTTTAAGAAGGTCATCTAATGTATCCACATAGTGACTAGACCGGAAAGTGGTGTGAAATGAATTGATTGGCACCAAAGGTAGGATAGGGTCCATAGATGGGAGGGGAGATGGGACCAGGCCATTCTTAAGCTAGCTAAGGAGTGGCTCGGCTATAAGTAGCTTTCCCGTTAGAAACACGGGTAGCTGTGGCTGAGGTGGCTCCGAATAAAGATCGGAGAGTGAGGCTTCTCCAACCCTTTTGTCCCCTAGGGCTAGAGATGTCCGAGTGGGACACTGTTCCGCAAAGTGGCCGAACCCCTGGCAGCGATAACACTGCTGTCGTGACCCACTACGCTCCCTGATAAGTGGACCCTTACCCTTATCCTCCTGACGGACAGGGGGTGTAGGCAATGGGGCTCTCGTGGGTGGGGAAAGAGGATCCACTATGATGGGGAGAGGACCTTGGGATGGAACCATAGATGGCAATGGGTTGGGGCTACCGATTGCTACCTCCTTAGGCTCGTGTAGGAGTACATCACTAGGAGTACGTGTCCTATCCACCCCATCCAACTGGTCCAAAATCATTTGCATAAGTTCGACAACAGAGTGGGTTGGAATAGGGATATCATGGTGGACTCGCCCGTAGTCAACCGTCCTAGGATTGGGTCTTGGCTCATCTACGTGTGGGGCTCTTTGCCTCCGACTAGGACCCACTTGGTTGGAAGTGATTGGGTGGGTCCGGTTAGAGGTGACCGGTTGGGGCACGTAGACCTTCCTAAGCTCTCTCTTTATGTCCCACCATGATTCGATGGGCCATTGCCTCCTAACCTCTCTCAAGCGCTCAATGTGGTCCCACTTTTCGGCGGCCTCGTGTAGAAGCCTCTCCTTGGCAAAATAGAATTGCCCGGCTTCGGACATGGTATAACAATCAAAGTATGTGTCCATGGAGGCCTCCCACTTGAGGTAGTCACCCGGGCCATTGGGGCCATAAAAATCCGAGACTTCGGGCCTACGGAAGTGGAGTGGGTGGTTGCCAAGCCCATGGGTGGACCAACGGCCATATTGCCCGGGTGATGGGGATTCCATGAGAATTTGGCGGAACTACATGCTAGACATGCCGACACGTGGAGACAGACACTAGACAATGCAAGGTTGGAATGCACTAACTAATGCAAACACCAACTAATGCACCTAGACCTAAACCAATATCCGGTACGTGGCGGAGTTAATCGATCCGAAGATCACTCCCGCAAGTGTGCGACCTCCCGATAGGCGTAGCCTAACGTTCGGACAACACCTTTTAAGATACTGAATTATCGGGATGAAATGTAATTTTAAAATAATGATGATCCTAGACTCGACTTAGACCATGCAAGACATATGCAACGACTACCCTAGACTCGACTCTCTTTGATACCAAACTGATGCGGGACAGACACGGGGACCGACTCTACGTGGTATGAACCTCGGACTCTAGATGCGGACACGACCAGCAACAAATGATGGGAGAGACACTAGGCCCGACACGGAGAGCTCCTATGGGCTATACGTCGCTAACAAAAACGCAAGCTCACTCGTCGTCCCAACCGAGGGAAACGCGGATCGTGCGCAGTTGAAGAACCGACAGAGTTCACGGGTAGTCGACTCACTTCCGGACTCGGATCGAGTCACGGGACGGGTCACTCTCACACTCACAGCGGTGACATGGACTCACGGGCTAGTACCTATCACTCTCGGTAGCGGTAAAAGATCATATACTAAACTAGCAAGCGAATGTCGAGAAGTTGAGACCTTTACCTCCACGCACCCGGCGTGGCGAAGACAACCCCGGCCAATTCACGGACTCCCGATTAACAATATTACAACAGTACAATAATTTGACCCACTCCACAGAGGGAGGTAAAAGGTCACATGTGGGGCCCGGGAATCACGCAAATCGGGTTGACGGGCAGCATCTTGATGTCATCCGGCGGTGCCGAACTCCGCGTTTTCGTGCTTTCTGAACGGCGGATTATACGGGTCCGTGGGGCCCACGGACGGTGCTGTCCTCCGGATCTGCGGGGGTGGGACCCGCTGTGATGGGGACCCCTGGTGGCGCGCCTCCACGGACGGCGATCGACCGGAAACACCGATCGGGGGTCGATCGGCCCCGATTCCCAATTCGTGAACTAGCTGCCCACGGATTTCTGGTTCTATCCTCCGACGTGCGCTCCGGCGAGAATGGCCGCTGCGATCAATCTCGACGTCGGATCGGGGCGCATGAGCTATCGCTGGAAAGCTCTCTTGAAATCCTTTGATCTAGGCCCAGAGAGATCTGTTGGATCTGGTCGGATCTGGACTTTACTGAATTTACAAGCTCCTATTGTACAGTACTTGAAACCTCAGATCTGTAGGTGAGTTGTCTGAGAACTGCCATTGACCGCAAGGTAGGTGGCCGATTCAGCTCCTAAGCTATTTACAAAAGTTGTAGGATTTCGAACAAGGAAAACGGGGATATGTTTTGTGGACTGATTGGAAGTGGCTGTGATTTGTTATGATTTGTTTACTGGAAGGTGGTCGGATCTGGGAACAGGTGGACAGCACTGTATCTAGCTCTGAGAACGAATTTTGAAAAATAGGTGGAGGGCTGATCAAACATCAAGAAAAATTGTGGGTGGAGGGGTTGATGGATGGAACTCCCATTAAAATTGGGAGCTCCAGAAAAAATCAAAAGATGGGTCGGAGATGTGAAATTCAGGAAAGGTGGAAATCAGAACAGGAAGCAGACAGATCTGGTAATTAAAGTTGGGAGAAAATAAAAAATTATCAAAGGGGATCTTTATGACCAACCAAATTTTGTGGGACGTGCTTGACACCTCTGGAACATCCCCTCAAAATCCCAGATCGAAAGGAGCTCGTGGCTAACTGCAGAATTTTGTGGAAGGGGCAGTGGTCGGCTGAAGACAGAACTCCGGCGATCCCGATGGCAGTGCGGTGGCGGCTCGTGGCGGCGGCGATGATGACCGGAACCGATAGGGAGGAGTCACACCTCCAGAAGGTAGCCTTCTCAGCTGCAAGGGGGAAAGGGAGAGAGGGAGAGGGGGGGTGCCCAAGGGCTGCTCCAAGGATTTTCCAAGTTCAAATGGCATTTTTTCATCAAAAATGAAAATTACAAGCATATATAGGTTACATGTCTAATCAATCCTCAACCGTTGGATCTAGGGATGGGAGATGGAGGGCTGGGATTGCATGTGACCATCCACAAAAATTAAAATTAAAAATACAGGGGGGGGCAGCCCATTGATTAGGGAGGCAAGGGGGGGACATGGTAGGTGGGGGTGGGTTGGAATTGTTGGCATTTTCATTCCAATGTCCCCCACTTGGCCCACCCTTCTAGAAGCCACCATTTGAATGGTTGACCGACCCCACATGGGGCCCTAGGGATGAGGTGGATCAATGGGAGGGGGCCTGGGGTCCCGTGGGGCCCAGGGGTCCCATTTTTACAAATAAGCCCCTCTTACAATCAAAATTACATACCGAATAAAATGAAGTAAACACACATTAAACACAAATAAAGTCTAACTAAATATGATAAATGGGGAGACTCAAGGCGGAGTCTCCAGGCTGTCTCCGAGCCAGATGGATGCTGAGGTGGCTCGAGTCGTGCTCCGTGTGCGGTACCGGTGGCTCGGCGTGTCGCGCCGCTCAACTGCTCGGGTGTCCGCACCAATCTCTTTACCTGATTTTCTTGTGAAGAGTGTTTGATCAACCTTACCTCTTTTGAACCCATTTTCAGTCAGAAAAGAAGTAAGCCTATCGTACCATGCCCTTGGTGCCTGCTTAAGCCCGTACAATGCTTTTTGGAGCTTGTACACATGTCGTGGGTGCTTGGAGTCTTCAAAGCCTAGAGGTTGTTCTACAAAAATATCCTCTTTGATATACCCGTTAAGAAAGGCAGATTTGACATCCATTTGAAACAGTTTGAAGTTCAATGAGCAAGCAAAGGACAATAAAATTCGAACTGCTTCTAGCCTAGAAACTGGGTCAAAAGATTCATCAAAATCAATCCCCATCTCTTGGCTATACCCCTTGGCTACAAGCCGGGCCTTATTCCTTACCACCATACCCTTGTCATTCAGCTTGTTTCTGAAGACCCGTCGGGTTCCTATTACTGGCTGATTCCTAGGTCGAGGCACAAGAGTCCACACTTTGCTTCTTTCAAATTGATGCAACTCTTCATGCATAGCTTGGATCCATGAGTCATTTTGCAAAGCATCAAGAATGTCCTTAGGCTCCTCTTGAGAAATTAAGGCAATCAAGTCCTCCTCTTCTACTTGCCTTAGAGAGGACCTAGTTTTTACCCCGTCTTCAGGATTACCTATAATGTTCACAGTGGGGTGATCCTTCAGAAAAGTTGATGGTCTTGGCAGATCCGGATGTTGCACTTGCTGCTCCTGAAGTGTTTCAATTGAGGGATCCTCATCTTCTTCACTTTTGCTTGATCCATCTTTGGTTGGCTCATTCTTGCCCTTGACATCGTTCCGACCTTTGAGATCCTCATCTGCATCCACAATTTGGACAGATTGATTTGTTAGCTTAAACTCAGATTCATCAAAAATTACATGAGGACTTTCTTCTACAACTAAGGTCCTCTTATTGAACAAACGGTAGGCTCTAGAGTTAAGTGCATAGCCTAGGAAAATTCCTTTGTCACTTTTCTCATCAAACTTGCCTAGATTAGACTTACCGTTGTTCAGGATAAAACATGAGCATCCAAAAGGTTTAAGATGAGAAATGTTAGGTTTCTTACCCTTGTACAGCTCATAAGGAGTTTTCTTTAGGATGGGCCTTACCATTACCCTGTTGATGATGTAACACGCTGTACTTACCGCTTCGGCCCAGAAGTACTTGGGTAAGGAGTTCTCACTTAACATGGTTCGCGCCATGTCAATCAAGGTTCTATTTTTCCTTTCCACCACTCTATTATGTTGAGGCGTCCGTGGTGATGAGAAGTTGTACGTGTATCCTTGATCCTCACAGAACTTGCAAAAGTCATGATTCTCAAATTCTCCACCGTGATCACTTTGAATGGTGGTAATGAGATAGCCTTTATCATTCTGAACTTTCCTGCAGAAAACTTGAAATTCCATCACGGCATCATTTTTATTTGCCAAGAAAAGCACCCATGTAAACCTTGAAAAATCATCAACAATCACAAAGCCATAGGATTTTCCTCCTAGACTAGATGTTTTAGTAGGACCAAAAAGATCAAGATGCAATAGTTCCAAGGGCCTAGCGGAAGAAACAATATTTTTGTTTTTGAAGGAAATCCGTGTTTGCTTACCTTTTGTGCAAGCTTCACAGATTCTATCACTTTAAAATTTTAATTTGGGCAGTCCATACACTAGGTCATGTCTAGACAATTTAGAGATAACTCCAAAACTAGCATGTCCTAACCTTCGGTGCCATAACCATGCATTTTCATGATTGTTCGCAACCAAGCAGAGATCATCACAAGAAACATTATCAAGATCAACAGTATAGACATTGTTATTCCTTTTTCCAATAAATTTGATCTCATTTATGTTTGTGTTCAAGACAATGCAGTGGATCTCATCAAAAACAACTTTAAAACCCTTATCGCACAATTGGCTTATGTTAAGGATATTATGGTTTAAACCTCTCACCAAAAGCACATCTTCAATAAGGATTTCAGAATTCTTACCAATGTTGTCAATTCTAACGATTTTACCTTTGTCTTGACCTCCAAAGACAACTGAACCTCCATCCTTGTCTTGCAGTGTAGATAACACTTTCTTGTCCCCTGTCATATGCCTTGAACAGCCGCTGTCCAAGTATCATTTCCTCCCCCTAGCTTCAAGACATATCTACAAAAAGAAAAATTCTCATGCAATTATTTTTGGTACCCAAGCTAGTTTGGGTCCGTAGGAGTTAGTCCAGTTCTTGGTATATCTCTTCTTGGTCCAAAAAGCATGATTTCTAGATGGGCTTTGTCTGAACCAGCAATTTGCAATAGCATGACCAATTCTACCACAATGAAAACAATTAATAGGTATAAATTTTCTTTGAGACTGTCGTGGTTTAGGTTGAGCATGTTTTGGTTCAGGCTTGGAACATGAAGCATGGTTTTCATCTTTTTCATGAACAAGGGATGTGGTGATCTTATGCTCAAAAGATTTTCTGTTTTGAGGAGTGTATCCAAGACCTTCCTTTTGAAAATTGATTTTAACTCCCAACAAATTGTCTAGATTTTGCTTGCCCTTAACAAATCTTGACAATGTGAATTGGAGATCAGCCACTTCTTTTTCTAAGCTCATACTCTTTTCTTCAAGTTTTGAGTTTGTGGATTTCAGAATCTATTCTTCAATTTTGATCTTTTCACATGCTTTCTCCATTTCAACTATTTTGCAGGATAGTTCCTCTTTGGTTTTATCACAGTCTAAAATTGTTTGTAATAGATTTTCCTTTTCTTCCGTAGTCTCAAACCATTCCTGTTCTAGTTTCTCAAACTTGACAAAGATATCTTCATGTGACAAGTCATTAAGTTTCTTTTTGAGAGTTTTATTTTCAGATCTGATTTTCTTGTATTTCGTGTACAATTTTTCATATTCAGATTCCCATTGTTCATTGGAAATGAAATCAGGGTCAGAGTTTACCTCCGTAGATTCATCTTCATGTGCCATGAGACACAGGCTTTCCACGAGTTCCTGGATTTCTTCATCAGATGGTTCATCTTCTTCGTCGCTCCAAGTTACGACCATGGCTTTGGGTTTCTTGAAATTCTCCTTCTTGAATTTCTTTTTCAGATCCGGACATTCACCTCTCATGTGGCCAGGCTTTTTGCACTCGTAGCATATGATGCTACTTGGCTTGCTTGATTTGCCTTTGGTTTGCGTTGGCTTTCTTTGCCCCTTTCTGTAGTTTCCCTGAAAGTTTCTCTTCTTCCTCAGAAATCTCCTCACTTGGTGAGTTATCATCGCCAATTCTTCCTCTTCATTGCTTCCGTCACTTGATTCACCTTCTTGAAATTCGTCATCCGAGTGATGAGCTTTCAATCCAATGACATTTTTCTTCTTGATGTCTTCATCAACTGTCCACTTTATGTTTATCTCATAGGTCATGAGTGACCCTATGAGTTCGTCCAAGGTGAGCGTAGACAGGTTCTTTGAGTCTTCAATTACAGTGGCCTTTGTGTGCCAGGCCGACGGTGGGGACCTCAACACCTTCCTCACAAGGTCAGAGTTTGAGTATTCCTTCCCGAGACTTTTAAGACCATTTGTGATCTCTATCAACCTTGCAAACATCTCCGAGATGGTTTCTTCAGGTTTCTTCTTAAATAGCTCATAGTCAGTGACTAGGAGATTTACCTTGGTTTCCTTGACCTCTGAATTTCCCTCGTATATGAGTCACAGCTTATCTCACATTTATTTGGCCGAGCTGCACATAGACACACGAGAGAATTCATTTGGATGTATTGCACATTGCATAATATTCATGGCATTGTAATTAGCAGTGCATTTCTTGATTTCCTCAGGTGTCCATTTATCTTCATCATTCCCGAGTTTATGAGGACCCTTGTCCACAACTCTCCAAACTTCGTACTCTTGAGCCCTCAGAAAGACATGCATTCTATTTTTCCAGTACGAGTAGTTTGAACCGTCAAAGAAGGGGAGACGGTTGATGGAGTGACCCTCGGGCATCATACCCTTGTTTGCCATTTAACCGGATCTTACTCTAGATCGTTAGATCTGAAGGGAAAGAGCCTTGGCTCTGATACCAATTGAAGTCCCGAGATTAAATGGCACCCAAGAGGGGGGGTGAATTGGGTATTAAAAAAGTAATGACCTAAAACTGGATAAAAGGATAATGCAATGAAGAACTGAACTAAAGAGAATGGAGGTAGAAGATATGGATCAAACCATACAGAAGACAAGGATTTTTAGGTGGTTCGGCTGCAACAATAGCAACCTACGTCCACCCCTCACACACGGTGAGGAACCACACACTATCTTGTAGAGAAATACAAGACAAAAAAACAACCACACACACACACGTGAGGAGTATAGAACTCCCACTAAGGTGCAAGGGCACGGACACACAAAAACAAGGATAGACAACGAAACCCACACACACACACACACACGGATCTTTCTAGATCCACTCACACGAATGCTTGAATATTACAAGAGAAACATGAATCTGCTCAAACATGAATGGAAGAGACGTAAATAAGAAGTAATAACATAGATCAGGCTCCCCCATAGTGGATGAAGATAGTATTTGATGAAGCTTGCTCTTGGCTTGCTCTTCACTTGATTTGGATGTGGATTTGCTCTTGAAAGCTTCAGCTTCTGGATGAAGAATTCCTCTCGGATCACTGTTCACGTGAACAGTATCAGCACCCTCTCTCTTGACAGCCTCTCCTTCTTCTTTTTGTTCAAAAGCCTTAGGGTTTATGACCCCAAGGAGATATTATATAGCTCTAGGAAGGTCAGGAGACAAGTCCCCAGACCAGATCCATAAATCACTCCAAGACTGAGACCAAAGGGCTTAAACAATTAGGAGAAAGTCCCTCTTTTCGAGCTAGAACCAAAAGTCAACAAAAGGGGGCCTCGGGAATCCCGGTCGACCGGAATTCCAGGGGCGGTCGACCGAAACCTATAACTCCTGGAGTTTTTGGTTGCTGGAAAAATCAGTCGACCGGTCATAGGGTCCTGGTCGACCGAAACCTGTAAAACTTGTCACTTTTCATTTCTGGAAGAACTGGTCGACTGGGCCTATGGTCCTGGTCGACCGGAAAGGCCTGGACCTGTAAAACTAAGTTGTTAGCCCGGAGAACTAGGTCAAGATGACAAGGGCTTTAAGTGAATGAATGTGACAAGCACCTTGGGGTTAGGTTCAACAGAATTAACTCAGTATAGAACTCATTGAACTTGAACCCCATAACTTCATATAAAGAGCTAATAACACGAGCCGAGATAAAACCTCCACTCAGAGTTTTGTTATCATCAAAATCACTCACGGAGACTCAACAATTTTGGTATTATTATCTCTTTATCTACCTCTCCCCATTTCTCTCCTTTACCCCTCCAAACTCTTTTACATAGATTTTAATCTGGTGTTATTTTAGTTGTTCCCCGTAAAAAAATCTTTTCGACAACTTCTTTTGTTTTTATTAAAAATAAAAGAGAAATAGGATTTTTAACTTCAAAATATCAACCTCCTCGTGGGATCAACCCAGACTCGCCTTAATACTATGCCATTTATTTTTTTTATTTTTTTTACAAGTTCGGTAAATAAATTTTAGATTGACGGCCATTGTGTTTAACGACGCACATTTCGGTCCGATCAGCTGCCGATTTTTATTCATGGCATAACCTTGTTCTAAATCAATCTTGAACTCTCATATTCTTAATTGAAGCATTCTTACCTTAATATTTGTTATCATGGAACCATAGTTTGAACTTGTTCATCATTGGCCATATTTATATTTCTCGTGGAAGTAGCTTGATTTATAACTTGAAGATACAAGAGCGGGCACGGACAGTGTCCAAGGGCTCCACTCTAGTCCCCTCGGCAGATGGCCGGAAACATACTATAAATCATGGGGTATGATGAACACTGGCGTCGCATTATGCTGGGAGTACTTTTTTTATAAACGAGTGAAGATCCATGAGATAATCTTGTGAAATTACATGATTGCTAGTACATTCTCGTTACATGACTTTCTAGTGCATAGCATTTATGATTATGAAAAAGTATATTCTTGTTCATGAAAGGCCAAATTACATTCATGCTATATTCTTGCTTAATCATATTTCTAGTCTACATGAATTCTCATATCTCATCTTAATCATATCTTGATTATTGCATTACTTTGTCTTTACACCGCATGTTTTATCATATTTCATTTATCTTTACTCTAGAGCTAAAATGTTAATTACTTAAACATTGCCTTCATGTTGATACGAAGATATCTACTGGGCATGTGTGCTCATTCCCTACTTTTCTAATCTTTTTCAGGAAATTCTAGCGGGTCAGATTCAGACTATTCAAGTGATGGATCCGGGAGTGATTAAAGAAGGAGCGAAGCCTTAGATTGTCATTAGTTGATAGTCAAGAGTCGCTGTGTAATTTTCTATTTTTTTGAGTCTAGTTAGTCAAAGAGTCAAGAGTCAACCTTATGTACTTTTGATTATTATTTAAATAAAGCAAAGATTCTGTCCAAATATTGTGCATTCATTTCTTATGTGTGAATGTGTTAGCGCTCTGATTATATTGCTCGCTTGAGGCGTACTAGCCGACTGTTCACATTCCTGATTATTTTCGCTGCATAATCTTGGGACGTGACACCGCTCTATCCCTGTAGTAGGATCAGTGGCTTTATTCTCAGTGTGGAGCTTGTGGCAGAACTTCCACCGTGTCCACTCTTCTTCATCGATGTCCTTTTTATAGGGGGTTGTCCTAGAGAGAGGGGCCTATCCCTTAACAGGGAAGGGCGCAAGTAGTGGAGTAACGCCTCCTGCGATTGTGACGGGAGTTTCTCGTTGAAGGGTGATTACCCCGACATCAGCTGGTCCCTGGGCGAGTCTTACGGTGCTCATGGAGCGTGCTCGCCCTTATGGGGGTGAGGCCGACGTCGTGGGGGGTAACGGTCGGTCGTCGGAGGGTTCTCCTGCGGTCATTGAGCCTGGGCCATAGCCCTTTTGTGCTGTCGAATCCGATGCTGAGCCGTAGTGGGCCGCACCTTAATGGGCTGCGGTTGCCGGGTACCCCTTGGGCGCGCTGTAGATCTGGAGTTGGATTTGGGCTTGTCGCTAACGGGCCGATCACGGGCCGAGCTAGATTTACCCTCCTCAAGCACTAATAAGGATATTGTTTAATAATTTTTTCTTGTTAATAATATTTAGCACTAATGAGATTACTATTCAATATATTTTTCTTATTAATCATGATTAGCACTAATGAGATTATTATTTTATTTTTTTAATTTATAATAATAATTAATATTAATGAGTTAATAATAATTAACACTAATAAATGTATCAATAGAGAATGGGGGCATGGTGAAATGGGGTTAAGAAAATGGGAATAAGTCATTCCAACAAAAGGTTGGAATGAGTTATCTCTGGTTTTAACCCCATTTTCAGGGTTAACCCCATTCTTCTTATCTCAAGATATCCTCACATTTTTTGGCCATACCAAACGAGGAATGAGGATAAAATGGGGATATCCCCACCCTATCCCAATACCAAACGTGACCTTACAATCTGCCGTATGAATTCAGCTGTGTAGAAGCGTCACTTGGAAATGATGTGGTTGTGAAATCGGATTTACTCATATCAACAACAACCTGAATCCTTAAATCGGATATAGATCAAGATCAGCTCTAAATTGACGTACAATTATTATTAGATTCAATGAAAAAATAAAGAAAAGCAATGATTGTGCACCATCCTTCATGCATGTCCCCTCTGCTGAGTTTATCTATTATCGAAATGTTTGCATAATAAGTAATACTTAATCCACATCTTGGTATATAGTGAAAGTCACCCATAACATTTTAATTGGTTCGCGTGGCAAGAAAGATACTGAGGAGGGTAAAATTGGCTCAGTCCATATGAGATCCACTACGACATGCCCGCTTCGGCCAGGCCCCTGTAGCGCCCGTAAATGGTCCCCGACTGCCATGAGGCCCACAACATACCACCCATGACGGATCATCCTCGATTCGCCAGCGTACAACGGGCATCGATTGAGGCACAACCACTGTCAGATGACCCTTCGACGATCGAGCGTTACCTCCCATAACATCAGCCTCAACTCGACTAAGGTCGAACATGCCCTACGGATGCCGTAAGACTTGCCAGAGAACTGTCCGACTCCGGAGGAATGGGCCCTCAACGGGAAACTCCCGCCATAATCGCGGGAGACTATGCTCCATGATCTACGCCTTACCCTGCTAAGAGATTGGCCTTCGACACCAGAGGAACCCCCTATATAAATGGGACCTCGGCAGAGGACCAGGAGAGGGGGAATGGATCAACGACACACAGTGAATCTCACCAAAAAATGCCTACAGAGAAGCAAGCCAGAGAGCTACCCCCACTGCTACGAGAGAGGTCACGACTGTCCATCCCCTGAGAGAGAATCCCTCCCGTACGACCTTACCACCCAGTGAGCACTCTCCGAGTGACCACTGGGGGCGGCGAGCACTCGTCCGGAGGCTCTACACCTCTCTCAGATCTCCTACTACGACTTCTATTCTCTTCCATCTCTCCTACTTTTCTCTGTTCTTCGCTTGAACCGTTACTGACTTAAGCATCGGAGGGTTGTCCCCTGGGGTAGCGCCCGGGGCTCCTTCTGACGCCTTTCTTTCTGGTGATTGCAGGCTTCCACGAGTGCCATGCGGTCCTCCCTGACAAATAAATAGAAAAGTGTGGTACAAGGGCTAGAGACCAGTTTTCTGCTTCCACACTTTTTAGCGCCGTCCATGGGAACCTCGAGCGAAAAGTCATGGCACCTCGTGGAAGCTATCCCACCGCTAGTAACCGTGGGCATGGATCCCACTAAGCCCCTGGCTCTCGCTGGGGATCTCAGGAGGCTTCGTCCTCCCCCCGATCGCAACCAGAAGTCACTGCCAATGAACTTGCGGAGATGCGCCAGCAAATCCAGTTCCTGACAGAGCTATGTCAAGGACTTATCAACAGGCCTGATGGGAGGGAGCCCGCTTCCTTAGAACATCCGCAAAATGGGGGGGCTCCCACAATAGCCAATTCTCATCGGGTGCGAGAGGCCTCCCACGCCTCAGCCGCATAGTCCCAGCGCCCGTGCAACTCGCCCCCACCAAGGGTACGCAGCCCGCTACACTCCAATCCGGAGATGGCACAACGGCTCTAGCGTATCGACGAAATCGAGGACAAAGTCCGTTATCTGGACAACGTCCTACTCGCCGCCAAGAACTGCGGCCTCATCGATGACGATCAGGACTTCCATGCCCTCTTCCCCAAAGAAATCATGGAAGCCCCCATACCGCCGAAGCTTCAGTTGTTGTCGTTCACCCCCTATGACGGCACCACCGACCCGGCCGACCACATGCATAGCTTTGAGTCCAACCTAGTGTTCCACCGGGCCTCGAACGCTGTGAAATGTCAGGCGTCCGTCACGACCCTCTGGGAGAACACTCGGGCATGGTTTGTGTAATACCCCGATTTTTTGAGAAATTAATTAGTAATTCAAAATTAATTAGAAATTAATTCAAATAATTCCTTAATAAATAGAATGAGTTATATTTCGACCATTTTATAAAAATCCAAAAAAATTATATTCTTGTAGAGAATAACATGTTTAACAAACTTATCTTCTGTGGCCAACCCAAATAAAATCCGTAAGTAAGCTGAATTAGTGGATTATGCCCAAATAGAACACTTAGTTAACAATACCTTGAAACGCCAAATTCGAGCCCAATACTCCATCAAATGAGCCCAAATCGGTGGCAAATGAAAGGCCAGGATGAGAGGATTATTTACCCTCTCTTAATCTCTCGAAACCCTAACCCTAGGAGATGCATTCGGGGGAGTTTAGATCGAGTCAACTATTGCGGCGGCGTTCACATCAACCCGACTTGCGTGGACGAATACTCCGCGCATAGAACCCTCCAGAAGGCGTGTGACCTATTAAAATGAAGCTCTCTAACCCTAGAATTGTTTAGAACCAGCGGCGGCTGCAGAGGAGTTAGATTGAGGGAGATCTCCAGCGATTAGTGGCTGCGTGTACCGACGTCTTTGGTGTTCTTTCTCCTTCCTTCTTAATCCGATTCAGGTAGGTGATAGCAAGACAAACCATATAAATAATATATGGTTGGAAGCATCATCGTGTCAGCTTTTCATTGATGTAGAAATCCCTAAATTTTATTAAGTGTTCTACGAAAATTTTAGGTTTTAGTAGAAGCATGTCAGAACTAGGGTTATAAACAACATTTCCCCTTCGATTAAGTAGTGATTTCAGGCTGTAAACATAAAATTGATTCGTGCATCTTGTATAGTTTTTCGTGCTCTTTCTTTTGGTAGTAAAAGCCCCAAATTTCATGCTTTATATCGTGCGAATTTCATGTTTTAGTTCTGACCCTAAAAACCTCGCCGGAGTCGGGCAAGGTGAAGGGCAGCGACCTGTCTAAACTTGTGCGGCCACACGATAGACCGCACAACCAAGACAGGCGGCACTCTGTTGACCGTTCATAGCTTTCAAACCCTGATCGTGTCCCTAGAACGTGCGGTCGAGCCCTAACTGCATGTCTTTCTTGCGGCCAGTTCCAGACCGCACATCCCTCTAGGCGGCACACTACCGACCGTCCATATCCAGTAGGTCTTCGGATCTGAGGGGACGTGTGGCCAGTCTGTGACCGTTAATGGGGATGTAAGGTCCAGAACCGACCGCACATCTATAACAGAACATATTAATTATCATTACAGCATGTTATGTTAGTAGATTAGTGGTTATTTGCATGTTAGCAACGCACCTAATAAAGTGTAATTCATGACAGTAAATCATTCTTGCTGATTTATTTAATTGAGCTTGATCTTGATTCATCTTTCCAATGAATGTCAAATTTTAATTGTGAATCCTTTATTATTGAATGGCTATTAGGTTTACACTTGTTATAACCGTTAATCTTGAACCTTTATTATTCCCTAGAATTGATTTGGACTCAATCGAACCGCTGTGATTTGAGTTAGTCTGAATTGGACTAACAGGGACTTGTGCGGCCATTTGTGGACCGCATATATCCCTGCACGGCCCAATAGTGACCGTTTATCCCTGGCTTATGCCAATTAGTTTGGCCGATTATCCTTGATTCATCTTCGGCCAATCCCAGATTTGATCAGTCCAGTAGACCCTAGGCCGACCAATAGACAGTGGGCTGGACTCTGGTTCAGTTCCACCCTGCCTATGGTAGCCCGGGAGCCCACTTGGGCTAAGTTCTAACTCATTGTTAGGCCCTGTGTTGTGCGGCCAGTAATGGACCGTACATCTTACAGGCAGCCCTGAGTGGACCGATCAACTAATGAGTGGCTCTGTTAGGACCACATATCATGACCTCGATTTTATAAACTTCTGGCCTTGTGCGGCCTAGTGCTTACCGTTCATGTATAAGAGCGGCCCTTTTTCAGCCGTTCAACCTTGACCCCCGAGGGCTAAACCTCAGTCCAATTGCTGTTAGTGCGGCCCAGTGTCGACCGCACAAGTCTTGAGCGGTCCAGTAGGAACCGCATATCATCCAGAGATAAGTTTTCTCCGTGTTTTATGGTTTTGAATCCAAGAACATGATGGTTCTTGATAACTTGAACTTTTGGACAGAAATTCTGGACAGTATCTCTTCAACTTAGCCTTGGGATGTTCCGAGGTAAGTTTGTACTTGATTATAATTGGCCATTTTAACTTGATTAAAGTCTAGACAACTTGGGATCTTGGATCCAATAAATCAATGCCAATGCACTGTAGGGGCCCGGTCTGGTCCTGGGGAGAGCGCCCGAAAAGTACTTGCCGATGGGAGTTTGTAATGACATGGTGAGGCATTGCACCGAGTGCATAACTAGCGTGATGTCTATGACAATGATCTCTTATCTCTTACTTGAATCGTGTTTGACTTGGTTACATTCTTACTTGTTGGCTAATTTTCTTGCAAAGTCATGTTATATATATTGTTCTTAAACTGCAATTCTTGTATTTATATCATTCTGTCATATTGTTGATCCATTCCATTCTTTAGCACTTTCTTTTATTATGTTGTTTCATTCGATCGTTATTTCTTTTCTTCCGTTTCATACATGTAATTAATTGGTTAATCACTTACACTTGCCTATTGTTACCTACTGAGCGTTCGCTCATATAGTTATTTTCCCCCCCTTTCCAGGTAGCTCAGGTGAAGATTCATAGATGTATGGGAATGGGCAAGAGTGATGACTTGGAGTGTATCAGCTAGTCGTTATGTTGAGATTGTTATAGTTGTTTTACATCTAGCTATGCCTTAGAATTGTGTTAGTTATTGTAACGTTGTCGAGTAGAGATTATGCTTGATTATGTTTAAGTCAGTTTGATGGTATTTGTAATAGACTTGGAGTTGTTCTGTTCATGACGTTATGTTAATTCTTAGCTTAGCATGTTATCTTTACTAGCGTTTTCTACTGTCGGCCCCGATATTCCGCGTCGGGGCGTGACAGTTTGGTGGTATCAGAGACAAGTTTTCTGATATTCCTAGGTTCTCTAATTTCTAGGATCCTAAGTGATACCGTAGGACCTATAACCTTGTTATAAGTCTAAGGACCCAACCTGGTGAGATTTGGGTAGAAGGCTGGGGTTGAGTAATAATATAATTGCACGATTATCCATTCTTAATTGAACCTAATATAACATATTCCACGTGTAGGCTTTTGCAATGGCAGGAGAACGCACGGAATGGAGGAACTTGCAGCGTACGGTTCAAGGACTTACTCAGGCTTTGCAACAAGTGGCCCAAGGGGGAGCTGCAAACCATGGCACTGGCGACCTTTATCGAAACTTTCGTGGGATGAATCCCCCGCGATTTGGTGGCTCGACTGACCCTGATGAAGCCGAGCACCGGCTTGAAGAGATAGGGAGGATTTTCGAAGTGATGCAATGCAGCAATCAAGAACGTGTCCTCTTGTCGACCTTTCAACTTGAACGTGATGCGAGGACATGGTGGGACGTAGTGAAGGCTACCCTTGGTGATAGACAAGTCACATGGGAAGAGTTCGAGGAATTCTTCAATGGTAAATATTTCTCTGATCGAGTACAAGAGAAGAAGGCGGCTGAGTTTGCTACTTTGAAGCAACGAAATCTATCCGTAGCTGAATATGAAGCTCAATTCTCTCAGCTATCTCATTATGCTACTCATTTGATATCTACCGAGAAGATGAAGGCTAAGGGCTTTCTTAATGGGCTGAAGCTGCAGTATATCAACCAGTTGGCACCGATGGAAATCATGACTTATTCCGAGATGGTGAGAAAGGCTCAAGTGTTGGAAGATACTTTGGAAATGAGGGAGAGAATCCGTGGGAAGAGTGTTAAGATTGAACAACACCATACTGGTTCTGGGAGTATCAAGCCTGGTCATGGCAGGAAGAGGCCCATTAGCGGGTCTGGTTCGTGGAAGGGCAAGATGCCGAAAATTGAAGACAAGAAGCCTAGCCCTATTGTTCCATTTAAGGGCATATGCAAGTACTATGACCATCCAGGTCACAAGATGGAGGAGTGCTGGTGCAAGCTGGGTGCCTGTTTATATTGTGGCAGTAGGGACCACCGTATTCCTGAGTGTCCCTTTTTATCTGAGCGAGCTACCCCGGTGAAACCGCAAGGAATCAAGAAGCAGCAAGGCAAGCTCCAGGCTCTACAAGAAGATGAGACAAGACCCGCCGAGGAGGGTGGACTTGTCGAAGGTACTCTTATTATACATGATAAATCAGCTTTTGTTCTTTTTGATACTGGTGCCACACATTCTTTTATTTCTCGGAGATTTGCGAAGTCTTTAGTTGTGAAGCCAGTTTTGATGAATTCTCCGTTAGAGATTTCAACTCCTATTGGTTCCAGATCAGCAATTGAGTATTTCTATCCTACCAGTAAGGTCTTGATCAATGAACAAAACCTTCCAGCTGATTTAGTTTGTATGGACATGAAGGATTATGACGTAATCCTAGGAGCAGATTGGTTGGCTAAGTATGAGGCCAATGTTCCGTGCAGATCTAGTTCTGTGTCTTTCACTGGACACCCTGGACTTTCTTTTCTAGGAACTAGACACCATAAGTATGTTCCACTTATTTCGGCTCTTCGAGCTGATAAGCTGATGAGGAGAGGATGTAAGGCTTTTCTAGCCTTTGTTTCTATGACCCCTGAGCAGAAGATTGAGATTGAGAACTTTTCTGTCGTCCGAGATTTTCCAGATGTCTTTCCTGAGGAACTACCAGGACTTACTCCTGAAAGGGAAGTTATCTTTTCTGTTGATCTAATTTCTGGTGCGACCCCTATTTCCAAAGCTCTTATCATATGTCTCTTGCGGAGCTAAGGGAACTAAAGCAGCAGTTGATGGAATTGCTTGAGAAAGGGTTCATTCGTCCTAGTACTTCCCCGTGGGGAGCCCCTGCATTATTCGTCCGGAAGAAGGATGGTTCGATGAGGTTGTACATCGATTATCGGCAATTGAACCAGTTGACTATCAAGAACAGATATCCATTGCCAAGGATTGATGAGTTATTTGATCAGATAGCAGGAGCTCAGTACTTTTCTAAGATCGACCTTCGATCTGGATATCATCAGTTACGAATTAAGGAAGAGGATATCTATAAAATAGCCTTCCACAGTAGGTATGGGTATTTCAAATTTGTAGTAATGCCTTTGGGGCTAACGAATGCACCTGCAGCTTTCATGCAGCTGATGAACGATGTGTTTCGGCCCTATCTTGATCAATGGGTCGTAGTGTTCATTGATGACATCTTGATTTATTCTAAGAGTGAGGAAGAGCATGCTGAACATTTGAGGATGGCATTACAATTATTGAGAGATCATCAGTTATATGCCAAGTTTAGTAAGTGTGATTTCTGGCTGCAAGAGGTGTCCTTTCTAGGGCATATTATCACAAAAGAAGGTATTTCTGTTGATCCTTCGAAGGTAAAGGCAGTAAAGAATTGGGATAAGCCTACTAATGTGACTAAAGTGAGAAGTTTCCTAGGCCTAGCAGGTTACTACCGAAGGTTTATTCACGATTTCTCCAAGATTACGGTACCTCTGACAAGATTAACCCGCAAGGAGATCAGATTTGATTGGTCAGAAGATTGTGAGCGAAGCTGTCAGACCTTGAAGGAATGTTTGACTACTGCACCTGTTTTGGCTTTACCTTCTGGTGAAGGAGGTTTTGTTGTATACACTGATGCTTCAGGTATTGGTTTAGGGTGTGTACTCATGCAGCATGGGAAAGTGATAGCCTATTCTTCTAGGCAGCTGAGGAAGCATGAAGAGAATTATCATGTTCATGATTTGGAGCTAGCAGCAGTGGTGTTCGCCTTGAAGATATAGAGGCACTACTTGTATGGAGAAGCATTCACGATGTTTTTAGATCATAAGAGTTTGAAATACTTGTTTTCTCAGAAGGAACTCAATATGAGGCAGCGAAGATGGCTGGAGTATTTGAAGGACTTTGATTTCTCCATTGAGTATCATCCTGGAAAAGGTAATGTTGTGGCATATGCCTTAAGCCGCAAGCCTATAGCTAAGTTGTCAAGTCTCATGTAACAAGAATGGAAATTGTTGGAGCAGTTAGCTAGTTTGGATCTTAATGTTGACAAGGATCAGATTATGATTGCTCAGATTCAACTTAAGCCCGAATTATTGATGAAAATCAAGTCTCTGCAAGAAGATGACCCAGAGTTGGTAGAGATCAAGGGAAGCTTGAGTAACAGACCTGACTTCATGATGGCTGATGATGGAAGATTGTTATTTCAGGGAAGAACTTGTGTACCTGATGTAGCTGAGATAAAGAGTAAGATCCTCGAGGAAGCTCATAGATCCAGATACACCATTCATCTTGGAGGTACTAAAATGTTCAAGGATTTGAAAAGATCTTTTTGGTGGCCGAATATGAAAAGGGAAGTGGCGGACTTCGTAAGTAGATGCTTGGTTTATCAGCAAGTCAAGCGGAGCATTTCAGACCAGTAGGAAAATTGAAACCCCTTGATATACCCCAATGGAAGTGGGAGAGCATTGGCATAGATTTCATTATGGGTCTACCTAGGACTCGTAGTAGATTTGATGCAATATGGGTGATTGTCGACAGATTGACAAAATCGGCTCATTTCTTATCCATTAAGTCTAAATGGACAGTTGATGTCTTGGCAGCTTTGTATATGAAGGAAGTGGTAAGACAACATGACATACCAGTCAGTATTGTGTCTGATAGAGACCCCAGGTTCACTTCTTGTTTTTGGACAGGATTGTAAGAGTCTTTGGGAACTCGTCTGAATTTTAGTACTGCTTTCCATCTACAAACAGACGGACAGACTGAAAGGACCAACCAGATAGTAGAAGATATGCTTAGAGCCTACATGATTGACTTTGGAGGTAGTTGGAGTGATCATTTGGCATTGGTTGAATTTGTCTACAATAATAGTTACCAGTCTAGCATTCAGATAGCTCCATTTGAACCTTTGTATGGTAGAAGCTGTCGATCCCCGTTATGTTGGGACGAGGTAGGTGAGAAGCAATGGGTTGGACCAGATCTCATTTCCGAATCGTCCAAGAACATCCGTATTATCAGAGATCGGTTGCAAGTAGCACAATCAAGACAGAAGAGTTATGCCGACACCAGGAGGAGAGCATTGGAATTTCAGGTTGGTGAGCATGTGTTTTTAAAGGTCTCTCCTATGAGAGGAATACGAAGGTTTGGTATTCAGGGCAAACTGAGTCCAAGATACATTGGTCCATTCGAGATTCTGGAAAGAGTGGGGGAGGTTGCTTACCGTTTGGCACTACCACCTCAGTTATCTGGAGTACACAATATTTTTCATGTGTCTATGTTACGGAAATATGTGTACGATCCCACTTACATTATTCAGCATATGGACTTCGAATTGAAGGAAGATCTGACTTATGAAGAAAGACCGATCAAGATTTTGGATCGGAAGCAACAGCAACTCAGGAATCGTTCCATATTGATGGTTAAAGTGCAGTGGAGTCGGTGTGGAACTAAAGAAGCTACTTGGGAGTCAGAAGATACTATGTAGAGACAGTACCCCGACTTATTCTAGGTGAGCTGTCTCACTCCCTCTTTTTATTAAGTGCATTGAATTTGGAGGACCAAATTCCTTAAGTGCGGGAGGGTGTAATACCCCGATTTTTTGAGAAATTAATTAGTAATTCAAAATTAATTAGAAATTAATTAGAATAACTCCTTAATAAATAGAATGAGTTATATTTCGACCATTTTATAAAAATACAAAAAAAAATATTCTTGTAGAGAATAACATGTTTAACAAACTTATCTTCTGTGGCCAACTCAAATAAAATCTGTAAGTAAGCCGAATTAGTGGATTGAGCCCAAATTGAACACTTAGTTAACTATACCTTGAAACACCAAATTTGAGGCCAATACTCCATCAAATGAGCCCAAATTGATGGCAAATGAAAGGCCAGGATGAGAGGATCATTTACCCTCACTTAATCTCTCGAAACCTTAACCCTAGGAGATGCATTCAGCGGAGTTTGGATCGAGTCAACTATTGCGGCGGCGTTCACATCAACCCGACTTGCGTGGATGAATACTCCGCGCATAGAACTCTCCAGAAGGCGTGTGACCTATTAAAATGAAGCTCTCTAACCCTAGAATTGTTTAGAACCAGCGGCGGCTACAGAGGAGTTAGATCGAGGTAGATCTCTGGCGATTAGTGGCTGCGTGTACCGGCGTCTTTGGTTTTCTTTCTCCTTCCTTCTTCATCCGATTCAGGTAGGTGATAGCAAGCCAAACCCTATAAATAATATATGGTTGGAAGCATCATCGTGTCAGCTTTTAATTGATGTGGAAATCCCTAAATTTTATTAAGTGTTCTACGAAAATTTTAGGTTTTAGTAGAAGCATGTCAGAACTAGGGTTACAATTATTTCTCCTTCGATTAAGTAGTGATTTCAGGCTGTAAACATAAAATTGATTCGTGCATCTTGCATAGTTTTTCGTGCTCTTTCTTTTGGTAGTAAAAGCCCCAAATTCCATGCTTTATATCGTGCGAATTTCATGTTTTAGTTCTGACCCTAAAAACCTCGCTGGAGTCGGGCAAGGTGAAGGGGCAGCGACCTGTCTGAACTTGTGCGGCCACACGATAGACCGTACAACCAAGACAGGCGGCACTCTGTTGACCGTTTATAGCTTTCAAACCATGATCGTGTCCCTGGAACGTGCGGTCGAGCCCTAACCACATGTCTTTCTTGCGGCCAGTTCCAGACCGCACATCCCTCCAGGCGGCACACTACCGACCGTCCATATCCAGCAGGTCTTCAGATCTGAGGGGACGTGTGCGGCCAGTCTGTGACCGTTCATGGGGATGTAAGGTCCAGAACCGACCGCACATCTGTAACAGAACAGATTAATTATCATTACAGCATGTTATGTTAGTAGATTAGTGGTTATTTGCATGTTAGCAACGCACCTAATAAACTGTAATTCATGACAATAAATCATTCTTGCTGATTTATTTAATTAAGCTTGATCTTGATTCATCTTTCCAATGAATGTCAAATTTTAATTGTGAATCCTTTATAATTGAATGGCTATTAGGTTTACACTTGTTATAACCGTTAATCTTGAACCTTTATTATTCCCTAGAATTGATTTGGACTCAATCGAACCGCTGTGATTTGAGTTAGTCCGAATTGGACTAACAGGGACTTGTGCGGCCATTTGTGGACCGCATATATCCCTGCACGGCCCAATAGTGACCGTTTATCCCTGGCTTATGACAATTAGTTTGGCCGATTATCCTTGATCCATCTTCGGCCAATCCCTGATTCGATCAGTCCAGTAGACCCTAGGCCGAACAGTAGACAGTGGGTTGGACTCTGGTTCAGTTCCACCCTGCCTATGGTAGCCCGGGAGCCCACTTGGGCTAAGTTTTAACTCATGGTTAGGCCCTATGTTGTGCTGCCAGTAATGGACCGTACATCTTACAGGTGGCCCTTATTGGACCGTTCAACTAATGAGCGGCTCTATCAGGACCACATATCATGACCTCGATTTTATAAACTTCTGGCCTTGTGCGGCCCAGTGCTTACCGTTCATGTATAAGAGCGGCCCTTTATCAGCTATTCAACCTTGACCCCCGAGGGCTAAACCTCAGCCCAGTTGCTGTTAGTGCGGCCCAGTGTCGACCGCACAAGTCTTGAGCGGTCCAGTAGGAATCGCATATCATCCAGAGATAAGTTTTCTCCTTATTTTATGGTTTTGAATCCAAGAACACGATGGTTCTTGATAACTTGAACTTCTGGATAGAAATTCTGGACAGTATCTCTTCAACTTAGCCTTGGGATGTTCCGAGGTAAGTTTGTACTTGATTATAATTGGCCATTTTAACTTGATTAAAGTCTAGACAACTTGGGATCTTGGATCCAATAAATCAATGCCAACGCACCGTAGGGGCCCGGTCTGGTCCTGGGGAGAGCGCCCGAAAAGTACTTGTGCCCATGGGAGTTTGTAATGACATGGTGAGGCATTGCACCGAGTGCATGACTAGCGTGATGTCTATGACAATGATCTCTTATCTCTTACTTGAATCGTGTTTGACTTGGTTACATTCTTACTTGTTGGCCAATTTCCTGCAAATTCATGTTATATATATTGTTCTTAAACTGTAATTCTTGTAGTTATATCATTCTACCATATTGTTATTCCATTCCATTCTTTAGCACTTTCTTGTATTATGTTGTTTCATTCGATCGTTATTTCTTTTCTTCCGTTTCATACATGTAATTAATTGGTTAATCACTTACACTTTCCTGTTGTTACCTACTGAGCGTTCGCTCATATAGTTGTTTTCCCCCCCTTTCCAGGCAGCTCAGGTGAAGATTCACATATGGATGGGAATGGGCAAGAGTGATGACTTGGAGTTTATCAGCTAGTCGTTATGTTGAGATTGTTATAGTTGTTTTACATCTAGCTATGCCTTAGAATTGTGTTAGTTATTGTACCGTTGTCGAGTAGAGATTATGCTTGATTATGTTTAAGTCAGTTTGATGGTATTTGTAATAGACTTAGAGTTGTTCTGTTCATGACGTTATGTTAATTCTTAGCTTAGCATGTTATCTTTACTAGCGTTTTCTACTGTCGGTCCCGATATTTTGGCGTCGGGACGTGACAGTTTGAGTCCTTGCTGGTCGGAACTATTTCCTCCTTCCAGTAGCTGAAGAACTATTCAAGGATAATTTCATTGGTTGCCGAAAGGAAGCCAAGTCTGCAGTGAGCCTTCTCGCCATCAGGAAGGGCCACGAAGAGACCCTTTGGGACTACATCTCCCGCTTCCGCGCATAGGCGCTCCGGATTCCTCACGTCGACATCCGCATCGCCACCACCGCCCTGACGCAAGGCACCTGAGACACCCTCCTTCAAAGGACGCTCGGAGTAAAGTCCCCAATGACATTGACAGAGCTCCTCACCTTAGCCCAAAAACATGCCAGTTGCGACGAGAGCAACACAGCGTTAAATCAAGCGTCCCGGGCCAATCAGCCCAACCTCAAGAGCTCGAGGCAAGGGTGAACGCGATCAACTATGAGCTTTCATGATGCGAGACGAATGGGACTCGATGCCAAATGATGCGAACCTTGGACTCTAGGTGACGACGTGACCAATTGGACGACGCGACCAGCGACACGCGAACAATAGAGCTACCTCGGCTCGACACTAAGAGCTCCTATGGGTATATGTCTTAAACAGAAATGCGAGCTCACTAGTCGTCCCAAGCGAGGGAAACGCAGATCTGCACGGTTGAGAAACCGGCAGAGTCAAGGGTGGTCAAACTCACTTCCATGCTCGAATCGAGTCACGGAACGGGTTCACTCTCTCTCTCTCTCTCTCACAGCGGTGATTAAAATGATTTAACGAGCTAGAATTCTAACACACTCATGCAGCGGCATATAATCATATACTAAATAAGCAAATGCCGAGGAGGAGAGATCGTTACCTCCACGCTCTAGGTGTGGGGAAGACAACCCCGGCCAAGATCCGTACTCCCAGTTAGACAATTACCAAATAAATTACATAATTGAATTTTATTGCCCACTCCACGCAGGGAGGTAAAGGGATACAATGGGACCCGGGAGTAGGGCTCTTGGGATGACCAGCAGCATTTTGAGTCGCTCTGTTGGTGCTGGCGCGCTGCTACTTGATGCTGGCCGGACGGCGCGGGTGGATGATTGTGGGGACCATGCTCTGCTCGGATGACCGATTGGGGCGGGGTTGGTCCCGTTGCGAAGGGGACTCCTGGGGGAACGATTGCTATGAGGCAACCGAATTGGTTCGCCTTGTGGGAGGCGAGGTGACACGTTATGTGAGGCGTGGCAAGTCGCTGCCCCGAGACTGTTCTGTAATTTCTGAGCTGCGCGACCCGGCGGTAAAAATTACTGCAACCAGCTCCGATCTCGGAACGTCACGAAACCAGCGCCGTTGCGAAGCTAGCTTGGAGATATTCAACCACCTGGTGTTACAGGAATTATTATGTGGCGGGATTTTCCATGAGGGAATTTCAAACAAGAATATTTCCTATGTCAGATCTGGCCAGGCAGACTGAGATCTGCCTGAAGAGGTGAGTTAAACAAGGTTGAAACTTTGGATCTGGGAGTTGGGATTTTTATGTAAGATAGTGGGGAAAGTAAGGAACACGAGCATAATTGTTTTGTATTTTTCTGAGGTGGTTTGATAGGGGAAATGGAATTTATAATAGGGGGTGGTCGGATCTGGACTACAGGGGGCAGAACAGAGTCCGGATTTTGCAATAGAATTTTAGATGGGTAAATAAATTCATAAAATCATAAAAAAAATTATGGAAGAAGGCTTTGTTGGACAGAAATCCCAGTCCAAATTTCAGATCGATCTGAAATTGAAAAGGGGATCAAATTGGTAAAGAGTTGGGCTGCTGGAACACTGATCTGCACAGGGGCAGATTGTGTAGGCAGTGGGATTTTAAATGAAAAGGGGGGAAAACGAAGTTGGAATAACTTGAATTTTTTGTGGGACATGGGAACAACAAGGGGAACTCACCCTGAAAATTTCAGATCTACCAGATCTGTGGGTGGAGAGCTAAAATCCGGCCTTTGGTTTGCTGTCCAAAGATGGACAGAACTCCGACGACGAGGCAGTGGTGGTGCGACGGCGGCTCGATGGCGGTGGCGGTGGTGGTGCTGAGCTTCACACTCTGATAAGGAGGCTTCACACCTCAGAGAGACAGCCTTCACAACTACAACGAGGAGGGAGAGGAGAGAGGAAGGGTTCACCCTTGGCCCTTGGAGCAATATTGCTGAAAATTCTTCATTAATTGTGTGTAAATTAGAAAATACAATGGTTTTATATGGAATGGAGACCCTAGATAAATGACCGAGACTACCCTTAGATCTAGGGTTAGGGAAGGGTATTTAGAGGATGACAAATTCTATTTTTCTCCCATGTGGTCAAAGCATATAAAAAAATGCCTAATGGAGACAAAAGAGGGGGCGCCCCCTTTAAAGAAGAGAAATTCAATTTCTCTTCTCTTGGTCCAATGGTCCAAGTCCAAGGTGGACTATGGACCAGCCCCTATGCGTCCCTTGAAGTTAGGTGGCCCAATGGGGAAGAGGGTGAGGGGGGCCCGCTGGGCCTAGGTGGCCCTTTTACAAAGAAACCCATTTATTTATCCTAATTACACTCTCTTAACCCCAAATAAAACCAAATAAGCACACATTACACACCAAATAAAAACCCAATAAATACTAAAAATACTAGGACTCAAGACGGAGACTCCAGACTATCTCCAAGCCATAGGGATGCCTGTGTAGCTTGAGTGGTGCTGCGCGTTCGGTACCGATGGCTCGCCGACTCATGCTTCTCGCTCGCTCTGGTGTCCGCACCAATTCTCCCCGAGTGGGAGAAACTCAACCCTGTCGAGTAAGGGTCTGGATCGCTCTGGTAACGCTCCAGTAGGTCCGGATCTATCCTCTGCAATTCTACCTGGGTGATCTAAGTATCATCGGTGGCGGGTCACCCTCTCCATCGCACTAGGTAGCGCAGGTAGGATCTACTCCTGGTAATAGTCACCTGCTCATCCAGTATATGGTCTATATGCTCACGCTGCCGTGGAAATGAGACTGGTGGTGGACACTCAGGTGTGGGGTCACTCTCAATGGGAGGAGATGGCTCGAAAGACTTACTAGGGATCACCGTTGGGTCCCTATAAGCAACTAGATCCGACACATTGAAAGTAGAGCTTATGCCATATTCCTCGGGCAAGTCCACAATATACGCATTGGATTCGACATGTTTCAACACTCGAAATGGACCGGCTCTGTGAGCTTGCAATTTCTTTACAGTTCCAGAGGGAAACCGTTCAGGTCTAACCCTGATCATGACATAATCACCCTCTTGGAACTCACGGTGGTGTCTATGGGCATCGGCTAACTCTTTGTAATGTACATTGCTGGCCTCAATGTGACGACAGATGTTGTCATGCAGACTCCTAACATGCCTAGCAAATGACTCAGCAGACTCTGACACTTGTGCATGAATGGGCATGGGAACAAGATCTACTGGTCTCTTAGGCCTATGACCCGTGACAATCTCGAAAGGACTCATACCTGTAGACCTATTGACCGAATCATTATATGCAAACTCAGCTAGTGGTAACATGAGATCCCAATCCCCTACACGGTCCCTAACAAGACACCTCAAAAGGTCACCCAGACTCCTATTGACCACCTCAGTCTGACCATCTGTCTGGGGATGATATGCAGTGGAGAACTTGAGGTGAGTACCTAACATATGCCATACTATCTTCCAAAAGTAACTGGTGAACCTAACATCACGGTCAGACAATATGGTACGAGGCAACCCAAACTTACACACCACATGAGAAAGGAACAGGCGGGCTACCCTCGAAGCATCTGAAGTCTTAGAGCAGGGAATGAAATGGGCCATCTTCGAGAATCGATCTACTACCACATAGACCGAATCATGCTTCCTAGAGGTTCATGACAATCCCAAAATAAAATCCATGCTAACATCATGCCACGGAGCATCGGGCACGGGGAGAGGTGTGCAGAGGCCCGAGCTTTACTTCTTCATTTTGGCCGTAACACATGTACGGCACTGGGCCACAATGTGAGTAACATCTCTCCTTAAGCTCGGCCAATAGAACCTGTGCTCGACAACTTCGATAGTCTTGTTCCGACCGAAGTGGCCAGCTAGACCTCCTGCATGAAGTTCCCAGACTAAGAAGTCACAAACCGAAGTTCGGGGAACATAAAGCCTACCTCCTCGAAAGAGGTAACCCTCCTGAAGCACATAATCACTATGATCTCTCGAGGGTCCGGCCTGGAGAGCGGCAAAGATCTGACCAAAGTCAGGACAATCAACATAAGCCTCTCTCATCTTATCTAGCCCTATAACCTCGGCACTCATGGTAGTCAGCAGACATGCACGCTGACTTAAGGCATCAGCCACCTTATTCTCCACTCCAGCCTTGTGCTTGAGCATAAATGTGAACTACTGGAGATACTCAACCCATCTGCTGTGACGCGCATTGAGCTTCTTTTAGGCATGGAGGAACTTCAAGGCCTCATGGTTGGAGTACAAGACAAACTCCTGATGTAATAAGTAGTGCCTTCAATGCCTAAGAGCCTGAACAACTGCATAGAATTCTTTATCATAGGTAGAGTATCGCAGCTTCGTGTCATTCAGCTTCTCACTAAAATATGCAATCGGGTGGGTCTCCTGACTCAACACTCCTCCAATTCTTACACCCGATGCATCACATGAGACCTCAAACACCTTCGAGAAATCTGGTAATCAAAGAATTGGTGTCTGGGTCATGTGCTCCTTGATGTCCTTGAATGCAGCAGCAGCGGCCTTCGTCCATACAAATGTGCCCTTTCTGATACAGTCCGTGATCGGGGCAGTAACAGAACTAAATCCGCGGATCAAACGATGATAGAACATCGCGAGGCCATGGAAGCAGCGGACATCATGGACCATGCGGGGTTCCGACCACTCAACAATGGCCCGGACCTTCTCCGGATCAGCGGAGACCCCAGTGCTAGACACAATGAAACCCAAGAAGGTAATCTGAGAAGTCATAAAGGCACACTTCTGTGGGTTTGCAAATAATTGCTCTCGCCTCAAGAGTAGGCAGACCTGCCGAAGATGGTCCAAGTGTTCCCCCGTAGTGCGACTATAGATGAGAATATCATCAAAATACACTACGATAATGACTCTAATGAAAGGTCGAAGGACCTGAGTCATGAGTCGCATGAAGGTGCTGGGGGCATTGGTTAGCCCAAAGGGCATAACCAACCACTCATTTAGACCATCCTTGGTCTTAAATGTAGTCTTCCACTCATCACCTGGCCTAATCCTTACCTGGTGATAGCCACTCTTAAGATCGATCTCCAAAAAGATAGTGGCACATGCCATCATGTCAAGCATATCATCTAGGCGGGGAATAGAGAACCTGTATTTCACAGTGATTTTGTTGATGGCACGACTATCAATACACATCCTCCAAGTGCCATCCTTCTTTGGGGCGAGTAACGTGGGCATAGCACACGGACTCATGTTGTCCCGAACAGATCCTCTCTACATAAGCTCATCGACCTGCCGCTTTAGTTCAACGTGCTTAGTGGGACTCATGCGGTAGTGGGGAAGATTGGCCAATGAGGATCCCGGAATCAGGTCGATAGCATGCTGAATATCCCGCATAGGTGGGAGTCCCTCGGGAAGCTCTTCGGGGAATATATCAGTAAACTCTTGCAGAATGGGAACAACATCGGGTGGGAGTTTACCCTCGAACTATCGCTCTACCTCACAGACCATGATAGCAAACATAGGACTCCCCTTACTAGCCTCCCGCTCTATCTCTCGGGAGCTAATCAACATCAACCTCCTAGACGGGGGCTCGCCTGTGCAAGATGTAACGGTCATGGCCCAAGCTGGGGATGGGGTACTGGGTCCAGGGACGGAAGGCTCCGGAGTACTAGGACCAGTAGGACCCCTAACTGAAGGACTCTTGGGCTGAGAGGGGTGGAGGGTAATCCGCTAGCCACCATGGTCAAAGGTATAGGTGTTCGACCGGCCATGGAGTGTGGCATCCCGATCAAACAACCACGGCCTACCAAGAATAATACTACCCACCTCCATGGGGAGGACATCACACCAGATCTCGTCACGGTAGGCATGGAACTGCAGTAGGACCAGACACCGCAGCCTGATCGAAATGGAGGTGGAATCCACCCATGATACTCGATAGGGGCAAGGATGGTCCACGGGAGTAAGACCAAGATGAGAAACAGTACCCATGGAGATTGCATTGATACAACTCCCACTATCGATAATCACCTTACAAACTTTCTCGCCCAGCCTACAGTATGTATGAAAGATAGTGGTCCGACGCCAGTCATCACTGGCCTGTGGCTGGGTGAGAATACACCTGACGACCCCCAACTGGGCATCGTATGGATGCTGAGCATCCTGGCCATCATCTTCATTCTCAAAGAACTCATCAGCTAATTCCTGTTCCACCTCATAGCTGACTGACACAAGCTCTGAAGACGAGGCATCCCCGACCTGTATGTCCCCAATGACAAGAGATTGACGAGTGGGACACTGGTTTGTAAAGTGGCCAAACCCATTGCAGCAATAACACTGCTGCCATGATCCACTAGGCTCCCCGATCAAAGGTCCCTTACCCTTATCCTCCCGACGGATAGGAGGTGTAGGCAACAAGGGACGGGCAAGAGGTGCGGGCGCCGGTGGATGGACAATGGGTACAGGTTGTTGGGGTCGAGGAGGAAGATCCCTCGGTGGGGGAGGGCGAGGCCTTGGAGCGAATAGCTCTGGACGGGTGGGCTCCTGAGGTCGAGCCATGGGGGCCCTCTGATATGCGCCTGAAGAGCTGCGGGGCTCGACACTATGAAGAGGGAAGGGGCCCAACCGTTGAGTAGGCTCGAACTCGACCTCGAATTGCTCCAATTCGAGAGCAACCTGATATGCTTGTTCCAAAGTGGCCACATTGCGGCGAAAAAGTTCATATTGATAGTGTGGCCGCAGACCTCTTCGAAAGCGTGAGATGGTCATGGTGCTCTCTTCCATAACTCCACACCGCAAGTAATACTCATCGAACTCAGCGGTGTACTCAGTCACTGATCGGTTTCCTTGGGTGAGACTCTGCCATTTGTCTATGAGACGCTGGCGATGTGTGACAGGAAGGTACTTCTGCCTTAATTTGGTTTTCATATCATCCCAAGTACCGATCTGGGGTTGATGTGGCTGCATCAACAGGCTCTCCACATTAGTCCAATAGGTTTGCACATGCCCTTGCAACTTCATCTTTGCGTAGAGAACTCTTTGGTGGTCCGTCATCTCAAACCACTCGAAGTACCGATCCATGCCGGCCTCCCAATCTAAATAGACCTTTGGGTCCAAGGACCCGTCAAAAGGGGGAGGGTCCGCACGCACGTTCCTAAGAACGCGGTCATCGTCATCGTAATCACGATTCCGTCGTTGGGCTCAACGGTCATGACCATAACCCCCATGTTCATTATCGGATGCATAGTCATCCACCTCGGGCACTCGCTGCCTCCTATCATCTACCCCTTGAGACCTTGGAGTAGCAGGTTGCTGAACAGGCTCATGTTGGCCATTTGTCGGCACGGGTTGCGCCTCAACCGGGGCCCACTATAGGACAGCAATTCTCCCCACCAGACCCTGGATAGACTGGTCCGATGCTTCGGCCCGATCCTTTAAGGCTTTCATCCTCCCTTCCATACGCGTACCTACGCCATCTACACGCGTACTAAGCCCATCCATACGCATATCGAATCGATCCATGAGAGATTGGAACATCTCGACCACCGAAGGCTCATCGAAACTACGGGCTCGGGGATCCGCCATAGGTGGTGGTGGTGAGTATTGGGTACCTCTACGGGTGGACATGCAAATGACACAAAGGTTGGAATGCACTGACTAAACCTAGACTCCAATATCCGGTACGTGGCGGAGGTATGATCCGAAGATCAAACTCACGCAAGTGTGCAACCTTCCCAATAGGCGTGACCCATTGGTCTGGGAACACCTTTTAATATATCGGGTATAGGAAGGGAATGTGACACTACCCTAGAATGTGACACTACCCTAGACTCAAACGGCTCTGATACCAAACTGATGTGGGACGAATGGGACTCGATGCCAAATGATGCGAACATTGGACTTTAGGTGACGACTGATAAGTGTGTAATTTTACATATTAATTAATGTTATAACACACTTTTATGAACTTTAATATACATCACTATGTATTTATCACACTTAATTTCAATTTTAGATCAAAATGTTTAATTACCTGATTTAATTAAATTTTGATTCTATTTTGCAGGCACAAAGGAAAATCACAACAAGAGGAATAAAAAGAAAATAAATAAGAAGATAAATGGGCCAAAGCCCATTCACACATCCAAAAGCCCATGCCGACCAAGCCCAATCTGAGTTCAAATAAAAAAAACAAAGAAAAATAAAATAATTGTTTATATTATAAATATGATAGGTATACATATATATATATTAGATATATATATATATATGATATATATATTGATATATATATATATATATATTTGATATATATATAGATATATACATATGATATATACATATATAGATATATATGATATATATATTTGATATATTATATGATATATATATGATATATGATAAGGCTTCACTTCACAAAAGTATGCAGGATGGCTCACGCTAAAGAAGCTTCACACGTCGGCAACAATGGCCATGTAATGAATAGTTGCATGCATAGTCTTAAAGGAATTGAAGAAGCAAAAGGGCATCACGTAGCAAGCCATCCTTTACACATGGAGGGCTCCACAAGGTAGCTGGCTTCGTACATCAACAAGAGCCATGCTAACAAGTCTTCACAATATGCAATGTGAAATGCAATGCATGCAACACATGGGCTCCATCTCCACATGCAAAGACAAAAGTATGTAACAGTTAAGGCATCAAACACAACACCAAAAGCATGCAACACTTGGTCCACTTGTCGGTAAAGCTTTCAAACACACAAGACAACGTGGATGGCGGATGGCCAAAGCTGCCAAGGTAGCTGACAGGAAAAGTGGGCATGAGTTCTTCAAATGCGACTGCCGACGCAGGAAAGCAGACGGGCAACATGGAGAAAAATAGAGAGAGACAGCCAGCTGACGTTTGAAAAGAGAAAAAAAGAAAAAAGTGAGAAGAAGAAAATGTTTGGTGGGCTTAATTTCAACAAAAAAAGGTGGTGGGCTTAATTTCAACAAAAGTTGTAAGAGTGTTCATATAGAGAGCAACAGTGTAATTGTGGCCCTATAAAAAGGGGTCATGTTATTGATGTAGAGGAGAGTTCTTTTTTTGGCTTTGGAGAGTCACGTAGGAGTGTTTTGGAGAGCTTGTGTTTGTGGGTTTGGGTTGTTGTAGTGTTT
This sequence comes from Amorphophallus konjac, assembly GCA_022559845.1. Classification (NCBI taxonomy): domain Eukaryota; kingdom Viridiplantae; phylum Streptophyta; class Magnoliopsida; order Alismatales; family Araceae; genus Amorphophallus; species Amorphophallus konjac. The sequence continues at coordinate 133,809,554 of CM040124.1, read as the reverse complement.
GTATTCATATTGTTGTACTCTTAGTCATTTTTAGCCCTTCACAGCCCCTTTACATGCTTGTGTATTCTTTATTTCGAATTACTTACTTCAGCAACATTGTCCATCTCTAAGTGTTCGTCATTTTCTCTTTCTATCATTTTTCCTAAATCTCCACCGTTTTTGAGTTATTCCTCAATTTTCAACTTGCTATTCTGTGCGGTCACTGTTCATTCGAGATGATAGTCTCTGCCATTTCTCCATTTCGAAACCTCTCCAATCCTCTTTTCATTCTGAGTTCTTCATAACAGTTGTTCCCCTCTTGTAGATCTAGATTTTATTATTCTACCGCTTCTTCTGATTCTCCACCGTTTTTAAGTTATAGTCAGTTTTTAAAGGTTCTGTCTTTTATAATTTTACTCTTCACCCGCGCGGATAGATCTTGGTATTTCATATTTTTCACCTTCTTATTCTTATTTCCTGTCTCTAAGTTCTTCATCAAACTTCTTCATCTCTTCTCTCTCTACAACTTTTATTTCTTCCACTTCTTCTAAATCTCTCTAGTTTTAAAGTTATTCTCTTTCTAATCACCCTCTATTTTCATTATAATTTTCACTGTGTTTTTATTTTTTTCTCAACCGTAAACCTCCCGTCTATCTATCTATCTCCCTCCTCCATATTTCTTCTCACATCATGTTGGCAGATCCTCAACTCTTGGTCTTCTCACGGCGTCAGATTCCACGGCGGGACGATCTTCATCCAAGGCCTACCAAGGAGGCGACGCTATTCTTCATCCATTGGCTATATTTTCCTCCCTTTTCTCTTTCATATTCCCATGTTGTAATTTTTATTTTCATAGTGTGACTTTTCACTTTCATCTCAATGAAGTTCATCATTTGAGTAAATTACGGTATCTTTCTCTTTCTATATCCTCCAACTTCTCTTCTTTTAACCCTCTCATCTTCTTTAGATAATTTATGTTCCATGTAATTCATTTTTCCTTAATTTAGATTCACTCAAAAACTCGCTTTTCAAAACATAAGATTTGTCCAACTTACCTAAAATGATATCTTTCTTCCCCGTGGGATCGACCCGTCATTCACCACTTTACTTGAATTTTATATCTTTTAAGTGAGTGAGTCCAGTTAATTTATGAAATTGTGGCACGGCATTTTTAAACAACGGGTGTCGAGCGCATCAACGACGTGACCAATTGGACGATGCGACCAGCGACACGCGAACAATAGAGCTACCTCGGCTCGACACTAAGAGCTCATATGGGTATATGTCTTAAACAGAAATGCGAGCTCACTAGTCGTCCCAAGCGAGGGAAACGCGGATCCGCGCGGTTGAGAAACCGGCAGAGTCAAGGGTGGTCAAACTCAGTTCCGTGCTCGGATCGAGTCACAGGACGGGTTCGCTCTCTCTCTCACAGCGGTGATTAAAATGATTTAACGAGCTAGAATTCTAACACACTCATGCAGCGGCATATAATCATATACTAAATAAGCAAATGCCGAGGAGGAGAGATCGTTACCTCCACGCTCTAGGCGTGGGGAAGATAACCCCGGCCAAGATCCGTACTCCCGGTTAGACAATTACCAAATAAATTACAGAATTAAATTTTATTACCCACTCCACGCAGGGAGGTAAAGGGCTACAATGGAACCCGGGAGTAGTGCTCTTCGGTTGACCGGCAACGTTTTGAGTCGCTCTGTTGGTGCTGGCGCACTGCTACTTAATGCTGGCCGGACGGCGCGGGCTGACGATTGTGGGGACCACGCTCTGCTCGAACGACCGATTGGGGTGGGGTTGGTCCCGTTGCGAAGGGGACTCTTGGGGGAACGATTGCTGTGAGGCAACCGAATTGGTTCGCCTTGTGGGAGGCGAGGTGACATGTTATGTGAGGCGCGGCAAGTCGTTGCCCCGAGCCTGTTCTGTAATTTCTGAGCTGCGTGACCCGACGGTAAAAATTATTGCGACCAACTCCGATCTCAGAACGTCGCGAAACCAGCGCCGTTGCGAAGCTAGCTTGGAGGTCTTCAACCACCTAGTGTTACAGGAATTTTTCTATGGCGGGATTTTCCATGGGGGAATTTCAAACAGGAAAGTTTCATGTCTCAGATCTGGCCAAGCAAACTGAGATCTGCCTGAAGAAGTGAGTTGAACAAGGTTGAAACTTTGGATCTGGGAGTTGGGATTTTTATGTAAGATAGTGGGGGAAGTAAGGAACACGAGGATAATTGTTTTATATGTTTCTGAGGTGGTTTGATAGAGGAAATAGATTTTATAACAGGGGGTGGTCGGATCTGGACTGCAGGGGGCAGAACAGAGTCCGAATTTTGCAGTAGATTTTTAGATGGGTAAACAAATTCATAAAATCATTAAAAAAAATTATGGAAGAAGGCTTTGTTGGACAGAAATTCCAGTCCAAATTTCAGATCGATCTGAAATTGAAAAGGGGATCAAATTGGTAAAGAGTTGGGCTACTGGAACACTGATCTGCACAGGGGCAGATTGTGTAGGCAGTGGGATTTTAAATGAAAAGAGGGGAAAACGAAGTTGGAATAACTTGAATTTTTTGTGGGGCGTGGGAACAACAAGGGGAACTCACACTGAAAATTTCATATCCACCAGATCTGTGGGTGGAGAGCTAAAATTTGGCCTTTGGTTTGCTGTCCAAAGATGGACAGAACTCCGGTGACGAGGCGGTGGTGGTGCGACGGCGGCTCGATGGCGGCGGCGGCGACGGTGCTGAGCTTCACACTCTGATAAGGAGGCTTCACACCTCAGAGAGACAGCCTTCACAGCTGCAAAGAGGTGGGAGAGGAGAGAGGAAGGGTGCGCCCTTGGCCCTTGGAGCAATATTGCTGAAACTTCTTCATTAATTGTGTGTAAAATAGAAAATACAATGGTTTTATATGGAATGGAGACCCTAGATAAATGACCGAGACTACCCTTAGATCTAGGGTTAGGGAGGGGTATTTAGGGGATGAAAAATTCCATTTTTCTCCCATGTGGTCAAAGCATATAAAAAAATGCCTAATGGAGACAAAAGAGGGGGCGCCCCCTTTAAAGAAGAGAAATTCAATTTCTCTTCTCTTGGTCCAATGGTCCAAGTCCAAGGTGGACCATGGGCCAGCCCCTATGGGTCCCTAGAAGTTAGGTGGCCCAATGGAGAAGAGGGTGAGGGGGGCCCGCTGGGCCTAGGTGGCCCTTTTACAAAGAAACCCATTTATTTATCCTAATTACACTCTCTCAACCCCAAATAAAATCAAATAAGCACACATTACACACCAAATAAAAATCCAATAAATACTAAAAATACTAGGACTCAAGACGGAGACTCCAGACTGTCTCCAAGCCATAGGGATGCCTATGTAGCTCGAGTGGTGCTGAGCGTTCGGTACCGACGGCTCGCCGACTCATGCTTCTCGCTCGCTCTAGTGTCTGCACCATATCAAGGACAGACCCCTTCATCGACTGCCTTCTTCACCAACGATCGTATAAAGATCGCTCGGAGGCCCGATCCTCTCTGAAGTAAAGCAAATGATTCGTGAAGTCTATGAATGACTGTGCAGCATCCTCATAAGAGGGCAAGCACTCAACAGAAGCCTGCTTGGACATGGATACTGGTGGCCAACTCTATAAAAAGACTGCAAAGACTACGTCTGAAGTTGCCCCCAGTGCCAGAAATTCACAAATCTGCATCACCAACCAGCCGCGCAACTGCACGCACTAACGGAGCTTTGCCTATCAACAGAGACGGGCACAATACTATAATGCTCGCATTAGAGAGTGCCACTTTTTCCCTGGAGACCTCGTGCTACGGTGAGCGAGTGTGGCGGATCCCAGAGCAGCCATGGGAAAATTGGCTCCAAACTGGGAAGGCCCTTATCGGGTGTCAGAAGTGCTCGGCAAAGGGGCGTACAAATTAACAGCGTTGGATGGGTAAAAAGTGCCAAGAACCTAGAATTCTGTAAACCTCAAGGCATCTTACCAATAAACTTATCTTCCTGCACTATGCCGTTTCAAGGTCTGGACCAGGAAATCATTGTTCGCCACCCGCCGAACCCAGCGGAGGTAGCTTCCTAGCTCCCTAGGGGCGAGCACTCCTGCTCCCCTCGGAAACGAAGGTAGCTTCCTAGCTCCCTAGAGGCGAGCACTCTTGCTCCCCTCGGAAATGAAGGTAGCTTCCAAGATTCCTAGAGGCGAGCGCTCCCGCTCCCCTCAGAAATGAAGGTTGCTTCCTAGCTCACTAGAGGTGAGCACTCCTGCTCCCCTCGGAAACGAAGGTGACTTCTAAGTCTCCTAGAGGCGAGCACTCCTGCTCCCCTCGAAAATGAAGGTAGATTTCAAGCTTCCTAGAGGCGAGCGCTCCCGCTCCCCTCGAAAATGAAGGTAGCTTCCTAGCTCCCTAGAGGTGAGCACTCCTGCTCCCCTCAAAAACGAAGGTGACTTCTAAGTCTCCTAGAGGCGAGCACTCTTGCTCCCCTCGAAAATGAAGGTAGCTTCCTAGCTCCCTAGAGGCGAGTACTCCTGCTCCCCTAAAAAATGAAGGTAGCTTCCTAGCTCCCTAGAGGCGAGTACTTCTACTCCCCTCAGAAATGAAGGTAGCTTCCTAACTCCCAAGAGGCGAGTACTCCTGCTCCCCTCGGAAACGAAGGTAGTTTCCTAGCTCCCCAGAGGCGAGCACTCCTGCTCCCCTCGAAAATGAAGGTAGCTTCCGAGCTCCCTAGAGGCGCGTACTCATGCTCCCCTCTAAAACGAAGGTGACTCCTAAGTCTCCTAGAGGCAAGCACTCCTGCTCCCCTCAAAAATGAAGCTAGCTTCCTAGCTCCCTAGAGGCGAGTACTCCTGCTCCCCTTGGAAATGAAGGTAGCTTCCTAGCTCCCTAGAGGTGAGTACTCCCACTCCCCTCGAAAATGAAGGTGACTTCTAAGTCTCCTAAAGGTGAGCACTCCTACTCCCCTGGAAAATGAAGGTAGCTTCCAAGCTCCCTAGAGGCGAGCACTCCCACTCCCCTCGAAAATGAAGGTGACTTCTAAGTCTCCTAGAAGCAAGCATCCCTGCTCCTTCGGAAACAATGGTAGCATTCACGCTCCCAAGGGGCAAACACTCATACTCCCCAAGAAATAAAGAGCAACAACTTCCCCGCCAAAGGGAAACGTATAAGCATCGGAGGTTAAATGCGTCATGAGCCCACGCCAAAATACAAGGGAGCATAAAGGACAGGTGCCGACTATTTAGACGTACCTCGACATAACAAAAAAAGAAGAGTTCAGTACACAGGAAGCTGAAAGTAAAAGAATTAATGGCGAGCACTTACTCGAGAGCTCGCCCCAACAGCAGCAGCATCATCCAGCCCGTAGTCTTGGACCAGTGGCATGCCCGCAGGAGGTGGAGCATCATCTGAGAGATCGACCAACTCCTTCTCCATCGCCACCTCGGCCCCAACAGCCCGATCCCCAGTGCTCAGCTCTTCCTCTCCAAGCTCCTCCTCGCCATCACCGCCCTCTGGCTCAAACAGCATCAGTGGAGGAACGAGGGACGACACTGGAATGCCCCGGTCGATGATCGCAGTCTGAAGAATAGCCGCCCAGCCATCCTGAAAGCCACGATCCCAGGATGGGCCGTAAAACCTCAACGGCCGCTGCGTTCAGCTCATCCTAGTAAGCCGAAGATGAGCGATGGCGGTCCACTGCCTCCAGGCCAGTGACGTGTAGCAACGCACGTCGATCTTCGACTGGCGACTCCACCTCCCGAGCCCAAAGCTCAGCGGCGTCAGCCAAAGCCCCCGGCTAGCCTCAGCCGCTTCAGCCCGTTTCGTAGCCTCCTGGAGGGTCTCCTCCACTGCTCGAACCTGAACGTGGAAGGCATCCCGATCGCGCTCGGCCTCGGTGAGGACTAGCTCCCGTAGCTTAAGCCGCTCTCGAGCTCGGTGCATTCGGCCTCTTGCGCCGCCTGATCAGCTCGGAGCTCGGTGCCCTAGATCTCCAGCCTCTTCTGCGTAGCCTCGCTGGCCTCCAGCTGCCGCGCAACCCCGGTGAAATGATAGCCCCACAGGCCGAAGGCCCTGGCGACCGACAGATTATAGAGGCGTCGCCTGCCAGAAATGCTGTGCGTGCCAAGCACATGACCGAGGTCACTGATCCGAGCCACACGAGGAGACACCCTCGGAACTGCCCTTCGATGCGCTGATGCGGGATGGACCACGGACTCGACTTGAATTAGGAATGTGATCCTCGGACTCTAGACGAGCTCTCGATTGTCCCTTAGTGAGGGAAACGTGGGACCGGGCACGGTTAAGAAACCGGCCGTGAGTCACGGGTATCAGCTTTCCGTGTAGACTCGGATCGAGTCACGGGACGGTACACTCAATCTCGCTCTCTCGCAGCGGTGATAATAGAATATCAAGCTAGAAACCTACTCTCGCAGCGGCATTCAAAGCTATACAAGATAAGCAAATGCGATAAAGAGTGGGGAGCGAGTGTACCTCCACGCTCCGGGCATGGGGAAGACGTTCCCGGCCAGTTACGGTAACTCCCGGTTAACAACAGTAAAAGTTAATTACAACAGTTAAATTTTATCGCCCACTCCACGCAGGGAGGTAAAGGGCTACAAGTGGGCCCGGGAGGACCGACTCTGGGTTGACGGGCAGCAATCTGGAGGTGAACTCGGCACGAACTCGGCCTGCTGGTCTGACTCAGCACTATTCCAACTCGGTGCTGACTCAACTCGGTAGCTAACTCGGTGGACAGCAAGCAATGGCTTCCAAAGGAACGTTGCCTTCCTGACGTCTTATGGAGGCGCCGCTTGGCTGGGATGTTGGCGGGATGTCTCTGATCGACTCCCTGAAGGGGCGGCTCCTGAAGTTGACTTTTGACACTTGTTCTTGAATTTTTTTCAGACTGTAATTTCGGACCTGCACACAGGACAGATCTGCAGGCCTTGACAGTAAAAATGCTTGCGCCCAGATCCGGAGGCCGATCGAGGCGTGGCTGGTACCGTTGGAAAGAAGACTCAGAGATATACAACATACGTTTTTTACAGCTTCATCCACCACACGGATTGAAAATGAAAACTTTTGTAATTTGACTTTTTTCCCTGACCCGGACTGACAGACACACAGGGCAGCAAACAATCTGCCTGAAACACACCTTTGACTAAGGGGTAAACGATTTTTGTAGACTCCAAGATAATTATGGTGGAAGGGGATATACGTGGGGAACACTCAGTATGTTTTTGGGATTTTCTAAAAATAGATAAAGGGGTGGAAAAAATAGAACAAGATGACTATGTACTGTAGATCTGCATAATCATAGATTGACAGGGGTGGTATAGAAATTGCGGGAAAAATATCAAACGAGATCAGAATGGGGCATAAGATATATGGATGGAAAGCTAACAAAGAGAGGAAAGCTATAAAAATTTCAGCTAGATCAGAAAACAGCATAAAAAGATAGATCCACTGAGGTGGGGTTCTGTCCTGATGGAGACAGAACTCCGGTGGCGGCGGCGCGACGGCGGTGCGACGTCGGCGGCGGCAGCTTCAGAAAGGGAACTCAGAGGATGAGAGGGGGAGGTAGAAAGGGTCTCCTACCCTAGATTTCTGGAGGAAGGGGAAGAACAGCAAGGAGATAGGGGGAGAGGGGCGCACCCTCCAAGTCCTCTCTTGGGGCAAAATGCCAATTTTTCCTTTATTAATCTCTAATGACACTATACATAGGCTTATATAGAGAATGGCAAGGGGTGGGGGGCTGGGAATTTCATGGGAAATAGGCTATTTTCTTCCCCCATGTGGTCAAAAACCCTAAATAAATAAATTACATATGGAGGGGACACTCCTTTGACTAGGTAGGTAAGGTAGGTGGCCTCCCTTGACATTTCCAACCACTTGTCTCCCATGTGTCCAATTGACCTTCTAGATGCCACCTAGGACTTTGACCAGCCCCACATGGACCCATATGGCTTATGTGGACCAATGGAGAAGGAGTGAGGGCCCCCTTGCTGGACCTACTGACAATTTGCATAAAAAACTAAAGAATCCAAGGGAATGACACATTGGCTTATAAGGCCTTACAATTGCACATATACTTTCCCAAGGATATAAAAATAAACTAAAGGACATAAATGTAAAAATAAAAAGTCAGTGCTCGACGTCGATTCCCATCACGCGCCCTCTCGAACTTGACTCTCAGATTCTAAAAAAGTACTCGGCATCTGAGAGTATGGGGGCTAGTGAAGAGGGTAAAATCGGCTCGGTCCATATGAGACCCAATACAACAGGCCCGCTTCGGCCAGGCCCCTACAGCACCCGTAAACGGGCCCCGACTGCCGTGAGGCCCACAACAGACTGCCCATGACGGATCGTCCTCGGATTCATCAGCGCACAAAGGGCATCGACCCAGGAACAACGACCGCGGGATGACCCTCCGACGACCGAGCGTTTCCTCCCACGACATTGGCCTCAACTCCACTAAGGTCAAGCATGCCCTACGGCGGCCGTAAGACTCGCCAGAGAACCGTCCGACTCCAGAGGAATGGGCCCTCAACGGGAAACTCCCTCCATAATCGCGGGAGACTTTACTCCATGATCTACGCCTTACCCTGCTAAGGGATAGGCCTTAGACACCAGAGCAACCCCCTATATAAATGGGACCTCAGCAGAGGACCAGGAGAGGGGGAATGGATCAACGACACACAATGAATCTCACCAAAAAATGCCTACAGAGAAGTAAGCCAGAGAGCTACCCCCACTGCTACGAGAGAGGTCACGACTGTCCATCCCCTAAGAGAGAATCCCTCCCGTACGACCTTACCACCCAGCGAGCACTCTCTGAGTGACCACTGGGGGCAGCGAGCACTCGTCCGGAGGCTCTACACCTCTCTCAGATCTCCTACTACGACCTCTGTTCTCTTCCATCTCTCCTACTTTTCTCTATTTCTCACTTGAACCATTGCTGACTTAAGCATCGTAGGGTTGTCCCCTGGGATAGCCCCCGGAGCTCCTTCTGACGCCTTTCTTTCTAGTGATTGCAGGCTTTCACGAGTGTCAGGCGGTCCTCCCCAACAAATAAATAGAAAAGTGTGGTACGAGGGCTAGAGACTAGTTTCCTGCCTCTACAGATACCAATGTCATAAATATTCTGACCACACATATCTCTATGGGTCATACACGTAAATCGATTTATTTTGTGACATTCAAATAAATTTGAGGAGGGTAAAATTCGTCAGGCCCAACACGGCCCAACCAAGGCACATGAATGCTCTTCCAGCCCACTAAATGATGAGGGCATCACTCACGATTCCCTCTGGCTCGGGACCTCCCTCCCCTCTGACGAGATCCAGGCCTGAGCTCCATCACTTCACCGCTCACTGCAGCACCTTGAGGATCATCTTTGTGCACTTGTTATCTTTATTTTGAGTCATATTCATGTAATTTGCCTTTTATTCGGGTCTTGTACCTAGGTTATTAAGTCATTTCCCTAAGTTGAGTCTCATTAGACTATGGTGCTTACTATTGGGCCTACTTCCTTGGGCTAGGCCCATGGGCGCACCCCCCCTATCCCTTGGTTATCTATTAGTGTGTTAAGAGTCAGGGACTTATATGTAAAAGTGGGTTTCCTATAAATAGGACCCCAATCCCTCTTTTGAAGGTTAATGAACATTTGAATATTTGAGCATAAGTGCACCCCTCTCTCTCTCTAGCTCTCTCATTCTCTCTCTCTCTCTCTCTCTAGGGGGCGAACCCCTCTCTCTCTCTTCCCCCCTTCTCTCTCTCTCCCTTGGGTGAACTTGCCCTTTCACCTCCCCCTTCCCCTGCCACCTCAGCAGCCACCTCACCCTCCACCCCTTCACCTCCCCTAGGCCACTTAATACTCATCAATTTCCTCCACTTCCCAAGCAACCCTTCCTATTCCCCATACACCTTCCCCACCTCCAAGACACCCATCCCTCTTCCCCAAGCAACCTTCCCACTCCCCCACACCCTCATTCATATCCCTTGACCATCCCAACCCCCACCCCACCACAAGTTGCGCACCACCCCTCACCATCTACACCCACCCCCTTGCCTTGGCTGACCCCTCCACCCCCCCTTCTCCAAGCTTCGGCCCTCTCTCCCCTCCACTCTCCTGCACCTCCATACTACCTGCTCCGCCCCTCTCTTCACCCCCACACATCCCTCCCCCCATCTGCTATCACCACCACCCTTCCCTCCATTACCAAACTCCAGTCCCCCTTAACCTAACCCCACCACCATCCCCTTCATTTGGTCACGTCTGCAGGTGGCAGAAGAAGGCCCGTATTGCAGAAGCTCCCCCGAGTTCACACGGCGACATCTGAGGGTGTACCTTACCTTTCTGGAAAGGGCGTCCAGTCATCTTCACAGGCGAGGTGATCCCATCCCGTTCCGAGTTCGGGGCTGTCCGGGAGAGCCAATCTCCCCCGACTGCGCAGAGCTCCATCAGCAGAGTTCCTGAACCCTGTTCAAAGCTACACCACGGCCGACGGTGGAAGATTCAAGCCGCGAGTTCTTCTACAAACATCTTCTTCCACCAGTCCTCTTTCTGGATCAAGAAGCGGAAGTGCATTTGGCATCCGGAGGTCAGAGTTTTGGTCTTTCTTCCTCGACTGGTTGGGTCTGTCTCCCACAGTCGGTAGTGACCTGCCCCTACTCATCGGCATCCCCCAGTCCACCCTGACCTCAGACGGCTTCCCCACCAGATTTTTCGCAAAGAGGGCTCATCCACGGATCCAGCAACTCTGACGGTTTGAGATTTGGCATCCGGGAGCGGCCGGGACAACTTCTGCAAGCCACTGTTTGTATCTGGTGGCTGCTGCGGCCAGACTCTGCAACCCGAAGCAGGAAGCGGAACCACAGTCGGCGTCCGGGAGCCAACGTTCCGATTTTTCCCCTTCAGTCGCGCGGGTCTGCCTTTCCCAGTCTGCAGCGATGAGCTCCCACTCATCGGCGTCCCCCAGTCCACCCCGACATCGGACGGCTTCCCCATCAGTTTTGCAGCACAGAGGGATTGTCCACGGTTCCTGCAACCCTGACGGTTCGTGATCTGGAGTCTGGGGGCCACCGGAGCAATCTCTGCAACCTGCTGCATCAGAACAGAAGCTGTCAACCCCAAGTTCCATCACCCAGTTCGAACCCCCGCCGTGGCCAGCGACGACATCAGAAGAATTCAATAAAATTCAGAGGTGTCCTAGTTCCTGTTACAAAGAATTTCCCCCTGGTCTCGTCGTCAGCAAACTCCCAGAGTAGGAGCTACGGTTGCAACAGCGGCTTCCTATCGCCTCTCACAGCAAGCGAGCAGATTCAACATCGGCTTCCTCTCCCACAATTTCGGTGAGTTTCCTCTCCTGCCTGGCCGGCTTAGCGCCCCTCCCTGCGTGGAGGTAGTGTTTGCATGTAAACTTTACTTCCCCATCCCTAGTCCAACCCTCCTGTGTGAGGAGTAGTGTTTGTAATAAACAGCTCAAGCTTCATCGGCGTAGTGTGCGGGTAACCACACTTCCCCGCTCGCCCTCGTCTCCGTTCGGGGTTGGTTTCTTCAAACCAACCAAGTGAGCTCTACCCTTGCTCCTTATTCTTGTTCATTTAATATCTGCAAAACTTATTCGCTGGTTGGTGAGAGAGTGCCCGATCCCGAACCACCACCCTTGTGTGGTCACCGTGGCCTTAGTGAGAGGAGTGTCCTAGTGCCCTCAAGGCACCCGGCTGCCCTTGTTTGTGGGCTTCCTATCTTCGGGAGGGTTAACTTTAGTGGTGCTGGTCCTCTAACCAGCCAGGGGCTTTCTCCACTACCTCGGCTCGGCATCATCGAGTCACCGCGGGAAACGGGTGTGTGCGGTGTAACGGCGACTCTCAAGTTGCTCTCAACCTTGTTGATTGTTGCGAATAAAGTCCAAAGGTCTTTTGCTTGCTGCATTATTTGTGTCACATCACTAAAGCTTCTCCAATCCTTGAGCGAAATCTTCGTAACGTGTGTCCTGGATGTTGCAAAACTCGCCAATGGATGAATGTCTCCACCGCCATCATAGGGACACCGCCGAGATCCTCGCCATGAAGTCTCCCTTCCGGGAATGGGCAAGCACGCAACGAGCAACCCCCACGATCAAAGAGATGTTACTCCGTGATCTACGTAATTTCCTAGTCGAGGAACGGCCAGCACCACAAAGGCCTATATAAATAGGTCCCCACCGGACCCAAAAGGAGGGAGAACAGCACCAACAGAGGCACCCCTATAGGCATATTCTCGCAGAGACACACATAGAGAGAAAAAGGCATCTTCGTGTTAATTGAGCTCTACGCTAAGGAGGAAGGAGAAGCTCCTCAGGTAGCGGTGGAAGGAATCGCCATCCGGGAAGTAGGGACAGGGAGGTCTCTTTGTGGTTCTTCTCTCCCCACTTCTCTGAGCACTCTCCAAGCCTGCCGAGCACTCTCCAAGCCTTCCGAGCACTCTCCAAATATCCATTCATCCACTCATGCTCTTATTTCTCTCTTTCTGGCTCTTCTCCTCCTTCAGCTCTCTTTCTCCTTGCTTATACACGCCTCTGACTTAAGCATCGGAGAGTTGTCCCTTGCAATCTCCCCCAGGACTCCTTCTGATGCCGTCCTCTAGTACTTGTAGGTTTTCCCAGGTGGCCGGCTGCTCCTCTCCAAGAAACAATTATTAAAAGGGTGGTACGAGGTAAAGGGGAACATTTTTCAACCTCTACACTTTTTGGTGTTGTCTGTGGGAACCGAGCAGAAGTCATGCCACCCAAAGAGAACTATCGCAACACTAGCAACCGCCAGGGAGCCCAAGCTTCCCAATGAGCTTCCCAGGAAGCATCCTTTTATACACATCCGCCCCGTGGCGTGGCCCCACTCGACCCTACTACGAACAAACTGGCGAAGATGCACTGCCAGATCCAAGCATTGACGGAGATGTGTCAAGGCCTCCTAAATCGACAAGCAAAGCAGGATAGCGCTCCTACAGGGCTCCTCCAGAACTGAGGCGCCCCCACCATGGCGGAGTCCCCCCGAGTGCGTGATCATTCTCCGACGCACATTCTCGACGCTTGTGCAGCCGACCGTCGCAGTGTCCCGCTAGTCCATTGCACTCCAACCCAGAGATAGTGCAGCAACTACGACCATACGAGGAGGTCAAGCATGAGCTCGAGGGTAAGGTCTGCTACTTGGACGGCATCCTCTAGGCAGCGCGGACTAGGGGGCTAATCGATGACAACTCTGACTTCCACGCTCCCTTCTCCTAAGGGATCATGGAGGCGCCAATCCCCCCGAAATTCCAACTGCCGATAATTACTCTGTACGACGGCACTACCAACCCCGCCGACCACATGCACAGCTTTGAGTCCAACCTAGTATTCCACCAGGCATCAGATGTTGCGAAGTGCTTGGCGTTCATCACAACCCTGTGAGAGAATGCTTTGTTGGACTCCCTAAATGATTTTGGGCGTATTGGTTTTGATGATTACAAAACATGTGTGTTATCACATTTCAATTCTTGAGATCACGGCATTTGAGATGATAGTGTTCCAGCTTGATTTGCACGCTATATTGTCCATTCTCATTCAAGGAATGCTAGTTACAAAGGAGGAGGCTATATGAATTCCAAATGTATACTACCTTGGTAATTTTGTGTTTTGCATGTTCAAACCTTTAGCATAAATCCTCCGGAATCAAGGAACATTGGTCACATATATTCCATTGGGCATCTAAGGGTTTAAGGGGCCTTAATTGCATTTTTCAGAACCTTTAGGAAGTGCCCAGCCTGCAAGGGTCGACCCCCTTCAGAGAAAGGGTCGACCCCTGCTAGTCTGGACACTGTCCAGTGCAGCCCTCTTGAAAGGGTTGACCCCCCACTGAGAAGGGTCGACCCATGTTCATGGTTTTGGCCAAACAGAACCATTGTCTTGAAAGGGTCGACCCCCTGCAATGTAAGGGTCGACCCCTGCATAGAAAATGGGTCAAACAGAAGCAGAGCACTGAAAGGGTCGACCCCCTTCTCTGTAAGGGTCGACCCCTGTGCATCTGTCTGGGCCAGACAGAATAGAAAAAGGGTCGACCCCCTTCATGAAAGGGTCGACCCTTTTTGTTCATCTGTTCGCACGTGTATTCCGTATCACTCTAAAACCCACTCATGAGACCTTTGGTTGGGGTGATTTTTTACCACAATACCCCTAGGTTATTGATACACCTATTAGGGTCATTTTAGAGGGTTCTAGAAGGGGCTTCCAAGTCTTTTGGACCCTTCTCTAGATATAAAACTTCCTGTTGTGAATTTTGTAAAAAAACAATCTAAGGGTTTTGTGTTTTCTTGTGCAGGAAGAAGGAAGAGGAGTACGTAGTGCGTGGAGAGCTTCTTGCCCCTTCCTCTCTTGATTTCAACCCAGAAGATCAAGGATCCAAGAGCGGAATGTCGATCTACGTCATCTATTGAAGCCGGAGCGCCATCATAGAGTTCGAAGGTCAAGATATCAAGGGAGAAGTGTTGAATCCGAGGTTCACCACTCCAAAATCGAAGGGATGGCTGTGCAACGAGTTCATCATCATGAGGAGAAGATTCTTCACCATTCCCTCTTTGTTTTTGCAATAGTTTTTCACTAGAGTTCATATTCTAAGTGGTCAAAGTTGTATATCCTCCTGATATTTTTGTTATACTGTCTATGGTTTGTGTGTTCGCTGCAAGAGTGCAGCGGTGTGTGGAGTTGTGATGTGGTTTGTGCAACGTGTGGTCATTGGCTACGTCTTGTAGCGTGTGTGTGTGGTCTAGAGACATCGTCTCCATTGGTTGTTGGAGATTTTTATCTCCGTTGCTACTTTTTAGTAGTGTGTGAACCTCACCGAGTTGGTGAGGGGTGGACGTAGGTGGACGTTTTGGTCCGACCGAACCACCGTAAATCTTGCGTCTCCTATGGTTGAATGCTTGAGTCCATGTGGTCTGATTGTGAAACGTGTGTGAGCGGTGAGTTTGAGAGAATTACCTTCATGTAATTTAATTGATCCTTGAATTTAATAGATCTTGTTCTGAGTAGTTTGTGGTTAGCGCGAATTGGGTATAAACAATTCAACCCCCCCCCTTCTTGTTTATACTTTTTCTGGGCCAATAAGTGGTATCAGAGCTCGGTCTCTGATTGTCTTAGCGGACCTTGTGGTTCTAGAGTAAATATCTTTTAGAATGGCCAACAAAGGCTTGCTTCCCGAGGGTCACTCCATTCATAGACCTCAATTTTTTAATGGGAATAATTATTCCTATTGGAAAATTTGAATGACAGTCTTTTTACGAGCTCAGGAGTATGATGTATGGCGTGTAGTGTGCAAAGGTCCTTATAAATTACCTGAAGATGAGGATGAATGGGAAGATGAAGATATTAGAAAATCATGTGCTAATTATAAGGCCATGAATATCATTCAATGCACAATTCATCCAAATGAATACTCACGTATTTCGATGTGTTCCTCTGTACAAGAAATGTGGGATAAGTTGAGGCTCATATACGAAGGGATCTCATAAGTGAAGGAGATGAAGGCAAATCTACTCATCAGGGAATATGAGCTATTTGCAATGAAGCCAGACAATACTGTATCCCAGATGTTTGCAAGATTGAGTGAAATCACAAATGCACTGAAGGCATTGGGGAAGGACTACACCAATCAAGAGTTAGTCCAGAAAGTATTACGGCCATTGTCGCCACAGTGGCACACTAAGGCAACAGTGATAGAAGATTCAAAGGATTTTACTACGTTGTCCCTTGATGAGCTGATCGGGTTGCTCATGACGTATGACCTAAATATCAAGAGAACTGAGGACGAGAGTAAGAAGAAGGTAATTACCTTGAAAGTGAACTCACAATCATCTGCTGAAAGTGATGGTGGATCAAGCATGGACAGTGATGAAGAAGAGCTTATGGCTCTTATTACAAAGAGAGCTAGAAGATACTTCAGGAGAGCTAAGAAGAATGGGAATTTTCCTAGAAAATTTCAGAAGAAATCATCGCCAAAGAAAGGGGAATCAAGTAAGAAGGATGAAGTGATGTGCTATGAGTGCAAGAAAATGGGGCATATGAGGGGTAAATGCCCTGACCTTCAGAAGAAAATGAAGAAGAGCAAAGGTAAGAAGCCAAGAGTTATGAAGGCGACGTGGAGTGATGAAGATGAGGAAGAGTCCGCGTCCAAGGAAGAAGACAAACTCGATGAGCTGGTCAAGAATCTCTGCCTAATGGCACACGATGAAGACACAGAGGTAAATTCTGACTCAGAAAATCTTTCTAATGAAGAATGGCAATTGGCTTAGGTTGATATATATCGAAAATACAAAAAATTAAAATCTGAAAACAAAAATTTGAAAAAGAAATTTCATGAGATTGTTCATTCCAAAAATCCATCCAATAAGTGCAATTTACTTGAGCATCAAATTTAAAATGTTAAACATGAAAATGAAATGCATCTGTCAAAACTTACCATGTTTGAAGATGAGATCTCATGTTTAGAAGTTGAGAAACAAAGTGTTTTAAAATGAAGGATGAGCTTGAAGAGAAAAATGAAGCCCTAAAATTGGAATTGGAGCAACTGACCATTAAACTAAATGAGAGTGAGCAAGTTAGGAAGGAAGCTGAGAGTAAATTTGAATCCCTACGTGTGAAATTTAATGATGTAAAGCTTGCTCAAGAAAAACTTCTCAAGGAAAAGGAGAACCTCAGAAGTGATGCCCTGGGCTACATGCCCACTAAGAAAATGAGATTTGAATACAAAATTAAAACTCCTTGTTTGCATGATAGTGGTGCATCATCTTCACACACAAAAGCACATTATTCACATACAAATTCTTTCAATACTTTTCAAAATGCACATGTCAAAAACAATTTTGCAAGGAATAGACCCATGTATTTTTATTGTGACAGATTGGGACACGATATGTACATATGCAACTTGATGAAGTATGATGATGATTTGTTTGCAAGAAAATTCAGAAATCCTTTTGTAAATAGAAAAAATGACTCTAAGGGACCCAAGCTTGCTTGGGTACCTAAAATAACTTGAGAATTCTTTTTGATTGTGTAGGTATACCTAAAAGCCAAAGGAAATAAATGATACCTAGATAGTTGATGCTCCAGGCATATGACCAGAAATAAAGAGCTTTTTGCAGACCTGGAAGAAAGAGAAGGAGGTACAGTTATTTTTGGTGGACAGGATAGAGGCAAAATCATAGGTATGGGAAGGATTGGTGAGAATTCTGAACATTGCATTGATAGTGTTTTGCTTGTTAGAGGTTTAAATCATAATTTGCTTAGCATTAGTCAACTTTGTGACAAAGGTCACAAGGTTGTCTTTGAGTCTTCACATTGTTCCATCGTAGATGTACATACAAATGAAATAAAATTCATAGGCATTAGGGTTAACAATACAGACACAGTTGATTTTGATGATTTAGTTTTAGAAAATCTTTGCTTAGTTGCAAACAAAACTGATGATGCTTGGTTAAGGCATCGCCGTTTATGGCATGCCAGTTTCAATGTTCTTTCAAAGTTATCAAGAAAAGATTTGGTCAGAGGTCTACCAAAGCTGAGTTTTGAAACAACAAAAATATGTGAAGCATGTGTAGATCGTGTTAAAATCCACACATTAAGAATAATTTAAAATATGATAAGAAAGAAAGAAAGCATGATATCAAAGCAATAGAGGTGATGATGATATAATAATAAGGAAAAGAAGAAGAAGCATGTGGTGCTACTAAGGAGGGTGATCGCCAGAGGGGTTACCTCAATAATAAGTAAAGAAGATCGCGAATACCTGGTGGAAAATAGGACGCGGGGTAGATTGTGAATTCCTCCTCCTTCAATCGGCCGACCGATGAAGGGGGTTTTTCTTTATTGATTACCCTTGCAAAAAAGATAATAAAACAAGCCGAGAGAAGTGGATCAGGCAAGAGCGTGTAGTATCAACTCTCAAATAGAAAATATGATGAAAAGGATAAAAACATGCGCACCTCTTTTTGTTGTTTTTTTTAAAACCCCTAAGAAGAATTAGGGAGGGAAGAGATGTGTGATAAAACTAATGCAAAGGAAATTGTGCGACAGATATGATATGAATATGATGATGCAACAAAGCAAACGGAAGATAGAAAAAGGTAGAAAGAAGGCCCCTGCTGTTCCTGTAAAACAGTAAAGGGGAAACCATAGCAGGAAGAAGAGGAAGCAGCAAGGAAGTAGAGGCAAGCCCTTAGAAAGAGATCAGCAGCAGGAGGAAGATGGTTCTGCTCTGCTAACGCTAACCTGCTGACTTCTCTACTCTGTTTCTAACCAAGCTCTGCTATCTAACAGGCTAACCTCTGTTTTCTCTTTTTAACCTCTACTCGGCTTGCGGATCTGGTAACCTCTGCCTTCTCTTGCTAACCTGTAATCCGTCAACCTGTCAACCTCTACCAAGATCGACCAGAGCATCCTTTTATAGGATTTCAATCGAAGATAAGCTCAAATTGGGGAGGATAAGGATAGGCAATGATCAAAGAAGGCAGGACTCAAGCTCCAATTCAAGCAAGGAGACCAACGGAGGCAGGACTCTACTCAGGAAAGAAGAGTTTAAGCAGAACACGGAAAGGTGAAACACGACCTTCAGAAGGGCGTCAAATCAAGAATTGACGACCTACATCAAGACGTTACTCAAAACACGACCATGACCAAGGGCGTCACTTCTTTGATTTTAATTTTGGCAATAAAACTTACCTTATTTGAAAATTATGAGAAAACGCCTGGGATTAAGGCGTTACTTGAAAACACGCCCTGAGGAAGGACGTTTAATTAATAATTTGAATTTATTTTGAAACCGGATTAATACCAGGAATTGACGCCCTGACATTTGGTCGTCCTTTCTTTGAACACGCCCAGATAGAAAGTCGCTATTAAAAACACGCCCTTCATCAAGTCGTGAATCATAAAAATGCAAGAACAAATCAAAAAACCTACACACAAAAAAAGAAAAACTTCATATTATGACTATATTGAAGTTCACTTTGGGGCGTCATCATAGTGACATGAGATTTGATCAACATAGCATCAATTTTGGCGTGTCTACAGCTGCCCCGCCTTGGCGTCTGCTTTGCAAGTGAGATGAAATGGAGTGAAAGTGTAACAAACGGAATGAAGTGGAGCGAACTGATAAGTAGATGCCAAGGTGTGATGTGACACGCCTCAGACACTAAGCATTGGAAATCTTTCCAAGATTCTGAGTGAAACAACTCCGAGTGATTCCAAGGAAGCATCGATTTGCTGGATAAAGGAGATTAAACTAAGCAAGTAAAAATGTGCGCATGGCACGACAGGGAAAGACCATTGGAGAGCGGTTACCAGCCAACGTGAACGTGCTACAACCAAGGTGGATTTGCATAAAAAATAAAGAGAATTGAGGTGGAGATCCAACAAAGGGATATTTTCAAAGAATCAACCTGAGCGGCTTGAGATAGAATAAAGTACTCAATTTGGAGTGGAATATCTCATGTCAACTTAATCAAGAGCGAGTGGCTTTCATTATTGCCATAATATGAAGATTTTCAGCATGAAACTCAAAGTCCTACATGATGCATGCTGGGCTAAAAGAAAAGATAAAAACAAACTAAAAATATAGAAAATAATCAAGGATAATATTGTTAAGCCATCTAGATTTGGTCAAGAATCCAGATCTCTGAGCTGACACTAAGCCGAAGCCCGTTTGTCCGCGCATCAACTCAGAAAGTGGAACCATCATCCCAGACCTTTAATGACTCAACGGCCTATCCGTGCGATGAAGACTCTCCTGGAACTATCACTATTTTTGATGAAGGGGAACTCAACTTCCAGGTTCATCAGAACCACAAGGTCCTTGACATGCTATAATAGCGTAGAATAACATATAGTAATAATGCTTACAACAAGATGTTACTTCAACAGTGATCCTGGCATCTTGAAACCTGCAATCTTCTGCACTTGAAAGTTCATTAGCCTTCCCATAATTTCAATATCAATAATCTTCAATTTCCAAAAAATGATCATAAGTGCTTAATTAAAATAATTTCAATAAAATAAAAGCACTTAAGAGAACCAAATTCATAAACTCACAAAACCCACGCCTGGACGTCACGGCATCAAAAAATGAAAGGCGCCTTAACATCAGGGCGTCAAAAAAAAGAAACACGCCCTTCACCAAGCCGTGAACAGCGACGAGAGGCCAAGAAGACAACGACCCACTCAAGGGTGTTACATAAGACACGACCTCAGTAAGGTCATCAATTCAAAAATTGACGCTCCCACAAAAGGCGTTAATTAAGCACAAACTTCCGTTTCCGATTCGAAAGCTAAACCTAGTCCTAATAGCCATCAACCTCTAACTCCGAACAGACTTGAGGTTCCGAACTTCTATAAAAGAAGGGAGCTCTGCTCAAGAATCAATCAACCCAATCTCCCTCAGAGTTTCTGCTATCTTCCTCGCTTCTGCAGTTCTGTCCTTCTGCAGCCACCGTCTGAGCTCCTTCCTGCAAACCGAAGATGGAGAGAATGCTTAAGAGGTCAAAATTATCTATCCCTCGTCTTACCGATATCAATGGGCATATAAGCAGCAGGATTTCCGTGAACCAGGTAATGTATCTTCCTTCTGTTCTTCTCTTACCTTATCCGAACCAAAAAATCATTTTAAACCGTTCTGCTGTTTCTCTGCATGCTCACTTGCCCTTCTGTTCGTGCATTCTTTTCTATTCTTTTCTTCCACAGGACTATCCATCGGTGCCAGGAGCTAGGAGATTTACAAAAAACAAGTGGCTCCCCCTTATCCTTTCCAAGTTTTCTTCAGATATGAGAGTTTATCTTGCAAGATGGCACCTTTTGGGCCTAATTACCCATGCCAAACATCATGATCAAATACATTTAGATTGGGCTGCCATAGGAGCCCTGTAGCAACCCTAATAAATGAATAATTGAAATGAATTAAAACATATATATTACAGAAGTAATATATAAAAGGAATAGGGTTAATTGGACGAAATAAAACAAAATTAAAAATAACGCCTCTTATTAAGGCGTTAATTTATAAAGAAACGCCTCTATCCATGGCGTGACTAAAGAAAGGACGCCCACACATGCGGTCGTCAGTTCTCATGCGACCAAATGGGTAAGTAAAAGAAACGCCCCTATCTTGGGCGTGTTTTAAAACACGAAACGCCCTTTTTCAAGGCGCTTTTTAAGAAACGCCCTAAAGTAAGGCGTCAATTAAATAATACACGCCCTGACCAAAGTCGTTAATTCCATTCGGAACCGTTCGAACCCAGAACTTATCCAGGGTAAGTGATAACTATGAGAAAGAGTTCGAATGTGGTAATAACTCAATCTTGGAAATATTACTTTCAATCAAACACTACTTTTGTTAGGACTCCTAAACCCTATAAATAGTCTTGATCGAACGAACCCTAAACCCATTTGATCGAACGTCTGCTGCTAGGTACGTGAAGAACAAACTGTTCTTCTTATTTTCTTTTGTTTTCTTTTTTTTCTTGCTTCAGATTATGTGAAGAATAATTATTTTCTTCTTGTCCAGGAAACTCTGCTGCTGCCGAAGAATAGGTAATATTCTTCTATCTTCTTAAAACATCGATTACAACTATGAAGAATATTAACATCTTCATATTTACTTCTTTTCTCTTCCTCTACAGGTTCTGTAGCGTGAAGATCTCTGAAGAACGATTGTTCTTCTCCTTGTTGTTGCTGCCACTGTTCGTAAGTCGCAGTAGAAGCCTCTTCATCAAAGCCATCATCTTCTGCTAGCCAAAAACCCCTCACGGTCATCTCCAAATCAACTCTTAAAGGTAGGATTTTCTCAAGTCACTGTAGCCCAAACTAAATTGATACAGTACAATAATTATCATGCATATACATGGTTTGGTTTACTATAGTTTCTGAACGACTTTCTGTTAATTTCTTGAAAGAAACGTCCTTAGCAAGGGCGTGACTATGAAATACACGCCCCAGACTAGGGCGCTACTTTACAAGTCACGACCCTGCCAAGGTCGTCAATTTTGGATTTGACGCCCTGCACACAGGCGTTAATTTCATTTAATCATTAATCACCCATGTTAAGAATTGAGTATCTATGAAATAATGATCCTACAATAATGCATGATCACATGTCTTCAAACTTGCTAATTTTATTGTCATGACCATACATTCGTTCTCCATGAATTCTATTATCCTGAAATTATTACTGCCCATCAAAATTCATGGTATCTCTTGAATTCACGACCTAGACTAGGTCGTTTTCCATATGTAAACGCCCCATCATAGGGCGTGAATTAAAAATAAACGCCCCTTACTAGGGCGCGTATCTTTTAAAATCCTGGAATATATATTTTGTGAAAATAAGAATTTAATGATTAACGCCCCTGACAAGGGCGCGTTTTTGATAATTTCTGAAAATAAATATGTTCTGAAAAATATTGTAAATAAAAAGACGCCTGCTACTGTAGTCGTCAACTCTTGAAGAAACGCCCCTGCCGAAGGCGCTTTTTAAATAAATTATTGAATTATTGAAAATTCTGCAAAACGGACCATGTGTAAACGCCCTTCTGTTAGGCGTTAATTACTTGAGAAACGACTTGACCTAAGTCGTTATTTTACTGTAAACTGATTTTTCCTCTGATTTGCTAACCGATGGTTTATATATTATACATATATATATATATATATATCGGCACTATTCTCCACTCCGTGAGTATAGTCCCACTTTTCACGGCGTTTTATCGATCACACTCAATTCTCATTGACATACAAGCTCTCCTTTGGACATTCCGTTCCTTGGGACTAGCGAGTTAGTCATAGAGACCTCCGTAAGACTCCTCGTAGCCTTGGATTCCCTCAAGGCCGACTGAGCTGGTTGTACCCTAAAAACCCATTACACGATCCTTGCCATGTCAATCTAAAGAAACATGGTATACCGGCCCTTATGATTATACAAAGAGTATATCATAAGAAATTCTTGATGGGATGATGATATCATGCCATATCGTGTCATTCTTGTAAACCCCAATTCTATGATAAGAATGAGGGTATCTTGCTTGATCTAATGTTCATGTGGACCTCAATTCTATATAAAGAATATCCATACTGATTTGTCATGGTACCCAAGTTAAGGGAATCATATTCTACCTAGTTTTATCGATATCGTGATTATACCGTTATTATCGCCATTCTATGTCCTTTGTCATATTTTGGACTCTTTTCTATCAAAGTTGTCATACGTGTCTACAAGCTTGATTATTGAAATTCTATGTTGGCTATAAACAAGAGTGGATGTCAAAACACATGATAAATGCCTGCGCATATAGGGCCCGATCTGGTCCTGGGAGGAGCACCCGAAAGTACTTGTGCCCATGGGAGTTAAAATGATAAGGTATCTGGCATTATACCGAGTACTTGACTTGCTTGATTGGACATTCCACACACATCTTGTACTTGAATCGTACTTGACTTTACATGAAATGTGTGGCCCGAAAGAGGGTAATTTACTTGCTTGATACATGATAGCCAAAGTTCTTGACATGACTTGTTAAACGTGCTTGCTTGAATACCTTGAATATACTTGTCATCTTGTTGGAAGTTCATGATTAAGTTCATCTTGTTTCTTTGATATTACATTCTCTCTATCTTGTCGTTTCATGCGAGCATGCATAGCTTTATTGCATTCATGAAAATGTAATTACTTAAACCACTTGCTAGTACTTGAGATATAATTTCTACTGAGCGTTCGCTCATTCCGTTTGTCCCTTTTTACTTTTCAGGTAAGTCCGACGACGATGGAAGTCAATCGGATGGGAATGGTCAAGAGTGAAAGTGATAGAGCTTCTACAAGTGTCGTCTAGTCTTTTCTATAGTTTCTTGAGTCAACTATGTATTCTTTTCCTTTTTATTTAACAGAGTATTGGATTTGTAATAGTCTATCCATTATGAAATAAAGGATTGGGTTATCTTGCTATTTTGCGCATCTCTGTCTTCGTGTCGAATACACGACCACTCTGATTGACATGATTGATATAGACACGTCGCGCATCTCCGGGTATCTTCCGCGCTCGGGGCGTGACAGTCTTTGTGGTATCAGAGCCTAAGGTATTCAATTCCTAGGAAACCCAAGTCCAAGGATAGGTTTCAAAACCTTTAACCAAGTGAGAGTGGGTAGAACCAAGGGTTAAATGATCAATGAGCCCTTTATAAGATCATAGTGATATAATACTAACATAGCTATTGTAATTGTAGGATAATGGCTGCCGAACGTGCTCAATGGCGCAACATGCAGCGTACCCTTCAAGGGATGACCCAAGTGCTACAACAGGTAGCACAAGGTGGTGCTCCACGAGCTGGAAGCTTACACCAAGCATTCAAGAATATGAACCCCCCGAAGTTCATGGGATCGACCGATCCAGACGATGCCGAGCATTGGGTTCGGGAGATTGAACGTATATTCCGTGTCATGCAATGCACGGATCAGGACAAAGTCTTATTAGCTACTTTCCAGTTAGAAAAGGATGCTAGATGCTGGTGGGAGTCGATTGAAGCTACTATTGACCCAACTCAAGTTACATGGGGTGAATTCGTTGAATATTTCAACGCCAAATATTTCTCTGATAGGGTCCAGGAAAAGAAGGCCGCCGAATTTGCCGCATTAAAGCAAAGATCTTTATCGGTGGCTGATTATGAAGCACAATTCTCTAGACTGTCTAGATATGCTAAGCATTTAATTAGCACGGAAAAGATGAAAGCCCGTAGATTTCTTAATGGGCTTAGGCCTCACTACATTACTCAATTGGCGCCTATGGATATTCAAGTTTATACTGAAATGGTGCGCCGAGCTCAGTTGCTTGAAGATGCCACGGAATTATCTGATAGGATCCGTGGGAAAGACAAAAAGGAGCAAGTCACAAGTTCGGGTTCTTTTAAACCCAACTTTAAGAAGAGGCCCAATAATGGAGGTTCTTCCTCTCAAGATCAGAAGTACAAGAAATCCAAGCCTTTCTCTATCACCACTACCCCTTCAAACGTAGTATGCAAGCATTGTGACAAGGCTGGTCACAAAACAGAAGAATGCTGGAGGAAATTAGGAGCATGTCTCCGTTGTGGGAGTCGTGAACATCGGATTCCCGATTGTCCATTAATGAATGACCAAGACGGTGAGGGTAAACGCCCAGTGACAAGGAACGCGCGTCTTCATGCGATCCAAGAGACCGAACCAGAAGAAGAAGGCGGATTGGTGGAAGGTACATTAAAAATTTGTTCCAAATATGCACATGTCTTATTTGATACAGGTGCATCGCATTCCATTATTTCCAAGAAGTTTGCTGACCCATTACCTCTAGAACCAGAATGGATGAAGTTAATATTGTCTACTCCTCTCGGAAACGAGACGGATATCACACATCATTACCAAAATTGTGAGGTATTGGTTCGAGGAAAGAATTTTCCTATTGATCTTATCTGCTTAGATCTAAAAGAATATGATGTTATACTAGGAGCAGATTGGTTATCCAAATACCAGGCAACGGTTGATTGCCGTGATAGCAAGATTGTTTTCAAGGAATTTCCGGAACTGACTTATACTAGTCCTAAGAGTCGAAGCAAATCCCCTCTTATTTCGGCTCTTCGAGCAAGCAAGCTCGTCAGGAAAGGATGTGTATCCTTCCTTGCTTTTGTCACTATTAAAGAAGCTAAGGAAACCGAGATAGAAGGCATTCAGGTAGTGCGAGAATTTCCAGACGTATTTCCGGAAGAATTGCCGGGATTACCCCAGCAAAGAGATGTGGCCTTTACCATCGACTTAGTCCCTGGTGCTGGTCCTGTTTCAAAGGCACCATATAGAATGTCCCCTGCTGAACTCAAGGAGTTGAAGGAGCAGTTGATGGAACTAATCCGAAAAGGGTTTATTAGACCAAGTACTTCCCCGTGGGGAGCACCAGTCTTATTTGTAAAGAAGAAGGATGGATCCATGAGATTGTGTATCGACTATCGACAGTTGAATCATCTTACTATCAAGAACAAGTATCCACTGCCGAGAATCGATGAATTATTTGATCAGATTTCAGGATCCAAATATTTCTCCAAGATTGATCTCAGGTCGGGATATCATCAATTAAGGATCAAGGATGATGACATTCACAAGACCGCATTCAGAAGTAGGTATGGCCATTACGAATTTGTTGTTATGCCTTTTGGACTAACAAATGCCCCTGCGGCCTTTATGCAGTTAATGAATAGCATATTCAGGCCTTACTTGGATCAATTCATAGTAGTCTTCATTGATGATATATTGATATATTCTAAGACTAAGGAAGAACATGAAGAGCATTTGAGGATTGCATTGCAAGTCTTGAGGACAAATCAATTATATGCTAAACTCAGCAAATGCGAGTTCTGGCTTGAAGAAGTGGCTTTTCTCGGACATGTCATATCCAAGGACGGTTTATCTGTGGATCCGTCAAAAGTTGAAGCTGTGAGAAACTGGGAGAGACCCACTAATGCAAGCGAGATCAGAAGTTTCTTAGGTCTTGCAGGCTATTATCGACGATTCATTAAAGATTTCTCTAAGATCGCCGTACCACTTACAAGATTAACTCGTAAGGAGATCCGATATGAATGGAGTGAGGAATGTGAAAGCAGTTTCCAAACTCTCAAGGATCATCTCACTACAGCTACGGTCTTAGCCCTACCAATTGAAGGAGAGAAATTCGAGGTCTACACTGATGCTTCTGGCATTGGCCTCGGATGTGTTCTAATGCAACATGGGAAGGTCATAGCATACTCTTCACGTCAACTGAAGAAGCACGAGGAGAATTACCCCGTCCATGACTTGGAACTGGCCGCGGTAGTATTTGCCCTAAAGATATGGAGACACTATCTCTATGGGGTACAGTTTACTGTATACTCCGATCACAAAAGTCTCAAATATCTATTTTTACAAAAGGAGCTGAACATGAGACAAAGACGTTGGCTAGAATATCTCAAGGACTTCGACTTCAGTATACAATACCATCCCGGAAAGGGTAATTATGTGGCTGATGCCCTTAGTCGAAAGCCGAGAGCAAGGATAGCAAATTGTATGATACAAGAATGGAGGTTACTTGAACAATTCTCCGAGCTCAATATAAGCTTGGACACGGAATCCAAATTTGTCACACTATCCCATGTAAGCATACAGTCAGATTTGTTATCTGAGATACAAACACTTCAGGATGATGATCCTATGTTAATAGAAATCAAAGGCAGATTAGAAGGACAATCTGATTTTCAACTAACTTCTGATGGAAGATTATCGTTCAAAGATAGAACTTGTATACCCGATTGTCCGGAATTAAAGAAGAAGATCTTAGATGAAGCTCACAGATCAAGATACACTATTCATCCTGGATCAACTAAAATGTACCAAGATGTAAAGAGGAACTTTTGGTGGCCCAATATGAAAAGAGAAATAGCGGACTATGTATCACGCTGTCTCACATGCCAACAGGTCAAGGCGGAACACCAAAAGCCTGCGGGAAAACTACATCCTCTAGATATTCCTAAGTGGAAATGGGAGGATATTGGTATGGACTTCATCATGGGTTTGTCTAAATCTAAAGAAGGACATGATGGAATCTGGGTTATCATTGACCGATTGACTAAATCGGCACATTTCTTGCCAATCAAAAGCGGATGGTCAATTGATGTGCTAGCTGCACTATACATTAAAGAAATAGTCAGGATACATGGAATTCCTGTCTCAATCGTGTCTGATAGAGATCCCCGTTTTACTTCTCATTTTTGGAAGGGATTACAACATTCGTTGGGGACAAGGCTCAACTTTAGTACTGCTTTTCACCCACAAACGGATGGTCAGACCGAGCGAACTAATCAAGTTGTTGAAGATATGCTGAGAGCATGCATTATTGACTTTGGAGGAAGCTGGCATGACCACTTACCTTTAGTTGAATTTGCATATAATAATAGCTACCAAGCTAGTATCCAAATGGCACCTTTCGAAGCCTTATACGGAAGGAGTTGCCGATCTCCCATATGTTGGAACGAAGTTGGAGAGAAACAACTATTAGGTCCAGACATGGTAAGGGATACAACTGAGAAGATACAGGTAATCAGAGAAAGATTACAAGTTGCTCAGACCAGACAAAAGACTTATGCAGATACAAGAAGAAGAGATCTTGAATTCCAAATCGGAGATCATGTATTTCTTAAAATATCCCCTGGACGTGGCATACGAAGATTTGGTGTTAAGGGCAAGCTTACGCCAAGATTCATCGGACCATTTGAGGTACTCGAAAGAGTTGGCGAGGTTGCTTATCGCATCGCGTTGCCTCCTCAGTTGTCCGAGGTACACAATGTATTTCACATATCTATGTTGAAGAAGTATGTGCACGATCCGTCACATATTATTGAGCATGGAGATCTGGTGATCCAGAAAGATCTCACATATGAACAGAGGCCCTTGAAGATATTAGATCGAGAAATACGAGCTCTAAGGAATAAGGTTATTCCCATGATCAAGGTGCAATGGAATAAGAATCCTGAACGCGAAGTGACATGGGAGACCGAGGAATCTATGAAGAAACGATTTCCCGAGTTATTCTAAGAGGTATATGTCCTACACTCTCCGCGTGTATAATTATATATATATTGAATTTGGGGACCAAATTCTTTTAAGTGGGGGAGGGTGTAGCAACCCTAATAAATGAATAATTGAAATGAATTAAAACATATATATTACAGAAGTAATATATAAAAGGAATAGGGTTAATTGGACGAAATAAAACAAAATTAAAAATAACGCCTCTTATTAAGGCGTTAATTTATAAAGAAACGCCTCTATCCATGGCGTGACTAAAGAAAGGACGCCCACACATGCGGTCGTCAGTTCTCATGCGACCAAATGGGTAAGTAAAAGAAACGCCCCTATCTTGGGCGTGTTTTAAAACACGAAACGCCCTTTTTCAAGGCGCTTTTTAAGAAACGCCCTAAAGTAAGGCGTCAATTAAATAATACACGCCCTGACCAAAGTCGTTAATTCCATTCGGAACCGTTCGAACCCAGAACTTATCCAGGGTAAGTGATAACTATGAGAAAGAGTTCGAATGTGGTAATAACTCAATCTTGGAAATATTACTTTCAATCAAACACTACTTTTGTTAGGACTCCTAAACCCTATAAATAGTCTTGATCGAACGAACCCTAAACCCATTTGATCGAACGTCTGCTGCTAGGTACGTGAAGAACAAACTGTTCTTCTTATTTTCTTTTGTTTTCTTTTTTTTTCTTGCTTCAGATTATGTGAAGAATAATTATTTTCTTCTTGTCCAGGAAACTCTGCTGCTGCCGAAGAATAGGTAATATTCTTCTATCTTCTTAAAACATCGATTACAACTATGAAGAATATTAACATCTTCATATTTACTTCTTTTCTCTTCCTCTACAGGTTCTGTAGCGTGAAGATCTCTGAAGAACGATTGTTCTTCTCCTTGTTGTTGCTGCCACTGTTCGTAAGTCGCAGTAGAAGCCTCTTCATCAAAGCCATCATCTTCTGCTAGCCAAAAACCCCTCACGGTCATCTCCAAATCAACTCTTAAAGGTAGGATTTTCTCAAGTCACTGTAGCCCAAACTAAATTGATACAGTACAATAATTATCATGCATATACATGGTTTGGTTTACTATAGTTTCTGAACGACTTTCTGTTAATTTCTTGAAAGAAACGTCCTTAGCAAGGGCGTGACTATGAAATACACGCCCCAGACTAGGGCGCTACTTTACAAGTCACGACCCTGCCAAGGTCGTCAATTTTGGATTTGACGCCCTGCACACAGGCGTTAATTTCATTTAATCATTAATCACCCATGTTAAGAATTGAGTATCTATGAAATAATGATCCTACAATAATGCATGATCACATGTCTTCAAACTTGCTAATTTTATTGTCATGACCATACATTCGTTCTCCATGAATTCTATTATCCTGAAATTATTACTGCCCATCAAAATTCATGGTATCTCTTGAATTCACGACCTAGACTAGGTCGTTTTCCATATGTAAACGCCCCATCATAGGGCGTGAATTAAAAATAAACGCCCCTTACTAGGGCGCGTATCTTTTAAAATCCTGGAATATATATTTTGTGAAAATAAGAATTTAATGATTAACGCCCCTGACAAGGGCGCGTTTTTGATAATTTCTGAAAATAAATATGTTCTGAAAAATATTGTAAATAAAAAGACGCCTGCTACTGTAGTCGTCAACTCTTGAAGAAACGCCCCTGCCGAAGGCGCTTTTTAAATAAATTATTGAATTATTGAAAATTCTGCAAAACGGACCATGTGTAAACGCCCTTCTGTTAGGTGTTAATTACTTGAGAAACGACTTGACCTAAGTCGTTATTTTACTGTAAACTGATTTTTCCTCTGATTTGCTAACCGATGGTTTATATATTATACATATATATATATATATATATCGGCACTATTCTCCACTCCGTGAGTATAGTCCCACTTTTCACGGCGTTTTATCGATCACACTCAATTCTCATTGACATACAAGCTCTCCTTTGGACATTCCGTTCCTTGGGACTAGCGAGTTAGTCATAGAGACCTCCGTAAGACTCCTCGTAGCCTTGGATTCCCTCAAGGCCGACTGAGCTGGTTGTACCCTAAAAACCCATTACACGATCCTTGCCATGTCAATCTAAAGAAACATAGTATACCGGCCCTTATGATTATACAAAGAGTATATCATAAGAAATTCTTGATGGGATGATGATATCATGCCATATCGTGTCATTCTTGTAAACCCCAATTCTATGATAAGAATGAGGGTATCTTGCTTGATCTAATGTTCATGTGGACCTCAATTCTATATAAAGAATATCCATACTGATTTGTCATGGTACCCAAGTTAAGGGAATCATATTCTACCTAGTTTTATCGATATCGTGATTATACCGTTATTATCGCCATTCTATGTCCTTTGTCATATTTTGGACTCTTTTCTATCAAAGTTGTCATACGTGTCTACAAGCTTGATTATTGAAATTCTATGTTGGCTATAAACAAGAGTGGATGTCAAAACACATGATAAATGCCTGCGCATATAGGGCCCGATCTGGTCCTGGGAGGAGCACCCGAAAGTACTTGTGCCCATGGGAGTTAAAATGATAAGGTATCTGGCATTATACCGAGTACTTGACTTGCTTGATTGGACATTCCACACACATCTTGTACTTGAATCGTACTTGACTTTACATGAAATGTGTGGCCCGAAAGAGGGTAATTTACTTGCTTGATACATGATAGCCAAAGTTCTTGACATGACTTATTAAACGTGCTTGCTTGAATACCTTGAATATACTTGTCATCTTGTTGGAAGTTCATGATTAAGTTCATCTTGTTTCTTTGATATTACATTCTCTCTATCTTGTCGTTTCATGCGAGCATGCATAGCTTTATTGCATTCATGAAAATGTAATTACTTAAACCACTTGCTAGTACTTGAGATATAATTTCCTATTGAGCGTTCGCTCATTCCGTTTGTCCCTTTTTACTTTTCAGGTAAGTCCGACGACGATGGAAGTCAATCGGATGGGAATGGTCAAGAGTGAAAGTGATAGAGCTTCTACAAGTGTCGTCTAGTCTTTTCTATAGTTTCTTGAGTCAACTATGTATTCTTTTCCTTTTTATTTAACAGAGTATTGGATTTGTAATAGTCTATCCATTATGAAATAAAGGATTGGGTTATCTTGCTATTTTGCGCATCTCTGTCTTCGTGTCGAATACACGACCACTCTGATTGACATGATTGATATAGACACGTCGCGCATCTCCGGGTATCTTCCGCGCTCGGGGCGTGACAAGCCCTACTTGAAATATGGCACCCTTCCACTCATACCTTTCTCTTTTCAACTTTTGAAGCCACTATCTTATTAGAGGAGTTGGAGATCATCTTGGGTTTGAAGAGAATGAAGCAAGGGGATGAAGAAAAGATGGCTATCATGCCAAAACCAATTTCCTCACATGAACTATTAACAAGCTTGATATCTAGCCCAAACCTAGTGAATCAGATCAAAGCTACCAAAGGCATCAACCTTCTAAAGCTCACCTCGTGGGTGTACAAGAGAGCAGATCAAGCCAAAGAAGATGAAGAGATAGAGCGGGTAGCAAAAGCCTTCGTGGTGTGCTTGGCAGGAGCACTCATATTCCCATCCACGGAGGACTTTCTAGAAGAGGCACAGTTAAGCGCCGTGGTGAGCCTATGGGAAGGAGACAGAGTGGGACCGGCTATTCTAGCCTATCTTTATAGCGGGCTAACCTCGGCGGCGATGGGAAGGCCCATCTACGGATGCATGCTAGCACTCTCTAGTTGGGTAGACCTTCACTTCAAGTTCGATCCATGCGATGAGGCCCAACAACCCTCAAGAATCTTTTCAAAGAGTCCACTCTCTTATATGACCGGTTCACTTGGGATAAGCCATAGAGTGATGAATCGCATTCCTCAAATCAAGAAGAGAGTGGAATGGAGAGAGCACCTCAAAGTAATGCCAAAGAACCTCTTCACTTGCGCCCCGGGAATACTCAAGACTCAAAATCTCCGTGCAAGATTTTCTCCTGGTACGGACCTTCGTCTCATAGGTGCTTCGGAATTCGTGCTGTACAACTCACATCGATGCCTTCCTCAACTCGGGCTTCCATGACAAATCCTCGAAGATCCCTCTCATCTTCCTCCAATCAATACACGGGATCTAGGCGGCAATGAGGATGGTGAAGAATGCACAACAGTTCAAGCTTTGTGGAAAATTAATAAGACACATCAACCTGTAGACAGCTTGGATGAAGACAGAGAACAATGGAAGTCTTATGTAATAGCCTTGAGAAAACTTAGGCCCAAGGTGGCTCATTAAGCATTGTAATCTTTCTTTCAAATAATCAATGTTATTTCCTTACTGAGCCATCTTACGGTATTTCTGATCAACTCTTCCAATAACCTGCGGTTCTGTTGCAAATAACGCCTCCAGCAATGTCGTGAATTCATAAAAGGACGCCTCAGACAATGTCGCTTTCAACATTTTAGCCCACCAATTTGACGCCTCCACCAATGGGCGTTAACTAAAAAAAAATGACTTAAACAAGGGCGTGGATTGATTCAAATTCCCAAAATATATTCGTTGAAATTCCAAAATTAACGCCCTTAGCTAAGCCACGAATCATCCAAATAACGCCTCAAGCTCAGACGTTAATCATAAACAGCAATTATTACTCCCATCGCATCAATCAATCCCCATTAAATGCGTCTGACGACGGTTATCATTCCCCATGCATACGGAAATCACGCCATAAGCAATGTCGCCTATTATCAAAACACGCCCCATGTGATGGGCGCCCATTCCGCAAATCACGCCCTTCATCAAGGCGTGTCTTCTTTTCAAATGCCAAAAGGCCTTTTCCCCTCTTCTTCTTCCTCCTTCGTCCTATTCTTTCCATTTCTCTTCCTCTGCAACCTTAACCGAAACCCTCCCCCATCTCATTCCTCCCTCTCTATCTTTCTCCCTTCCTAAACCCTAGCCCTAAGCTATGGCAGGCGGAGGCCTAAAGCGGCAGAGG
Organism: Amorphophallus konjac; assembly: GCA_022559845.1. Lineage (NCBI taxonomy): Eukaryota > Viridiplantae > Streptophyta > Magnoliopsida > Alismatales > Araceae > Amorphophallus > Amorphophallus konjac. Next base: position 133,775,928 of record CM040124.1, on the reverse strand, counting down.
GTGGCTGCCCCCGAGGTCGTGGACCTGGGCGATGATGCCCACGGCGAGGAAGAAGCCCCCGTGGCGGCGGTTGAAGACGCAACGGCGGTGGCGGCCGGCGACGAGGCCGAAGAAGGCCAAGAGGCCAACGAAGGAGATGAAGAAGATGATGCTGGAGAAGAGGGAGAAAATGAAGAGGGAGGAGAAGGTGAGGGCGGTGAAGAAGAAGAAGATGATGGCGATGAGCCACCGCCCACGGTGGCGGCCCCTCCCCGTGCCGGCCAACTCCGGCGGCCACGCCAACCACGGCCTCAGCCACAGGGACCCAAGCACAAGAAGGTAGGCCCCTGACCCTAATTCTATTTTTTTTATTTTAATTTTATTATGCAATTTCCATAGCCCTCGGGTATAAACCCTGCAACCCAGAAAGAAGACGCCCTCAGGGACGTCACGTTTTAAAAATAACACGCCCAACCCAAGGGCGTTAATTAAATTATTTTCCTGAAAAATAATTAACCCCATGAGAACACGCCCTAAAGCATGTCGCCCATTCAAATTCGTATCATGCTGTTAATTTTTATCAATTCCATGCTTTAATTATTTTTCTATGAATTTATTCGCATGCTGTTATTTTTATTTTATTTTTCTGAAAACTTGAAAACAACGCCCCCCACCAGGGCGTGAATTTCAACAACAGACGACCAAACCAGTGGTCGCCCATTCATTAATTCATGATTAAATTAACGGACCCATTTTAAAAACGCCCCACCCAAGGGCGTGACTTGAAATATTTTTAAGAATTAAACATAGGATCACGCCCAACGCAGAGGCGTTTCTCAGATAACAGCGACCTTACGGTATGTCGTGAATTCAAAGCACACTTAGGAACCACGCCCTCCTCAGGGGCGCTAATTCAACAAACCACGACCTGAGGATGGTCGTTAATTAAATCAAACATAACCCAAGGCAATCAACATGAGATTCAGCATGAATAATCAAAATAATTAAGTGAAAATTCTTTTCTTTACATGCAGGGATTGATGAGGACGCGCATCTCCTGGGTCATGGTCCCGGCAGCATACTACGGCCTCCCCGAGTTCCAGAGAGCGAGGGTAGATGCTATGGGGTTCGGGGCCTTCCTTAGCATAGAGCCAGTCAGACCTGACCTACCACTTATCCAGGTTCTACGGGAGAGATGGGATAGGTCTAGCCGGGCATTCCTGATGCCATGGGGGCATATGGTTCCTACCCTAGAGGATGTGGCTAGGATCACCGGGTTGAGGGTAGACGGAGAGGCTGTGAGTGGGATCACCTACCCTGACTACACCGAGCATGCCCAGAGGTTGCTAGGGCTAGAGATGGTCTACAAGACGCCTAGCGAGTGTAGGACTATCTTTCGCACCGACCTTACTATAGTGATGGGCTTGGGGAATGCTAGGCACAGGTCCGGGGAGACCCTAGAGCAGTTCTCTCGGAGGTTGATAGACGGGGCTAGGGCGGTCTACTGCCAGGACCCAGCTGACAGAGAGAGAGCAGACCGAGACTTGAGGAGGTTCTTACTGCTGCTACTGGGGAGGCTATTGCTCGGGACAAAGGGCGACGTCATCAACTGCCGATTCCTGGGGATACTTGAGGATCTAGAGGCAGTTGGCAGCTATGTCCGGGGAGCAGTGCTGCTGGCACATATGATGACCGATCTGTCTACGGGGACAGGGCGGGAGACGACCATCAGTGGCTTCTCACCTCTTCTTCAGGTATGCATTTTTCTCTTTTCCTTTTCTTTTCATTAGTTTTTATATACGTGTGAAAGTCTTACTAATATGATGCATGGATGCAGGTTTGGAGCCATCTCTACATGCCGATGGGGCGCGTTGACCCACGGCCTGGAAATGAGGGAGCATTTCCTCTAGCACGGCGCTGGCTGCCGAGCGTGTTCGGAGCCCCACTCGGCTACAAGTTGTGGGTGCTACGGAGAGAGTTCCGCGACTTCCCTCCCTCGCTGGTATGTATGAATGTTATGCATCTTTCTTTTGCTTTTATTTTGAATTTATTATGATAATGATGAAATGATGACATGTATGTTTATGAATGCAGGTGCAGTGGAGACCCTATGAGGGGATGACAGATGAGGGCCAGCCGTGGGTCGTAGCGGGCCGACCTCGTTTTGGGCATGAGCTTTGGGTTCATTACCTGAGCGAGATCGAGCCGTTACGGCTTAGGTTGGTGATGAGGACGCTAGGCCTCCACCAGGAGTGGGTTGAGGTAGACGAGCCACGCGGCATCGGGAAGAAGACGTGCGGTCGTACGAAGGCGACCGACTGGAGGGTGCGGTTCGAGGAGCAGTACGCCGACTAGCAGCGAGGCGGGACCAGAGTCACCTCTCGCGCGACTGACAGCTCCGAGTACCTCCGGCGCTACTGGGAGGTATACGCCGGCTGACCACAGATGAGGGTCTTAGGGGTATGTATGAATGTAATTATTTCTAAATTGAATGCAAATGCTTATGTGACTATCATGTGACTAATATGTAATGGATGCAGGATGCGCGGGACATAGTAGCGATAGATGCCCAGGCCCACTTACACAGCCTGGAGGACCAGCTGGCCGCCACACGGGCCGACCTAGAGACCCTAGTGAGTGTTTAAATTATTTCTATATGCAAACGTATATTTTTGTTGAATTATTGATGATTAGCCACTGACGATCTCAATGAATGCAGTGTGCCCAGCAGGGAGCAGTGAGGAGAGACCCAGGGGAGGCCTCCAGCTCGAGAGGGCCCAGTGCAGAGGTGACTGCACTGGCAGAGCAGCTAGCGGGAGCGGTTACACGAGCCGAGGCAGCAGAGCGCGATCTCGCTTCACGGGTAAATTCCAAAACACAACTCCATTCAAACATTGATTATATAATTGTGCACTAATGAAAATTCATTTTACAGACTGAGGAGCTTCGAGCCGCTCTTACCTGCGTTGACGAGGGCTTCCGCGCGACGAGCACACAGGTGAGTGGTTCAACCATGCATTGCTTGAATTGCTAGATTACTGAATCATTGCATTAATTGTGGAATTGATGACTTTTTTACCTATTTGCAGACGACTCAGCTTCAGGCGGTACGTACCGAGTTGGCGATCCGTGATCAGCGGATCTCAGAGCTAAAGAGGGCCCTGAGGCGACGAGAGGAGCTTCCTCAGGACGTGGCCGAGCTGCGGATGGCTCTTGAGCTGGAGCGACGGGAGCGTGCCCGGGAGCGCGAGGAGTGTGCTCGTGAGCGGGAGGAGTACCAGGCGGAGCGTGCTCGGTACCAGGAGCAGGTAGCAACACGCGAGCGAGAGCTGGCAGATTCGAGGACCCAGTTGATCCTTTCCCAGAAGTGGCTACGAGTGTCTGAGGAGCGTCTCCAGCGAGGGCATTGATAAGTAAAATATGAAGTGATCTAGAAGGGGAGGGGATGAATAGATCACTGTTTTTCGAAGAATTAAAAATTACTGCAGTGTATTTCGCTAAAAGGCAAATAATCTCGAACTCGAACTATCAAAAAAGCAGTGCAGACAATAGCTCGAGTGAATAGGAAGCACACCACAATATCACCACAAACAATCACACAAAAACTCAGAGGATTTTAAGGTGGTTCGGTCCTTCAGACCTACATCCACCCCACACTCAAACCGAGTGTGGCTTCACTAACGGCTGGGCAACACAGCTTGCCAAACAAAAGCTAATACACAGCTTCCCAAGAGAACAACCTCTCCTCTTCCTCCTACCCGGAGGGAACCTCTAGCAACCCACAGTTACTAGAACCCAGAGACTCATGTCTCTCTTCCTCTTTACCAAGAGGGAACCCCACTAGTAGCAACCCCACTACTAGTGAACCAGAGGTCGAAGACCCCTCTTCCTCCAAACCCGGAGGGAACCCACAAGCAGCCCACCTGCTGCTTGCAAACCGGAGATCAGATCTCCCTTCTCCTGATCTTACAGGAGGACCCCGACCTCAGTCTAGAGGATCGGAAACACAAACGAGGACAGTTAAAGAAGGATAAGAACAAGAAACGAAAACCACGATCGAAGGAAATCAAATTCCAAAAAATGGAAACAATGTAGCTCAAACTGAGCAATAGACTTCGGATTTGATCCGCAAGTCAGAACAATTCTTCTGATCACTCTTCTGCTCTCTCTTTCTCTCTGCTATTCTTTCTTCTTTCTTTTCTTTTTCTGTGGATCGAAGGACTCTCTCTTTTCTGCTCTTTCTTCTATTCCTCTCTTCTTCGATGATCTTCATCTGAGGACGAAGGGTTCTATTTATAGCAGCAACAGCAGGTGGATAGGGCACAAAATGCGTGTGCCTCCCACGCTCGATCCAGAATCTTCCTGCCACGTGCCTTTATCAGGTTGGTTCCTCTTGTCTCGGATCACGTGCAGCCCAGGTGTGTGGAATGTTCTTCCTCGGACCTGTAATGATATTAAAAGCCATTAACACGCTGTATGGCCACAGAAAGCAAAGCTGCATGAGGTATATAATAGCAACACGACGTGACTACTTCACGAGTTAAGAAAAGAACGACACGAGATACATACTAATAACGCTTAACACTACAGAGAAAAACGACACGAAGTATAGTGGTGACCAAAACACACACTACACAGAGAACGACACGAGGTGGCACAGGAAGCAACACGAGGTGCTGCAATGTTCTGCACGTAATAGAACAAAAATGACACGAAGACACAATAAGGAAAACGACACGAGCTGACAACAGAAACCGACACGAAGTGGTTGCAAACAAGCAAGACACGAGGTCTACGGAAAGCAACACGAAGTGTGGTCAAGGCGAGAAAGACATGAAGTGAAAAGCGAAAACAGCACGAAGACAGAAGACAGAGAAACGACTCGAAGTACATAAACACAACACGAAGTGAAACAGAAACCGACACGAGTTTGAAAACAACACGAAGACGAAACACAAGAATCGACACGAAGTGTGGTCAAAGTGAGAACGACACGAAGTCTAAAGCGAAAAACCAACACGAAGATAGAATACAAAGAAACGACTCGAAGTGAGATGAGAACAGTATGAAACAAAGAAAACGACACGAAGTGCAAAAACACAACACGAAGACATAACTACTGAAAATAATTATGAAAGACACGAACACAACACGAAGACCAACACAGAAATTGACACGAAGTGGATGACATGGAGACAGCACTGACAGACTCGACTTGAGATACTTAACGCTTGAACTTAGAGAAGAGTGCACGAAGTAAAAACAACACGAGGACGGAGGACAGACACGGCAATCACGACACGTGATGAAGCAGTGAACCCAGACATGAAATGACTCGAGGAACAACACTAAGTGATATGAAAACACAAGAGCAAACATACAGAATGACTTGAGATGAACAACATGAATGCTAACGACACGAGGTTCATACAGAAGCAACTCGAGCTACTTCAGAAGAAACAGCTCGAAGACCATCAGCACACAACTGAAACAACACGAAGTACAGAAACAGTACGGACACGCGAAGTATTACCTCTTAGCAGCTATTTCTTGTAAAACATGGATAATTCAAGTGCAAGATATCTGATTAAGAAGAACAACAGTTAACATAGTGTTGCTCATCATCAAAACACTTAAGGAAGACACAAAATCCAACAATCTCCCCCTTTTTGATGATGGCAACACTATATTAAGTATAAGAAATGAAATGCAAAAGAGATCATTGCAAGAAATTTAATGCAGACTCTCAACGCACTTGCTTCCTCTGACGACTCCAGAACACTCCCCCTGAACACAACAACAGCAATCCTCAGACTGGTTAACTAACTCCCCCTCAACACAATGACATGCAAGCACACCCCTTTAAAACCTTGGCAACAAAACTCTTCAACCTTAACAACACTATTCTCTCCCCCTTTGACATCATCAAAACTAGGGGCAAGTCTGAATATATAGAGAAAGGAAAATTGCTGACTGTAGAGAGAAAACAGGACAGAGTATGGCAGATAAATGGAAGATATTGAGATGTTTAGACAATTAATAAGGTCATTAATTTAATGTGAGGATTTTGAAGATCAGTTAGTCAGACTGTGCAAAAACATTGAATAAGGATTCGCTCCATACACAGAACCAGATTCTAAGCAAGTGAGGTACAAGATACCAGTATGGTCAGAGTAAGTCTTTACTTAGAGAGTATAAAGTAAGGAAGTCAGAACACAGAGACCTGTGATATTGAGAACAAACAAACCAAGAGCTATACTCCAAGTGAACAGGATCTTGATACCAGGAGAGAGAAAATTTTCTTTAAAGATGGTCAAGACCAAAGGTAAGTCTGTCAAGTACACCTTTGACATTAGGGAGACACCTTGTTTAGAGGCAGGAATCCCCAGTTACTCGGTGGCAGGACCACATTACCCCTTCTGACAAGAGGACAGAGATAGTATTATAACTGGTGTTGACATTAAGGTGACACCTTTATCAGAGGCCAGACACCCCAGTTACTAACCAGATATGTACCATAGCTCTGTATGATCAAGACAACTAATAAAACCAGATATGTACTGCCATCTCATGACATGGGATGCTTTCACTTCATTGATGAAAGTCCCAGTTTCTCAATGAGCAGTTAACAAGGTTGATAAAATTTTTTATGAAATTTTTCATTAACCAGCTCTTAGAACCTTGTTGATTAAGCTTGAGTCCGTTTAAGAACAATACACCAGATCCAAGGTGATTCAGACTAGAGCACAAAATACCTCATTTCGGACACAACATTGACTAAGTAGGTATGCTGTACAGGCTAGATCAGAAGACAGTTACAGTGTAGGAAGATAATCTTTGAATTCAGATTTTGATCTCAGTGGGACTAACAGCTGAAATTCCAACAAGAAATTAGATGAGCAGTCTTAAGGGATAAAGCATCCAACACTTTCTTTTATACACCTACTCAACCTGATTCTCTTTTAATGTCAGCAAGATGCCGTTCAAAATGTGTTCAGATTAGGCCAAAGAACAAGACACCTATTATAAATCTAGCTACCCCTGAGACCTTGACCTCAACACAGACTTAACCCAGACAAGCCTCAAAACACCTCAAAGAAAACACCATGATATCAGAACAGATTATTCAATCAAAACGGAGTGAGTCAGCAAACACTCATAATGAGGTTATTTTTCAGCAACAGACAATGAATATGATGAGCATAAGAACACATGACATGGTATTCAGAAATCAATTGTTCAATCATGAAATTCTGTAAATACCTAGTTCTCTGCGCAAAGTGCTAAATTTTTCAGTATCCAGTGACTTAGTGAAAATATCTGCAATTTGTGAGTTAGTGCCAACATGGATCAACTCAAAATTCTTCCTAGCTACTTCATCTCGAATAAAATGATGCCTGATTTCAATGTGTTTAGTTCGAGAATGAAGTACAGGATTCTTTGCAATGTTTATTGCACTAGTATTGTCACAAAAGATAGAAGTACAACCTAGCTCAACCGAGTAATCCAGAAGCTGGTGTTTTATCCATATAACCTGTGTGCCACAGCTCCCTGCTGCCACATACTCAGCTTCAGCAGTAGAAAGAGCCACAGAGTGTTGCTTCTTGGATCCCCAAGAGACTAAGCACCCTCCTAGATATTCGCAGTGACCACTAGTACTCTTCCTGTCCAATTTACATCCTGCATAATCTGCATCATTGTATGCAATGAGATCTAAACTACATGATGCAGGATACCAGAGACCTAGATCATGGGTGGCAGATAAGTATCTAAAGATTCTCTTTACAGCTGCCAGATGTAATACAGTAGGTCTAGCCTGGTATCTGGCACACATCCCTACACTAAATTGAATGTCAGGTCTGGATGCTGTTAAGTAGAGGAGTGACCCGATCATACCTCTATATAATTTAGCATCCACCTCTTTACCTTTTTCGTCTGAATCCAGTGAGGAGCTGGTACCCATGGGTGTTGAGATTGTCTTGAGGTTGGTCATTCCAAACCTTTTCAGCATCTCCAGAGTATACTTGGTTTGATTTATGAAGCAACCATCCTCCATCTGTTTGACCTGCAGCCCAAGAAAATATTTTAGTTCGCCAACTAAACTCATTTCAAATTCTTGGGACATAGACTCAGAAAAATATTTACACAATTTTGAATGGTTAGATCCGAAGATGATATCATCAACATATACCTGGACCACTATTAAATCCTTTTCGAGATTTTTGGTGAAGAGGGTTTGGTCAACCTTACCTCGAGTGTACCCCTTGCTCAAAAGGAATTCAGAAAGTCTCTCATACCAGGCTCGGGGAGCCTGCTTCAATCCATAGAGGGCTTTATTCAACCTAAAAACCATGTTAGGCTGAACAGAGAAATTAAACCCAGGAGGTTGTTCAACATATACCTCTTCCTTCAATAACCCATTAAAAAATACGCTTTTGACATCCATTTGCTGTAGCCGAATGTTTCTAGAGCATGCAAATGCAAACAGAATTCTTATAGCTTCCATCCTAGCCACTGGAGCATAGGATTCATCAAAATCCACACCAAATTCCTGACTGTAGCCTTGAGCTACAAGTCTTGCTTTGTTTCTAGAGATAGCTCCATTTTCATCAATCTTATTCTTGAAAACCCATTTAGTACCAATGACATGAGTGTTTTCAGGTCTAGGAACTAGTTTCCATACATTATTTTTCTCAAATTGATTTAATTCCTCACCCATGGAGGATACCCAAGAATCATGTTTTAAAGCTTCTTCCACAGTCTTGGGTTCTACTTGAGATGTCAAAGCAGCTAAGTCCTGTTCTTGGACAATTCTAAAATGAGACCTTGTCCTAGGGGGATCATGCAAATTACCTATGACATTTTCACTAGGGTGGTCTTTGTGAAATATTACCTCACCTGAGGGTTCACCTACCTCAGTTGCTCCTTCTTGTTGTAAGTTTTCTGGTTGAGCAGTTGGCTGCATCTCTTCTTCTTCAATTTTCTCCAAGAAATCTCCCTCATCAGATGGCTCCCTGTCATCATTTATCATTTTGTTAGATAGAACATTCTCATCAAACACTACATGAGGTGTTTCTTCAACAGTTTGATCATCTTTATTGAAAACTCTGTAAGCCCTAGAGGTTTTTGAATATTCGAGAAAAATTCCAGGAGAGCTTCTTGCTTCAAACTTATCCAAACCATTCTTACCATTATTGTGGATGAAACATTTGGAACCAAAGATTTTAAAGTAAGAAATGTTTGGCTGCTTACCCTTGAGGAGTTCATAAGGAGTTTTCTTATGAGTAGGTCTTACCAAAGCTCGATTTAAAATGTAGCATGCTGTATTTGCAGCTTCTACCCAAAATCTCCTTGGAAGTCCACTCTCAATTAGCATTATCCTGGCCATTTCAATTATTGACCTGTTTCTTCTCTCAACAATTCCATTCTGCTCCGGTGTCCTGGGAGAAGAGAATCTGTGAGTCACTCCCTCTCTTGAGCAAAATTCAGAAAATGAAGAGTTCTCAAACTCTCCTCCATGGTCAGACTGAATTGTAATGATATTATGTTCACCTTGCAGTTTGATTTTATTGAAAAGTTCTTCAAAGTGAACAAAAGCATCATTTTTATTTGCTAAACAGAACAACCAAGAAAATCTAGTAAAGTCATCAACTATGACTAGACCATATCTCTTACCTGACAGGCTTTGTATTCGAGTAGGACCAAAGAGATCCATGTGCAAGTGCTGTAGTGGTTTAGATGAGAGACTCTCAGTTCTCAACTTAAAAACTGCACGAGTCTGTTTACCTTGAGCACAAGCATCACAGAGCTTGGACCCTAACTGGAATTTTATTTTGGGCAAACCTCTAACTAGGTTATGATTAGACAGTTTATTCAAAGTAGACACACTAGCATGGCCTAGACGCCTATGCCAGTCAAAAGCAACCTGTTCAGAATTAGCAGACAGACACAAGTTTGTTTCAGAATTATCATCCAGATCAACAATGTACACATTATTTACTCTATGACCTTTGAACATGATGTTATCAGAATTCAGCTCAAAAATAGTGCAAGAGTTGTGGTCAAAGAGTACCTTGTGTCCTTTGTCACAAAGTTGACTTATACTTACCAAGTTGTGCTGAAGTCCTTCTACAAGATACACATCTTCAATGGAGTTAGTAGAGGACTTACCAACCGTACCAATTCCAATTATTCTTCCTCTGTTATTTCCACAGAATTTGACCAAGCCCCCAAACTTCATTTTTAGTTTGCTAAATTTGGACCGGTCTCCTGTCATGTGCCTGCTACAGCCGCTGTCAAGATACCACTTGTTATGCTCAGCTACCAGGCTGACCTGCAAAAGTTCAGACAGAGTAATGTGGGACCCAATTCAAATTGGATCCAAAACCAGTTTTCAGATTATGCAAAAAGCACTTAGGAACCCACATTTATTTTACAGTTCTCTTCAGTGGTTTTATGTGGGTTGATTCTTCCCTTTTGGCATTTCTTGGTGGGTGTTGAATGAACTTATTCCTATTAGAACTATGCTGTTTCTGAACAAAAACATTGTTGGTTGGCCTCTTAGAGGATACGCGTGTGTGTTGAGCATAATTCATGTAAGCATTTTTACTCCAATGAAATTTGTGCTGAAACTGGTGAATGTTGGCATGCTCTCCTTGATAACTAGCATGATGAGCTTTCTTAACAAAACTTTTCACCCTTTTAGTGACATCAATAGGACTGGTTCTGTGAGAACCTTTGTTCCCCACCTGTTGCACAGGAGCAGTTCTTGTCTCAGGATTTTCTGACTTAGGTTGCTGACCAGTGGATTGAATGAATTTTCCGGTCGAAAACTTCACTGTAGAGACAGATTTGGAACTGGATGGTGTTTCCAGTTTCTCTTTGCCTTTGGCGGGGCAGAACGTGGTAGTTTTAAATTCAAAGGGTTTTTTACTAGTGGGATTGTATCATAATCCCTCCCTATTGAAGTTTACCCTCGACCCCAGAAGGGCATTCAATTTGTTTCTCCCCTCTGTAAACTTCTCAAGCATTTTTTCTTTGTCCTTAATCTCCTTCTGAAATTCATTACATTGGTCCTGGAGTTCCTGATTAACTTTTCTAACTGCCTCATATTTTTCACCCATCAGTCTATTCTCTCCTTTAACCTGATCTAGCTCAATGGCCATCTCCTTGGTTTTCATGCTATCAGTGACAACAGTAGAGTGTTCCTCAGAAAGAGAATGAAACTTACGTCTAAGCATTCTGTGCTCCTTGGTTAAAAAATTATATTTACTTAACAGGTCACCATAGGCGTCCTCCCAATCATCCAAAGTAAAATTCTCAAATAAGTTTGTTACCTCTTTCTCATGGTCGGCCATGAGGCAAGTCTTCTCTTCATCTTCACTGGACGAAGTGGCTTCTGGGTCCTCCTCCTCATCGATCCATGTGCACAGCATGGCCTTCTTCTTCTTGTGCACCATCTTCTTCTGGTGTCCTAGAGCCTTAGCTTGTAGCTCTGGACATTCACTTTTCATGTGACCGGGTTTCTGACACTGATAGCAAGTGATCTTCTTAGCAAACCGGTTCTTCTCAAATTCTCGTTCAGGAGACTTCCTTGCAACATTAAATTTTTTCCTCCTGTAGAATTTTCCTTTAGTTCTCAGGAACTTTCTGAATTGCCTGGTGAGCATAGCTTGCTCGTCCTTGTCCAGGTCTGAGAATCCATCAGAGCCTTCGCTGCTACTATCACTGCTGCTGCTGCTGCTGTTGCTCTTCTTAGTATGTCGTGAGACCTTCAGAGCAACATTCTTTCCCTTTCTGTCATGCCCATCGTTTCCTTGTTTGAAATTCATTTCATGGGTCATGAGAGATCCAATCAGCTGGGTTACTGTCATGATGGATAAATCTCTTGATTCCTCTATGACAGTCACCTTAGTATCCCAGATGGGAGTTAGAGACCTAAGGATCTTCCTGACTATGTCTTCTTGTTGAATGTCTTTTCCAAGGCCTTTCAGACTGTTGATGATCACAGATAATCTGGCATACATTTCTGTGATCGACTCCTCTGGCTTCATCTTAAATAACTCATATTGAGTTGTAAGCATGTTGATCTTGGTAGCTTTCACCTGAGATGTGCCCTCATGAATTAACTGCAAATCATCCCACATGTTCTTTGCAGTCTTGCACGCTGAGATCCTCGAATACTCTTCCGGGTGGACGGCGCACTGTATGATGTTAAGAGCTGTCCAATTCAGTGCGGAGAGTTTAACCTGATCTTCTGTCCACATATCTTCGTTCGGTGGAAGGGTGTATGGACCATCTGTAATAACTTTCCATAGCTTGTGGCTTTGGACCCTGATAAAGACTTCCATCATGTTCTTCCAAAAGAAGTAATTATTACCATCAAAGAAGGGGGGACGGGTGATAGACTGCCCATCAGCTATGAAACTGCGAGGACCAGTGGATCCGTTTCCCTGGCCGTTGGACCACATTCTGGGAAAAACCTGCTCTGATACCAACTGATAAGTAAAATATGAAGTGATCTAGAAGGGGAGGGGATGAATAGATCACTGTTTTTCGAAGAATTAAAAATTACTGCAGTGTATTTCGCTAAAAGGCAAATAATCTCGAACTCGAACTATCAAAAAAGCAGTGCAGACAATAGCTCGAGTGAATAGGAAGCACACCACAATATCACCACAAACAATCACACAAGAACTCAGAGGATTTTAAGGTGGTTCGGTCCTTCAGACCTACATCCACCCCACACTCAAACCGAGTGTGGCTTCACTAACAGCTGGGCAACACAGCTTGCCAAACAAAAGCTGATACACAGCTTCCCAGGAGAACAACCTCTCCTCTTCCTCCTACCCGGAGGGAACCTCTAGCAACCCACAGTTACTAGAACCCAGAGACTCACGTCTCTCTTCCTCTTTACCAAGAGGGAACCCCACTAGTAGCAACCCCACTACTAGTGAACCAGAGGTCGAAGACCCCTCTTCCTCCAAACCCGGAGGGAACCCACAAGCAGCCCACCTGCTGCTTGCAAACCGGAGATCAGATCTCCCTTCTCCTGATCTTACAGGAGGACCCCGACCTCAGTCCAAAGGATCGGAAACACAAAAGAGGACAGTTAAAGAAGGATAAGAACAAGAAACGAAAACCACGATCGAAGGAAATCAAATTCCAGAAAATGGAAACAATGTAGCTCAAATAGAGCAATAGACTTCGGATTTGATCCGCAAGTCAGAACAATTCTTCTGATCACTCTTCTGCTCTCTCTTTCTCTCTGCTATTCTTTCTTCTTTCTTTTCTTTTTCTGTGGATCGAAGGACTCTCTGTTTTCTGCTCTTTCTTCTATTCCTCTCTTCTTCGATGATCTTCATCTGAGGACGAAGGGTTCTATTTATAGCAGCAACAGCAGGTGGATAGGGCACAAAACGCGTGTGCCTCCCACGCTCGATCCAGAATCTTCCTGCCACGTGCCTTTATCAGGTTGGTTCCTCTTGTCTCGGATCACGTGTAGCCCAGGTGTGTGGAATGTTCTTCCTCGGACCTGTAATGATATTAAAAGCCATTAACACGCTGTATGGCCACAGAAAGCAAAGCTGCATGAGGTATATAATAGCAACACGACGTGACTACTTCACGAGTTAAGAAAAGAACGACACGAGATACATACTAATAACGCTTAACACTACAGAGAAAAATGACACGAAGTATAGTGGTGACCAAAACACACACTACACAGAGAACGACACGAGATGGCACAGGAAGCAACACGAGGTGCTGCAATGTTCTGCACGCAATAGAACAAAAATGACACGAAGACACAATAAGGAAAATGACACGAGCTGACAACAGAAACCGACACGAAGTGGTTGCAAACAAGCAAGACACGAGGTCTACGGAAAGCAACACGAAGTGTGGTCAAGGCGAGAAAGACACGAAGTGAAAAGCGAAAACAGCACGAAGACAGAAGACAGAGAAACGACTCGAAGTACATAAACACAACACGAAGTGAAACAGAAATCGACACGAGTTTGAAAACAACACGAAGATGAAACAACAGAATCGACACGAAGTGTGGTCAAAGTGAGAACGACACGAAGTCTAAAGCGAAAAACTAACACGAAGACAGAATACAAAGAAACGACTCGAAGTGAGATGAGAACAGTATGAAACAAAGAAAATGACACGAAGTGCATAAACACAACACGAAGACATAACTACTGAAAATAATTATGAAAGACACGGACACAACACGAAGACCAACACAGAAATCGACACGAAGTGGACGACATGGAGGCAGCACTGACAGACTCGACTTGAGATACTTAACGCTTGAACTTAGAGAAGAGTGCACGAAGTAAAAACAACACGAGGACGGAGGACAGACACGGCAATCACGACACGTGATGAAGTAGTGAACCCAAACATGAAATGACTCGAGGAACAACACTAAGTGATATGAAAACACAAGAGCAAACATACAGAATGACTCGAGATGAACAACATGAATGCTAACGACACGAGGTTCATACAGAAGCAACTCGAGCTACTTCAGAAGAAACAGCTCGAAGACCATCAGCACACAACTGAAACAACACGAAGTACAGAAACAGTACGGACACGCGAAGTATTACCTCTTAGCAGCTATTTCTTGTAAAACATGGATAATTCAAGTGCAAGATATCTGATTAAGAAGAACAATAGTTAACATAGTGTTGCTCATCATCAAAACACTTAAGGAAGACACAAAATCCAACAGGCGTGAGCGAGCACGGGCTGCGGGGTACTCCTTCACCAGCTCCACCTTTGTGGCGGGCTCTTCCCTCCGGGAGAGGAGCGAGGCAGGGGGACATGTTCGGGTTCCAGCTTCTTCACGGGGGCCCATGCCTCCTCCACCAGCGCCAGCTCGGGACGGCGAGGAGGAGGTTGAGAGTAGGAGAGAGGAGGGTGGAGGCGAGAGCTGAGAGACTTACTTGTACTCCTCCACCCTCACACCTGTACTCAAACATTCATGATGTATATATATATGAGATCGAGATTTCTTTTGTTACCTGAGCACTTTGTGTGGTTGTGGCCTTGTGTTTGTGTACTTTCCTCTTTCCACGTTCTTCGTGTTTACTTTACTTTGCCCTGTACCTGCAGCTGCGGTTTACACTTGAACAAAACAGGTTAATTCATCTGTTCGACTTGGCCCCTTGCCCAATAAGCAAGGGGTAGCAATATTTTGACCTTAATGACGGGTCAAG
Organism: Amorphophallus konjac; assembly: GCA_022559845.1. Lineage (NCBI taxonomy): Eukaryota > Viridiplantae > Streptophyta > Magnoliopsida > Alismatales > Araceae > Amorphophallus > Amorphophallus konjac. The sequence continues at coordinate 133,760,713 of CM040124.1, read as the reverse complement.
GGGCCAAGCCTTTAATCAAATAAGGCAAGATAAAATAACTGATAGCGGGGAGATGCATCATGCAAAGCACGCATATGCAAACCATAAATAAAAGATGCCCATGCAAAAGAATGCAAGCATACATCGTGAAGAAAAGTATTTTTTTTTTCTTTTTTCTCTCATTTATATATTTTTCCTAAAAAACGCGCCTTAGAGTAGGGCGTGGTTCAAATGAGGACGCCTTTGGAAGACGGCGTGAATTTAAAAAGGAAATCTGATTTTTGAGAAAGACACGACCTGCTCAGAGACGTTATTCGAAAAAAGACGACCTAATCTGGGACGTTAATTCTGTAAAAAGCGCCTTATCCGAAGGCGTTAATTGAATTATTCTGCAAAAAAGGTTGTCAAGGCTATCAAGACCACGGGTCCTACACGGTCACCATCTAAAATTCATTAACCTTTCTTGAGTAGTTAAAAGGGAGTTGACGTGATCGTAGTTGACTTGTATTCGAGATTTCGCACAGTGCAATTTCTTAAGTCCGTCTTGACCATTCTGCCAGTTCGTGACTTACCACATAGAAAGGATGGAAGAAAATATAAGGGAAGCCCATAAGGGATTCTGAGATGCTCAAGGTAAAGTTACCTCCCCTACCCCATGCCTGTTGGGGTTCGATCTTTGGCGTAGGGAAATTTTGTTACCTTTTTACCCTTTTATATTGCACGCATACGCCCAAGGTTTTCCTTGCGGGCACTTTGCCCTCTCGACATGCTTTTCTTTTCATAACTTGACTTTCACTTTGGAATTGATTTGCATTGACGAAAATAAACCTAATTGTACTTGGGCTTTTGTGGCATTTGTTCCCTTTTGGGCCTTGACTTCCACCTACTAGGGCGGCGGATAGGCTTGGCGTGTCTACCCTGAGGTCTCCCTTCCTCTCTTATGGGCCGAAGACGAAAAGAACGGGTATTATCTTTCACTTTTAGTCAGGTTTTTAACTTTCCATCAGATTTTGCACTGCTTGAGCTCAAGAATAAAGCGTGTAGTGTGTGCGGGAGTCAACCCCCTTTTAAGCTAGCAAGACTGATGAATGAATTCTGAATTTTGACCTTTCGGACCTTAATCCTTCGTGTGCCATGGCACCAATTTTGATCTCTTTTTGATTTTGATTTTTAAAGAATTTCTATTTTTTAGTTGCTTTTGGAATTTCTATTTTTTTGGTTTTTTTAGAAATATTCCATTTTTTTGAATTTTTTTTGAAGATATATATATATATATATATTATTATTTTTTAGATTTTTGAATCAAGGGTAGTATTTCTTAAGATACAAACCATTCCAAGGGTGAGTTAACTCTTCTCCTTCAGCATTAATCAGTTTATAAGTATTGCCAGGATAAACATCTTTTATGATAAATGGTCCTTCCCAATTGGGTTGGAGTTTTGAGCGGGGGCCACCCGGCTTTACAAAAATTCTCTTAATTATCATCTCACCAATTTTAAATTTTCTCTCAATTACTTTCTTTTGATAAAAACGCGAGAGCCTGTTTTGATAAACGCGCGCATGCTCGGCGGCGACCAGACGCTTCTCGTCTAGGAGTTCCAATTGGGCAAGGAGTGAATCACGACGTTCATCAATAGAAAATTCCTTATCCAATTGTACTCGCAGAGAGGGAACGAGAATCTCATAAGGGACTACCGCCTCCATTCCATAAGTAAGGGCGAAAGGGGTTTGCCCAGTGGGGGTACGAATGGAAGTGCGATAGGCCCAGAGAGCTTCAACTAGCTTGTCTGGCCAATCTGAAAATTTATTAGCCTCACACGTCTTTTTGACAATTTTGATCAAAGTTTTATTAGTGGCCTCTGCTTGGCCATTGCCCTGCGGATAATAGGGAGAAGAATGATGCAATGCAATGTTATACCTGTTGCAGAGATCCTTGATTTCTTGAGAGATGAATTGAGATCCATTGTCGGTGACGATGGTGCTCGGGATGCCGAACCTCGTGATGATGTTCTTCATTATAAACTTGCAAACGGTTGACGCTTTAATCTCCACGTAAGCTTCCGCTTCCGCCCACTTGGTGAAGTACTCCGTTGCCGTGAGGATGAACGATTTTTACTTGGTCAGGAGATTCGAATCACCAAGAGGTCCAATGATATCAAAAGCCCACATGGAAAAAGGCCATGGGGAGGACGTAGGATGGAGTGAAGAAGCAGGAGAATGAATCTTGTCGGCATGCAGTTGGCACTTAACACACCTTCGAACAGAGATGGAACAATCCTCTTCTAGGGTTGGCCAATAGAACCCTAGCCTAAGGATCTTCTTAGCTAGCATCTGGCTATTCACATGACCACCACACACTCCAGAATGCGCCTCTTCCACAACTTTTCAAGATTCATCATCATCGAGGCATCTTAATAAAACACCGGTGAGCCCTCTCCTATAGAGCACACCTCCAACCAAAACATATCGTTGAGCCACTCTTCTAATTGCTTTCTTTTCTTCCGCAGTGGCTTCCTCGGGATAGGACTGATCATTGCAATATCTGGCAATCTCATAATACCACGGCTTCTCTTCGTCAGCCAAATCTTCTTCCCAGTCTAAAAGCATGACCTCTTTACCTTCAAGAGATTCCTTCTTTTTAACCTTTTCAAGCACTTTATCCCTAATATCGAGGAATGCACGATCCTTAATAGCTGGAGTGTCACACTGATGAATTAGAGGAACATGAAAATCATGCTCAGGAGGGAAGACTAAAGCAGAGGCTAAAGAGGCAAGGGCGTCAGCCAAGATATTCTGGCTACGAGGAACATGGACAAAAATCAATTTGGTGAAGAGCTTGGCGTAAGCTGAAGCGAGTTCCTGGTAGGGTTTGAGCTTAGGATTGATAGTGCGGCACTTGACAAGCACCTGGCGCAGAATAAGCTGACTATCACCGACAATCCTCAAATGGGTGATACCATATCGATGAGCGGTTTGAAGACCGGCCAAAAGAGCTTCATACTCAGCTATATTGTTGGTGGCAGGAAAAGTGAGCCGAGCAGCAAATGGGATGGTGACCCCTTCTGGTGTTAAGAGAACCATGCCGATCCCTCTTCCTTGGGAATTTAGAGCTCCATCAAAATGTAATGTCCACATAGGATCATGAGGTTGATTAATGGACATTAGTTCTTCATCTGGAAACTCCGAATTGACAGGATCAAAACGGGGGAGAGGGTGGTGAGCAAGATGTTCGGCAATGGCGTAGCCTTTGATAGCTTTCTGTTGAATGTAAGTGATATCAAACTGAGAGAGGAAGCTTTGCCAGCGTGCTAATCGATCAGTGAGGACAGATTTCTCAAGGAGGAATTTAATTGGGTTCATGCGAGCAATGAGGTGAACCTCGTGAGCTAGGAAATAGTGTTTCAACTTCTGAACTACCCAGACCAAAGCAGCGCAAGTCTTCTCCATAGCTGAGTACTTCTGCTCACAGGGGTTAAGAAGCTTAGACAAATAGTATGCTGCCCTCTCTTTACTTTCTTCATCCACTTGAGCTAAGACAGCACCTACCGAGTCATCCAGGACTGAGACATAAAGAATAAGTGGTTTGCCTGGAATTGGCGGCCTCAGGACAGGAGGATTGGCCAAATAATCCTTCAATCCGTCAAAGGCTGCCTGACACTTGTCATCCCAATTAAACTTGACTCCCGGCTTAGTAAGCTCGTAAAACGGCCTGCATCTTTGTGAATGCTGGGAGACGAAGCGGTGAATGAATTGCAACCTCCCGATTAATCCTCGAACTTCCTTCAAATTCTTGGGAGGAGGCATATCTCTAATGGCCCTTGCCTTGTTGGGATCAACTTCAATTCCCCTCTTGCTAACAATGAAACCAAGCAACTTCCCTGAAGAAACGCCAAATACGCACTTCTTGGGGTTCATCTTCAACTGATACTCTCGTGATCTTTGAAAGACCTTGGCTAGAACCCCAGGATGCTCAATCCTTGTCCTTGAATTCACTACCAGGTCGTCCACATACACCTCAATATAAATATGAATCATGTCATGAAAAATCGCCATCATAGCCCTCTAATAGGTGGCTCCAGCATTCTTAAGTCCAAAAGGCATGACCACATAGTAATAAGTACCCCATGGTGTAGTGAACGATGTTTCTCCTGATCTTCCTCAGCCAGACGAATTTGATTGTAACCTGAAAAGCCATCCATGAAAGAGAGAGTCTCAAATCCTGCCGTATTATCAATCAGAACATCGATATGAGGGAGGGGGAAGTCATCTTTAGGACACGCACGGTTGAGGTCCCGGAAGTCTATACAAATCCGAACTTTTCCATCTTTCTTCATGACCGGGACGATGTTAGCCACCCAATTGGGGTAGAGGACAACTCTAACAAATTTAGCCTTATGGAGCTTGTCGACCTCTTCTTTCATCTTTAAAGCCATGTTAGGGTGGAAACGCCTCAACCGTTGTTTGACCGGGACAGACCCTAGCTTAAGTGTAAGGCGGTGTTCAACGAGCGCAGGGTCTAATCCGGGCATATCTTCATAACTCCATGCAAACGTGTCCTTGTATTCTTGCAGAATCAAAATGAGCGCCTCCTCTTCGGAGGGCGGTAAATTCTTGCTTATGAGGACAATCCTAGGGTCTTCCTCGATACCCAAATTAATTTCTTTGGTAGGCTCTTCTACAGAGGCTGATGGTTCGTCAAATCGTCTCATGCCACTAGCTAAGGCATCAGCCTCGTCCTCATATTCTTCATAACTTTCATCCCCCTCTTCAATAGGGTCTTCGTCATTCATGATTTCATAAACACCCAACCCCTCATAAGAAACAACAGCATCCTCATATTCTAAATCAGGCAGGATGATTGGATTCTCTATAAATTCAGGAAGAGCTAAACAAGCCTGGCACCTGATAGCTAACTCTAACAGAAACCTATGGGGAATCTGCTTACCTTTGGACTTCCTATGTGAATCTACCCCTTGAATTTTAGCGTTAGCAGAAGAAGAGGAGAAGCAACAAGCTTGATTAGAAGAAGGAAAGGAAGGAGGTGAAAAAGCGGATACAGGAGGTGATACAGAGGAAGTCCCCTCACCAGAGGGGGAGAAAATGTTTATCAATGAATTATGGGAGGGCGGCCCCTTGGTCGGGACACATTCGGGAGAAAAATAGGAGGTCTCCTCAATAGCAATGGAGGTTTGGAAAGTTGGGAATTCGGCGTTTTTTTTCATTTTTGTCTTTTTATTCATTTTTATTTTCTGTTTCAAGAAGGAAGCAGTGTGAGGGGAGAACAACAGGAGGAGTGGAAATTGCCAGATCAGAAAAAGGTTGAATCGGTGATGGCCCGCGTGGGGGCGTGATGGAGAGTTTAGAAAATCGCTCGAGGAGCGAAGAGGGTACTGTGAGAGAAACTTGGATTGAATTTGGAGACAAGTTGATTATAATCGGAGGCGGTCTTGGCATGTGACCAAACCGATGAGAATATAGAGAAGCAAGCACAGATGGGTGTATGGAAGTGAGAGAAAAGAGGCCGGCCCACAGCCGATCCACAGTGAAACCTTCTTCAAACGGAACATCCGGCTCTCTAGTATCAGTGTAGTCACTCAGCAGCTGTCTCTTATCTGTAATTGCAGCTGGCATTTCAATCAATTGGTGTATTAATGGCGGCCATTCCGATCAGTCGGCATGAAAAGGCGGCTCAAGGAAATAGTGATATCATTCATGTCAAACTATCGGTACCAGCCACATTCCGGATCATCCATTTTCCTTCTCTTGTCAGGCCTTAAGGACTCCAGGGCTTTATATGTGGCCAACGGTGCAATATGACGAGCAAACTGTCTAGCATGAACATCCTGACAGTCTAATATGAAAGTGACTATTGTAGTTTGCTCACTATTTTGAAAGCCACCTGTGACAAAATGTGTCTTCAATGTCCAAGTGAGCGGTTGGCGATCTGTTTTTAATGTGGATGTCATGAATGCCCATGGTTCATCTTTGTTTTTGCCTGGCCCTTTGTAACCTAGGCCACCTCGTGTAATCAGTTTCTGAGGTTTAACGGGCCTAACCCTGCCTTGACAATTGGCACCCAGACCTTTGCCATTTTGATACCCCATTCTCATCAAGATATTCCAGCCAGAGGTGTTCATCATTGTCTTCTTCTTTTTCCCCTTTGGAGGTAGGGGTGTCATAGCAACTGTTGTGACTTTTTCTGGCATCGGTCGTGGACAAGGGACGTCCAGCACAGATAATAGTGGCTTGTTGGCCGGCCACATGGATGGAACTGATGAAGCCACATGAATATCCTCCTCGGGTAGAATCGACATGCTGGTAACTTTAATAATGCGGCCCTTATGTGGGAATTTAAGACACTGATGATTTGTGGAGGGCACCGCATCAAGTTGCTGAATGTAGGGGCGTCCCAGAATGCCCTTAAATGTCGGATCCATATCCAGAATGTGAAAATCTGCTGTGATGGCGGCAGGACCCAAACTTACTTTTAACGTAATCATGCCTAGAGGAGGTTTCTTCGTGTTATCATATGTAGTTACTGTGATAGTAGACGGCCGAATTTGGCTTTCTGGAATGCCACACAACTTCAAGGTGCTAGGTGGTAAGACATTGATGGACGCCCCAGTGTCCACCAGACATTGCTTAACAGCCACCTTATTGATGTCAACTGTGATGCATAGAGCATACTTTCTGGCTGGGAGTGGCGCCAGTTCATGTTCATGGAAAGTAATTGCCGGCTGACTGCTAGCGGGCGTTAAAACCGTGACTATCTGCTCAATCGGAATGTCTTCATTGACCATCACCTTTTACAGATATTCTTTCAAAGCTAGCAGGTGAGTGGTGGACCTTTTAATTAATTCCAGGATTGAAATCCTTGCTGGGGTTCGGTCCAAGTGCTTTAGCAAATCATACTGAGTCCCTGGCACTGACTCTTGTTCTTGTTCTTGTTCTTGCGGCCCCTGCACGGGCTCTAGCTCTCGTTGTGGAAAAATACGGTGGAATACCCGTCCACTACGGAGCGGTGCCACGCCTTGACGTGCCTCTGTCGGGGCAAGTGTGGGAGGAGGATTAGAAGAAGAAGAAGGTGTATTAGTGTTAAGAAGTGGTGGAGTGGGAGTTCCCACAAAAGGAATCCCCGTAGAGGGTGTTGGTGCCCCGGTAGGAGGCGTAGGAGTAGAAAGGGATACCCGAATGCGGGGGGAATTGGTGGGGGGTGGAATGAGAAGAGTTCTGGGTACAAAAGGTGGTGGAACCGCTGGTGGGGGAATCCTTGCCGGTGAAGGGGTAGTGGTGGCGGGTGCAGTGGGCGTTGGCGATGGGCGGATGAGGAGTGGCCTAGATGGCAATGGCGAAGGGTTGGTGGTGGATGGGTTTTGTTGTGGCGTAGGCTGTGGAGGTGGTAAGCGTGTAAGAAGGGGGCGAACCGGCAAGGTCGGAGAAAAGGCAGAGGTAGGTGGATTAACGGTGCGCAGAAGGGATCGGCCCACTTGAGGGGTAGGAGAAGAAGTAGGGGTGCGCAAGAGGTGCGGAGGTTGATTTTGGTTATGGTGAAGTGCCCCGACAGAGGCGTTTTCTTCGTGCCATCCCTGCCCTCTCTCTACCTCATAGAGAGACGTGATAGGGTTTACGTGCTGGTTTGGCGGGTGCTCCGGCAGTGGATTGTGGACGATCCCCATATCGTGCTGAGGCACTGGAGCTTGATGTTGCTGCTGTGGAGCTGGTTGCTGTGGCTGCTGAGCCTGTTGCTGCCGAGGAGACCTTCTTTCTTTCATGGTGGCGATGAACTGTCTCATCTCATCCCAATTGATGTCACCTTGGTCATTTAGGTCATAAATGTAATCTCAGAAGTGGAAGCAATGATCAAGGTTGTGACCAGGCGCACGATGGAAAGCGCAGTAACGGGATGTGTGTACATTAGCGGGCCACGCGGTCCTTTCCCTTGGTAATATGAGCAAATTGGCGGCCATTAAAGCATTGAAAATATCCGGGAGACTTTCTGGTAATGGAGGGTAGTGGTCCCTTTTGGGGCCAAGTGGTGGTCTCCGTTGTTGTTGTTGGCCATAGTTGGTAGGGGGTGGTACCTGATGGTACTGTTGCGGGGTTGGAGGGTTAGCGCGGGGCGCTTGGTTTTGTGGTGAAACAAAGGAATGTTGGGGTGCGAATTGATGTTGTGGAGTGGAGTTGAAATGGGGGTTTTGTTGTGGAGGTGGGTTAGGTCGTGGGTTAGCTTGGTTGTGAGGGTTGCCAACTGCGCCAACCTGCTCGTTTGCAATGGTGCCCTCAGTCATGGGCCCGCTGTTGTTGACATTGGTGGTTTTCTTAAATAGCCGTGCCTTCAGCTCAAACATGCCCATAATGGGCGAATCCTTCATCTGTGTCTGAATATAGCGAGCTCTCTCATAGAGCTCCTCCATGGTGGTTAACCGGTTCATGGCCAGTATGTGCCGGAACTGAGGAGTGGCATTGGAGATAATCATCTTGACTTGTTCCGGTTCAGACAGTGTATCTTTCAACTTTTCGGCCATAGACCGCCATCTATCAGCAAACATTATGAAGTCCTCCTCGCGCTTCATCTTTTCCGCGACCAGATCTGTGAGCGAAAGGGATGATCCGACCCAGTCTCTGTATTTTTGCAAGAACTTCCTTTGAACAATATCGAAGTCACCGGCATCAGCGGAATCTAGTGAATAAAACCATTCAAGGGCTGGGCCCTCCAGAGATCTCCTGAATAAATAGGCCAAAGAGGCCTTGTTGTCTTGCCAGAAGGAGGTCTCGTACCTGAAGTCCTTCAAATGAATAAAAGGATTACCAGTCCCATTATATCGCCGGAAGTTCGGCATTTCAGATGGTGGTAAGTGGAAGACGGGCAATGTAGGGAGCGAAATTTCCGGGGCATTCTTAGCCGTGGTGACCTTCTTTAGTTGCTCCTCCATGCTGGCCAATTTCTGGAGTAATAGCATATTAGTGTCGGACTCGACTGGGGCCAGATTTTGAATAAAAGAATGCGGTATAGGTGTCCGCAGAATTCGGGGAGGTTGGAACTGAGGCCTAACCGCTAAATAGCTCGCCTGTTGGGCCGGCATGGCCGCACCGGGCGTTGGTGGACGAGAGGGGGGTTTGTGCAAGACCGCCTGGTCATTAGTGAGGTGATGGCCACTCTCGGCCGGAGGGGGATTGGAGGATGAAGAAGGAACAGACTTTCCTTTCAAAGCGGCCTGGACAGCCTGCCGCTGGGAATCATCCAACTGAGATAGCGCATTAATTAAATCCGTGACATTGAAGGATGGGGAAGGGTTCCCCGAAGTGTTGGAGGGCAAAGTCTGAGAAGAGGGCACAACCTCTTGAGGAGTGGTATCAACCACATGGACTTGAGGATAATGAGATTGAGGAGGAGGGTAATTTCCCTCATAATAGATGGAATCTTGGAGGGGACTTTCATATTGACCAAAAACATTCTCATCCTCATCATCATAAGAATACCCGTAGCCTGCCATGTTGATGATTTTACCTGAACGGAGTTGCATGCTTAAGAAAAGGGGAAAGCTTTATAAAAGGGGTTATCACACCAAAAGGCAGTCAATCCAAGCAAACTTTAAGCAAATCAATCCAACCAAATTGATGCAATCAAGTTGTGATGAACGCAAGATTTTAGTGTTACGCTTGAGATTAGAGTGGATTAAATTACAGAATAATTCCCTCTTTTGCAAAGTGAAACCTAGTTTATCCAAGTGTGATCTCTGGGTTAACTAGGTTCTTTCTCTCTCCTTACCAATGATCGATTCTCTATACTCCGGGTACTTCAAGGGTACAACCAGCCCGGCGTCCGTGAGGGAATCCACGGGTGCGGGGACTTATGGAGGTCTTGGAAAAGGGATTTCCGGTCCAAAGAGACGGAGTGCTCAATGGAGGGTTGTCCCGATTCCAAGAGAGGTGTGTGGAATCCTAGTGTAGAGAGAGGAGGTCTCTCAACCAAATGCCACAAGATGCAAAATAATATGATCAGATCACAGCAATATAGGCAAGCAAGGCAATAATCAATCCAACAGTCACAGATAGCAACAATAAACAGGTTTCTGTAAAAACGCAGGAAAGAGATGACCTGGGGCAGGTCGCTATCAACCAAAGAGACGACAGCGTCACTGTCGTGAATCACTGTGGTGGCCCACAGGTAGTGCAAAAACACGCGCCTTGGTGTGAGGCGCGTAATGTGAAAGGATGCCTCTACAGAAGGGCGTCAAATATCAGTGGTGCACACGGTCAAGGAAACACGCGCCTTGGTGTGAGGCGCTGCCAAATAAAAAGACGCCCAAAGCGTAGGGCGTGAATTATCAAACAGAACAAGAAGACAGCAGATATGATAAAAGACGCCTTCTGGGAAGACGTAACACAGAAAACAGACGCCCTGGATGAAGGCGTGAAACGAAAACGCGCCTCTGGGTGAGGCGTTAATTCAGGAAAATAATCAAACAATCACAAATTGGCTGATCCCGGGAGTGTGCAGTGTGCACAATGGAGGGTGCCCGTGGGGCACAAAAGGAGAGGTATCGTGGGTACCGAGGGGAAAGGGCACACGTGGGTGCCGAAGGGGAAAGGGCACACGTGGGTGCCAATAGGAGATGGTAATCAAAAGAAAAACAGTGGATGTCCCACCGTGATCGCCAATTTGTAGATCGTGTTAAAATCCACACATTAAGAATAATTTAAAATATGATAAGAAAGAAAGAAAGCATGATATCAAAGCAATAGAGGAGATGATGATATAATAATAAGGAAAAGAAGAAGAAGCACGTGGTGCTACTAAGGAGGGTGATCGCCAGAGGGGTTACCTCAATAATAAGTAAAGAAGATCGCGAATACCTGGTGGAAAATAGGACGCTGTGTAGATTGTGAATTCCTCCTCCTCCTTCAATCGGCCGGCCAATGAAGGGGGTTTTTCTTTATTGATTACCCTTGCAAAAAAGACAATAAAACAAGCCGAGAGAAGTGGATCAGCCAAGAGCGTGTAGTATCAACTCTCAAATAGAAAATATGATGAAAAGGATAAAAACATGCGCACCTCTTTTTGTTGTTTTTTTTAAAACCCCTAAGAAGAATTAGGGAGGGAAGAGATGTGTGATAAAACTAATGCAAAGGAAACTGTGCGACAGATATGATATGAATATGATGATGCAACAAAGCAAACGGAAGACAGAAAAAGGTAGAAAGAAGGCCCCTGCTGTTCCTGTAAAACAGTAAAGGGGAAACCGTAGCAGGAAGAAGAGGAAGCAGCAAGGAAGCAGAGGCAAGCCCTTAGAAAGAGATCAGCAGCAGGAGGAAGATGGTTCTGCTCTGCTAACGCTAACCTGCTGACTTCTCTACTATGTTTCTAACCAAGCTCTGCTATCTAACAGGCTAACCTCTGTTTTCTCTTTTTAACCTCTACTCGGCTTGCGGATCCGGTAACCTCTGCCTTCTCTTGCTAACCTGTAATCCGTCAACCTGTCAACCTCTGCCAAGATCGACCAGAGCATCCTTTTATAGGATTTCAATCGAAGATAAGCTCAAATTAGGGAGGATAAGGATAGGCAATGATCAAAGAAGGCAGGACTCAAGCTCCAATTCGAGCAAGGAGACCAACGGAGGCAGGACTCTACTCAGGAAAGAAGAGTTTAAGCAGAACACGGAAAGGTGAAACACGACCTTCAGAAGGGCGTCAAATCAAGAATTGACGACCTACATCAAGACGTTACTCAAAACACGACCATGACCAAGGGCGTCACTTCTTTGATTTTAATTTTGGCAATAAAACTTACCTTATTTGAAAATTATGAGAAAACGCCTGAGATTAAGGCGTTACTTGAAAACACGCCCTGAGGAAGGACGTTTAATTAATAATTTGAATTTATTTTGAAACCAGATTAATACCAGGAATTGACGCCCTGACATTTGGTCGTCCTTTCTTTGAACACGCCCAGATAGAAAGTCGCTATTAAAAACACGCCCTTCATCAAGTCGTGAATCACAAAAATGCAAGAACAAATCAAAAAACCTACACACAAAAAAAGAAAAACTTCATATTATGACTATATTGAAGTTCACTTTGGGGCGTCATCATAGTGACATGAGATTTGATCAACATAGCATCAATTTTGGCGTGTCTACAGCATGTAATAAAGGAAAACAAACCAGAGTCTCTTTTAAATGCAAAAACATTATTTCAACTGACAACCCTTTACAGTTGTTGCATTTGGATTTGTTTGGACCCACAAGGACCCACAGCCTTGGAGGAAAACTGTATGGATTTGTCATTGTTGATGATTACTCTCGCTTTGCATGGGTGTTATTTTTGGCTAACAAGACTGATGCTTTTCAGGAGTTTGTTGACTTTTGTCAAAGTGTTCAAAATGAGAAAGGTTGTTTCATCCAGAAAATAGGGCTATGTTCATAACTTTTGATGAGTTTTGCAGGAAACAGGGGTATGTTCATAACTTTTCAGCACCAAGGACCCCACAGTAGAACGGTGTTATTGAAAGGAAGAATCAGACGCTCGTGGAGATGGCAAGGACAATGCTCTCAGAAAATGGCTTACCAAGGTATTTTTGGGCCGAGACAGTCAACACGGCCTGCTACATCACTAACCGAGCCATGGTAAGACTAATTTTAAAGAAAACTCCCTATGAACTTTATAAAGGTAAGAAGCCAAATATTTCACACTTCAATCCTTTTGGTTCAATTTGTTACATCTTGAATAATGGAAAAGATAATCTTGAAAATTTTGATGCAAAAAGTGACAATGGAATTTTTCTTTGATACTCATTAACCTCTAGGGCTTACCGTGTCTATAATTTGAGAACTCTTGTGGTAGAGGAAAGCCCTCATGTAGTTGTGGATGAATTTACTCCAATGAGGTCTAATGATAAAGATCATTTTCTTGTTACAGGTGAGGAAGAAAAGGACAAAGCTAAAATGAGCAGACAAGGTGAAGCACATGAGAATCAAGAACAAGGGGATCAAAATGAACAAGCACAAGAAATGCCACAGCAGGAGCTTCCACGCCAATGGACCTTTCTCAAGGATCATCCTCAAGAGAACATCATTGGGAGCGTGGATGAAGGTGTAAAGACAAGGGCTTCAATAAGGGAAGTTGAACAATTTGATAATCTAGCTTTACTTTCTCATATTAAGCCTAAATCTGTAGATGAAGCATTAAATGATAACTCCTGGGTTCTGGCCATGCAAGAAGAACTACACCAATTCTAAAGGAATAAGGTGTGATTCCTTGTGCCCCGACCTGATGATCACCCAGTTATAGGAACTAAGTGGGTTTTTCGGAACAAACTTAGTGAAGAGGGGGTGATAATTAGGAATAAAGTCAGGTTAGTAGCCAAAGGCTACAGCCAAGAATTTGGTATTGATTTTGATGAGTCGTTTACTCTTGTGGCCAGATTAGAAGCAATGAGAATTCTTCTTGCTTTTGCATGTTTCAGGGATATAAAGTTGTACCAAATGGACGTGAAGAGTGCTTTCCTGAATGGAGTAGTAAAAGAAGATACGTACGCGGAGCAACCGCCGGGCTTCGAAGATAACAAATTTTTGGACCACGTATACAAACTAGATAAAGCATTGTATGGTTTGAAACATGCCCCTAGAGCATGGTATGAAAGGTTGAGTTCATTTTTAATTGGAAATGGCTTCAAAAGAGGTAATATTGATCAAACATTATTTACAAAAACTCTTGATGAACATATGGTTATTGTTCAAGTTTATGTAGATGATATTATTTTTAGAGCCACAAATAATCAAATGAATGAAGACTTTACAAAATTAATGTAGGGGGAGTTCGAGATGAGCCTGATGGGGGAGTTGAACTTCTTCTTGGGACTACAGATCAAGCAATTAGAAGATGGTATCTTCATCAACCAAAAGAAGTACATTCAAGAGATCCTCAAGAAATTTTAATTTGAAAGTGTCAAACCTCATCCCACTCCAATGTCCACCTCATTAAAATTGGACAAAGATGAAAAAGGTAAAAATGTTGATCAAAAGCTTTTTAGGGGAATGATTGGGTCTTTGTTGTATTTAACTGCAAGTAGGCTTGACATACAATTTAGCATTTGTCTTTGTGCTAGATTTCAAGCGTGCCCAAAAGAATCACATATGTCAGCCCTTAAAAGAATCTATAGATATTTGATTGGTACTATTGATCTTGGTTTGTGGTTTCCTAAGCATGCTTCATTTGATCTTGTTGCTTATATCGATTCTGATTATGCTGGTTGCAAAGTGGATCGTAAGAGTACAAGTGGTCATTGCCAGTTTCTAGGGGCCTGCATGGTTTCATGGGCCTCTAAGAAACAACATTGTGTGGCTCTATCAACTGCTGAAGCTGAATATGTGGCTGCATGCAGTTGTGCTGCCCAGGTACTCTGGATCCAACAACAAGTAATTGATTTTGGGATTTCATTGAAAAATACTCCAATTTTGTGTGACAACACCTCTGTAATAAATTTATCTAAAAATCTTGTCCAACACTCAAGAACGAAACATATAGAAATAAGACATCATTTCATAAGGGATCATATCAATAAAGGTGACTTTGAATTGACATTTGTAGATACTAAAAATCAAATGGCCGATATCTTCACTAAACCTTTGAATTCTGAATCATTTTCATTCATAAAAAGAGAACTTGGCATTTTTAGGTTGGATAGTTAGAAATTCATTTCATCTCAGTTGCACATATCGTTTGCACATGCATAAGCATATAGTTGTAAATAGATTTCAGATTTCACTCATATCTTCATTCATCTACATCCGTCTATAAATATTTGTATATACTCTCCACTATTGCGTGCTTGAATACCATGATTTTCTGGTAAATCAAATGGTGTTTGTGGAAAGTTGAATTATGTCCAACTGGAAGCTTTCACTACGCGTGAGGTGATCTTCGGATCTAAATTCTCCGCCGCGTACCGAAATCATCTTGCATGGATATATTGCTTATTCTCTGTTTGCATGATTGTATATAGAGTACAAACATTTTCTTCAACTTTCTAAGGCCTTATACTTCTTGACTAAATAACTTTGCAGTTATTTTGATCATGATTGTTACATGACATATACTAAGGGGGGGAATTCATTTTCAAGTGTGCATACATTCAGGGGGAGGCATTGTCATGCATAAACAAATTCATCTTTTACATTCATTATAATTACCCCACACATTGCACATAATAAGAATTAATGACTTTAATCAATAAGGATTTTGGATATTCTGCTCAACACTATCAAGATACTTAAATCTCTACATGGCCATTGAGTATAATCGTGGGGAAAAAGTTGCATGCCTCTTATTCAACAAAAAAAAATGAATAAGTGGAACATTGAACTGAGTAACCGGGTCTCCCCACTGAAACAAATGAGGAGCCTCGTGTCAAAAAGTGACGTGAGCTTCCACAATAAAAATAACTCAAGAGACGGATCCTAGTAACTGAGAATTTCCACTGAAACAAATGGGAAAACTCACATCAAACGGTGAAGTCCACAATAATGTTCAAAAAGGGGTTGTGTGAAGCTACCAATAGTCGAGGAACTTACATGGAAGTGTAGAGAGGAAGAGTATTCTTATAGTGTTCCTTAGAACATCTAAATATCCATATATTTTTGAAGTTCATTATTCATTCAATCACGTTTTCACTTCGGGGACTGATTGACATGAATGTACTTTATGAATTCGTCCTATCTCATGGCATATGCAGTACCTGTCTTTTTGCATGCACCACTCTTTCAATTATGACTTATGCTTGCATCGTGATTCTAAATCAATTGCACTTTCATATCCCCTTACCTCAAAGAGGCATGTTCATACAATTATAATATGCTATGCTTGCTTGTATATATGCGTGTATGCTTGATTGTTCATACAACCCCCATTGATCTTGTTTTTGTTGATGACAAAGGGGGAGAGATAGGTGTACTCATTTTTTATTTCTTTTTGGTGTGCTCATTTTGACAAAGGGAGAGATCATGTGCATAAGATCATGTGCATATTTTTTTTTGAGAGATAGGAAGATTGCTCATATTGACACATCTTGTGCATAATGCATACACCTTACATTTGGAGAATAGAAGTCATATTGTGCATATTTTGAATTGCATCCTTTTGAACAAACTGTATATATGAAGAATAAGTTTTGAAATTTACTCCTGCATAACTATATATAAGTTGAGTTCTTCAAATTCCAAATTTTCAAGTGAACACTTGTGCATACGTAAGTTTGATTTCAATCATAAACTTCTGATTGCCTTTTAGAGCTGGTTGTTTTTTATAGTTCTTCAATAAGCACACAATATTTTTGTCATCATCAAAAATGGGGAGATTGTTAGACTCCCTAAATGATTTTGGGCGTATTAGTTTTGATGATTACAAAACATGTGTGTTATAGTGTTAACTTTGTTCATGTCTTTGGTTTCGGCAATGTGGGTGGTGTGTTTGAATTACTAATCTGATAAACTTCTGAACGTGCAAGATTTTATGTTTTGAACTCACATTTCAATTCTTGAGATCATGGCATCTGGAATGATAGTGTTCCAACTTGATTTGATTTGCATGCTATATTTTCCATTCTCATTCAAGGAATGCTAGTTACAAAGGAGGAGGCTATATGAATTCCAAATCTATACTAACTTGGTAATTTTGTGTTTTGCAGGTTCAAACCTTTAGCATAAATCCTCTGGAATCAAGGAACATTGGTCACATATATTCCATTGGGCATCTAAGGGTTTAAGGGGCCTTAATTGCATTTTTCAGAACCTTTAGGAAGTGCCCAACCTGCAAGGATCGACCCCCTTCAGAGAAAGGGTCGGCCCCTACTAGTCTGGACACTGTCCAGTGCATCCCTCTTGAAAGGGTTGACCCCCCACTGAGAAGGGTTGACCCTTGTTCATGGTTTTGGCCAAATAGAACCATTATCTTGAAAGGGTCGACCCCCTGCAATGTAAGGGTCGACCCCTGCACAGAAAATGGGTCAAACAGAAGCAGAGCACTAAAGGGTCGACCCCCTTCTTTGTAAGGGTCAACCCCTGTGCATCAGTCTGGACCAGACAGAACAGATGCACAAAAAGGGTCGACCCCCTTCAAAGAAAGGGTCGACCCTTTCTGTTCGTCTATTCGCATATGTATTCCGTATCACTCCGAAACCCACTCGTGAGACCTTTGGTTGGGGTGATTTTTTACCACAATACCCCTGGGTTATTGATACACCTATTAGAGTCATTTTGGAGGGTTCTAGAAGGGGCTTCCAAGTCTTTTGGACCCTTCTCTAGATATAAAACTTCCTGTTGCGAATATTGTAAAAAAACAATCTAAGGGTTTTGTGTTTTCTTGTGCAGGAAGAAGGAAGAGGAGTACGTAGTGCGTGGAGAGCTTCTTGCCCCTGCCTCTCCTGATTTCAACCTAGAAGATCAAGGATCCAAGAGCGGAATGTCGATCTACGTCATCTATTGAAGCCGGAGTGCCGTCATCAAGTTCGAAGGTCGAGATATCAAGGGAGAAGTGCTGAATCTGAGGTTCACCACTCCAAAATCGAAGGGATGGCTGTGCAACGAGTTCATCATCATGAGGAGAAGATTCTTCACCATTCCCTCTTTGTTATTGCAATAGTTTTTCACTAGAGTTCATATTCTAAGTGGTCAAAGTTGTATATCCTCTTGATATTTCTGCTATATTATATGTGGTTTGTGTGTTCGCTGCGAGAGTGCAGCGGTGTGTGGAGTTGTGCTGCGGTTTGTGCAGCTTGTGGTCATTGGCTACGTCTTATAGCATGTGTGTGTGGTCTGGAGACATCGTCTCCATTGGTTGTTGGAGATTTTTATCTCCGTTGCTACTTTTTAGTAATGTGTGAAGCCTCACCGAGTTGGTGAGGGGTGAACGTAGGCGGACGTTTTGGTCCGGCCGAATCACCTTAAATCTTGCGTCTCCTATGGTTTAATGCTTGAGTCCATGTGGTCTGATTGTGAAACGTGTGTTGGGGTGCACTCCCCTCGGAAATACAACTGGTGACTTTTCAGCTTCTAAGAGGTGAGCAATAATATTTTCCTCCTCCAGAGACAAACGTACGCTCCCCTCAAAAATACAGCTTTCAAGCTTCCAAGAGGGAGCAATAATCATCTCCTCTTCAGGAGACGGACGTATGCTCGCCTCCAAAATATGAAGAGTGACTTCCGAGCTTCCAAGAGGGAGCAATAATCCTCTCCTCTTTAGGAGACGGATGTATGCTCGCCTCCAAAATATGAAGGGTGGCTTCTAAGCTTCTAAGAGGCGAGCAATAATCTTCTCCTCTTTAGGAGATAGACGTACGCTCCCCTTGAAAATACAACTAGTGGCTTCCGAGCTTCAAAGAGACGAGCAATAATATTCTTCTCTTCAGGAGATAGATGTACGCTCCCCTCGGAAATACATCTGGTGGCTTTTCAGCTTCCAAAAGGCGAGCAATAATCTTTTCCTCTTCAGGAGATAGACGTACGCTCCCCTTGGAAATACAACATGTGACTTTATGTGTCACGCCCCGAGCGCAGAAGATACTCGGATATGCGCGACGAGTTTATATCAATCATGTCAATCAGAGTAGTAGTGTATTCGACACAAAGATAGAGATGCGCAAAATAGAAAGATAACCCAATCCTTTATTTCATACTGGATAGACTATTACAAATCCAATACTCTATTCAATTAAAAAGGAAAAGTACATAGTTGACTCAAGAAAATCGAAAAAAAGACTAGATGACACTTGGAAAAGCTCTAGCTCTTTCACTCTTGACTTTCCCCATCAGTTTGACCTTCTTCGTCGGACTTACCTGAAAAGTAAGGGACAAACACGGAGTGAGCGAACGCTCAGTAGGAAATTATA
This sequence comes from Amorphophallus konjac, assembly GCA_022559845.1. NCBI lineage: Eukaryota > Viridiplantae > Streptophyta > Magnoliopsida > Alismatales > Araceae > Amorphophallus > Amorphophallus konjac. The sequence continues at coordinate 133,741,850 of CM040124.1, read as the reverse complement.
TCTCAAGCGCTAGCAAGGGGTTTAAGTAATTACATCTTTCATGTATGTACTATAGCTATGCATGCTCGTATAAAACGACAAGGTAGAAAGAGAGTATATCAATAAGATAGCAATTTGAACTAGTCATGAGCTTTCAAGAAAAGATAACAAGATATTCAAGCAAGTACTTTTTAGCAAGTCATGTCAAGAACTTTGGCTATCATGTATCAAGCAAGCAAGTAATTACCCTTTCTCGGGTCACGCAAGTCATGTCAAGTACGAGTCAAGTACAAGATTTGTGTGGAACGTCCAATCAAGCTAGTCATGCACTTGGTATAATGCCAGATACCTTATCATTCAACTCCCATGGGCACAAGTACTTTCGGGTGCTCCTCCCAGGACCAGATCAGGCCCTATATGCGCAGGCATTTATCATGTATTTTGACATCCACTCTTGTATATATATATAGCCAATGAGGAATTTCAATAATCAAGCTTGTAGACACGTAGGATAACTTTGATAGAATGGAGTCCAAAAATACGACATTGGACATAGATAGGCGATAACAACGGTACAATCATGATGAACGATGAAACTAGGTGGAATTAGGTTCCCTTAACTCGGGTACCATGACAAGTATGGACATTCTTTATATAGAATTGAGGTCCACATGAACAGTATATCAAAGGTAAGATACCCTCATTCTTATCATAGAATTGAGGTTTACAAGAACATCATTTAATGGCATGATAATCTCATCCCATTAGGAAATTCTTATGATATACACTTGGTATAACATAAGGGCCGGTATCCCATGTTTCTTTAGAGTGACATGGAAATCATTAGTGTAATGGGTTTTTAAGGTACAACCAGCTCAGTCGGCCTTGAGGGAATCCAAGGCTCGAGGAGTCTTACGGAGGTCTCAATGACTAACTTGCTAGTCCAAAGGAACGGAATGTCCAATGGAGAGCTTGTATGTCAATGAGAATTGAGGGTGATCGATAAAACATCATGAAACGTGGGACTATACTCACGGAGTGGAGATATAGTGCCAATATAACATATATAGGTATATATAATAAAACCCTCGGTTACAGAAACAGGGTCAAAACAGTTTTTATAGAAAATAACGACTTTAACTAAGTCATTAATCACAAAATTAACGCCTTTAGTAAGGGCGTTTATCTATTTTCCATTTTTGCAAAATTTTAATATTTCATTATTTTACCAAAAACGCGCCCTGGTGAGGGGCGTTTCTCTACAAGTTGACGACGTATACAGTGGTCGTTCATTCTTTACTTCTATTTTTGCAGAATATATACTTTCAGCAATTTATCAAAAACACGCCCTGGACAGGGGCGTTACTTTCCAATTCACGCTCTGAACAGGGGCGTTAGTCAAGTGAGAGATGACCTATACAGGGTCGTGTATTTCAAGAATTTATAATTTTTCAAGTATTGAAATTTCCAGAAAACGAGATATGGTCATGACAGGAAAATATCAGGATTAATGATCATGCACTGATTTATTTAGAATCGTATTCAAGTGAATATGGACTAATTAACATGGGTAATTAACAGTTAATTAAATTGACGTCTGTGTACAGGGCGTCAAATCTTTTGAATTGACGACCTTGTCAGGGTCGTTTATTTAAATAGCGCCCTGGTCTGGGTCGCGTATAAAATTAGCGCCCTTGGAAAGGGCGTTTCTTTCCAACAATAGAAACATTTAAAACTCGCGAAAACTATATGCATGAACTAATATATATGGTTTAACATAGTTATTATGGTGATTTGGGCTACAGTGCTTGAGAAAACCTACCTTGATAAAGATTTGAACGGATGCAGGTTCTAGGAAGAAAAGAACGATACTCTGTTTTATAAATAGAGTCTTTTGAAGCTTTCGATCTTAATAGCAGCAGCAAGGGTAGTAAGAGGATGCAGATGAAGAACCCTCAATTCTTCAGTCAACCGGGTTCACTTCTACAGACAACCTGTAGAGACAGAAGAAACGAAGAAGAAGATATTAAAATCTTCTTATACGTAACCGAAAGCAAGGGGAAGGACTTACTTGTTCTTCGGAAGACAGAAGCTTTCAACCTGTAATCAGCAGTAGATGAAGAATCATCAGTATTCTTCACAAATTCGATAGACAGAGTAAAGAAAAAGAACATGTTGTTCTTTACGTACCTTAGAAGAATCAGATCGCCAAATAGCGATTAGGTTCGAAAGTTCACGGGTTTTTATAGGATTTTGGAAATCCTAATAAGGTTAGTGTTCGATTGGAAGTAACACTTCCGTGATATAGTTATTACTACATTCGAACTCTTTCTCATAGTTATCAACTTACCCTGGATAGACTCCTGGGTCGAACGAAACTCAAACTGAATTAGCGTCCTAGGTAACGGCGTCGAATTTTAAATTGACGCCTTGTCAAGCGTCGTTTCTTGTTGAAACGCGTCCACTCAAAGGGCGTTACGCTATCTTGCCCTTTTTATTTATTTTGATCGTTTGAAATTTGACGCCTTAGTATTTGGGCGTCCTTTCTTTAATTCACGCCTTAGGTGAGGGCGTTTTATTGTAAAGTAGCGCCTATATCTGAGGCGTTATTTTCATCAGGGTTTAATTATTTTTATTCCAAGCTCTTTCGTTTATTTACTAAATCTTTTAATCTATTTTGATTTATTTATTCCTTCTTATTTTATCCGGGTTGCTACACCCTCCCCCACTTAAAAAGAATTTGGTCCCCAAATTCCATATCATATCTTTACATATGGAGAGTGTAGAGTAAATACCTCTTAGAATAATTTGGGAAATCGTTTCCCCATAGATTCCTCGGTCTCCCATGTAGCTTCATGTTCTGAATTCTTATTCCATTGTACTTTTAGCATGGGAATAACCTTATTCCTTAGGGTACGCACTTCTCGATCTAGGATCTTCATAGGCTTCTGTTCATACGTGAGATCCTTCTGGATTACTAGGTCTCCATGTTCGATAATATGTGATGGATCATGCACATACTTCTTCAACATAGATATGTGGAATACATCATGTACTTCGGACAATTGAGGTGGCAATGCGACGCGATAAGCAACCTCGCCAACTCTTTCTAAAATTTCAAAAGGTCCGATGAATCTTGGTGTAAGCTTGCCCTTAACACCAAATCTTCGTATTCCACGTCCAGGAGATATCTTGAGAAATACATTATCTCCGATTTGGAATTCAAGATCTCTTCTTCGTGTGTCGGCATAAGCCTTCTGTCTAGACTAAGCAACTTGTAGTCTTTCCCTGATCAATTGTATCTTCTCAGTGGTATCCCTTACCATGTCTGGACCTAATAGTTGTTTTTCTCCAACTTCGTTCCAGCATATGGGTGATCGGCAACTCCTTCCATATAGAGCTTCGAAAGGTGCCATTTGGATACTAGCTTGGTAGCTATTATTATATGCAAACTCAATTAGAGGCAAGTGATCATGCCAGTTTCCACCAAAATCAATAATGCATGCTCTTAGCATATCTTCGACTACTTGATTGGTTCTCTCGGTCTGACCATCCGTTTGAGGATGAAAAGCTGTACTAAAATTAAGTCTCGTCCCCAACGAATGTTGTAGTCCCTTCCAAAAATGAGAAGTAAATCGGGGATCTCTGTCAGACACGATTGAAACAGGAATACCATGTAGTCTGACTATTTCCTTGATGTATAATGCAGCCAAAATATCAATTGACCATCGACTCTTGATTGGCAAGAAATGTGCTGCTTTAGTCAATCGGTCAATGATAACCCATATTCCATCATGTCCTCTTTTTGATTTAGATAGACCCATGATGAAATCCATGCCAATATCCTCCCATTTCCACTTAGGAATATCTAGAGGATGTAGCTTTCCAGCAGGCTTTTGGTGTTCTGCCTTGACTTGTTGGCATGTGAGACAACGTGATACATAGTCTGCTATTTCCCTTTTCATGTTGGGCCACCAAAAATTTCTTTTCACATCTTGGTACATCTTGGTAGATCCAGGATGAATTGTATATCTTGATCTGTGAGCTTCATCTAAGACCTTCTTCTTCAATTCTGGGCAGTCCAGTATACAAGTTCTGTTTCTGAATAACAACCTTCTATCAGAAGTTAATTGGAAATTCGATTGTCCTTCTAATCTGCCCTTGATTTCTACTAATATAGGATCATCATTCTGAAGTCCTTGTATTTCAGTTAGTAGGTCTGACTGAATACTTATGTGAGATAATATGACGCACCTAGGGTCTGCGTCCATGCTTATATTGAGCTCGGAGAACTGCTCTAGTAACTTCCATTCTTGTATCATACAATTGGCTATTATTGCTCTCGGCTTTCGACTAAGGGCATCAGCAACATAATTACCCTTTCCGGGATGATATTGTATATTGAAGTCGAAGTCCTTGAGATATTCTAGCCAGCGTCTTTATCTCATGTTTAGTTCCTTCTGTGAAAAGAGATATTTGAGACTCTTGTGGTCGGAGTACACAGTAAACTGCACTCCATATAGATAATGTATCCATATCTTCAGTGCAAATACTACCGCAGCCAATTCTAGGTCATGGACGGGGTAGTTCTCTTCATGTTTCTTCAGTTGACGAGAAGAGTATGCTATGACCTTCCCTTGTTGCATTAGGACACATCCGAGGCCAATGCCAGAAGCATCAGTGTAAACCTCGAATTTCTCTCCTTCTATTGGTAGAGCTAAGACCGGAGCTGTGGTCAGATGATCCTTGAGAGTTTGGAAACTTCTTTCACATTCCTCACTCCATTCATAACGGATCTCCTTGCGAGTTAACCTCGTAAGGGGCACGGCGATCTTAGAGAAATCCTTGATGAATCGCCTGTAATAGCCGGCAAGACCTAAGAAACTTCGGATCTCGCTAGCATTGGTCGGTCTTTCCCAGTTCCTTACAGCTTCAACTTTTGATGGGTCTACAGACAAGCCATCCTTTGATATAACATGTCCGAGAAAAGTCACTTCTTCAAGCCAGAATTCACACTTACTAAGTTTTGCATATAATTGGTTTGTCCTCAATATTTGTAATGCAATCCTCAAATGCTCCTCATGCTCTTCCTTAGTCTTAGAATAGATCAATATATCATCAATAAAAACTACCACAAATTGATCCAAATAAGGCCTGTATATGCTATTCACTAACTGCATAAAGGCAGCAGGGGCATTTGTTCGTCCGAAAGGCATAACAACGAATTCATAATGGCCATACCTGCTTCTGAATGCGGTCTTATGAATGTCATCATCTTTGATCCTTAACTGATGATATCCCGACCTGAGATCAATTTTGGAGAAATACTTGGATCCGGATATTTGATCAAATAATTCATCGATTCTCGGCAGTGGATACTTGTTCTTGATAGTGAGATGATTCAACTGTCGATAGTCGATGCATAGTCTCATGGATCCATCTTTCTTCTTCACAAATAACACAGGCGCTCCCCACGGGGAAGTACTTGGTCTAATGAATCCTTTCTTAATTAGTTCCATCAATTGCTCCTTTAACTCCTTGAGTTCAGCAGGTGACATCCTATAAGGTGCCTTTGAAACTGGACTAGCACCAGGGACTAAGTCAATGGTGAAGGCCACTTCTCTTTGCGGGGGTAATCCCGGCAAATCTTCCGGAAACACGTCCGGAAATTCTTGTACTACGGGAATGTCTTCTATCTTGGTTTCCTTAGCTTCTTTAACTGTGACAAATGCAAGGAAAGATACACATCCTTTCCTGATGAGCTTGCTAGCTCGGAGAGCTGAAATAATAGGGGATTTGCTCCGACTCTTGGGGCTAGTAAATATTAGTTCTGGAAATTCCTTGAAAGTAACCTTGCTATTGCGGCAATCAACTGTTGCCTGATACTTGGATAACCAATCTGCTCCTAATATGACATCATACTCCTTTAGATCTAAACATATGAGATCAATAGGGAGATTTGACCATGAATCAATACCTCACAGTTTTGGTAATGATGCGTGATATCAGTCTCGTCACCAAGAGGAGTAGACAAAACTAACTTCATTCATTCCGGTTCTAGGGGTAATGGGTCAGTAAACTTCTTAGAAATAATAGAATGCGATGCACCAGTATCAATTAAGACATATGCATTCTTGGAACAAACTTTCAATGTACCTTCTACCAGTCCACCTTCTTCTTCTTCGGTCTCCTTAATTGCGTGAAGACGCGCATTCTTGGTTACCGGGCGCTTTCCGTCACCGGCTTGATCGTTAAGAAAGGGGCAATCGGGAATCCGATGCTCACGGCTCCCACAACGGAGACATGCTCCTAGTTTCCTCCAGCATTCTTCTGCTCTATGGCCCGCCTTATCACAATGCTTGCACACTGTATTTGAAGGGGTAGTGGTGATAGAGAAGGGCTTGGTCTTCTTAAATTTTTGATCTTGCGAGGACGTACCTCCATTGCTCGGCCTTTTCTTGAAGTTGGGTTTAAAGGAACCCGAACCTGTAACTTGTTCCTTCTTATCCTTACCACGAATTCTATCAGACAGTTCCGTGGCATCTTCTAATAGTTGAGCTCGACGTACTATCTCCGAGTAGACTTGAATGTCCATCGGCGCCAGTTGGGTAATAGCTTGGGGCCTGAGCCCATTAAGAAACCTCCTAGCTTTCATCTTTTCAGTGCTAACTAGGTGTTTAGCATATCTAGATAATCTCGAGAATTATGCCTCGTACTCAGCCACTGATAAGGATCGTTGTTTTAATGCAGCAAATTCTGCAGCCTTCTTTTCCTGAACTCGGTCCGAGAAATATTTAGCGTTGAAGTGTTCAACGAATTCCTCCCACGTAACCTGATCTTGATTTATAGTAGCCTCTATTGATTCCCACCAGCATCTAGCATCCCTTTCTAACTAAAAAGTAGCTAATAAAACTTTATCCCGATCCGTGCATTGCATGACACGGAATATACGTTCCGTTTCCCTGATCCAGTGTTCAGCATCGTCCGGATCAGTAGAACCCATGAACTTGGGCGGGTTCATGTTCTTGAAAGTCTGGTGGAGACTTCCTGCTCGTGGTCCACCTCCTTGTGCTACTTGTTGCAGCACTTGCGTCATGCCTTGAAGCGTATGCTGCATGTTGCGCCATTGAGCACGTTCGGCAGCCATTATCCTACAATTACAATAACTAGATTAATATGTGATTGTATTTAAAGACTCATATACTATGTTATCTTTAACCCTTGGTTCTACCCAATCTCACTGGTTTAAAGGTTAAAACTTATCCTTGGACTTGGGTTTTCCTAGGAATTGAATACCTTAGGCTCTGATACCACAAAAACTGTCACGCCCCGAGCGCGAAAGATACTCGGATATGCGCGACGAGTTTATATCAATCATGTCAATCAGAGTAGTAGTGTATTCGACACAAAGACAGAGATGTGCAAAATAGAAAGATAACCCAATCCTTTATTTCATAATGGATAGACTATTACAAATCCAATACTCTATTCAATTAAAAAGTAAAAGTACATAGTTGACTCAAGAAAATAGAAAAAAAGACTAGATGACACTTGGAAAAGCTCTAGCTCTTTCACTCTTGACTTTCCCCATCAGTTTGACCTTCTTCGTCGGACTTACCTGAAAAGTAAGGCACAAACACAGAGTGAGCGAACGCTCAGTAGGAAATTATATCTCAAGCGCTAGCAAGGGGTTTAAGTAATTACATCTTTCATGTATGTACTATAGCTATGCATGCTCGTATAAAACGACAAGGTAGAAAGAGAGTATATCAATAAGACAGCAATTTGAACTAGTCATGAGCTTTCAAGAAAAGATAACAAGATATTCAAGCAAGTACTTTTTAGCAAGTCATGTCAAGAACTTTGGCTATCATGTATCAAGCAAGCAAGTAATTACCCTTTCTCGGGTCACGCAAGTCATGTCAAGTACGAGTCAAGTACAAGATTTGTGTGGAACGCCCAATCAAACTAGTCATGCACTCGGTATAATGTCAGATACCTTATCATTCAACTCCCATGGGCACAAGTACTTTCGGGTGCTCCTCCCAAGACCAGATCGGGCCCTATATGCGCAGGCATTTATCATGTATTTTGACATCCACTCTTGTATATATATATAGCCAATGAGGAATTTCAATAATCAAGCTTGTAGACACGTAGGATAACTTTGATAGAATGGAGTCCAAAAATACGACATTGGACATAGATAGGCGAAAACAACGGTACAATCACGATGAACGATGAAACTAGGTGGAATTAGGTTCCCTTAACTCGGGTACCATGACAAGTATGGACATTCTTTATATAGAATTGAGGTCCACATGAACAGTATATCAAAGGTAAGATACCCTCATTCTTATCATAGAATTGAGTTTTACAAGAACATCATTTAATGGCATGATAATCTCATCCCATTAGGAAATTCTTATGATATACACTTGGTATAACATAAGGGCCGGTATCCCATGTTTCTTTAGAGTGACATGGAAATCATTAGTGTAATGGGTTTTTAAGGTACAACCAGCTCAGTCGGCCTTGAGGGAATCCAAGGCTCGAGGAGTCTTACGGAGGTCTCTATGACTAACTTGCTAGTCCAAAGGAACGGAATGTCCAATGGAGAGCTTGTATGTCAATGAGAATTGAGGGTGATCGATAAAACATCATGAAACGTGGGACTATACTCACGGAGTGGAGATATAGTGCCAATATAACATATATAGGTATATATAATAAAACCCTCGGTTACAGAAACAGGGTCAAAACAATTTTTATAGAAAATAACGACTTTAACTAAGTCATTAATCACAAAATTAACGCCTTTAGTAAGGGCGTTTATCTATTTTCCATTTTTGCAAAATTTTAATATTTCAGTATTTTACCAAAAACGCGCCCTGGTGAGGGGCGTTTCTCTACAAGTTGACGACGTATACAGTGGTCGTTCATTCTTTACTTCTATTTTTATAGAATATATACTTTCAGCAATTTATCAAAAACACGCCCTGGACAGGGGCGTTACTTTTCAATTCACGCTCTGAACAGGGGCGTTAGTCAAGTGAGAGACGACCTATACAGGGTCGTGTATTTCAAGAATTTACAATTTTTCAAGTATTGAAATTTCCAGAAAACGAGATATGGTCATGACAGGAAAATATCAGGATTAATGATCATGCACTGATTTATTTAGAATCGTATTCAAGTGAATATGGACTAATTATGGGTAATTAACAGTTAATTAAATTGACGTCTGTGTACAGGGCGTCAAATCTTTTGAATTGACGACCTTGTCAGGGTCGTTTATTTAAATAGCGCCCTGGTCTGGGTCGCGTATAAAATTAGCGCCCTTGGAAAGGGCGTTTCTTTCCAACAATAGAAACATTTAAAACTCGCGAAAACTATATGCATGAACTAATATATATGGTTTAACATAGTTATTATGGTGATTTGGGCTACAGTGCTTGAGAAAACCTACCTTGATAAAGATTTGAACGGATGCAGGCTCTAGGAAGAAAAGAACGATACTCTGTTTTATAAACATAGTCTTTTGAAGCTTTCGATCTTAATAGCAGCAGCAAGGGTAGTAAGAGGATGCAGATGAAGAACCCTCAATTCTTCAGTCAACCGGGTTCACTTCTACAGACAACCTGTAGAGACAGAAGAAACGAAGAAGAAGATATTAAAATCTTCTTATACGTAACCGAAAGCAAGGGGAAGGACTTACTTGTTCTTCGGAAGACAGAAGCTTTCAACCTGTAATCAGCAGTAGATGAAGAATCATCAGTATTCTTCACAAATTCGATAGACAGAGTAAAGAAAAAGAACATGTTGTTTTTTACGTACCTTAGAAGAATCAGATCGCCAAATAGCGATTAGGTTCGAAAGTTCACGGGTTTTTATAGGATTTTGGAAATCCTAATAAGGTTAGTGTTCGATTGGAAGTAACACTTCCGTGATAGAGTTATTACTACATTCGAACTCTTTCTCATAGTTATCAACTTGCCCTGGATAGACTCCTAGGTCGAACGAAACTCAAACTGAATTAGCGTCCTAGGTAACGGCGTCGAATTTTAAATTGACGCCTTGTCAAGCGTCGTTTCTTGTTGAAACGCGTCCACTCAAAGGGCGTTACGCTATCTTGCCCTTTTTATTTATTTTGGTCATTTGAAATTTGACGCCTTAGTATTTGGGCGTCCTTTCTTTAATTCACGCCTTAGGTGAGGGCGTTTTATTGTAAAGTAGCGCCTATATCTGAGGCGTTATTTTCATCAGGGTTTAATTATTTTTATTCCAACCTCTTTCGTTTATTTACTAAATCTTTTAATCTATTTTGATTTATTTATTCCTTCTTATTTTATCCGGGTTGCTACATTATGTAAGCTTCCAAGAGGCGAGACGTCTCCTCCTCTTTAGGAGGGACTAACTCCCATCCAAAACGGAGTTGGTCATCTCATGTTCTCACTGGTCACGAGTACGATAGTAGGCCACCGACTACTCCGCGGGTGTGCCGTTCGGGACACTTCCTAGTGGATGGCACCCGAGCATCCCTATTCCTCATGACAGAGCCATATGCACCCCTCAGAAATTGGAGCTCAGCCCGGCAGAGAACTAATCCTCGCAGCTATGACTGCCACACCGGTGACGTCACCCTATATGTGCAGGGGGCCTACCTTGCACACCAAGAAAGGCAGCAAGCGACGAGATTTCCTAAAGCAGAGAAATGAGAAAGCTCGAGAAGATTATGCCCAGCATTCTCCTTCGGCTGACCTCGTATGACTCTTCCCTAGCTCCGAGCACGCTCGGCGCTCGGGACTGAGGGGTTATTGAGGAGGGTAAAATTCATCGGGCCCAACACAGCCCAACCAAGGCCCATGAAGGCTCCTCTAGCCCATAAAAGCTTCTCCAATCCTCAAGCGGAATCTTTATAACGTGCGTCCTAGACGCCGCAAAAGTCACCAACATGCAAACACTACCACCGCCATCACATGGCCACCACCGAGATCCCCTCCATGAAGCCTCCCTTCCGAGAACGGGCAAGCACGCAATGGGCAACCCCCACGATCAAGGATATATTACTATGTGATCGACGCCATTTCCCAGCCAAGGAACGACCAACACCACCAAGGCTTATATAAATATGTCCCCATCGGACCCAAAAAGGGGGGAGAACGACACCAATAGAGGCACCCCTATAGGCATATTCTCGCAGAGACACACACCAAGAGAAAGAGGCATCTTCGTGTTAGTTGAGCTCTACGCCAAAGAGGAAGGAGAAGTTCCTCAGGTAACGGTGGAAGGAATCTCCATCCGGGTAGTAGGGACAGGGAGGTCACTTTGTGGTTCTTCTCTCCCTACTTCTCTAAGCACTCTCCAAGCATGTCGAGCACTCTCCAAGCCTTCCGAGCATTCAATCCTCCGCTCAGGCTCTTCCTTCCCTCTTTTTGGCTCTTCTCCTCCTCCAGCTCTCTTTCTCCTTGCTTATACATATCTCTGACTTAAGTATCGGAGAGTTGTCCCCTGGGATCTCTCTCAGGACTCCTTCTGACGCCATCCTCTAGTGCTTGCAGGTTTCCTCGGGTGGCTGGCTGCTCTTCCCCAAGAAACAAATATTAAAAGTGTGGTACGAGACAAAGGGAAATATTTTTCAGCCTCTACAAAATTAAAAATAATATAGATCACTAAAATATAGCTCTAAAATATAGAAAAATAGAGGTTTTACTTAAATATACCAACTCAGACTAAAATATACACATTTCAATCAAAATTGATATATTTCAATGCAAATCGGTGCATTATTGAGGTTTGATCGAAATATATCAACTCACACTGAAATATACACATTTCAATCAAAATTGATATATTCCAATTGTAGAGGCACGAAAGTGGTTCCTAGTCCTCATACTGCACTTTTAATATTTATTTGTTGGGGAAGAGCAACCGACCACCAAGTGAAAGCCTACGAACACTAGAAAAAAAGTGTCAGAAGGAGCCTTGGGCGTGATCTCAGGGGATAACCCTCTAATGCTTAAGTCAGAGACGTACTTCAGAAAGAACTATAAGAGGGAGAGAGATAGGAGAGCTTAAGAGTGGAGCGGACAAGCATGTGTGTATGAATGAAAGCTCTTGGAGTGCTCGGAGAGCTTGGGGAGTGCTCAGAACAGTGGGCGAAGGCCTAGAGAAGTAGAGGGGAAGAACCGTTAGACCCTCCCTACTCAGCTTCCCAATGGCGAGCACTCTTGGTGGAGGAGGGCAGGGGCCTGCTCTCTTCTCTCTCTCTATCTATGTGGAGAACCGTGTGGAGATACACAATCACTCCCGGAGGTAGCCTCTACTCTTGGTGGAGAAGTCTGTGGATCTGTTGGCCTCTCTCTCTCTGTGTGTCTCTGTGTCTATATGGGTGTGAGTGCCCCCCCCTACCTAGGTACGATGGGGGACCTATTTATAAGGGTTGTCTTGGTGGTGGCCGTCTATTTCTCAACAGGAAAATGACGTGAGTCGTGAAGTAACGTCTCCTTGATCGTGGGGAGAGTTGCCCGTTGTGCACCTACCTACTCCGAAAAACTAGGTACGATGGGGGGCCTATTTATAAGGGTTGTCTTGGTGGTAGCCGTCTATTCCTCAACAGGAAAATGACGTGAGTCGTGAAGTAACGTCTCCTTGATCGTGGGGAGAGTTGTCCGTTGTACACCTACCTACTCCGAAAAAGAGTCTCGTAACGGGAATCTCGGCGTTGTGGGTGTAACCCAATCCTTTCCGGAAAGGGCCTCGTAACAGTGACAATGTCTTCCTCGTTGGGCGAACGTTACGGCGTTCATACCGCGCGTGATAATTTCTCTGATAGGCTGACGGAGCTTTGTTGGGCCCTAATTGGGTCATGGCACGCAGGCCAAGAGTCAGCCCGCCTTAGTTTACCCGCATCGGACTATATCAGACCCGTACTAGGCGACCTGACGACAACACTGGATCGTACTGGGCCTGACAACATTGGACCCTTATGGACTTGACGAGCATTCCCCTCCTCACCAATGTAAACGGGTGTATTTCAATACAAGCTATATTTTTCAGTCTTACACAATATATTTCAGTTGTACTAGTTATATTTTAGTGATCCACAATATTTTTCAATCAGGAGTCGACATGCAGAGCGCGTAAGGTTCTATGCAGTTAGGGCATTTATGGCGTCAATGACCTTTCTGTCGTATAAATCAATTAAAATAAAATAACATGTGTAACTTTTAATACACACCAAGAAGTGCAACAAGAATACCCTTGCACAAGTTGCTGCAAACTCTGACACAAACAAGAATTTCTCGCTTTATTATGATTGAAGAAAATAGTTGAGCCATAGAGCTACCTGGACAAAGCTACGTTCCACGCCACTTGTAATTGAAAGCACTCATGCGCTAATACAACGTTTAGCCCAGTTATTTTTCAGGAGATATTACATTATGGAAAACGTGCAGGTGATCTAATTGTTTCTTAACAAGAGGCGCTAATCGGTGCTTGGCACAGGGGAAGAAAGAACAGATTATGAGTAGAATAGCACAACTTGGATGATTAGATATATTATAGTACAGAAGCCAGAAGAGACCCTTGTTTTTTAAAGAGCGTCCAAACGATGCCCATGTATTGCAAACTTCCTTCAAAACGACATTGGAGACACAAAGCCAGAAGCCGACTTCAAAAATTAAAATTTTGTTAAACACACCACACAAGAGATAAAATTACATTATCAAGATTCAAGATACACAAAACCGTAACACAAACTTGGCAACCAACACACCAATGATCTCCAACAATTGGCGGATGACTTGAAATCTTGATTGGGCCATTCAAATATATGATTTTATCCACCATGTTGAAATTCACAGCCAAATGCAGCCCTGCATCGAAGCACCGCACGTCCCCTACATAGCAGTTCATAGGCCGGTTCAATCTTTTTTCATGATCACACTTAAATGTATGTCATGCGTGGATAGGATCTATAAGATCTCATAAAATAGATCACGTGGCATAATCTGGATAAGGTTCTATCGACCTCCTGAGGGAAAAATTGATCTACATGATGTTACCCGGCCCACAAGGAGAGGTCATTACCCACAACATTTACAAGGTTGAGCCACAAGAAGCACAAGCACGCCAAGAATGCTCCGAAGGACTCACAGATCACCTACACCCAGAATGCATTGTGCAAGATGTGTTAGATATGGCTCCGCCTGGGAACTATTGCCAAGGATTGGACTAAGGCTTTGTAGTTCAGAACTAAATTCTTTCTCGAACGTCCTGCAACAGATGAACCAAAGTTATGTAAGTGCAGATTCATCATGTGGCATAGGGGTGTACAATATTCAAGGAGTAGCTTACATAATAGAGTCAAGCAGCATACTATTCTCCGCTGCCATTTTTAATCTCCGGCCATCCTCTGCTCTCTTTGATTTCGATTTTTCTGCTGTAATAGAACCTCTAATTGTACTATCTGGATTAGGAATATAAATTGCTGGAATCAACAATTGAATTGCACTTGAATACTGGAGACATATTGACTTCAGTTTCTCGATCTTCTGCATGGGTGACAGGAAAGATCAAAGTCTAGTGAGTGCACATACCTGAAGATAAATTAACAGTGGATAAATGAACTAGTAGCCACGTGTCTCATTGTCTCAAATATTTTGTACAAACTCAGTTCAGGTATCGGGCTCAGATTGGAGGCCCAAAACTCGATCTGAATTGGGCAATCCGAGCCTGATCCCCATGCGATCCTAGATCAGCCACTGTTTAATATTTTTAACAGCTTAAAGTTTTGAAGTTCATTTTTAAGGGGTTTTGCAATTTTGTAAGGAACCCTACACGTTGTCTCTCCCTCGTGCAGGATAGAATGGAGGCGGCAGTGGAGGAGGCAGAGAGGAGGTTGCGGTGGCGCCATGGTAGCGGCGGAGGCTACAGCTGTGGCATCTGCAGCGGCAGCTGCGCTGAACAGCAGTGGCACTGGTGATGAACAATGGCGACACTAAGCTTCAAAGGCAGGTAGGCCATTTTTAACTTTGTCTCCCCCTTCTTCTTCTTCAAGGGAAGAAAGCTCGGGTATCGGGGGATCAGATCGGAGGCTCAAAACCCAACCTGGATTGGGCGATCCGAGCCCGATCCCCATGCCATCCTAGATTGGCCACTGTTTAATATTTTTAACAGCTTAAAGTTTTAAAGTTCATTTCTTGAAGGGTTTTTGCAATTTTGTAAGGAACCCTACACTTCATCTCTCCCTCCTCATGCAGGATAGAATGGAGGCGGCAGCAAAGGAGACGGAGAGGAGGCTGCGGTGGCGCCATGGCGGCAGCAGTGGAGGAGGCTGCGACAGTGGCATCTGCAGTGGCACTGGTGACGAAAGATGGCAACACTAAGCTTCAAAGGCAGGTAGGTCGCTTTAACTTTTTCTCCCCCTTTTAAACCATGAGCCGAACAGGGAAGCGGGAGGCTGTTCTTGGCAGGAATCGGGCCGAATCGGCTGATCCAGTCCGATTCCAAGCTGATCTGGCCGATCCAGTTGATCCCACATGAGAATCAGGATCGTAGGATCGACTTGGCTCAAATCCGATCAGATAGGCCTAAGCGCTTAGGCAGTGCCAGGCGACAAGTTCATAATAGAGGGGGGCAGTGTATATGCCTATTATTTCTAGCATGTGAATATTAGTGCGGCTCTGACTAACACTAAAGTAATGAAAAAAAGATGTAGGTGTAAAGGAGAGGAGAAGGGGAAAAAGAGAAGAGCTGGAAGGGGAGGGAGAAAAAAAATAAAACTGGAATAAGATACATGGAAAAATTATAGATTTTAATATTAAAAATTCAGAGAGTGGGGAAGAGAGAGAGATAGAGATAGAGAGAGGGAAGTTGGAGTGCTTGAAGCTTGATCTACCTATGACCTGACCTTGCATCGCAGATCGACCTGGCCACCTTGGACCACCTGGCCCACCTTAGTGGGTACCTTGGGAGCCTTTTTGGGCCCGGAAGAGGTGCCTCAGCATCTGGGGCCTGGATCAACGCCAGGTCACCTAAGCAACCACCTTGATAACTATGTTTTTAGATGGTAAAGATAGTTCTAGGTAAGTCCCCCACCCCAACAAATACAAGCTATGGCACCCAACATTCCACTAATCCATGCAGTGAAGACACATCCAGCATACTAACAAAGGTCTTTGATTCATAGGTATTCAATAAACAGAATTAGGATCCTCAAGAACAACGTTGCTCATTTAAAATTCATGAAGGACAAGCAAAATGGTATTGCAATTCAAACTAACAACTAAGGCCTACCAACCTTCAAAAGTTGGGGCATGAGGAGAAGACACTCTTTCAGACATTTGTCGAGAAAGAAATCATGGAATTGGATAACCTGGAAACAACATCATCCATGTTAAATATTATCTCCCTGAGAGAGACAATGGTGAACCTAGAAATTGACAGTATAAAAATCATACCTCATCTATGCTCTTAGCAGTTTGAAGCCTACCATGCATCAGATGCCAGTTTGGCTCAAGAACCTGAAAAGATCGTATGCAGTTTAATAGGAGGAAAGGCCAAGAAAGAAAGTTTCATGCAAGCTAGAAGATGAAAACTTGCCTCAAACGTTAAATAATGTAAAAGGCTGTTGATAAATCTAAGCATGCTGCGACATAGAACGGAAGATCGTGAAATGGCTGTTCCCAGTATGTTCAATGCACGAAAACTCTGAAAACAGCTTGTGGTTAACTCAGAATGAACAATAGAACAAATCTGTATCAGTAGCAATGAAGGGGAGAAAGAGAGATTCATATACTTGATGTACTTGCCATGCCACACAAAGTTGGCGGTTGGCATGTTTACAGTGGAACAAAAGCCGAAAAATTAACTGATACTTTGCCAATACTTTTCTTGAAAGAACAAGTGACAGTGGCCATTGAACCTGATCACAAAACAAAAGAATTCAGTAATGGAAAAATCTATGAAGAGAAACAAGAGCATAAGGATAAAACAGACTTTGTAACTCAGGGAAAATGTCTCCAAACCAGTGAGGCGTCTTGTCTCCAGTTGATCATTGCTATCAGGATCAGATTGATTGACATTTGAATCATGTGAAGGCATGAGACCTTTAAGTGTACTCAACTTTTTGAGCAAAGAAACCCTCTCCTGAGAGTCAGGAAAAATGAACCCTTCAGTAAAACATGAAAATATCACTTTTACCCGCTCTAAGCAGATGCAGTGTATGATATATTTCTTACCACACAGCATGTCAACTCCTCATGACAAGGGTCTGCTGCAGCTGCCGTTGTGCGCAAAGCAAGGTCGAGGAGAGACTATTATTTAAAATAATCTAAACATGGATTATAAATTTGACAAAAGGCTCAAGTATTCAATGTCCCTCAAACACTACGATGTTTGTGATGTAGGTATACCTGCAACTTCTCCACAGAAATTTCATCAGGCTTTTTAGCAAGTTCATCCCGAGCTATATCCATAAAATGAATCAAGAAATCACCCTGCGAAACCAGTATATCATGAATGCAATGTCAAAAATATAACTGCTTTAAAATTTGAAGAAGAAATATGCAACAAAAGTAGGCTATTTGATAAGCTTTATAGGGATAAGCTTATCCAATTCTCATTCATATTTTTATCCGTTTTAGTCCAACACAGACATTCAAGTCCTGGTCATTTAAAATATTGATAAAATGTGGTTTCTTCAGAAAAAACTAAATGTACAATTCTGGTGATCCATCATAAGATAAATGGGTTTTTAGTATTCAGCCCCTAAAAAAATGATATTAGGAAAAGGTCCTCCTAATCCACCTATTTAGCTAAAAGCCCCCAAATTCTTCAAACCCTTAGTAAAAATCCCCTCGGGTTAATAGCCGTCCAAAAAATGGAATATGCCATCCCATTTTCGGGAATATTCCATCCCCCACTCCAAACCCCACCTGGGGGTGCCGCGCCGGAGGGGAAGACCGCCCCCCCCCCCCAAAAAAAAAAAAAAAATTTGGCACCCTCCCCCCCCTCCGGGGCATCGCCGTGAACGGCCATCTCTCTCTCTCTCTGGGTGGAGGTTAGATGGGTTTTTTGGTCATTTCATCACATCGGGTTAAGCTTAACTGTAGTTAGGTTAAATATTGTAGAGAAAACTGATGACAAGGGCTTTTTGGTGTAACAGAGAAGATTTTGGAAGATTTTAGTTAAATAGGTGGATTAGGGGGGCCTTTTCCCAATATCAATTTTTTGGGGACTAAATACTAAAAACCCCAAATAAATTAACCAGACCCATCATAAATATAAACTATCCATATACATAGACATATCCTTACAAAAGAGGAGCTATCAGATAGTCAATATTTTGTCCTTACTCACATATAAAATTTCATTTCCTGATTATTCTCTAATATATATATACATATATACATTCTATAGCATCTGATTAAATATGTACTACCTTGCGATGAATATTTATACTGCTTTTTCCTTGTACAATAAACCAAACATATTCAGTTTTACAACCTTCATACATATGGATATAAATTATGATACACATAAACCTTATCAATATCTGCTCTTTTCACATTTTACTATATTAAAGTGGTATTCCAACAGAATTCGACGTGACAGAATATGTATATACTTAATCAGACAAATCAGTCAATGAGTTTAATAGTATATAGGACCAAAAGCAAAGGGTTACATAGAACATAAGAAATCCTGTCTTCATTGACTGTTTACAACAACACGGAATTATTCGAAAGTATAGGTGCGCATTTGTAGCTATTTAAGCAACATGGGCATTATTAATTCTACGAATTTAGATTTATCCAACAATTTAGGGTTCGGCTATGTTGGCATCATGGAACATTTTCACTTGAAAGAAATGGATAATAACGAGGATTGCACACATAGGGGCTATATGAAAAGTCTGTGTAGGGTTTATTCTCTGGGTGTGTATCGTATCAGACGATTTGGGTTCGAGTGCTGCACCTTTCCCCACTGACCGCAGTCAGTGTTGATTTACATCGGCCTACCGTCTGAACATCTTTGTTTAACTGTCAAAGAAATCATGGCCTTCTACAAGGGTCCTGATACCGAGGGCATACTTGCTTACAGGGCTCAAAGCTAATTTTCACTCACCACCGAAGCATTAATGGAATTACGGTTTCATCAAGGGCCGCTAGGGTAGGCGAGAAATCCTGCAATTTGAGGACATGGCTGTAATTTTGCAGAAGCAGTGGGCATTTTTGAAGCGTCGGGAGGTTTCCTGGACTCCGGAGGTATTTTGGTAATTTTGGATTTCCAGAGATATTTTGGTAATTTTATCATGCTAGGGACATTTCTGAAATTTTCGGATTGCAGAGAAGATAGGGTAAAGTCTCTGACTCCCCGAGACGTTGAGGTCATTTCCGGAGAGTTTTGAAGCCTCCTAGGCAATTTCTAAGTCACAGGGGTATTTTGATAATTTTACTAGACCCCAAACGGACCTAGGTCTGAGGTGACACTTAGGTGCAAGACTGAACTGGCAAGGTCCCTAAGCGGAAGGAGCAACAAGGGACTTCATAGAAGGCGTACGTGCGTTGATTCACAAAAGGAGGGACATGTACACAATTTCTCGAAAGTCGGGGTTCTCTTATAATTTTTTTTGATTGACATACATAAAAGAACAACTAAGTACATTTATGATCCAAATGAGTATAGGGGTTGTCGGCTAGTTGTCGACTGTACATAAGAGGTCTCCGTACTAACGCGGGACATAGGGGCATAACCTCAATTACAAAAGTTTGCAGGGTAAAAATATAAATAACAAGACTTGAATTTTCTCGCAGTCCCAGGAAGCATTGGCGGAGCTAGGAGGGGGCAATTGCCCCCTCTTGACTTGGGTAAATCCCTCTCTCTCTTTACATTTACCCCCCACCCCCTGTTGTGTTTTTTGGGTCCATTAGATGTCTATCGACGGTAGATATCTAGGTTTTACGATTAAGTTAAAATGTCTATTGATGGTGGATATTTATCACCCACATTCATTGGTTGGTTATTTAACCGTAAATCGACGATGGAGATTTTCTTTTGTAAGATAGAAACCTAAAAAAGGCAAAAGAGGATAAAAGCAGCATAGTAGAACCGTAAAAAGGTATTGCGGCTGCCGGCTGAGAAACTTTGTTTGTAACTATGTAGGGTTATTTTTTGATGGTTGAGCATAAATAAAAAAATATTATCGGGCTATGCATAAGGTTGATTTGCAGACTTGTAGCAGGTCTCTCCGATCCGCACGTCCTCCCCCCCACACCCCACTCCACTCTGAGGAGCTTCTCTGTCAATACGGTGGGTTTTCCCACTTGCTCAGTTCTCTTGTTATCTATTTGGTGACTTTTGGTGGAATCATAGGACTTTACCATGGGGTTTTACCTGGGGAAGACATTTCATTTAGGACTTTGATTTTATCTTTTTTTTTTAATTCTTGTTTCAGGTATTTTCAATCACGGGGATTTTGCATGTCTCAGTAGCTTAACCTAGTTCTCCTTCTCAGTTGTTCTTGTTTGTGATTCATTATCTCGATTATATAATACAAAGTCAGCTCCCACTCGTCGAAAACACTGCACCTGATTTTGAAGCTGAAGTAATTTTTGTGGTGATCAATAGATGAATGATAATTTTGTGACATATACTGAGAAGGAGGCATTCGAGAGTATTGACAATGAGACAATAATGTAACGCTTTCAGAATATGAAGACCCGTCGTGGATAACTCACTTGTAAAATGTCTTCTACTTGAATGAAAATAAATAATTTTTATTATATTAGTTATATTTTGCCCCCCCTTCAAATATTTCTAGCTCCGCCACTGCCAGAAAGGATGTTTTTATAATTCCCCAATTACATAGGTGGATGACGCGGCGGCGACGTGGAAGACGGATCGTCGGCACTCCGGGACACGAACAGGACGGATAACTGCTATCTCACACAGCTCGGCCTCACGCCGGACGGTCTCACACCGGGCGACACTCAATCCTCACAAAAGAGAAGAGAGAGAAGGGGAAGGCAAGAGGGGAAATCTCTTACACAAAACATAACTCATTCATTATTTTCATTCATCATGCAACATACGTAACACCTTAGCCTCTTTATATAGGAAGAGAGCTATAACAATATGACCTTCTAACTTTCACTAATTAGATTCATACCCTAGCCTAACAAGACAAACCTCACCAACCATCCAACAACCCTCATTTGACTTGTGGGTTTAAAGTAAATAAAATATAACAACTTTTGACCAACCTTGCCTAATAAAACAAAGTAAATAATACATGTAATAAATACATGTATTTTACACGCGTAGATACTCAATACTCAAATATGTATAAATACGCACAAGTAAATAATACTCGGGATGCCCATGCTGCTTGACGATCCTCGTCAAACCCCTCCACTTGGAAGAGGTTCGTCCTCGAACCTAGGACCGTTGCTCATAGAAGTAGCGGCATTGGTGGAGACGTACGGTGAAGATGGACGACAGAGAAGGACGGATCTGGAGCTTCGAATGGGGCCTCGCACCCGTCCCAATCCAAGGACGATGCATCCGAAATTTCAAATTCTTCCTTCATGATGGAGCAGAGGAAGACGGAACTGGAGCTTCGAATGGGGCCTCACACCCGTCCCAATCCAAGGACGATGCACCCGAAGCGTCAAATTCTTTCTTCCTAGCGGAGTGGAGTTGGCCAAAGACCGAACTTGACTGATGCAGGACAAAACCCGAATCTGATGATTTTATTATTTTCTCACCTAGTTATAGTTTCAATATTCTAAATATTCTCACTCCATTTATTTAATCTTCTCCCATTTTAGACAATATATATTTTTTTTTTCTTTCTCATTTTTTTTCAACCCTCAAACTTCTCATTTTCTTCGAACCTCTTTTTTTTTTCTTTCAAACTTTTTTTTTCTCAACACTTTACCCTTTTTTTTCCACACGTTTTTTTTTCAAGTCTCTTTTTGTGACTTTTTTTTTTCAAATCTCACCTACTTTTCAAACCTCACCTGCTGTTCTGCGCAAACCACGCAGACAAAGGTGCAGAAATGTCCACACAAACGGCAGCCGGCAGCACGCGGGCCACGTTGGGGGTGTCGGCAGGGGAGTCCGGTTTAGGGGTTGCAGGGGTTGGCAGGGGGGAGAGGTCAGCCGGCTGCCGCGGTGCAGGGAGCTGCGGAGGCGGTGGCGGCGTCGCCGGAGGTGGCAGGGGAAGGCGCCGCAGGTGCGGCCGGTGGGCGGCTGCTGCGACGCGGGCGGCCGGTGGGCGGCCGGTGCAACGCGGGCGGGGCGCGCGTCGGGCGACGCGTGGAGGGCGTGGAGGGGCGGCAGCGGCCGCTGGCAGCAGGCGGTGGCGGCGGGCGTTGAGGCCGGTGGCCCGCAGGGGCGCTGCGGGCGCGGGGCACCTGTGGCGTGAGCGGGTCGGGGGGGGCTTCAGGCCTGGGGGCAGGCGCGGGCGACGGAGGTCGTGGGCGGGTGCGGCCGGGCGCGGGCCCGGGTGCGGCCTGGCGTAGGCAGGCCGGGCCGGCGAGGGGCGTCCGGGCGACGATGGCGCGTCCAGGGGGCAGCGGGCGCTGCGCAGCCCGGCCGGCGGGCGCTGCAGTGGCCGCGGTGACTGGCCGGAGATGAAGAAGACGACGGGGGCGGCCGCGCGCGCGGCGGCGGGTGGCCGCGGGAGCAGGCCGTTGCGGCCCAACAACCTTTTGAAGTTGGGCACGGGCGACGATGCCCGTGCCACGAACTACCTCTCTTTTTTTTTCTTTTAATTTTTTTTTCAATTTCTTTTCTTCTCACTCTTCTCCTGTGCGCTGAACAGATAGAGAGAGAGAAATAGAGAGAGAGGGAGAGATCGTGGGAGAGAGAGGGAAACAGAGAGAGATAGAGGGGTTAACACAAAAAAAAGAGATTAAGAGAGAGGGAGATTAGGAGAGAGAGATTTACGGGAGAGAGAGAACAGAGAGAACGAGGGAGAGAGAAAGCAGAGAGAGGGAGAGAGAACGTGAGGGGGGGAGTTGATAAAAATATTTTTTTTTCTTTGCTAAATTTTTTTTTCTCTATATCTTTTTCCTCTCAATCACAGATCCTTCTGCTATTCTTCTTCCTTTTTTTGTTTCCTTTTTTTTTCACTCTAGCAAACTAGAAAGAGAGACGACGTCGGAGACGTCGGATCGTCGGAGACGCCGTTGTTGGGCTCTGATACCAATTTGACGCGGCGGCGACGTGGAAGACGGATCGTCGGCACTCCGGGACACGAACAGGACGGATAACTGCTATCTCACACAGCTCGGCCTCACGCCGGACGGTCTCACACCGGGCGACGCTCAATCCTCACAAAAGAGAAGAGAGAGAAGGGGAAGGCAAGAGGGGAAATCTCTTACACAAAACATAACTCATTCATTATTTTCATTCATCATGCAACATACGTAACACCTTAGCCTCTTTATATAGGAAGAGAGCTATAACAATATGACCTTCTAACTTTCACTAATTAGATTCATACCCTAGCCTAACAAGACAAACCTCACCAACCATCCAACAACCCTCATTTGACTTGTGGGTTTAAAGTAAATAAAATATAACAACTTTTGACCAACCTTGCCTAATAAAACAAAGTAAATAATACATGTAATAAATACATGTATTTTACACGCGTAGATACTCAATACTCAAATATGTATAAATACACACAAGTAAATAATACTCGGGATGCCCATGCTGCTTGACGATCCTCGTCAGTGGAACTACATAATTTAGCCGTCCCGGGTGTAGAAAAGATTACAAACATGGCCCGTAGAGGGGGATACTTACAAACATAGCCCTCAGGGACATAAACACAAGGCCCGAGTATCACATACCCTTAGTGGGCCAAAACAACAAACAAAGCTTCTTACGCTGGATGCTCCTTCGTACATGTTCTTCTCCTCTCTCCTTTTTCTCCTTATGGACCCCGTGGGGGGTATTTATAAAAGGTGGGAAGCCACCGGGGTTGGTTTAACCCGTACGGGGTGGATGGGATTGAAATGACCCCGGGAGGGTCCCATTTTTCTGTTCTGAGAGCGAGAGCAGGGCAACTGGTCTGATTGACCCCGGGCGAGGTCCAATTGCCCCGGGGTATAGTGAATCCGGGTGGGTTGGACCGCCCTGGGGTCAATCGACCCCGGGCAGGTCTGTCCGGGGTCAGCCGACCCCGAACAGGTCTATCCGGGGTCACTTGACCCTGGGCGGGTCTGTCCAGGGTCAGCCGACCCCGGATAGATCTGTCCGGAGTCACTTGACCAGTTGACCCCGAGCGGGTCTGTCCAAGGTCATTTGACCCCGGGCAGGTTCCCACTAGGGTCATTTGACCCCCGGGAGCTTGATGTGGGCCCCCCCAACCCCTGTTGGCCCATTTTAGTGGCATGTCTCTGCTCTGAGGCTTGCACATGTCGTGACTTCATCCCTGGGCAATTTTTTTTTTTTTTTTGTAAGCAAAAAATTTACTTCCAACAAATGTCCCCTACGGAACGTTCGTTGAGGCTGGAGGTGGAGACGGACGGTCCATGCCCTCTGTAGTTTTCTTGATTTCTTCTGAGTCTTCGTGACATGGGGAGATTGTTGTAGGACTACACCTCACTGTTTCATTGTTGTTCCTGTATATTTCTTCTAATCTTCAGCTCCATTGTTTTGTTCTCGCAGCACTTGTAGTTATGACTCGCCACAGTGGAGACAGAGATTCTTCTAGGAAGCTAAGAGTTGGTGCAGGCTTGCCTCAGTGAGGCACACTAATCTAGAAGTGATGTAGGCCTACCTCGGCTAAGCACTTTGACCTGAAGCTGATGTTGACCAACCCTTAGGGGTGTACTAGTCAAAGTTAATGTAAACCGTCCCCTGGGACGTGCTGGCCTGGAACTGGATGCTGGCCAATCCTTGGGGGTGCATTAGCCAAAGTTGATGTAGACCGACCCTTAGGGCATATTAGTCTGAAGTTGACGTAGACCTGCCTCAGCGATGCGTATCAGCCTGAAGTTGTAGTAGACCTGCCTCAACGAGACTTGTCGGCCCGAAGTTGTTGTAGATCTGCCTCGGCAAGGCTTGTTGGCCCGGAGTTGATGTAGGCCTATCTCAGCAAGGCTTGTTGGCCTAGAGTTGATGCAAACCTGCCTCGGCGAGGCTTGTTGGCCCAGAGTTGATGTAGACCTACCTCAGTGAGACTTGTTGGCCTAGAGTTGATGCAGACCTGCCTCGGCAAGGCTTGTTGGCCCGGAGTTGATGTAGGCCTGTCTCAACGAGGCTTGTTGGCCTAGAGTTGATACAGACTCACCTCGGAGAGGCACATCTATTTGAGTCGTTGTCGATTGACTGTTAAGTTGTGATAGCTAAAAACTGATATTGGCCGACCCTTGGGGGTGCGTTGGCCAAAGGTCGTTGTGTTGGCTGACCACTGGGGTGTTGCCGAAGATGTGTCAACTAACTGTTGAGGTGTATAGCCGAATATGTTGAAGTTGGCTAACCGTTGACTAGTGATAGTCAGAGTTGATGTAGACCATGGTCTGAGTTGATGTCGGCCATGTACGGGCTGAGGCAGATACCATCCAGCGCAAACTTGAACACAATACCACCCTAGGTAAGGGCGTTGTAACTTGTACGTCAAAATTCTGTGCATTTCATTTTGTTTGGAAAGGGCACTCATTGGATTATGTCTCCTTTCCTTGTTACAGCTTCAGTTAGTGAGGCTTCACAACTGTCTCAGAGTTTCTCAGCTCTTGGGATGGAGTGGCCGAATGGTCCTCAACTTGGTGTAGCGTTGGCAGATGCTGACATGGGCGCTTGACTTATTCAGAACCTTCAATTGCTGTTACAGGTTGATCCCCTTCCGACCATTGAGGCCACGACGGGACACTTGGAGTGTTGCTATAGCAACTCGGAATTTCATATATATATATATATATATATGTGTGTGTGTGTGTGTGTGTGTGTGTGTGTGTGTGTGTGTGTGTAAAATATTTTTCTTTAAACCTATTAAGTATAGAATACATTAACACAAACACTGATCCCGCGTGATAGTGTGAACGGCGAGATTCGCGACTCAATTCGGAGAGGGGGAAGCCGTCGCTACTGTAGCAGTACTGTAGCAATATTATAGCATCCGATTTAAGAGAGAATTATTATCTCTAATCTAATCCTAATTAGTGGATGAGGTCATTGCTTATATCATTGAATAGATGAGGTCATTGGTTATGTCGTAGAGGGGGATTTATTTCAACATTCACATGTTGAAATTTATTTTCAACATAGATTGGTGTAATAGTAACATGGGTTGGTGAAATAAAAAAATTAAGTGGAAATTGACTTAGAATTACCTGGGTAATAGAATAATTACAGGATTTGGCCTATAAATAGGGTTGGGATCTTCCCTATTCAAAGTATAAATCTATTGGGAAATTACTGGTCGTAAAGAGGAGGAAAGCTTGAAGTTTGGAGGAGTGTTAGAAGTGTTCTTCGTTTTTATTCTTCTTCCTCTTTGATCTTCAACTAGGTAGGTTTTCTCTTAGGCAAATCTTAATTAGATCTTCGTATATGTTCCTTTGCACGAGTATTTCGATTCTATGCAAATTTTTTATGATCATGTATTTGTGACTTATTTTGAGATTTAAAGTACAAAAATTAGAGTTTTCACTAGAAGAACGAGTTTCGATTTTTTGTCCAAGAACGTAGATCACACATGGACTGTGACTTAAACGCGGAAACCGCATTAAGATCAACGTGTCCGATTTGCCTCGTTTACGTGCGTGTCCGATTTGCCTCGTTTACGTGCGTTATTTTAAAATTTTAATTTTGAATTGTAAATCATGTTCTTGCCTTAAAAATACTATCAAGAAAGAAATTACTAGGTAAATGAACTTGTAAAGCTATCATTAATTGTTCAAACGACTATGATCTAATTTTCGAAAAATTCATGTACATGATTGACCTTGCCTATTTGATTTAAGCTCTACCTGAAAACTTGGCATATCCTTTCAATATATTTCCTTCATTGAATTCTTTCACAAATGAACATGTTAGAATACGTAAGAATGATTTCTGTTCGATTTACGTGATTACGTGTTTCTGACAAACCGTGTAGCTAGCAAATTTACCAAGAAAGACCGATGTCTAAGGCAAGAGATCCACAGACAAACGTCTTAAGTGGATAAGTGGTTATTTAATTAGGACCTTGCGAATACGAGGAGAATCTCCCACTGTCCCACCTCTTACCTGGCCGAGATCTCTTTGATTTTCTGCTAAGCACCCGACTTGATCTAAACAAGTTTTACAAGATTTTCGCAAGAACTGATCGTGCCTTGACTAGCAATACATTATCTTTCTTGTCTTAATGTCGTTGAACATGATGCCTTAAATCATCCATGAACTTCTATTATAAACTTCATTTGCACTTCATACTACATGCCCTTGAATGAAAATTTTGCTAGATCTGTACTTTAACCATAAACTACCGTTTAGGAGTGTAGGAGCTAAGTGCCATGCGGGGCAAAGTGCTACGTTATGGGAGCCACCTCTTGAGGCCGGAATAGCACAAAGTGCTACATGACGGGAGCCGTCTCTTGAGCCTGTAGGGGCCACCTATAGAGTCCTCCATAACTAAATATCTAGCTATGGGCTATACTACGCTTCATAAACTTTTTTTTGAAACTCGGAATGGCCATATTTTAAATGAATTGTTCTAGAATTTACATGGGACCTTGGATCCACCTGACACTCAATGCCTGGCAAACATGGAGGCCCTGATCTGGTCCTAGGCGAGCAAAGCCCAAAAATACTTGTGCCCGAGAGAGTTGAATGATCAGGTGTGGCATGACACCAACTGACATGCATGATTGAACTAGACAATTCACTTGATACATGCTTACATTCTTGACTTATTGTACATGACATTTTTGACCGGATGTGTTAATATTATTGTTACATAGCCAAATTTATAATTCTATACGTGTTATTGATATTCATGTTTACACTTGAGTTCTATAATATCTATTCTTGAATTCTTGACTTCTTGATCTTGTTCTCTACTACACTTATCACTTGTTTTATTACCTGTTTTATTTCGTAAGCATATAGATGATCCAAAATACTAATTACTTAAAGTGACCTAGTAAAGAGATATAAATCCTACTGAGCTTTCTAGCTCACCCTGTGTATTGTTGTCAATTTTCAGGAAATCCTAAAGATGACGGGAATGGGCTGGAGTGACGAAAGTGCTGATAGTCTTTAGTAGATTTTTTTTTCCCAATCTGTCTACTTAGAAATGAATGTACTAGATTTGAATAGTATCAAAAGTCCTTGAAGGATGTTTGTTGGAAATGTCATATTATGAAATAAAGTATGATTTTGTCCATTTGTTGTTCATACACATCATCTGAGTCTCTTGATCGACCTGCTCGTATAACTGTTCACGCCTTGATATTTTCACCTTGTTCGAGACGTGACAATTGCACCAGAGGTTACCATGCAGTTGGTCTTCCCAGGGACGCCTGGATGGCGGAGCTCGCGGCTCTGTGGGACGAGCTCGCCCGCCTTCACGCTGTTCAAGAGCAGCATGGTTGTTAAGGCGCCCGCATAGGCGCCGCTTAAGCGGCGCCTAGGTGGGCAGGCAATTTTTTGGGAGCAAGGCGCCCCCACGCCTGTTGCCCCTGAAAAAGGCACCGCCTAGACGCCGCTTGGTAACCTCTGGTGCAATTGTAACCTCTGGAAGACCAAATGCATGGTAACCCCGCGACTTGACCGCGCAAGTCGATCCGCGTGCGAGGGCGCACGATGGCGAGTTCGGGCTTCACACTCTAACACTCTCTCTCTATTTCTCTCTCACACTCACAATGAGACCCACCCTCTCTCTCTCCTACCCCCTCTCTCTGTCCGTCTATCTCTTCTCTCCCCTTGCCCCCTTCTCTCTCTTTCCTCCACCCTTCCTCCTCTCTCTCTCTCTCTCACACACATAGTTCGCAACTATCTCTCTCAGTCCCTCTCTCTCTATCCTGCCTTCCCCCCTTTCAATTAATAATGGTGTTAATTTGTTAATAAAGTATTTTAAATTTTAATTAGAATTTTGTATGTCTTAATGGTTAATTTTATCTCAAATAAATTTTGATATTTTATTGCAATGTCATTTCTATTAATTTTTATTTCTATATTCATACTAGTGTTGTTTCCCATATTTATAATAATCATGATTAATTTATATATAAAAATTATGTGTATATTAATGATAATATTTTTTATGAACTTGACGCCTAAGCGCCGCTTAGGCAGGCGCCTAAGCGCTTAGGCACTCGAGGACCCCAAGCTCGCCTCGGTCGCCTTGTCGCCTTGACAACAATGTGAGCAGAGGTAAAGGACGCAGATGATAATCCAGCAGGAGGAGAAGCAATTTTGCAGACTACGAGCAACCCATGCTGAGGTATGCGTCCAGACAGAAGCTGCCCAAGAGCGTAGCCAGAGAGCCTCCCTCCGAGTAGAGGAGCAGCTGCAGAGGGAGTTATAGGAGGTTGAGGGAGAGTGCAGCAGTGCACAGGCCGAGGTAGAGACTCTCCATCATAGACTCGAGGGGCTCCAGGAGGAGGCTCTTCAGAGCGAGACTCGCCTTGCTGACCTGAGGAGGAGCGAGTCCGGATCTTGATAGGCCTTGTTGCTCTTTTGTACATAGGGCTTCTGTATTTTGCCCATTTTTGTCTTGGTTATCCTGAGAGCTTGTCTCGGGCTCCTTCTTTGACGAGATTGATGAATGAAGGGCAGAGCTCAGCAACTTTTGCTTCCATCCTCTTTACATGTATACTTTTTTTTTCTTCTCTGTTTGTGTCACTTTAGCAGTCCTACTGCCCTTTCGGGTTTTCGCCAGAACTGACCCCCTTTAACTTTTCCAGCGCGCCCTTGCAGGTTTTCACATTAAGGGGTACCCATTTTTGCTTGAGGCGCCCTCGCGGGTTTCACCTCAGTCTGGTTAAAAGTCTTTTTACCCTTAATTGCCCTCTTAATGAGAACAACCAAGTCCGTTAGGACATCAATATTTTTAGCCCCTTTCTTTTCTTTTTCTTTTTTTTCTTTTTTTTAAAGTACCTATGGTGCCAGAAGGTAAAGAGGGTTTGGATTCCCAAGCGAGACGTGTGCACCACACCTGGTGGGAGAAACGGGTGGATTTGACAGTCCTAGTGGGACATGGTTAGTCAAACCCAAAAGCCGATAGGCCGAATGGGCTGGCAGTCCAAGAAGGGCATGCATAGGCCAAGCCCGGTTGGGACAGCGAATAAGTGAATTTAACAGTCCGAAAGGGATATGTGAGTTAAACCCGGAAGCCGATAGGCGAGATGGGTTGACAGCCCGAAAGGGGCACGCACAAGCTAAGTCCAGTAGAATGAAAGAATGGATTTGACTGCAATGAGCCGCATAAATACTTGGGAACTTGCTCCCACTTATCCGGAGTGGTACGTCCAGGTGTAGCAGGAGTTGTACGTCCGGGGGTGCTACACGCACTTTCTACTTAACCGGAGTTGTACGTCCGGAGGCACCACACGTGCCTTCAACTTGACCGGAGTTGCACGTCCGGGCCTTCTTCTGCTCTTTTTCGCTTCTTGTGGTTGTTCTTCTTGTTCTTCTCTCTTGTTTATAGACCCAGGGGTAGGTATTTATAGACTTAAGATGAAAGGGATCAACCCAGACCGGGTAGACCCCTTGGGGAGGTTTACCCAGACCGGGTAGATCTTGGGGGAGTCTACCCGGGCTGGGTTGCCCTTGGGGGAGTCTACCCTGACCAGGTAGACCCCCTTGGGGTTCTACCCTGGCTAGGTTGCCCTCGAGGGACTATACCCAGACCGGGTAGACCCCCTTGGGGTTCTATCTGGGTTGGGTTGTTGTTTTCCTTTTTTTTTCACAGGATAAGGGGGGTCTACCCGGTCCAGGTGGACCCTCCTATGGGTCTACCCAGTCCCACCTAACAAGGAGAGAGAGGGAGAGGGGCGGGGCCCACCCATTTTTCATTTTTTAATTTTTTTTGTTGTGTTCTTGCCACCCGGAAAAGAAGATGACGCCTCCGGGGTTGCTTTGTGCTCCGCCTTTCGCGCTACTCCTGTCGGGATTACTTCCACTCTTCGCGTGAGTGATGTAAGTGCCATGGAGTATCCCTATGATCACCCGCTTACCGCAAAACCTCATTACTTCATGTCGTCACTACGGCGGGACGCTCGGGACCCATATTTGACCCGAGTATCGGAACGGCCTCGACTTTGTGCCGTTCTTGACCTTCGTGGGATTAATTCCCCTCTCGTTTACCTCGATTATTTCAAGAAAATAAATGGGTGCAAATCTAACATTGTATTTTTCTTTTATTTTCCTTTTCATCTTTGGACCATCATACAAAAGAGGAAATCACATCAAACCGGATGCTTGTTATGGAACTATTGCACCCTAAAACATTTAAAGAAAAAAAGGGGGAGGAGAAGAAACCTGGAGGGACCCCCCGTAGGTTTCCCCTCTCTCAAAAACAAAAAAAAACAAAAATGGGGGATACAAAGAGAAGAGGAATACCCGAAGGAACTACCTCCGGGTCTTGCAAACTCTGAGGGGCTCGCTCCGGGTTCCCTCCTCTCTCTTCTCTCCTCTCAATCTCTCTCTCAAATTAAAAGAAAAAAGAAAAGAAAAGAAAAAGAGGTAAAAGGGGGAGGGGAATACTCGGAGGGACCACCTCTGATTTGTTGCAAACCCAGAGGGATCCCCCCTTCTCTCTCAATCTCTCTCTCTCCTCTCTCTCTTTGGGCAAGGAAAACTCGGAGGGACCCCCTCCAGGTGTTGTGAACCCAGAGGGAGCCCTTCCGGGTGTGGCAAACTTGGACAAGCCTCCTCCGGGTCATGCGCAGAACAGGAGGGACCCTCCCTTGGTCCTCCTCCGCCTTCTGTCTCTATTCTCTCTCTTAAATAATAAAAGGGAGAAAAGGGAGGGGATACCCGGAGTTACCCTCTCCACCGACACACCCGGAGAAGCCAATTCTTCAAAGTAATTAATGCACGATTGTTGACACCTGGAAAATGAACAAGGGTGAAAACATAATTGAAAAGAGGGTCGGACCAACAGTGAAAGACCAATGATAAAGCTCATCAACTGTCTGCTCGGCTAAAGCCCTTGTCGGCAAAGCTGATGCCCGGTGCCAATGTCACTCAGACGGCAGCACTGGTAAAGCAGCAGTCACTCGACTGATGAGACCTTCCAGCCCTTTAATGAGAGCTGTACTACCGTTTCGCCCAAGAATCCACGGATGATATGTCAGGGTAAGTCAGATGTCGGCTTACTGACAGATGCAATAGGAGTTGAAGACGAAGCCGGTACCGGCAGATGAAGATGGCAAAGGCTTTGCAAAGTCAGAACAGAAGAAGAATGGTCCCCACAGATTATACACCCGGCGGAAGTCTTGTCGGACTAAAGCTGATGCCCGAGCTCGTCACCATTCAAGTGACGATATCGATAAGATAATACCCGGTCTTGTCACCGTTCAGATGGCAATTCTGATGAAACCCTTGTCACGGACTGATGAAACCCTTGTCTACGGACTGATGAAATCCCGGTCTACGGACTGATGAAAACCGTAATGATGATCTCGATACAAGATATGTCATCAATGAAAGGCCCTTTCGGGTGATGATGTCCTTGAAAGACCCAAATGGGTCTGTGAAAGTGGCTAAAAAAGGCTTTAATTGGGCCTGCAAAGAGGGCGCCGAGAGCCATTTGCCGAAGCCCAACAGAGGGCGCCGAGAGCCTGGTCAAATGCGCGCCGGGAAGCTCCACTTGGCGCGCCGTGATGCTGCTGCCGAGAGAGGGAGAAAAGTGGCTATAAAAGCCCCCCTCCCTTCGAACAGAAGAGACGAGAGGACAGACGGGAGAATAGATAGAAGGAAAAAGAAAGAAGAAGAAGAGAAAAAGAAGCCAGAAAAGAAAGAATAGAGAGGGAGTCCTGCCAAGAGAGAGTCCCCCTCGGCTGAGAGAAGAGAGGAAGCAGAAGAGAAGAAGCAGAAGAAAAGAAGAAGAAGAGGGGCTCCAGGTGGGCTGCTAGGGGGAGGGAGAGGAGTCAATGCTCCGCCCTCCCCATCCTGTCTTTTCTCTTCTATTGATGTAATTTACTGGGCTTTTGTCTTGATTTATCGAAGGTAGCCGGCCAGTTCCGGTCTCAATCTCTACCTTTCTGCTTTGCATTTCTATTTCACATCGATGTAAGGCTTTGATGCGATGCAATGAAATGTCAACGATTGCCCATTTGGGGATCTATTGATTCAGATGTTTGTTCTCCTTTGATCGAAATGCCTGCTCTCCGCTTATCTTTATATGTTCATCGTTTATGCAAAAATATTTAATAGTTCATATGAATCTTTGCTTTAGAGGCATGGAAACCGGGCCCCTCCTTGTGCTGTTCAGGGACCAGAGACATCAATCTCTTGGTCCCCTGAACCACTGGCTATACGAGGGTATATCGATTCCTTGGATCGCTGCTATTCCGTGGATGCCAGTGAATGACTATCTCGATCTCTCGACCCTCCATCCTAATCCCTTGGATGATTAGGGTCTGGAGTTCGATGCCAAAGGTTCCTCAGCCACCGGGTTTCAGATGCCATTGGGTTCGTCCAGGGGATCAGAGACAGTCATCTCTTGATCCCCAGACGGCCGGCGGCAGAAATAAAACCAAGTCTTCAGAAATCCAGGCGATGGTCTCATTCCCCATCAATCCTGCCCTCCAGATCCCCCCTTGGCCCTTTCTCAGGGAAATATCCATGAAATCCCCCTTCCTATACTTCAAATTCAACTTCAATCGCAGCCAGAAAACTCAGAAATCCCAGAAGCAGAGCATCGTATGAACTCTGTAAACCCTGAAACCCCGCAGCGATTTCACCTTCTCGGCGTGCACATTTCCCCGCCGAGAACTATCCAGCCGAGAGGTCTCCCTCTTCAGCTAAACGACAAACCAAGCTGTTTCAACCCTTTTCATGTGAGTCTCTGTGCAAGCCTCCCGGCGCCAGACTCCCGGTGCGGCCAGGAGCGCGCCGGGAAGCCCTACGCCGAGACCCCTTCCCCTATAGGCCAAGGCAAACCCCTCATGCAAGCTTGACTCGGCGCCACCTTCTCGGCGCGGTCATGAGCGCGCCGGGAAGCCGCCGCCGAGAAGCCCCCTTCTTGGCCAATTAAAACCATGCCGAGAAGCCCCCCTTCTTGGCCAATAAAGCCACGCCGAGACCTTCCTTTTGGCCAACTAAAACCATGCCGAGAAGCCTCCTTTTGGCCAACCAAAACCGTGCCGAGAGCCCCTCCTTCTTCGGCCGATGAAACCCAGTCAGAGGCCCTCTTCTACACTGACATCCTTCAATCTTCGGTCTCCATACACACATGCCCCGGGGATGTTCATAGATCGTCATGAATGCCTTGAGAAGACATAGTAATGGGGAAGGCCTCCCCTACAGTCTTCATTCCCGATCCAGATTTCACCCTTGTGAACCCAAAGGGCCATGTCATTACATGAGTTCCGAGGGATTTCAAGGGGATATTAAACGATGGAATAAAGGTAAGCAATGTCCCGGGGCCCGACGCCCATCCTCGTTCGGTTGTCATCCCGGCACTCCGTGGATGATGACCTATCCTCTCTTGGCATAATCCAAGTTGAGGGGACATGCTGCCGAAATTTACACATACCTTGCCAGGTAGCTGTGATGTCCTACCTCTCAACCCCGTTGGCCCACGGAGCTATGTCCCTACATGCTCTCCGATGGTCCTTTGAAGGGGAGATATGGATGCAACATCGCGTACGCACGGGGCGCGTCATGTCATGCCGGTGCTTACTCGGATTCTGGGTCAGTTATGCCCGATCTTTTACGGATCCCACCCTGCCACTGCATGGGTGGTTCCCTATTCCCCACTCGACATGGTCCAAGATGGTGGGAATATGCCGTCGGTTTTATCCCGAAAATAACCAACCCCTGCTCCGTCTAATCCATTTAACGTCTTGCAAATGAACGACTTCCGTCTCTCTTGAGCATGTGGCTTTACCGCTGTCATCCTCCTACCTTTAGCGTTTAATCAAGGGTTGTCCTTCCTTAGAAGGGCGTAATTAACGTCATAGCCTTTATGGTACGACGGACTTCTAGTCCAGACACGATCACTCACAATCGACTGACCAAGTCAGATCGAGCGCACAATGAAATCGTCACTTCGGTGACTGGCACGCCAATAAATAAATAAATCAAAAAAATAAAATAAACTAAATAAAATAAATGTGTCAAACAAGTCTGGCACGCCCGGTGGGACTTAGTCTCCCTTCATCTTTACGCTAAAGTAGGAGGCCCGGCGGGCCCCCCTGAAACTTCTGATTCTGTGTACTTTCCTTATTTTCAGGAATCTACAATGACAGCTGGAATCATGTCCGTTTGCTTCGACCAGCAGCCGATTGACATGCATGTGCGCGAAGGCTACCTGGCGGTACCCCTCGCGTTCGGATCACTGCCGCCTGCCGTTGGGCTGCCCAACTGCTTGGGCGTCGTCTTCACTGACCTTCTACAGGTCGATGACAATGAGCAAGGCACTGCTGCAAGTGCCCCGGTGAAGATCACCGACCAGAAGAACATCTTACCGGAGAACACGGCCCCCACGGCCGTCGCCTGCTACGTCCATCACGTCCAAAAAAGGGACGTGGTCCCCGCTGCTGCTCAGAAGGGGAGAAGAACCAACCGGAGGAGCCGGTATGTTGCTGTTGACCGCCGTCTTTCCAACTCCGGAAAGACAATGATGATCGGTGGTGTCCGGGCAAACATGAACGGTTGCCCGAGGGCGGTCAAGCCGGACGTGATCGTCCCGATGGTGCCCACTGCCAACAGATTCCAAACTCTGACCACCAGGCAGGCCAATTGGGAGGCTAATGAAAAGAAGCCGCTGGCGCCCAAGCCAGCAAAATACAAACAGGTCTGGCGGCCGAAGAAGATCCAAAGCTGGGCCCCAGCTCAGGACAGGGAGAACCTTACTGATGTCACTATTGCCCGCCTCAGAGCAGGGGGCAGAAGGGAAGTGAAGAAAGATGAAAGAAATGCTACTACTGTCTACCCCAGGACCCGGGGGAGGAGAGATGAGGTTGAGGGTCAGGAAAGAAATATGACTGCTGTTCGCCCCATGATGAGGGGCAGAAGATACCAGACAAGGAAAACTTCACTACTACCCATCCCATGGCCAAGGGCAAGAGATGGGAAGAGAAGATCTACAATGCTGCTGCCGACCGTTGCCAAGTTGGCAATATGAGAAGAAGTGAACCAGTCACTGTGGTTACTGCAAGAAAATCAAGAGCTTGTGCCAGACAGGCTGATATCTGTAGATACTCCAAAGCCGAGCATTTGAATGCTCAGGTGGCAAGACTGGCTTATCAGCAAAAGAGCCAGGACAGATTGATACTCCAACCTGAGCCACAGAGGCACAATTCTGAAGAGATGAAGCAGATAGTCCAAGACTACTTCCACTACCTGGGGAGCTCTGCCCTCGGTCAACAAAGACTATCCCGTGCCTTGGGCACCAGAGGTGAAGAAAAAGAAGAAACACTTCAGGAAACGATGATCGGAGCCTCTTCCTCCGATTCAAACCACTATGAAGAAGGCCTCAAGCCCGGATATGATAAAGAAGACCTGTACCGGGAAGAAGCCAAAGAAAGAATATCGGTCTTTGACCGGCTCAGATATCCTGACCAGGTGAAAAGAAAGGTCTACAGGCGGAAGGGAAAAATGCAAATCTTCGCCTGCAACATGGCTGGACTCGCCAGGGGGCAAGATATACTACCAACTCAGCCAAATGAACTGCTCAGGTTGGCTACTAGACCTGGTCCTGTCACAAGAAGAAGCCAGGCCGCAAAAGATAAAATGAAGAAATATGATGAAGCCCGCAAGATCACCACTATGACAGTCAATGTGGTGACGGCACAGGATGAAGACAATCCCTTTGTTGATGATGCTGAAGGGACTTCTGAAGATATGCAAATCCCATCAACCTTGGATCCCATGATCCAGATGATGTTCAGGAGATATCAGCAGGAGATCAGTGCTCTCCGAAGACAGCTCAATGAGAGACATGAAGCTACATCAGTCTCAAAGCAAGCTGAACCTGCGGGGCAAACATCCAGCTCAGCAGAGACGGCTATCCCAGCTAACCCTCTCCTAGCTGATAAGGGCAAGACACCGAGCCAACCTGTTCCACAGCAAACAGCAGCTCAGCCCTCTGTGTCTCAGACACAGCCTACCGCGCCCATCTTGCGCGCCACTGTGATGACAACTCCTCACAGCCAGCAACAAGCTCACTTCTTCCCAGAAGAGATAGATCCAGCTGTAGCCCACAAGCAGATGATTGAAAGAATTGTGGAAATGAAGCTGTCAGAAAAGACTGGTGGTGATGCGGGTACTTATGATGTGTACAGGGTACCCTATCCTCCCCAGTATGCTGCCAAGAAACTACCCCCAGGCGTCAGTAAGCCGCCGAAGTTTGAGAAATTTAATGGCCAAGGCTCCCCTAGGGAGCATATAGCCTACTACACTACAATCATGGGCGACCTAGCAGTCGATGAAGCTTATCTGCTCAAGTTCTTTGGCTCATCCCTCACTGGGTTGGCCTTTGAATGGTACTCAAGCTTGCCAGCTGGGTCAGTGGTTGATTGGCCTGATATGCAGAGAAAATTCCGCGACAGATTTCATGTCACGGAAAGGGAAATCACGATAGCAGAGCTATATGCAACCAGGCAGAAACAAGATGAGACCGCACTGGACTACATCAAAAGATGGAGGAACTTAGCCATGAGATGCCGAAGGCCTCCTCATCAAGAAGATGCGGTGCAGATATGCAAGCAGAGCCTCAGGAGGGAGGTGCTAGAAAAGATGATCGGTGCAGATGTCAGAACATTTGACCGGCTGAATAATATAGTGGCGGAAGTCGAGACGTTCTTGTCCAAGCGTCCTACCGCCAATGTTCTCACTATGCCGAAGGGAAAATCCAATGAACGACGGCCATCACACTCTGAGGCCAACACCGTCGATTTCAGAACCTTCGAGCAACAGAAGGGGAAGAAAGGGGCAGATGAAGCTCCCCCGTTGGCAGATACAGCAGAAAGAAAAGATAAAGTCTCTCTGAGAGACAAGATGAGAAAAGCATATTCCTTCCCAAAAGATAAGACGGCCGCACTGTTCAACTGGGCATACAAGTTCAATAAGGTAACATTGCCTGAACCCAAAAGACCAGCAGATGCAGCAAAGAAAGATGATCCGCTGTTCTGTCCATTTCACCGTGCGCTGGGGCACGCAATTGAAGATTGTTATGTCTTCAAAGATATCATGGAAGGAATGGTCAAGAAAGGTGAGCTGCAGCTGGGAGATTACCAGGTAAAGCCGCCCCATCCACATGAGCCTCCACCCTGGAGAGTGGCTGCCAATATGATCTCAGTCTACCAACAGTTGCCCAAGGAAGCCGTTGAAGAATGCACCAAGCATACCTATGAAGCTTGCTTCCTCACCCCACAGAAGGATCAGGAAGGATGGCAGATGATACCCATAAAAAGCAGAAAGAAGACTCCTGCAGCCAGTACCAGCGGAGCAGTTATCCGGGGTGTTACCCCAAGGCCCGAGCCGCCTCCAATAAAGCCAATATGGCATACAGCTGAGACCGGACCAGTCATCCGGATCCCTACTCACAACCGGAGGAGACAAACTCCCCTCCCTACGCATAAAGAGGTAAGCCCTGCAGCCAGGCGTCTGCAGCAATATATTGATGAGCTTGATGAGTACGAACAGAAGAAGCCCAAGCATCTGCTGATGAAAGACTGTATACTCTGGGAACAGTTCGAAGAATTGAAAATCAAAGAACAGCCAGAGGCAGAACAAGAAAAAGCTGAGAATGAACCCTTCTGGGGGCAGGAGCCAGCAAAGCCAAATTCCCAAAAGAAGAAGAAACGGCCCAAATCCAAGAAAGGAAAGAAGGTCACGACAGTACAATGTAACACTCTGTCAGTACTCTTTTCCTTGCCCGGGGAGGATGATGAGCCGGAAGCATCCAACGCTCCGCTAGAAGCTAACCATGCCGAAGCCTCTACCTCGGCCCATGCAACACGTTCTGGGAGAAGATGGGGGCGCCCACCACCAGCCAACCATAATATCATGTTCAGAGGGGAGCAACCCTATCAAATCCCGGAACCAGAGATACGAGGTGTCCAGGTTCCTCCCCCTGCCAGTCTGTACCAGGACAAAAAGAAGGCAGATGAAGCCCCTTCATTCCTGGAGTTCCTGTCCAGCTTAGAAAATGAGCAACCGGCTCATACTGCTCCAGATAAAAGCAATAAATGCCAGCAGACAGCGGCTGGAAAGCAGAAACAGCATGAAGAAAATGAAGAAGGTAACCCTCTAGCAAAACCAGGGGCAGTCGCTACAGAAGAAGCCTTCCGGGAGACCGATGAAGAAGATAAAATTGAAAATGGGCAGCAAAGGCCACAGGCACCACATGAACCTCCAAGACCCCGATGGGCAGAGGAGATGAGACTGTCTAATGTCCGGGTGGGCAGTCGAGTCATGAAAATGCTGAAGAAACTCCCTACCAGATTCTCCATCTGGGAAATTCTCTCTCTGAGTGAAGAAGCTCGCCAAGCAATTGTGGATGCCCTGCAGTCCCCGGCACAATGTGAAGCACTCCTGGCAGAAGTGAATGCTGGGCCATCAGTCACATTCACGGAGGATGATATGCTAATCCCAAATTCCGGCCATAATAGACCGCTGTATATGAGGGGTTCCCTGAACTGTCAGCCGATAAGCAGAATACTGATAGATCCAGGGGCTGCTGTGAATATTCTCCCATACCGCATCTATCAGAAATATTACTTTGATCTGCAGCTCACCAAGGTCAGAGACATGAAGATTGCAGGATTCAACCAAAAGTGTGAGACACCTCTCGGGGTGGCTGATTTCAACCTCACACTGGGCGACCTCACTACCGTGGTACGATTCTATGTAATCGACTCCAACACCACGTATAAGGCCCTGCTGGGAAGACCGTGGCTGCACGAATATCAGATAGTGCCATCCACGCTACACCAATGCATAAAATACTGCCATGAAGGAAAAGAAGAAAGGGTGTTTGCAGACCTACATCCCTTCGAAGTGTTCGAGTGCCATATGCTCGATGCATCCTACTACACCGAGGTGTCACAAAGGATAAAGAAAAAGAAGCTGTGGTCAGCCAGGAAAAGCCGGCGACAAAGACAAGAAATTGGTCTCCGCCGCCGCCAAAGGGATACATCAAAAAGCATGGGGTATCTCACATCTCTTATGCTGGTGATTTTGCTCGGATCACTCCTCCTGGCATACACCCAGATGATACTGAAGAAAAGATGAAAGAAAAGTACACACAGGTGGAAGTTCCTCAGGGTCTAGTCAAGCCCATAGCCAGCATAGAATACCAGATGGTGCTGCCACTGAAGACTACGAAAATCCCTCGCTTCTGCGAGCCTCCTATCATATTCTACACCGGGGGGGCAGTCGAAGAAGATGATCAAGATTGCATGGTCCCTGAAGAAGCCGCAAACCGGATGGTGCCAATTACAGGCCTAGAGTACACTACCCAACGGGTTTCGCAAATGTTCTCCAAGATGCAAATGCCTTCAATACAATCTGCAGCCCAGAAGAAAGCATTCAAGGAGCTATGGGATCCACCTCGAGATAATAAAGAACTGAGGAAGATCACACAGCACCCGGGACTGGGCTATACCCTGCAAGAATACTATGAAGCTGAGGTAGATGTCATCTCTGCCTTCTACCAGCATGAAGATTCCCCTGGGATGGACTATGACCAATACCCTTCGGAAGATGAAGAAATCATTTATCAGTCCGTAGTGGACAATGAAATCCCAGACAATCTGCCAGGGGTGGGGATACCTGACGAGACAAAGAGAGATTGGTACTGGGAAGATCTATCTTGCAAGGAGGATCTGTTCCAGGATGAAGCGAAATTTGACACGGGAACCCCGGATGAAGATCAAGTAGCCAGAGAGCTGCAAGAGTGCCTGGAGTTTGGGCGCATTCTAGAAGAATTCCGAGCTCTACATAATGATGACCTCTCAGGGGAGCCCACATCAGAAGAGCCTCTAAGCACGGAAGATTCCACTTCGAAGTTTTCCGCTGAGCCAGTCACGTCCTCGGGGCAGACTGAACAGAATCCGGCCGTATTGGCCTTACACGATGCACCAGCATCTGCTGATGACCAATCTGATGAAACAGAAAATCATGAGAGCGAAGAAGATTATATCCCGGGAGGCTTTATTGATTTGCAAGAAGCCCCACCCGAAGTTGAAGACGGAGGCCAAGCCACCGTCGATGAGCTGATAGAAGTGAATCTGGGGTCAGCAGATGAGCCAAGGCCTACATTCCTCAGTGCACTGCTGGAGCCAGCTGTCAAAGAACAGTATATTCAGTTTCTGAAAGAATTCCGAGACTGCTTCGCATGGACATATGATGAAATGCCAGGACTGAGTTCCGATGTGGCACAGCACCGATTGGCGATAAACCCAGAGGCAAGCCCTGTGAAGCAGCCTTCCAGGAGAATGCGCCCCGAACTGATAAATCAGATCAACAAAGAGGTCGACAAGCTGATCGATGTGGGCTTTGTTGAAGAGAACCAGTATACTACGTGGCTGGCCAATATAGTGCCCGTGAAGAAGAAAAATGGGCAGATCAGAATATGTGTAGATTTCAGGGACCTGAATAAGGCTTGCCCGAAAGATGATTTCCCAGTGCCAATCACTGAAGTAATGATCGATGCAACCACTGGCCATGAAGCCCTGTCATTCATGGATGGGTCATCCGGATACAACCAGATCTGGATTGCTGAAGAAGACAGAGTGCACACTGCATTCCGCACCCCGAAGGGGATATTTCACTACAAAAGGATGCCGTTCGGCCTCAAGAATGCCGGCGCTACTTATCAAAGAGCTATGACAAAGATCTTTGATGATTTACTCTTCAAGAAAGTGGAGTGCTACATCGATGACCTGGTGGTGAAAACCAGCAGAAGAGAAGATCATCTGCAAGACCTGAGGATAGTGTTCCAGAGGCTGCGCAGATATGAACTCAAGATGAATCCTATGAAATGTGCCTTCGGCGTGTCCAGTGGAAAATTCCTTGGGTTCATTGTCCGTCATAGGGGCATTGAGATCGACCCATCCAAGATTAAAGCTATCCAGGAGCTCCCTCCACCAAGGAATCTCCACGAGCTGAGATCTCTACAAGGGCGTTTGGCCTACATCCGACGATTCATATCAAATCTGTCGGGGAGATGCCACCCTTTTCACAAGCTCATGATGAAAGATGTACCGTTCCTCTGGGACGATGGCTGTCAGGAAGCCTTTGAGAAGCTGAAAGAATATCTCAAGACCCCTCCAGTGCTGGGGGCACCTATTAAGGGCAAGCCCCTGATACTATACATTGCAGCCACACACTGTTCCCTGGGGGCAATGCTAGCACAGATAAATGAAGAAGGCAAAGAGCAGGCTCTATACTACCTGAGTCGGAGGCTGATTAGAACTGAAGAAAGCTACACCTATATAGAAAAGACATGCTTGGCACTAGTCTTTGCCGTTAAAAAGCTCCGGCACTATATGCTGTCACACGAAATCAGATTGATATCTGCAGCAGATCCGCTCAAATACATATTGACTCAGCCAGTACTGAAAGGCCGGTTGGGCAAATGGGCAGTAATTCTGATGGAATTCGATATCACATATATACCCCAGAGGGCAATAAAAGGACAGGCCGTGGCCGATTTCTTCGCAGAGCATCCTGTGCCAGAGAATGATATGTTGGGGACTGAGTTACCCGATGATGAAACACTAGAAGCCTGCCAGGCTCAGTCAACTATGTGGCAGCTATTCTTTGATGGAGCATCTAGAACAGAGACGGACTCCGATGGAAAGACCAGAATACGGGCCGGAGCCGGTATTGTGCTAAGATCGCCAGAGGGGGAGGTTGTGCATACTTCCTGTTCTATAAACAAGCCCTGCACTAATAATGAAGCCGAGTATGAAGCTCTGATAATCGGGTTGCACATCAGCCTCAACATGGGCATCCAGATGCTTCAGGTATTCGGGGATTCAATGTTGATAATAAAGCAAATCCAAGGGGAGTTCGAAGTGCGAAAGCCGGAGTTGAACCCCTACCACCAAAAAGCTGTGCGCCTCATGGCGAAATTCTATCATATTGAGCTCAAGCATGTGGGCCGTGCACATAATGCCCAGGCTGATGCGTTGGCAAAGCTAGCCAGCTCAATAGCAGTCCCACCAGATGAGACACTGAACATTGTTGTTATAAACCGGCGGCAAGTCCCCAGCATGCTAGAAGGCTGCCCCGAAGAAAATGAAGTCGCCATGATCAGTACAGAACAAGCATCTGATTGGAGACAACACCTGCTACAATGGTTTTCACACCAACAGCTGCCGCAGAAAAGAGAAGAAAAGATGAAACTTCTAAGGATCAAAGATTCTTATGAATTCAGAAATGGAACTCTGTTCCGAATAATGGCAGATGCACGCAAGAAGATTTTGCTCCGCTGTCTGTCTACTGAGGAAGCTTGGCAAGCAATGAAAGAAATACATGCTGGGACGGCAGGTGCTCATCAAGCTGGCCCTAAGATGAAGATAGAAATCAAGAAGCTGGGCTACTATTGGCCCACTATGTTTGAAGACTGTTGCAAGTTTGCAAAGTCATGCCAGAAATGTCAGGAGCATGCTGTTGTGCCTAGAAGGCCACCTGTCGTTCTGCACCCTACAGTCCCTAGCTGGCCGTTTGCACAATGGGGAACTGATGTAGTCGGCCCACTACCGACCTCATCGGCCGGACATAAGTACATACTGGCAATAACAGATTACTTCTCCCGATGGGCGGAAGCTATAGCATTACGAGAAGTGACTGGTGAGCTGGTTGCCAGATTCATCAAGCAGAACATTATCTTCCGGTTTGGGATCCCCAGCCGGATAATATCTGATAATGGAAGTCATTTCAGAAATCAAAAGATCT
Source organism: Amorphophallus konjac (assembly GCA_022559845.1). Classification (NCBI taxonomy): domain Eukaryota; kingdom Viridiplantae; phylum Streptophyta; class Magnoliopsida; order Alismatales; family Araceae; genus Amorphophallus; species Amorphophallus konjac. The sequence goes on along the minus strand of CM040124.1, from coordinate 133,697,783 downwards.
ATCGGCTTGCCGAGAAGTATAAGATCGAATGGAGGACTTCCACTCCTTACAATCCACAGGCAAATGGATTGGCAGAAGCCTTCAACAAAACTTTATGCACCTTGTTGGCTAAAGTCGTCAGTTCTAATAAGAAGGACTGGGAAGAAAAGATGTATGAAGCTCTGTGGGCATACCGCACTGTCTTCAAGACACCTACAGGGTGCTCGCCATACTCACTGGTATACGGCTCAGAGGCAGTAGTTCCATTAGAGCTGGAAGTCCCGTCACTCAGAGTGGCAGTCCAATATGACCTGGCCCATGGCGAACAAACCAATGCAGAAAGAAGATTACAAGAATTGGCTGAATTGGAAGGGAAGCGTCTCCAAGCTCAGAAGAATATCCAGATGTATCAGGCCCGCATGACCACTGCATTCAACAAACTCGTAAAAGGACGAGAATTTAAGAAAGGTGACCTTGTCATGGTCAAGAAAAGAGAAGTCATGGCGTCCAACCCAAAAGGAAAGCTAAATCCTAATTGGGAAGGTCCTTATGTGAAATATAGGGTCTACGAAGGAGGGGCCTACATGGTTGTTAACCATCGAGGGGAAATCCAATTCTCACCACTCAACGGTAGACACCTAAAGCTGTATCATGCTGCCCAACCAATATTCCCCGAGTAATCAGGCTAAAAGTTACCATTCCCTTGGTCTAGCGGCACTCCGCCCTAACCAAGCTACCATCTTCCTTGGTCTAGTGACATTCCGTCCTAACCAAGCTACCCATTTCCTTGGTCTAGCAGCACTCCGCCCTAACCAAGCTACCCTCTTCCTTGGTCTAGCGACACCCTGTCCTAACCAAGCTACCCTTTTCCTTGGTCTAGCGGCGCTCCGCCCTAACCGAGCTACCCTTCTCCCTTGGTCTAGTGGCACTCCGCCCTAACCGAGCTACCCTGCTCCCTTGGTCTAGCGGCGCTCCGCCCTAACCGAGCTACCCTGCTCCCTTGGTCTAGCGGCGCTCCGCCCTAACCAAGCTACCCTTCTTCCTTGGTCTAGCGGCACTCCGCCCTAACCGAGCTACCCTTCTCCCTTGGTCTAGTGGCACTCCGTCCTAACCGAGCTACCCTGCTCCCTTGGTCTAGCGGCGCTCCACCCTAACCAAGCTACCATTCTTCCTTGGTCTAGCGGCACTCCGCCCTAACCGAGCTACCCTTCTCCCTTGGTCTAGTGGCACTCCGCCCTAACCGAGCTACCCTGCTCCCTTGGTCTAGTGGCACTCTGCCCTAACCGAGCTACCCTTTTCCTTGGTCTAGCGGCACTCCGCCCTAACCGAGCTACCCTGCTCCCTTGGTCTAGCGGCGCTCCGCCCTAACCAAGCTACCCTTCTTCCTTGGTCTAGCGGCACTCCGCCCTAACCGAGCTACCCTGCTCCCTTGGTCTAGGGGCACTCTGCCCTAACCGAGCTACCCTTTTCCTTGGTCTAGCGGCACTCCGCCCTAACCAAGCTACCCTTTTCCTTAGTCTAGCGGCGCTCCGCCCTAACCAAGCTACCCTTCTTCCTTGGTCTAGCGGCACTCCGCCCTAACCGAGCTACCCTTCTTCCTTGGTCTAGCGGCACTCCGCCCTAGCCGAGCCATCCCTCATCATGATCTAATGACAGTCCGACTTGTTACCCTCCCAAAAAGAGGGGAAGAGAGAATAAAAGAATGAAAATAAATAAGTAAAAAATGGGGTTAAAAATAGAGATACCCCGCCAGTCTTGTTCAGGTTTTCTGAGCAAGAGCAAAAATGGCTAAAACCCAGCTGTGGTGAAAACCCGAAAGGGCACTGCAGGCAAAATCGGGTACCCCGCCACGTGAAAACCCGAAAGGGCGCTTGGGCCAGTAATATGGTGATCCTAAAGGAAACCTCGCCTCCCGTCATAAACTTCTCGTTGATCAATTGGCACCTCGCCCGATCAATGATGAAACCCTACCCAGTTTAGACCTTTCGTCTATTCTGATGAAACCTATAAAATCTTTGCATTGGTATAAACCCAATACCGATGATGAAACCAGCTGTTGACCGATTAGGCGCACTGTCCGGTCAATGATGAAACCTATCCGGCTTAGACCTTACGTCTATCCCGATGAAACCTATGAAATCTTTGCATTGGTATAAACCCAATACCCATGATGAAACCAGCTGTTGATCGATTTGGCGCACTGCTCGGTCAATGATGAAACATATCCAGTTTAGACCCTACGTCTATCCTGATGAAACCCATGAAACCTTTGCATTGGTATAAACCCAATATCGATGATGAAATCAGCTGTTGACCGATTAGGCGCACTGCCCGGTCAATGATGAAACCCATCCGGTTTAGACCTTACGTCTATCCCGATGAAACCCATGAAGCCTTTGCATTGGTATAAACCCAATACCGATGATGAAACCTGCTGTTGGTCGATTGGCACCCTACCCGATCAGCAATAAAACCAGCCCAGGGTAGACCTTACGTCTATTCTGATGAGGTTCATAAGATCCTCGCATTGGTATAGACCCAATACCGATGATGAAACCCACCTTTGCTCAATGGGCATCCTGCCCGATCGACAAAGAAACCCGTCCTATCAAATCTGCATACCCCTTTACGTCCCGCCGTGATGAAACCTACCATTGGTCGATAGGCACCTTGCCCGATCAATGATAAAACCAGCCCAGTGTAGACCTTACGTCTACCCTGATGAAACCTATAAAATCCTTGCGTCGGTATATACCCAATACCGATGATAAGAACATGCACTAATGAAGCAGCACATCGCCTGATCCGTGCTGAAGTCCCAATTCAGGAAACATATGTATATATATAAAAAAAAATGGGGTTAAAAATAGAGATACCCCGCCAGACTTGTTCGGACATCCCGGATAAGGGAAAAAATGGCCAAAAACCCAGCTGTGGTGAAAACCCGAAAGGGCACTGCATGCAAAATCGGGTACCCCGTCACGTGAAAACCCGAAAGGGCGTGTGGGCAAAAGCAAGAGGGGGCTGGCTCCGGTGAAAACCCGAAAGGGCACTTGGGTCAGTAATGTGGTAATTTAAAAAGTTCCATGCCAACCGGCACGCTACCTTTACCTCCCTTCTATTGATGAAGCCTTCCGTCGGTCAACTGTTTCCGCGCCCCGCCGACGACAGAACCCTTCCGGGGTAGACCTTACGTTTACCCTGATAAAATCTACATACCCTCTTTCAAACGTCCCACCGACAATGAAACCCATCATCATTTGGCTAAAGCCTATCCAGTTCAGACCTCACGTCTGTCCTGATAAAATCTACGCATTTCTTGGCAAAGTCCCACCAACCTATTGGAATAGACCTTACGTCTGTCCTGATGAGACCTACACCTTCACACACTTCCCACCGTTGGTCGATAGGCACCTCGCCCGATCAATGATGAAACCCTACCCAGTTTAGACCTTTCGTCTATTCTGATGAAACTTATAAAACCCTTTGCATCGATATCAACCCAATATCGATGATGAAACCAACTGTTGATCGATTGGCACCTCGTCCGATCAAATGATGAAACCCTACCCAGTTTAGACCTCTCGTCTATTCTGATGAAACTTATAAAACCCTTTGCATCGGTATCAACCCAATATCGATGATGAAACCAACTGTTGATCGACCGGCACCCTGCCCGATCAATGATGAAACCATGCAGTTTAGACCTTTCGTCTATTCTGATGAAAATTATGAAATCTCCTTGCATCGATATAAACCCAATATCGATGATAAAATCAATTGTTGATCGACCGGCACCTCGCCCGATCAATGATGAAACCCTGCCAGCTTAGACCTTTCGTCTATTCTGATGAAACTTATGAAACTCCTCTTGCATCGATATAAACCCAATATCGATGATGAAACCAACTATTGATCGACTGGCATTTCGTCCCGATCAATGATGAAACCCTATTCAGTTCAGACCCTACGTCTGTCTTGATGAAAACCACATATCCTTTAATTGTCCCACCTACTATAACCCCTACCCAGTCTAGACCTCACGTCTATTCTGATGGAACCTCTCCTTTCACACTCCTGCAAATTGTCTCCTTTACGGCGCACATGGCCGGAAGGATTTTTGCTGCCACTCACAAAATCCGGTTTAAGCACCTCTTCGGATGCCGTCACGCGGTGGAGCGAGTCCCCCATCCTTTCTCTGAAGGGGTGGACGCTCTCCTGCCAAGTACGAGCCGTTAGCGTGAGGGATTGTCAAAACCGCTACCCCACTTCCCAAAGTGATAAAACCATATGCAAAGTAAGATGGAGACGCTTGAAGCCAAGAGATTCCTTTCCAATAAAAAAGGAATACATGAAGGGCCCCGAGGGGACATCACATTACAGAAGAAAACAAAAAAAGGGAGGGATAAACAATTCACGGCCGCCGGAATATATCTTCGAAGGCTAGAAGACCCACATAAGGGGCGGCTCCTAGCTCATGAAGGCGCGCTTCCTCCTCCTGAAGCCCAATGGACATGTCCTGAAGAGACATCACCCGTCCCTCCAGCGAGGCTACCTCCTCTTCAGACTGCGGCCGGATAAAGGAGAGTTGCTGCAGTTCGGCTCGAAGTCCAGAGAGTTCCATCTCCAATAGGGCTATCCGGTCCCGCACAGCTTCTTCCCGCTGAATAGCACCTTCTAGCTCAGCCCGGCGTCCATCAAGCATAAGTGTCAGCTTCCCCAACTCGGATTTGCATTCCGACCTCTGCAATTTCAGCGCCGTTAGCTTATCAACCATGGTCCGTGCTAAGAAATCCCTCCGATGCACGAATTTAAGCAAAAGCAAGACCCGCTGAGCCCATGTGTCCAGAGGGCAACCCATAGCCTGCAGACCGGCAGTGAAGCGATCAGCAATTTCCTTCAGCTGCAAATATGTCAAGCCAGGCTGAGATTCTACCAGCTGGCGCAGCATATCCAGGTTCTGCCAGACAAAGCTCTCAGACGATGCAAAGCCAAAAGAAGCAGAGGGGATCACTTCGAAGGTCACTTCGCTATCGATGTCTGCCCACAGTGCGACATCCGGCTGAGAGGATGAGGACGGTAAATCTGCTGGAGAACTGGCCGGTCCCTCTCCGTGCCCTCTGGCTGAACTGAAGATTCCCCCTCCGTCTCGGGTGCTATGGCTTGAACATCAGCGGAGGGAGGACCGATGAATGATGGAGCTATCTCTTCATGAATCTTCTGAATAAGGGCTTCATCTTCAGCTACTCTTCCTGATAATGGGGGCGAAGGGTCTCTAGTCTGTAAAGGCAGAAATCCAGTTTCTATAGCCACTGTGGCAGGGACTGCTGACTCAGGCGCAGTTGACATTATGGCAGCCGGTATGAAAGCAGAGCTTCTGGATGGGTCTACTTCGGCTCTGAACTCTGAGGCCCTGACAAGGATGGAAATCTCTCCTGGTGATCCTAAGTCCAACGATGCTAAATCTGTCGAGGACTGTATCCGCGCCGGCACAGGGCGAATGATCTCGGGAATTCCCGTGCAAGTTAAAGGCTGAAAAGGGACAATAGCCCAGTTTATGGAGGAAATGTCCGTGATAGCCGCAGTTGTGTCTGAGCTAGCAATGGCAATGCCCTGAGACCAAAACAAAGCAACTTTAGCGCTAGATATAAAAGAAGAAGGGGCAGATGAAGCAACAAACATGAAAAGGAACCCACCCTTGAAGCAGGGTCCACATCCTCGAAGTGGGGTGAAAGAGAAGGAAGCTCCGTAGTCGGAATGACAAATGGTGAAGTTATGTCAATCTCGGTATCGAGCCCGGCAAACTCCTCCTGCAACTCCTCCTCAGGAGATAACACCACCAGCTTAGCCGGCTGAAAAGACGGAACACCCTTTGCAAATACAAGTGGGGCCTCTGGTTCAGGAGCATCTCCCTCACTGTCGCTGAAGGTTGCTTCCTCCTCATCAGAGGCGGTCTTAGAACTGCCTGAGGATATTTCCACACTAGCTATACGCTGTGGGGCCACCTCTAAAACATGCCGAGATGCAGACCGGGTAATTATGCGCCTGGCCGGAACGGCACGCTGCTTCGACTGAGCCTTGTGACCTTCCTGTGGTTGAAGCAACTCTTCTGTCACCACAGCCTCAGTCTGCTCCTCGCCTGCCGCCGATGCAAAAAGAGACCTCTGAGAAATGTAGCAAAGAAAACAAATACAGGTATGAGACAGCTGAGAAGATACACTTACCCCCCGCCTCACTAGACGGCGTAGGAGAAGGCAATCTGGTCTCCGCCACAGAAGGTGCTATGACTGTCTCTTCGGCTGTGCAAGAAGAATGGGTCAGATTCAAGGACTTCTTTGAGATCCTGCAGAAGACAGTGAAGAATGCAAATGCAAGCTGTTGATGTTACCCTGAACCGGTGTCGAAGCAGCCTCCCTTTGCAGCTCAAACTCATCGAATGATGGAATGTCAGGGAGAGGGGTCCCAGTATCCATCGCCACCGAAGTCGACTGTTGAATGTGGGCCTTTTTGGCCTTCCTGGCCTTCCCAACTGCAGTCTTGACTGCGGAAGCCTTCCTCTTCTTGCCGGGAGGCAGGGGAGTAGTGGTCGGCGCTGCAGCAGGGACTTCAAAATAAGTGGGCTTCTCGGCCTGCGTAATAATCTTTCTATAGAGCCCCTGCCGCTTTATATCAGGCCGGTCTGTTAAGAATGGCAGAAGGATGATGGGATCAGCGGATGTAAAATTCAGATGCTAAGCAGAAAACACTGCAATCAGAAAAGAAGAAATCTTACCTGCCGGGCCGTCATAGAATACAGAAAGTGGCCAGTACATGTAAGCTACCTCCTTGGAGCGGGAAGCAGCCTCCTTGATGAGCCAGCACACATCACCAAATAGCTGGCACTTCTCTACCAAAGCTGCCAGATCATTATGGCCGCGAAAGTCAAGACATCGAAACAAGTCAAGATGGTCCATGCCCCAGCCATCGACATAATGAAATGATATAAACAGTGGCTTGTTCAAAATGCCAGCTATCGGGCTTTCTGCAGATAATCCATGCAAATTCAGCAGAATGAACAGCCAGGACGTTTGTCTATAGTACGTCTGAGTTCTATCTTCTCGGCGTACAAACGTCCTATATGGATGAAATTTATCAACTGGACCCCTCCAGGAAGCTACTGTCGGGAGCGGCTCTTCGACAGGAAATGGGTATTGCTGCACTTCCAAGCGAGCGCCCCCTACATGGCTCAGATGTTTCAAACTCTGCATAAAGGTGTCCTCGTTGATAGCAGCGAAGACAGGAGCAAGCGGCTCGGAACTCTTTTCCTTCAAGGCCCGCCGCTGAGTCAGATAATTCTCCGCCTCCCTCAGATGCTGTGAGTAAAGTTTTTTCAAGTGGGCCTCGGAAATATCAAACACTGGCCCAGGTTGCTGTTTCAAGAAGGAGCGCTCTGCCACGTCCCAGAAGGCACCCCTACCGTCCCTATAAAAGCCGGTCCGGATATTCCACCATTTGATATATTCTGGTGTTACCCGGGGAACACGGTTAGAAACAGTGGGCACCCTGAAAACTACATCATCCTGGCGATGATAGAAATCCCACCACAACCGGCCCTCGCCAACAATGATGGACCCGTGCTTGGCCCGGCTATCTAGGGGAAATTGGGCAGCTGAGGTAGGAATATGCTGATCGTAGCCGAAGTTTCGCCCAAAGCGGAACGGATAGTATGGCTCCAACAGAAGCAGGCCACCCTTTCTGTAAACCAAAACACTGGGCCGAATTGCCATGGCCCATCTCACCAGCTCCGGTTCCAGGATTGGCCGAGCAGTGTTGACCCCTGAGACAGGGTGGATATATGTCTCTATCTCCTCCAGCTTGCACTCTCTCTGAGGATCAATCAAAGGAGCTGAACCTGCTGCCAAGCTCCAGAAATGTATGCTGCCAGGGGCGTCCACTGGTACTTTTATCAGTCGGCCCCTTATTTTAAATAGCTGATCATAAAAGGGACCAGGCTCAGCGCTGGCAAATTCAACCATCCTGGGTGACACTGTATCCGCCTGCAAGGTTCTCGGAGCTAATTCGGGGAATATACTGCAGACCCAGGCGTTGAAGAAATGAAAAGGACCCACGGTCCTCAAAGAACAGGGAGTCCGATGCTTGTACAGGTCCCCCAAAGATTTATATATCAAACACAGGGCCACTGGGCAGAGCGACAGCTTCATCCCCCATGCCATCTGACAAGCTGGATATATGGCCTCTGGCCGAATGACTGTCTCGTCCCCTTGTGGGAGAGCAAAAGTGCACAGCCAAAATGTGAAATAAGCTGCGCAGTGTGTGATGGGGTCTACGCTTGCTGGGTTGGGACCACCGCTGCCTGCACGGCGCAATGAGGAGGGTAGCGCCGACTTATAACGGGGAGCCCTTACCTGCCTGCTAGCAGCCGGACCCATAGAAGGAAAGTCTGCATACTTCAGGGGACCGTCAAAGAAATACTGGATCCACTGCCCTATCCGGACCCTCATTTTGCTGCCTTTCTCTCGGGGTTGATAGCCTTTAGAGGACCCCCTGCTGTACGCCAGACAGATGGAGCGGTATACCTTCATCAGATATCGATATGAGAAGCCGATGGAATACTTGCCCTCGCCATCAGAGCTATCCTTCTCGGAATCTGACAAGCAAACCTCCTCATACGGCTCGCCATCAATGGGCAGGCCGGAGAGCTGTGATAAACTCCAGAGATCCAGGGATGTCTCCCCCTCTGCTGTATAGAAAGTGTTGAATAAAGGGCAGAACACTTCAAACATTCCACAGCACAGCCCTCGGGATATGGGATACCGGAATCTAGAAGCAAAGACACTGTGGTACACCCCTGCTCTGATTAACAGGGGGGCATATTCTAGCAGAAAAAACTCTGTAAACTCCACTGCCCCCACTCGGAATAGGTGGGCGTCAGTGATTTTGGTGTCTCCGAACCAGCCAGCGGCCAGAAGGTACTTGAACTGAACGGCCGAACAATTCAGCACGAAGGGTTCTTCGCGATATCCCCACTTTAATGGTGCCAACAACATACCATAGCCGGGCTTCTCCCTATGAACTCGGCCGCTAGCATTATCCCACCGGGCTGGTGTGAATTCCGGGGCCCGGACCAGCATCTTCTTCTCTGGTTCCAGCTCCGATATACCAAGGACGGCATCCCAGTCGCGCTTTTCCCCAGGAAGATAGATGGCCTTGCTGCGATACACTAAGTCCTTCAGGCTATCTCGCTCAGCAAGGATGGCAGCTTCAACTACGCGAGCTATCCGGTAATCTCGCATGCCGCCCACTGTGAAAGTCCGGATGAACGGCATCAAATGTCGGTCCTTCGGGAGGTCTGGCCGATAGTTACCATCTCGCCTGAAGCATGTCTCAGTCGCCGTGGAGTATACCCGGGTTGTCGACACGGTGTCCGTTTCAGAGTCAGATGATTCGTCAAATGAAGCAATCCTGTCATAACCGAAATCCAGGTTATGCACATTCAGCCAATTCACTGTGGCTCGAGATATGTCTGGCTGGGCCGATGAGCTAGCACCAACAGCTCCGGAAGATGCAACATCAGAACTGGAAGCCATTGCAGCGCCTGCGGTCGAAGAAAAAGTGTGAATTAAAGGCCAGTCTTGTGTAGATTGTAATATGAGATTCTATAAAAATTTCGGCAGCATCTCCCCTTATTCAGGGTCTGCCCAAAAAGAATAGGGAATCACCAACCAAGAGGGGGTGATCCCGAAAGAAAAAGGGATTAAATCCCTAGTATTGTCCTACCCAGGTGAGATCCGACCAAACGGGAAGAGAGACGACGGCGGCCGAGAGGAGACGAAGCTCCCGCCGATGAAAGAAAACGGAAGAAGAAATCAGAAGATGAAGAAAGAGAAAGAAATGGTGAGAATGAGAAAAAAACAAGTCTCGGCGCCTCAAATAGAGGCCCAAGCGAGCAGCTCTCGGCGCGAAGAATTGCGCGCCGAGAACCGCCCAGGCCGAGAACCCCAGGCCGAGGCCCCCTTCCGCCAGGGCGCGCCGAGAGGTCCAGGCCGAGAGCCCGGTCAGAGGCGCGCCGAGAAGCCCTGCCCAAGGCCCTCCACGCCGAGAGCTCCAAGCCGAGAAGCTTCACGCCGAGATGCCCTTCACACAGAGGCTCACACCGAGAAGTCAATGCTCTGGGCTAAGAGGCTCCAAATTGCTGAAAATAAAGAAAATATGAAGAATGAAAATGTGAAAAGGGAAGATAAGAGTGCAAAATATTGTTGCATCAAGATGATCATGTCTGAGGACCCGATTAAAGGCAAATTGAGGAAGATACCCTCGAATGATGAAAGACACCTGCAAGCCCCGTGCCGCTTATTCTGCGCTTACGCCGCCCGCAAGTGGGGGGCATTTGTTGACACCTGGAAAATGAACAAGGGTGAAAACATAATTGAAAAGAGGGTCGGACCAACAGTGAAAGACCAATGATAAAGCTCATCAACTGTCTGCTCGGCTAAAGCCCTTGTCGGCAAAGTTGATGCCCGGTGCCAATGTCACTCAGACGGCAGCACTGGTAAAGCAGCAGTCACTCGACTGATGAGACCTTCCAGCCCTTTAATGAGAGCTGTACTACCGTTTCGCCCAAGAATCCACGGATGATATGTCAGGGTAAGTCAGATGTCGGCTTACTGACAGATGCAATAGGAGTTGAAGACGAAGCCGGTACCGGCAGATGAAGATGGCAAAGGCTTTGCAAAGTCAGAACAGAAGAAGAATGGTCCCCACAGATTATACACCCGGCGGAAGTCTTGTCGGACTAAAGCTGATGCCCGAGCCCGTCACCATTCAAGTGACGATATCGATAAGATAATACCCGGTCTTGTCACCGTTCAGATGGCAATTCTGATGAAACCCCTGTCTACGGACTGATGAAATCCCGGTCTACGGACTGATGAAAACCGTAATGATGATCTCGATACAAGATATGTCATCAATGAAAGGCCCTTTCGGGTGATGATGTCCTTGAAAGACCCAAATGGGTCTGTGAAAGTGGCTAAAAAAAAAGGCTTTAATTGGGCCTGCAAAGAGGGCGCCGAGAGCCATTTGTCGAAGCCCAACAGAGGGCGCCGAGAGCCTAGTCAAATGCGCGCCGGGAAGCTCCATTTGGGGGCGCCGTGATGCTGCTGCCGAGAGAGGGAGAAAAGTGGCTATAAAAGCCCCCCTCCCTTCGAGAGACAAAAAAAAAAGGAGAGAAGAATAGACGAAAGAGATAGAAGGAGAATAGAAAGAAGAAGAAGAGAAAAAGAAGCCAGAAAAGAAAGAATAGAGAGGGAGTCCTGCCAAGAGAGAGTCCCCCTCGGCTGAGAGAAGAGAGGAAGCAGAAGAGAAGAAGCAGAAGAAAAGAAGAAGAAGAGGGGCTCCAGGTGGGCTGCTAGGGGGAGGGAGAGGAGTCAATGCTCCGCCCTCCCCATCCTATCTTTTCTCTTCTACTGATGTAATTTACTGGGCTTTTGGTCTTGATTTATCGAAGGTAGCCGGCCAGTTCCGGTCTCAATCTCTACCTTTCTGCTTTGCATTTCTATTTTACATCGATGTAAGGCTTTGATGCGATGCAATGAAATGTCAACGATTGCCCATTTGGAGATCTATTGATTCAGATGTTTGTTCTCCTTTGATCGAAATGCCTGCTCTCCGCTTATCTTTATACGTTCATCGTTTATGCAAAAATATTTAATAGTTCATATGAATCTTTGCTTTAGAGGCATGGAAACCGGGCCCCTCCTTGTGCTGTTCAGGGACCAGAGACATCAATCTCTTGGTCCCCTGAACCACTGGCTATACGAGGGTATATCGATTCCTTGGATCGCTGCTATTCCGTGGATGCCAGTGAATGACTATCTCGATCTCTCGACCCTCCATCCTAATCCCTTGGATGATTAGGGTCTGGAGTTCGATGCCAAAGGTTCCTCAGCCACCGGGTTTCAGATGCCATTGGGTTCGTCCAGGGGATCAGAGACAGTCATCTCTTGATCCCCAGACGACCGGCGGCAGAAATAAAACAAAGTCTTCAGAGATCCAGGCGATGGTCTCATTCCCCATCAATCCTGCCCTCCAGATCCCCCCTTGGCCCTTTCTCAGGGAAATATCCATGAAATCCCCCTTCCTATACTTCAAATTCAACTTCAATCGCAGCCAGAAAACTCGGAAATCCCAGAAGCAGAGCATCGTATGAACTCTGTAAACCCTGAAACCCCGCAGCGATTTCATCTTCTCGGCGTGCACATTTCCCCGCCGAGAACTATCCAGCCGAGAGGTCTCCCTCTTCAGCTAAACGACAAACCAAGCTGTTTCAACCCTTTTCATGTGAGTCTCTGTGCAAGCCTCCCGGCGCCAGACTCCCGGCGCGGCCAGGAGCGCGCCGGGAAGCCCTACGCCGAGACCCCTTCCCCTATAGGCCAAGGCAAACCCCTCATGCAAGCTTGACTCGGCGCCACCTTCTCGGCGCGGTCATGAGCGCGCCGGGAAGCCGCCGCCGAGAAGCCCCCTTCTTGGCCAATTAAAACCATGCCGAGAAGCCCCCTTCTTGGCCAATAAAGCCACGCCGAGACCTTCCTTTTGGCCAACTAAAACCATGCCGAGAAGCCTCCTTTTGGCCAACCAAAACCGTGCCGAGAGCCCCTCCTTCTTCGGCCGATGAAACCCAGTCAGAGGCCCTCTTCTACACTGACATCCTTCAATCTTCGGTCTCCATACACACATGCCCCGGGGATGTTCATAGATCGTCATGAATGCCTTGAGAAGACATAGTAATGGGGAAGGCCTCCCCTACAGTCTTCATTCCCGATCCAGATTTCATCCTTGTGAACCCAAAGGGCCATGTCATTACATGAGTTCCGAGGGATTTCAAGGGGATATTAAACGATGGAATAAAGGTAAGCAATGTCCCGGGGCCCGACGCCCATCCTCGTTCGGTTGTCATCCCGGCACTCCGTGGATGATGACCTATCCTCTCTTGGCATAATCCAAGTTGAGGGGACATGCTGCCGAAATTTACACATACCTTGCCAGGTAGCTGTGATGTCCTACCTCTCAACCCCGTTGGCCCACGGAGCTATGTCCCTACATGCTCTCCGATGGTCCTTTGAAGGGGAGATATGGATGCAACATCGCGTACGCACGGGGCGCGTCATGTCATGCCGGTGCTTACTCGGATTCTGGGTCAGTTATGCCCGATCTTTTACGGATCCCACCCTGCCACTGCATGGGTGGTTCCCTATTCCCCACTCGACATGGTCCAAGATGGTGGGAATATGCCGTCGGTTTTATCCCGAAAATAACCAACCCCTGCTCCGTCTAATCCATTTAACGTCTTGCAAATGAACGACTTCCGTCTCTCTTGAGCATGTGGCTTTACCGCTGTCATCCTCCTACCTTTAGCGTTTAATCAAGGGTTGTCCTTCCTTGGAAGGGCGTAATTAACGTCATAGCCTTTATGGTACGACGGACTTCTAGTCCAGACACGATCACTCACAATCGACTGACCAAGTCAGATCGAGCGCACAATAAAATTGTCACTTCGGTGACTGGCACGCCAATAAATAAATAAATCAATAAATAAATAAAATAAACTAAATAAAATAAATGTGTCAAACAACGATATGTGGAGGTACTCCCTACACGTTTGTCACCTCCTCTCCTATAAATAAGATGGCTTGGCCATTGGAGAGAGGAAGCTTGCATCTCTCGCCCCCTTGGAAAAGCTTGGAGCCTTGAAGGCTTGAAGGAGCCAGTGCAAGATGCCATAAAGGCTTGGAGTTTCTTGGTTTGAAGACTTCGCTAAATTTGTGTAAAACAAGAACTCTTAGTCAAGGGTATGATTCATATAAATACCCCATGACGAGAGAAAGATGTTTCATGCCTCAGCAAAATTTATGTAAACTTCAAAAAAATGATGTGATGATCAGAGAAATGCAAAGTTCTGGGAAATTGTAGAAACATTGCAGAAAAGCCTTGTTTTGTTCAGAAATTGCATTTCTACCTTGAAGTTTTGCAAAATTGTTTAAATGCCCAAGAAAATTATGGACAATCCAAAAAAATTAAAGATTGCATAAAAGTTTTATTGTTGCTAAGAAAGTGCAATTTTGCCCGATAACTTGTCACAAATTGCACATAAACCATTCACTCAAGGAGAAATTGCGAATAAATCCAAAAAAAGTTTGAGATTACAAATATGCCCAAAAAAGGTTTGGGAGTGCAAATATGCCCAAAATGGGTTTAAAATTGCAAATATACCCAAAAAGGATTTGAAATCGCAAGTATACCCAAAGAGGGTTCGAAATTACAAATATGCCTAGAAAAGATTCAAAATTACAAAACAACCCCCGTGGTGAAAAATTATATAAATACCCCCGATGGCGGGAAAGTTATAAAAATGTCCCATGTTTATGAAAATTTGCCCTCAACTTCTCAAGAGAAGTTGAGAATTGCAAATATACCCCCCCCCCCGCCTTGTGCGGAAATGTCCTTTATGGACATCAAATCAACTTAGTGGTAATCTTGACCAGAATCAACTCTAATGGTTAGATCTTGACTGGAATTAAATTTGACGATTTGTTAGTGATCATCTTGGTGATCCAAAAGTCCAATCGTGGTCATATTGGTGGCCCAACGGTCAAAAGAGATAAAATTCAAAATCAACGATGAAATTTCGACCTGGAGTAAATCCAACAGTCGGATCTTGACCAAATTTAAATCTAACGGTTAAATCACCATCTGGAGCAAATCCAACAGTCGGATATTGACCAAACTCAAATCTAATAGTTAGATCTTGACTTGGGGCAAATCTAAAGGTATGATCTTTACTGGAATTAAATCCAACGGTCTGATAGTGATCACACTAACGATCCAACAGTCTGATCGCAATACAATTCAAATCTAACAGTCTGATCATAATTAGGAACAAATCTAATGATCTGATCTCGACCAGAAACATAATCCGATGGTTCGATTGTGACTAGATACGAACTCTGATAGTCCAATTGCAAGCAAAAAAACAAATAGCATGGTCTGATTTTGACTATATATAAAATCTAACAGTTTGATCATAACTGAATGTAGATCCAATGGTGGATTTATGACCGAATGTAAATCGAATGACCCGATCATATAATCAGGGTTTCATGTACTATGTATAATGGATCCAAGGAATGAAATATACAATTTTCTCCTGCAAATGTGTATCTCTAATGGATGATCCCTTTGATCAAATCTATTAGATAAATCCTCAATATCACGACGGATATTGTAAAGGTTAGGGGCACTTTTGATAGTTAATCAAAGGTATTCGAACTTTACACCGATGTAAATAAACACCAACTACAGTTGGTGAGAAAAAGTCTAGCACACGAACCCTAAATCCTCTGATAAATCAAACTCACAGAATTAATAATATACATGCTAATCAATTAGCTAAAATATATGCACATTGGATATTAAATTAATTTTACGCGCGTGAAACAGGAACAAAACATGTAAACAATTTTTGACTAGATGTACCTGATCAAGAAGAAAATAACGCTTCATAGAGCGTAGTTTCCCAACAAGATCATACTGCAATGATTGGGGAAAGAATTGGGGTCAATATGCCATATACGGGAAAGAGATGGCTAACAAGCTAACCATTATCAACTGAGAGAGAAGTATTACAGAGCACAGACTATGCATTGGATTATATCTTACCATTTCTGTGCATCATCAAGGGAATACCTACCTTTTCTTTTATTAGATTTAGTAGCTCACTGCTGGCAAACTGATAAGCAGTTTTGATACATTCAAGATAATGATGGTTTGACTCAAAACTTATTAGCTTTGAGTTATCTGATACTGGAACCTGATTAAGCAAGAACTTTCTGTGCATTAGGGAAAAATAGGATAAACAAGGGAACCACATGAATGTTTCCTTTCCATAATCATCACTAGATATGATTGTCAGAAGATACCTGAACATTATGCTCACACTCTCTCATGACATTCAGGTATTTTCCAGCCGTCAAAATCATCCCAGCAACATCAGTAAGGAAGCTAGGAATGCTGTCTTTGAGGCTATATCTTTGTTTCCAGTACTTGGCATCATAATCCTGGGTCAAACTCTCCTGTAAACAAATATAATAAAGAATAAAGAGAAAAGTTCAAACTGTTGCATCCAAGAGAAAATTTCCTACTTAGGACTTTGCTTTACCACTAAATACCTTCAGCAAGGATTTGTTCTCCGAAATAAAAAATTCACCATATGGATCATCAATTACACCTTCATAAACCCACCTGCATATCAACTCAAGTGAGTGATGTGATTCATAGACAAAGAATAAAGACAATGAAACTTCACAAGATCATATGGGGTGCAGACAGCTTTAACCAAGAAAGTTCCCATATGGGATGCCATGTGTAACAATTATCTACCCTACTGTATATATAGGATTCCCACATGTAGGAAGTTAGTCTGACATTTAAATGTCAAAAGTTGTGAGTTTGCGACCTCCCTACTTAAATAAGATAATCACCTCTCTAATATTTTGAGATAAGGTGTGCTCGCACATTGTGTCATTTTCTCTAGCAATGTCCTCACTGCACCATCACCAGCCATGGCCTTTGCCTACAATCGAGAGCATGTGATGATTGTAACATGCTTATTAGCAAAACAAAATTGAAAACATAACACAGTAAGGCAGCATTTGGGATTGTAAGATGCAATCAGCTAGCTGGAATCAGTCTCAACCATTTGGGAGAGATTCCACCATAACCAGATTCCCAACAAAAAGGAAAAGGACATTGCCTCTTTGAATGTATAAAAGAAGACAAACAGCAGGGAGCAAGTCTTTAAAAGCCTCCAAATTAATGACAAGAAAGAAACAGCTGAATGTGAGGCTAATAGAACAAATAAATCAACTATATGTGATGAGGTTCCTTACCTAGAGTGATAAATTCACATTACCAGGCTGAAGTACTTGAAATACACAAACACTAACACATGGATATAATGCCAGTAATGGAAGTTGAGGGTTCTTACAGTCAAATCTCATGCAAGAAACAAATAGTCGAGCTTTTTGATGCACTCCTTTTGACATAACAATCACAAGCATTTTAGGTGGGTTTAATTCCACTTATAGGGGAATCACGCATTATCTTCAAAAAATTTATCATCAAATAGACATCTAGGGAGGAAAGGGCAATGTCATTTGGTTCCTGTATCTGCCTTTTTCAAGAATTTCTATTAAAGCTTGTAGAATGATCAGCATCAAAGGGAGTGACTTTTAAGTTTTTATTTCAAAAGTAGAATGACCTAAAGTGCACTCAGTTCACCACTCTTTTGTCCAGTTGAGCAAAAAGACTACTTATTGACTTCCACAATATCAAGAAAGGCCTGCCTTACAAAGTGGGAACCTTTTCCAGTGCATACATGCGGCTCACCTAGGTTCAACTTGATATTGTGTCAGGAATCTTGTAGCATAAATTTGAGCTACAAGTTAGAATTAAACATGGCCCAAGTCCAAGATAACATCATCAAATGAATCAATTACCTGGTTTTGCAGGAGGTTAATAGTTTCAGAGCCTGACATGTTGCCAGAGGAAACCTTCTCTATCGCAATAGACAAAGCATGCATTGATACCAGCATAGGCTGGAGCAAAAATAACAAGACACAAATTGAGAAAAGATGTTCTGAGAAATTGGCAAGGACAATCATAGATTCGGAGATGGAAAGTACTAGAGATTTGAACCTGGCAGAAGAACCATAGGCCTTGCACGGAAAGCCTACCAAGGCGAAATTGGTGTTCCAGTTGTGCCACCATTGCTTGATAATCCTAACGCAAGTAAAGAATCTCAAACGTAGGAATTAAATTTCAGATGGAAATCCATATAAAACAACTTCTAACTCAAACTTTAATAAACAAAAAAAGTCTGCATTCAGAAATAAACATGACATTAGTCCACAATTCATCATAATAGGGTATTTAAGTAAAACTAAGGCAGAAATCAGACAACCAAGTGAAGGTTCAAACACAATCAATGGCTCTATGCAAAATTGTGGATGTTTCGAAAAGATGATGGAGAAGGATGCTGATTATAAATCCAACCAGCGTAGAGCAGGAAAACGCTAATGATTTTTGTCCCATTGTCAGGTTACCAACGATATCTGGAAGATTATTTCTCCCCCATTCCTGTGTTCATAATTTCAGCTCACTCTATAGTGTAAAGTTCTTTAGCAGCTCAAACTACAACCAATAGCCTAAAGGAAACAGACCCGAGTTATTCTGATATGATGTCTAATTGTCCTCAGAGACAAAGAAAAAAATCAGGGTAAAAATACTGATGACTAGAACTTAGTTGAAAGGGTGGCTTACACTTTCATGGCACAGCAAATCTGTTTTACAAGTTTCAAAATACAAGAAGAGGTTTGGAAGATATGCGTCAGACAGACTTTTGAGGGATTCTTTGGCTGCTTGGATTGCAAAAATTCATATTCCCCAAGGGCAACACCTTTTCTCCACTTTTACACCCTTTCTTTTTTCATATGGTTACTAGTACTGCCAAGAACTTGATAAAGACATTCAGGTACTTCCTACATGCTGGATGGCCAGTCCTATAGCAGTTGGGCAAAAGGACTTGGTTGATCATAAACTTATTACCCACTCTGTATAGTTTGGGAATTTTCCTTCGGGACAATGGCCATGGCATGGCGCATTCAGATGCTACAAATATGATACAAGAATGGAAGGAAATCAATCCTGTGAATCGGGAGTGTATACGTGGAAGATCTGCTTACAGGCAATATTATCAGTTATAAGGAGAAGAAGAAATGGATATTTTTGGTTTTTAGCCCCTTGATATGGAGAATTTTACTAAATAACTTGAGATGTTAAGGAGTTATAAGGAACTATCTGGTATTGGAGGGGCAAAACGTAAATATAAAAGATTATAGGGGTTAAAAAGTAAAAAATTGACAGAAATAATAGAATATTCAGGGATAAATTCTGGCAACTGCAGACGAGAAAATGCATTTACTTGAAACAAGAATAGAATTCCTGCGATTCTGGTAATAAAATTAGGGATCTAGTTTTTATTGCTAAGATGTGTAATTGGAGGAAACTAATGATGGAATAGGATGTGAGAGGGTGAAGGGGATAAGGGGGGGTTACATCTTGTAAATGAGGGTGATTCCATCATCTCTATAGAATTCTCGCTCCTCATTTGTATGGGAATGGTGTCTTTTTGTATGGTTTATTTGTTAGCATTAATGAAATGAGGCCATCTGGTCATGTTCTAAAAGCCTCTGCATGAATGGAGATCTGAGAGCCAACTCTAAAGTAAGACTCCATGATTATAATGATGGCTGTGTCTTCTATATCCAAGTACTGTAATTAAGTACTAAACAAAGTAGAAAAAATTTTCAAGCCATGCTCTGGATGGATGTGGCAAGCTTTTGTCACTTAAATGCATCTACTTTCAATTTTGATGAAGTCAACTTCTTTAGCATTATTTCAATGAGAGATGTATTTTGCTTTATATATTGTTATTTTCTAACTGTTCTTCCATTTCTTTAGGCCATTCTTTCATATCTCCTTGATGTTATCTCCAGTGCTTTGCCTTTGTAATGGCATTTTTTTCTTATTGATCATTCAAAAATTAAGACAAGGAATGTTGGTGATATCCCTTTAGGCCCATATCTGGTATTTACAAGTCACTTTGTGCCTATACTAGTTTTGGATTATTCACCCACTAACTCAATTTTGGGTTGGCAATTCAGTTAGTAACACAGTACCAGTGCCAATCCACTCATTGGGTTTCCCCCATTGGCCTACCCTGGATATAATACACAGCTTAGAGATGATGACCCGATTCGTGAAAGCTAGAAGGCAGAGAGAAGAATGGATCATCAATAGCTAAGGAGACTCAGTTGAAAATCCATCCTTTACTTTTGGCCTTGATATTGATAGTCCTGTCTGATAAGCTTTTGCCTTTATCCACTGTCTACTTATCAACACCAATTCTCATAGCATTTGCCTTCTGCATTTATATTTTGGTTGTCAACAAATGATAATCAGATAAACTGAATCAGGCTGACAAAAATATTGGAGTTCCAACTGGGGAAATGTTTATGTACAGTATCCTCTAGAATTGTATAACCTCTCAGAGTGGCTGTCTATTATCAAAAGAAAATAACCTACCAGAAGGAGTGCTCTTATAGCAGCAGCAAATGCATGGTTTACTAGGCCATTCTTGAAATGTGATCTAGACTCAACAAATTGCTCAACCAATATATAGTTCTCACATAGAGGAAATATCCGCTGAGCCAGTTCCTGCAGCAAAGGCACAATATGAAGTAGAAAGAACCAATTCCGAACGCAATATTCCCACTTTTACAGAGCTGGCACCCTATCTAGTTGAATAACAATCGTCATTCTGTTTCACCTCACCTGCAGAGCTAAATCTGTAGAAGAATCAATCTGGAAGACCACACGATCTTCCTTCCCTCGTGCTCTGTGGATTGAAATGAACCGCCCCGCGATACCAACCAGGGCAGACAGTAAATCATCAATGATCAAAAGTTCCTGCATTTACACATTGTAAGGAAGGAAATGAAACCAATTACCAAAAGCGCCCTCCCCCCCAAACATACACGGGCCGAGGATCACAACCTGAACAGCAACTGGATAGGAGCCAATAAGGATGTCCGAGCCCCTGCATAGAAGTGAATGAAGTAAATTGTAGGCATTCTTAATGTTTTGGATGGCATGCTCTCCAAGTAAAATAACTCTTTCGATGGCTATTGCGCGGGAAAACGGAAGCTGGCTAGTCACATGCGTTGAAGGAAACCGGACACGAGGAACTGGGAATCCCAGTGTTAGATACCTGAAGGAGTCGGCGGAACGGAACTTCGCTCCCGCGATCCGAGACGATGGCTTAACCTCCTGCGACGCCGAGGTGCGGGAACAAAGAGGGAATCACGAGGATTTCTTCCACCGAAACATTGCGGAAACAGAACACAAGATTGAAGAAGCACACACGCACACGCACGGATCTACCTGGTGGAAGAGGCCGGTGAGGAAGGGGCGCTCGTGGTTCCAGCGAGGGATCACCGCGGCGGCCGCCGCAGCCGCCCTGGGGCTCGCGCTAGGATCCATGGCGTGGAGGAGCCGCGCCGCCCTCGGACAGATCGCTTACTCCTCTCCCCCCCGCTCGTCCTCCTCCCACTGCACTGCGCTGGTGAGGAGTGGGGAGGATGGCAGATGCGCAGCGGGCGGGGGAATCCCTCCTTAGTGTCTGCGTGTCGCTTCGATTTCAAACGGGCAGACGGATTTTGATTTTGGAGCGCTCCCTTGTTGCCGTGGGATGAATTCATGAAATGATTTTTTTATTTTTGAAAATATTGAGTTAGACCTTCTTCGTGCAACACTCCGTAATAACATAATGTAATGTATTATTTAGTGTCACGGTAAAATATTAGCACAACGTATATGTTGAAATATGGTATCTCTAATCTCGAATCACACCTCCATGATTTCCTGAATGGGAGAGATCAAACGTCTCTGAGAAAACCTGCAACAACTAAAATGACCACGTCATAAGGAGCCTCGGGTGAATATCTGGGGGACAATCCTCTGATGCGTAAGTCAACAAAGAGATCGGGTAAAGAGAAAGTAGGGTGGAAAATGTGAAGACGAGTTCTCAAAAGAATAAAAGAGTACTCGGAAGTGGGTGGCAGGTTGTGTAGTTTAGATTACGTACCTTGGTGTTCAAAGCGTTATTTGTAGAGATTACATTGGTAGCATCAGTGTCCTGACTTAGCGGTGTGATCACCGTAGGGTAAATAGATTGTCTGATTATGGAATCGACAGTTACCCATTCGCTCGCTCTCTGAGAGACGGAAGGGCGATGTCATGACGAGTTCTCCGGCGACGTGTGTATGACAGCGAGCGTCCTGGCAGCGTGAGTGGAGATCTGACACTTGTTGAGGGAACCTCCGTGATCATGACGATAATGGTCACCCGATTGAGAGTTTCGTGGCGTCTAGAGCGTGCACGTACATCGGGTACATGTCTGTGGGCCTGCCAATCCCTAGTGGACCTTGTTTGGCGACATTATTGAACTGTGGATCGGCGGATAATGGGCCGTAATGGGCCTGACAAATTTCCCTTTCCCCACATAATAATATGGTAATATATTAAGACATAATCATTGAGGAGGGGGAAGTTTACTCTGCCCAATAAGGCCAACACAAATCGACCCACAATTCAGTACGCAGCTTGCCAAGGCACGTAGGAAGATTTGCCCAGGGTCCAACTCCGTACGTCGAGTGCGCCCCCGTCCTTCGATGGTGAGCGGCGCTTGCCCCCAGAAACCATCACCGCATTTATGGCGGAACAATGTAGCATAGTTGTCAAGACGACAAGACGACCAAGGCGAGCTTGGGGTCCTTGAGTGCCTAAGCGCTTAGACGCCTGCCTAAGCGGCGCTTAGGCGTCAAATTCATAAAAAATATCATCATTAATATATACGTAATTTTTTATATATAAATTAATCATGATTATTACAAATATGTGAAATAACACTAGTATGGACATAGAAGTAAAAATTTATAGAAATGACATTACAATAAAATATCAAAATTCATTTTGAGATTAAATTAACAATAAAAATTGGACTTTCATAATGAATAAAATACTAACCTGCTCTTTGTCAATTTCTTCTAAAAATATGTAAATCATACTCAAAATAACATACATATAATATAAAGTAGATACGAAAAGAAAAAGACATCTCCCATTATCACATACAATCAATAATAAAGTAAACAAACATATAACTAGGGAAGTACCATAGATGACCACTGTAAAAAAAAATAAGACATACAAATTCAAATTAAAATTTAAAATACTTTATTAACAAATTAACCCCATTATTAATTGAAAAGGGGGGAAGGCAAGATAGAGAGAGAGTGACTGAGAGAGATAGTTGCGAACTGTGTGTGTGTGAGAGAGAGAGAGAGAGGAGGAAGGGTGGGGGAAAGAGAGAGAAGGGGGCAAGGGTGGGGGAAAGAGAGAGAAGGGGGCAAGGGGAGAGAAGAGATAGATAGACAGACATAGAGAAGGGACAGGAGAGAGAGAGAGAGAGAGAGGGTGGGTCTCACTGTGAGTGTGAGAGAGAAATAGAGAGAGTGTGTTAGAATGTGGAGCTCGAACTCGCCATTGTGCGCTCTCCCACGCGGATTGACCTGCGTGGTCAGGTCGTGGGGTTCAACCTGCCCAGGTCAAGGGGGCAGCGTCCCTTGCGGGGGTTTCTGGGGGCGGAGCCCCGGGAAGAAAATTTTTATTTATAATAGGGGAGAAGAGGGAGAGAGAGAGATGAAGATAGAAGGGGGGCGCCTAGGCCGCCCAAGTGGCGCCTTTTTCAAGCCCAACAAGGCGTGGGGGTGCCTTCTTGTCAAAAAAATGCCTTCCCGCCTAGGCGCCGCTTAAGCGGCGCCTAGGCAGGTGCCTTAACAACTATGCAATGTAGATGGCAAATGAGCGGCAGGTCAACGCCCACGCCTCCTCTCCCCTATCAGGGGAGCCGACATGTGACCTACATGTCCATGGCCAGGACAATCTTTGTACCGGTTGGACCCATAGAAGGATATAAAATTAAATATTTTGGGACACAATCTTGGCTTTAATATTAACTCTATCAGGTACTTGTTTTTATCAAAATTTGAAGACCTTATTCCAATGATTCATAGTTAGACATCATCAAAATCAGGGACACAACATTCTCTCCCTTTTTGATGATGGCAACTATGAGTCATTGCCATTTGGAAACATTCATCCACGTCTTTCATTTTACACATTAAATAGCACACATTGACAAAATAATTTTATTCAATTCAGAATGCATCTGTACATATATGTGCTATGAATGAGACTTATGAAGACTGACAATACATGACACTCACAATGCATGATTACAGACCAAGACGATTACAGACCAAGACAGACCAAGATGAATATGAATGCATATGACTATGACTATGTCTATGACTCTTCACTCTCCCCCTTTGACATCATCAAAATTAGACATGGGGAGAGCAGACTCACACTAATCGGTATGCTGGAGGGTCTAGCCGTTGAGATGGTCCTGCTCCTGCAAGGATTCTTTGCTCAAGGAGTTAGAGGCAGTCATGCAAGTTCTGCATCTTCTCTTGTATCAACTTTTGTAATGAAGAAATTTTACTCTCCGGTGAATCAGACATGCTATGTAGAATATCTGACATGTGTACCACAAACTGGTCTATGCCATGAGACATTGGTGGTGCTACAGAAGAAGAAGTAGGTCGATGGGTGCTTTCTGTCACACTCTCTCCTGTAGGAAGTGGTAGATGATCTCTCAGCCTTCTTGCCTCTTGGACTAGATAACCAATGTCTCTTTCCAGATATTCCATCTTGTCTATCAGGTTGGTGTATGTCAGTCTCATCTTAGTTATTTGAGTGATAGTTTCTCTATGATGTGCATTGCCTTGCTGAAACTGCCACTCTATGTGTTGAAGTTGTGTATGCAGCCTGGTCTGAATAATGGAGGCCAGAGTGGATACATCTCCTAGTGTATCCACTAGTCTGTTAAACCTTCTTGCTACATGGTCAGAATGTTGTTGCTGGTCAACAAACCTACTCTCCATTTTAAGTTCCAGTCTTGTCAATCTCATATCAAAATTTGTTGACATTTCATGAATGAGAGACTAGATATTCTGAAATTGAGTGGAGAGGAAGTTGTATAGTTGAGGAGGTATAGGAATTGAGGATGTAAGAGGTTGAGAGGAAGAAGAAGGCTAAGAACTAGTTGGCTCATAAGGAAATACTGGAGGCACCTCAGCTTCTGTGAAAGTGGCTGGTTGAGGAGGAGCTCCTGAAATTAGAGAAACATGAACACGAGCTTGAGATGGAAATTCTTGTTGTTCCTCATGTTGTGCATCTTGTTGATGCACAAAATAATAATAATAATGATAAAGCGATGATAATATAATAATAATAATGCTAAAATATTTTATTTCTTTTGAAATATCTCATTTTCCAGGAATGAAAAAGAAGGAAAAAAGCTAAATGGGCCAAATGGGTTCAGAATGGGCAAGAAAACCGGCGACCAGGCCTTTGCGTGGATGGCCTAGATGAGACGGCGGCCCATAGCGCTGCCAGTCGCCGTCTCACCCGCTTCTTAGTTGCCACCGTATAAACAGCACAAAGCTCACTATATATGGGCCCCATTCGAACACAAAAGAGGATTCCAGAAGAAAACTTCGAGAGGGGACTTCGGGGAGACTTGGGAAAGAAGAAACAAAGGGAAGAGGAAGGGCTCGCGAGCATAGCCAGGAGAGAGTAGTAGATAGAGAGAGGGATAGGAAAGAAAGAACGGGGGGCCAGCCAGGGGAAGAGAAAAGAGATAATATAGCACAGAGAAAGAAGGATTTGCCAGTTCGTGAGAAGAAGGTGGTGTAGATGCCTAATTTTGGACATCCTGCGGATCTTGTATAGCCATCATAGAAGTGACACCTTTCTCTTGGTTGATTGAGAGCATGTGGTCTCATCCTTGTTTAGGTAGATTCCACCCTGTCCTTTTGTGGATTCAACTTCGCGGTAAGTTGGCGGGGGGTTATAGGGGGGCAGCGCCCCCTGCCCGTAAGGTTGGGGGTTCGGGGGCGTGATCCCCCGAGGTGAGTTTTTTGAGGTACTATATACATTCTCTTCACTGATATCTAGAAGGCCACATAGTTGGCCGCCCACACCTCAAGAAGGCCAGGGTGCTGGCCACCCTCATCCCCTAGAAGGCCACTAGGATGGCCGCCCAGCTTGCTAGAAGGCCAGGGTGCTGGCTGCCCTCACCCACCTAGAAGGCCACCTTGTTGGCCGCCCAGGCCCTTAGAAGGCCATACTCCTGGCCACCCAGCCATTCCAAGGTGGCCACACAGTTGGCCACCCAGCCCCTCAAGAAGGCCATCGACCTGGCCGCCCAGCTCCTTTGAACGGCCAGAACCTTGGCCGCCTCTTGTCAACCGCCCGTCAACTCCACGATCTGTCCACTCCGGGCACGTCCTTCTCAACCACTCCCACTCGGGGGGTCGAGGCGCACGTACTCTCACGTGTTATCACCTCTTAACGGGTCAAAGTTTACACGTAATCTATTTTCGAATGATTTTGGAGGGAGATTCCCCCCCACATACAAAACCTCCGTTCGAAACCATCTCACGAGGGGGGGTTGGACACTTTTAGGAGGAGGAGAGGTTGCTAGTTTGGAGCCCTGAGGGCTGTGAGCACGAGAGCACCTTCCCCAACCTTCCCCTGGAAGCATAACTCAAAGTCGAAGAGCTCCGCGGTGGGAGAGTCCAGATTCCAGGAGGCGGCCATCGACATGGCCACCCACCCTTTTTGAACGGCCCCATAGCTGGCCGCCTCCTGTTGGTCGACGGGCAAACCCCGTCCTTTCTTCATTGTTCTCCATTTTGTTGCACTTCAATTTCTCTTGCTGCATTACATGCATATTAGACTTGCCTAGATTCCTTTCTTTAAAGAGGTTTTCCCAATCCAAAACATAGGGAAGGTGGATGGTCGAAAGTCTCGACCATCCCCCTTTCCGCCCCCCTTCCCGGTACGATCACCACCATTTGCATAGTTTCTTTTTACTTTGAGCATATACTACACTATCACAGTCTAATGGGTTTATTCTTTCTATTTGCTGGTTAATTTACAGGGACTTCATCACCGACTCGCAGAGTTCATTGTTCTTGGCCGGCCGAGAGCGAGGACAAGAAGAACCCGCATTCTCATGTTCTTAAGGCATTCACGATCATCCTATCCATGTGAGACTCAGCTATAAGTCTCTGGCGATCACTCCACTTCTGTTTTTCCTAATCTGTGCACTGTAGGTAGCAGCACCATAGTTCGGAGGCTCGGCCGCACTCATGCAAGCCTTCGCGCGCGGCCCTACCTTTCCGGCGCCTACAGGTGGGTCTCCTCCCGAAGTGCCCAATCTGGGCTACAGCTTCCCTCTCCCCCTCTATCCCCTTCGCATGTCTCCACTGTAATCTTTAGTTATTTTAATCCCTATTTTCAATCTACTGTATTTTGTCGCCCTTGTATGAGCAATAAAAAAGGGATGCAGATCTTATGGTCCCGTTCTCAATGTTGCCCCTCTTCTGCTTGCTAATACGTCTCTGTGCCTTTGCGTGTCAAATCCATTTGAACAGCGCTAGAAGGATGCCATTCCTTTTTTTATTTTAGTTGAATATGAGAGACGAGGATCTCTACACATGTTTTGAACCCCGTTGTTGGGGGATATTGGTTTGCTCTGTCGGATTAATCTCCTGCTGCATCATGTTAATTTCCCTTCCCCGTAGCTGTAGATTTCTTTACCTGTGTGGTCGATTTGCTCATCCATGGTTCATGTAAGCCTTGGGGTTCAGTCGTGAAACTCCGAAGGCCCCAGACGAGAATTTGTGGATTTCCACGCTGCTAAAACCCTAGTTTTTCAATCCCCTGATCACCGAACCGCTGTTCTGTTTTCATTTCTGAAACTTCGGACGTGATCCGGCGGCCAAGCAAAATCCAGCCGCCGTCTCATTTCGTCTCCTGCCGTCGGGTCATGCATTTTCCAAGTATTTTATATATTCATAAAAGCACATGTGACGTGCCGCTTTACCCGCAAAATGGCTAGCCGCCGTCTCGCGTGTGCTTCATGTTTTGGCCGCCGAGTCATAAGTTTCCCCGCATTATGTATTTTCGCGAATATATATAAAATGCCGCCGGTTCATCTGCTCCTAGCCGCCGCCTCACACCATTGTACTGCTATGTGTATTGCCGCCGTCCCACCTGCTGTATTTGCCGTCGTATCACCCGCACAAAACAGCCGCCGTATCACTTTGGTTCCACTCCGCTTCACCATGAATATGCCGCCACCTCATTGCACCATCGCATATGTGAAATAGACATGCATGCACACCCAGCAGCCAGCTTATTCAAGCATTTTTGTGTGCATAATATGTAACGTATGTATGGCCCATTCCACCCTATATCTGAAGAAATATTCATGGGCAAAATTAAACAAACAGATGCATGAAACCCACGTATGCATTCACTAACCCGTCAATAAATGACCCCATACCAACTCAACCGCTGGCCACTTGATTCTATACATATAAGTGCATGGATTGAACACACATTGATGCGCACATGAAACCCACCCAGCTCAAATAAACACCCATGCATGAAACCCACGCACCAGCCGCCACCTCATTCCATCCAACATGCACTAGCCGCCGGCTCACTCATGTATGTACAGTATATAGGTGTACATGTATAACATTTGCATGCATTAATTAATCACTAGATGACCCAATGTCAACCCAGCTGCCGCCTCACCTCACTGTACACAGTCCACTGTTTACATGAACAGATATGTAATGTGTGTATGCATTTGCATAAACTGGCCGCCGGTTCACTGTCTTTAGTCGCCAGGTCTTTAAGCTGGCAGCCGGGTCATGAGTTTTCATATGTAGATGTCGCCGAATCATTTATTTTCATACAATCGGAATTTCCGAACACTCTCCGAGTGGACAATAAATTGCCCCTTACTGTCATATAATGTCCCCGTTTCTCTATACCCATCAACCTATGGCTATACGGGCACTTCGTAGAGCCCTTATGTATATACCATGGCGGTCCCGGTTTAATATAGTTGGCAATCACAGTTTATGACCCTTGGATAGTGCGGGTCTCCCGATGGGTATGTCCCCGGAGATTTGCCATCCACTATGGGTCCGGGCTGTTATTATAGCATGCCCGATTCTTTTGAAGTTCGTCTCAGCCCTCTGTGGACGAGCCTCCTATATGCATCCCCCCGACACATCTCAAGATATGGGGAGATGTTGCCGAAATTCTCTTAGAAATCGGAGTTTTATTCCCCACTCCGCATCGGGTCTTCCTTGGCTTTCCGCTTGCTTTTCATCTCTTGTGGGGGTCACGGCCTCACGGCTACCCGTGCCGAATTATGAGAGCAAGGTGCCCCATAAAGAGAATAAATAAATAAATAAGTGCCGCTCCCAGCATATATTATCCCAGTTACATGTGAACCCGTCAAGGTGCAGCCATGCTGTTTCTGATGAACCCATATGCATGGGCTGTATTAATAAGGACGGTTCCATAATAGAAAGGCAAACATGAATTGGCAATCTCACGAGTGACTGAGATCGTTCCTTCATCGAGCATGAGGTACGGGAGTGCCGTCTGGGCATGACCGTCTTTCTGGAGTTCGTCTCGACTCTTCGTGGACGAGTCTCCTATATCCTCCCCGATACTCTTCGGGACATGTGAGGTGCTGCCAAAATATTATTTGAATATGTCGAATAAATATGTGAATAAATTGCTAAATAAAATAATAACAACATAATCTCAAGCTAACATGCATAGAATTAAAACCGACTTCTACTCCTGATTCAACTAATTCCAACTCCGGCACACGTTTCCGAATAAAGAAATCAACCTCCACATATATATTTGCTCGTACACATGCACGAGTGCTTGCATTTCTCGATTATGTGGTATATGAAATGGTGATTTGCAGATAGTCAGGCTACGCCCTATTGGAAACTATCACTAAGCGTGAGGTGGGTTTCAAACCCCAGTTCTTCGCCTTGTACCAAGAACTGGTTAAATAGAATAAATATAACCATACTGTGTGCTTGCATGCATGATTTAACTATGCTTCCATTTCATAAAATGAGTATTATTTTCATATATTTTTCGGCCCCAAGGGCCCTTCTACTTTGGCGATTAATCAAGGGTTGTCCTTCTTTCGGAAGGGCGTAATTAATGCCATAGCCTTTATGGTATGGCGGACTTCCGGTCCCGACACGATCACCCATCATTGTCTGACTAGTCAGGCGAGCGCACAATACATTTTGTCACGAAAGTGATTGGCACGTCCCGCGTTAATAAAATGAACAAATAAAACAAAATAAATAAAATAAATGTAAAAGATTTCTCATCCCCACACATCTTCAGCCTGTTGTACTTCCACATGTGGAAGTTCCTCCCGAGGAGGCTCAGCCTGTTCTCCAGGTAAAACTCTTAATATTCTGTCACCTTCTATCCTATATGATGTGGCACAGCCCAAAGACCACTAAATATGATGAGATGACCCTAGGACTTAGACCCGCAAGCATACAAACGCTCAATGATTCTCACGATGACGATTTTTGCTCACCCGATTCACACGTTCACCCGGTGGGTCCGGGAGATAATGATGAGGGTCCGGGGTGGGACCCAATTGTTCTAATGGACTTACAATGCTAGGGCTGACCCCAAATGAGTCTAGGATACCCAACTTTATGGGCGGCTGGCCCGCAAGGCGGGGGCTTGGTGGCACTCACTCACGGTCCGCGGTAGACACTAACAAATTAGCATGCAAGTTCGAGCCCTCTTCTCACCGCCGACGAGCAATCAAAGCAATACTAAACTAGCAGGAATAAGGCTACTAAGGATAGTATCAGAAGCTCACTTGATCGGTGTGAAGACACCGATCCCGATCGGAGACGAGGGCGCGCCGGGAGGCGAGGGTATGCACCCGATCGCCGCGGCGATGTAGCTTGACCTGAAATTGCAAACGGTACAGCACTACTCCTCACGCAGGAGGGGTGATCTTGGGGTGGGGGTTATGCTTAATACATTCAAAACTACCTCCACGCAGGGAGGGGCCTTCAGCCGGCCAAGCGGGGTGGGGAGAGATGTAAAGGAAACCGAGTTTCCGAGCTTCGCCGATTCTGTCTAGCTTCTGTAATTCTAGACAGGGAGTCGATGTTGATGCAGCCAATAAATCCACCGAGCTCAGAATCTGATGAGACTTGCGCCAAAAGATTGCTAACCGGAGAGGGGTGCGGCTTGAATTTTTGGTTGACGTTCTGATCTGGGGGCTGACTGCTCCGGCGACTGGAAGATGGATGCAGCTCTGGTCTCTGGCCGAGCTCAGTCTGAAACAGCAGGTTACAGAAGCGGCCACGGTCGCTCCTGAGCTCAAAATCTGGCACCGCTGGACTCGTTGGAATCGTATACGAGTCTACTTTGCAGCAAAACAAACGGGGAAGTCTTCTGATGTCGGAGATGAGCTGGATGTCCAGAGAAGTGGAAGGTGGTCGGGACAGACTGTGAGGAGGCAGACTGGTGTGGTTGTGGTAGAAAATTGGTATCTCTGGTTGTCGGATGCCGAACGGGATTCTGCCTTCTGTTCCTGGACGCTGACAGGGGGAGGAAGAACTTTGTAGAAGACCCTGAAGGTTGGTTCCTTCAAGGTTTGTCGTGGGAGAGTCTTCTCTGCCGCTCTGGCTTCTGGTCTGAGAAGTTCTGCACAGTCGGAGAAGAATGGTGATTGCGGACAGCACCGAACTCGGATGCTGACGAAACCACCTCGCTTTGAAAGCTGACTTGCAGACGAATCTAGAAATGTAGGCCTCGCCTCCTGAGTCGTTGAGAGATGACCGTGGCCTCCTCTGCAAGTGCTGTAACTCTGCTTCCTGAAACAGGGTTAGAATGAGGAGGAGAAGAAGAGATGGGGAAGGGAATGGCCAAGAGAGAAAAAGGTGTAAGGTGGTTCTAATGGCTGTGGGAGGGAGATGATAGGTGTTTTAGGGGTTGTGGAGGCTAGGGAGATGGAGGTGGGGAGGGTGAAGTGGGGCTGGAGAGGGGGCTGGTCTGCTAGAGAGGGTGGTGGGAAGGGGTGAGCACAAGGGAGAGAGGGAGTGGGAGGGAAGGTGGGGGGCGAACTAGGCCTAAGGGAGGAGGAATGGGGCGGTCAAGGCAATGGAGGGAAGATTTCAAATTCAAAATAGGTCTTGGAAGTTGAGAGATGGTGTGGGGAATAGAGGTGATTGTGTTGGAATGGTGGAAGGAGTGTTGGAATGGGGAAGATTCTCCCTTGGGACTAGGAGAGGGAAGTAAAGATGGCTATGGGAAGTGGGGAGCTTTAATGGGGTTAGGTGGGAGTTGGAGGTGGTTGGGAGGAGAGGAGAGAGAGGAAGGGGGCGAACTTCTCCTTGGGGAGAGAGAGAGAGAGAGAGAGAGAGAGAGAGGGAGGGAGAGAGAGAGAGAGATATTGAGAGGGAGATGGCAAATGTTTTCAATATTCATCAAAAGTTAGTACATGGAGGGAGATGGGGGCTATTTATAGGCAACCCATCTTTACAAGACAAAAATAACCCTGCCATTTAAGGTAAAAGACCAAACATGTCCTAGACTCAGTCCAATAGGCCCAAACTAAGGTATTAGGGCCCAATTAGACCAAATAGGGGAAATGGACTAGTACAACATGACATAATAAAAGGAAATACATGCGACATGACCCAATAAAAGGAAAATTACATATGATAAGACTCAATAAAAGGAAAATACATAAAATGAACCTGGGAAAATGAAGATAACAAGTGGAGACCATGATCAATCTATATCAAGAGTGTGTAGACGACCAAAGCTAGAGGGAGTGTCGTGAGATGCCCTCATCAAATCCCCCGGGGTGGGGAGAACTCGACCCTGTCGAGTATGGGTCTGCCTGACTGTCGTACTGCTCCATCATGTCGGGGTCCAGGCGCATCAAATCCTCCCGACTCACCCATGCATCCTCAGTCGGGGGACGGTTCTTCCACCTAACCAGATAGCGCTGATACACCTTGTGCCTTGTAGTGATACTCTGCTCATCCAGTATTGCCTCTACCTGCTCTTGTCGGTCCCTCAAGCTAGAAAGTGGAGTCCCTCCGGGGGTGTCTCTCATAAGGGGGGGTAAAGGCTCAAGCTCCTCACTAGGTTCCACCGCGGGGCCTTTGTAGGGTACCAGGTCCGCCACGTTGAAGGTAGGGTGTACCCCATAGCTCTCTGGTAGGTCAAGCTCATAAGCATTGCTGCCAAGTCGTCGTAGAACTCGAAAGGGTCCCGACCCTCGTGCCCTCAACTTGGAGGCAGGCCCGGGAAGGAGCCGCTCCGTCCTCACCATCACCGGGTCTCCCACTTGGAATTCACAGTGGCGCCGGTGAGCATCTACCCGTCTTTTGTAAGCCTCATTGCTTTTCCCTATATGCTTGCGGATGTCATCATGCAACTCTTTGATATGTTGTGCAAAGGACTCAGCTGAGACTGACACCCTAGTATGTGGGGGAAGGGGAATGAGATCCGAGGGCTTTCTAAGCCTAAAACCATGCACTGTCATGAATGATGCTCCTATAGGGATGAAGGGAGGGCCTGGACAGCCAAATTCAGCCCTATCAAGTGTTAGATTGGTTTTGACAGACTTAGGAGGACCAGGGCATCCATGAATTGACCTATCATGCTCAGAAACCATGTGGACCTTGATGCACTTAGGTGGACCGGGGCAGCCACAAGTGGCCCTATCATGCATGAGACGGATGAAGAGTGGGGGAAGACCAACTTGTCCAAATGTAAGCCTATCATGCACTGGACCTAGTGTGTGAATGACACAAATGATGTGACTAGCCTGACCACATGATGCAAAAGGTTGTGATACATGGATTCCGATCAAGATGGTCCCATCTGTGAGATTTGGGGGTTTCCACTCATGGGGATCGAAGCGGTTCCAAGGGGTGGACATCTTGGGATGGGTCACTCCCTTATTTCCAAGGTTGATGCCACCCTTGGCATTGACTCTCATAGTGTGGGCGGAATTTCGGAATGGGTGGGTTAGGCCTGACATGGTGGGCGAGGGTAGGAGGGAGTGGGTGGTGGGTGAGGAGTACTTGGAAGCCCATAGGGAGTGGCCAAATAGATCAAGATGGGTTAAGGGGTGGGTGATGTGGAGGTGGGTTTCAATCCAAGTGGTCGCCCTAGGGTCCCTAGCACACATAGGGAAGTGGAAATCATGAACCCAGTGGGACTTATCGTAATGCTCCTTGCAAAGGGGCGAGGGGTAGGGAGAGATGTAGGAGGGCCAGGAGGTGGGTTGGTAATGAGGGGCTAGTGGGAAGGGAACATGTGGATCTAGGAGGACTTGGGTTGAGGGGAATGAGGCTTCTTCCCATCCTGGACCTTGAGCATTCCAAAGCATACACTCCCTAGTGTGGGTTGGGCACTCATCTCCTAATGGGGTAAGCACCAAAGTGGATTCCTTAGGTTGATTGCCCTCTCCTTGTGGTAGGGGAGTGGTGTAAAACTCATCGGGAATTGAAATCCATTTCCTTGTGGAAGGAGGGGATTTCCATTGAGTGGGGTCAAAAGGATCATAGAAATTGAAACTCTTATGGAGGGATCCCTCTATGTCCTTGGATAGGTTGGCCCAAGTAGGACGTTCCCCGATGCATGTTGAACCTTCATCGACAAGGGGCAACAACAAGAGTGTGGACTCACTAGGAAGTGTGACCTTGAGGAGAGGAGAGCATTTTTTTGTGGGGCTCATTGGGTCAAGTTCCCTAGGGGTTGGCAGGAAGATTAGAAGCTCACTAGTGCATTGGCCTATAGTGCAAATAGATGTAATGGAGCCAATGGATGAGTAGGCAAAGGCAAGGTACTTGGGCTTAATGGGTTCCATGGCCAACATGCTAGTCAACCCCATTTGATAACTCAAACTCCTAAGTAGGTCTTCAAGGGTTTCCACAAAGCAAAAGGATTGATATGTTGTGTGACGAGAATGACATGGCACTAGTTGAACTTGCTCTATGGGGAGGTTGCATGGGGTTGAAGGGTACAAGATGGGACCTTTCTTGAGCCAGGTAGCTAGGGGCTCCTCTATGGTTAGCTCACCAGTGGGTGGGATGAGTTGCTCATGTTGGGGTTCGGGTTGGTTTTGTGCAATGGAGATTTGAGGCTCATTTTCCACTTTAACTGATCGCTTTTGAATGGTTTGCTCAAACTTGGAGAAGGCTTGGTTATAAGAATTTGGGAAGTGGAACTTTTTCTTGTCTCCCGGGGATTGCAAGTGACACCCTTTTCCTTCGGGGTCTATGATTGCTTGTTGTTCTTCCATCCATTCTTTTCCCAAAATAATATGTGACCCAAGGGGCTGAATTTTGCACCATGCTCCACTACCCCACGTAATGGATTTGGAGGGAATGCGGCTTACACAAGGTACGTAGAACTCTACGAAAACCCATTCCCCATGGATGACAATTTTCCCTTCTTGTGACAAGGAGTTCACAAGAGTTTGGGAGACATAATTTCCCGATTGGTACTCATCAAGGAACACAGTGGTGATTTTGTTGTGGGGTAGGACTACTTTGAAGCTAAAGGACATGGTGAACCGGTCACCGTGGGAATTGGGATTCATGGTGTTATTGGAAGAAGATGAATTGCCTTGATAATGAGTTCCACTACGAGTGGTCATGCAAAGTTGGGTGGGCTATGCAAGGGTGTGCGAATGCACCTAAGAAAAACTTAGTGTGACCCAAGACTAGACTTGTAAGGACAAGCCTATGACCGCTCTGATACCACTTGATGTGGCATAGCCCAAAGACCACTAAATATGATGAGATGATCCTAGGACTTAGACCCGCAAGCATACAAGCGCTCAATGATTCTCACGATGACGATTTTTGCTCACCCGATTCACACGTTCACCCGGTGGGTCCGGGAGATAATGATGAGGGTCCGGGGTGGGACCCAATTGTTCTAATAGACTTACAATGCTAGGGCTGACCCCAAATGAGTCTAGGATACCCAACTTTGTGGGCGGCTGGCCTGCAAGGCGGGGGCTTGGTGGCACTCACTCACGGTCCGCGGTGGACACTAACAAACTAGCATGCAAGTTCGAGCCCTCTTCTCACCGCCGACGAGCAATCAAAGCAATACTAAACTAGCAGGAATAAGGCTACTAAGGATAGTATCAGAAGTTCACCTAATCGGTGTGAAGACACCGATCCCGATCGGAGACGAGGGCGCGCCGGGAGGCGAGGGTATGCACCCGATCGCCGCGGCGATGTAGCTTGACCTGAAATTGCAAACGGTACAGCACTACTCCTCACGTAGGAGGGGTGATCTTGGGGTGGGGGTTATGCTTAATACATTCAAAACTACCTCCACGCAGGGAGGGGCCTTCAGCCGGCCAAGCGGGGTGGGGAGAGATGCAAAGGAAACCGAGTTTCCGAGCTTCGCCGATTCTGTCTAGCTTCTGTAATTCTGGACAGGGAGTCGATGTTGATGCAGCCAATAAATCCACCGAGCTCAGAATCTGATGAGACTTGCGCCAAAAGATTGCTAACCGGAGAGGGGTACGGCTTGAATTTTTGGTTGACGTTCTGATCTAAGGGCTGACTGCTCCGGCGACTGGAAGATGGATGCAGCTCTGGTCTCTGGCCGAGCTCAGTCTGAAATAGCAGGTTGCAGAAGCGGCCACGGTCGTTCCTGAGCTCCAAATCTGGCACCGCTAGACTCGTTGGAATCGTATACGAGTCTACTTTGCAGCAAAATAAACGGGGAAGTCTTCTGATGTAGTA
Organism: Amorphophallus konjac; assembly: GCA_022559845.1. NCBI lineage: Eukaryota > Viridiplantae > Streptophyta > Magnoliopsida > Alismatales > Araceae > Amorphophallus > Amorphophallus konjac. Next base: position 133,661,331 of record CM040124.1, on the reverse strand, counting down.
GATGAGCTGGATGTCTAGAGAAGTGGACGGTGGTCGGGACAGACTGTGAGGAGGCAGACCGGCGTGGTTGTGGTAGAAAATTGGTATCTCTGGTTGTCGGACGCCGAACGGGATTCCACCTTCTGTTCCTGGATGCTGACAGGGGAGGAAGAACTTTGTAGAAGACCCTGAAGGCTGGTTCCTTCAAGGTTCGTCGTGGGAGAGTCTTCTCTGCCGCTCTGGCTTCTGGTCTGAGAAGTTCTGCACAGTCGGAGAAGAATGGTGATTGCGGACAGCACCGAACTCGGATGCCGACGAAACCGCCTCGCCTTGAAAGCTGACTTGCAGACAAATCTAGAAATGTAGGCATCGCCTCCTGAGTCGTTGAGGGATGACTGTGGCCTCCTCTGCAAGTGCTGTAACTCTGCTTCCTGAAACAGGGTTAGAATGAGGAGGAGAAGAAGAGATGGGGAAGGGAATGGCCAAGAGAGAAAAAGGTGTAAGGTGGTTCTAATGGCCGTGGGAGGGAGATGAGAGGTGTTTTAGGGGTTGTGGAGGCTAGGGAGATGGAGGTGGGGAGGGCGAAGTGGGGCTGGAGAGGGGGCTGGTCTGCTAGAAAGGGTGGTGGGAAGGGGTGAGCACAAGGGAGAGAGGGAGTGGGAGGGAAGGTGGGGGGCGAACTAGGCCTAAGGGAGGAGGAATGGGGCGGTCAAGGCAATGGAGGGAAGATTTCAAATTCAAAATAGGTCTTGGAAGTTGAGAGATGGTGTGGGGAATAGAGGTGATTGTGTTGGAATGGTGGAAGGAGTGTTGGAATGGGGAAGATTCTCCCTTGGGACTAGGAGAGGGAAGTAAAGATGGCTATGGGAAGTGGGGAGCTTTAATGGGGTTAGGTGGGAGTTGGAGGTGGTTGGGAGGAGAGGAGAGAGAGGAAGGGGGCGAACTTCTCCTTGGGGAGAGAGAGAGAGAGAGAGAGAGAGAGAGAGAGAGAGAGAGAGAGAGAGAGAGAGATATTGAGAGGGAGATGGTAAATATTTTTAATATTCATCAAAAGTTAGTACATGGAGGGAGATGGGGGCTATTTATAGGCAACCCATCTTTACAAGACAAAAATAACCATGCCATTTAAGGCAAAAGACCAAACATGTCCTAGACTCAGTCCAATAGGACCAAACTAAGGTATTAGGGCCCAATTAGACCAAATAGGGGAAATGGACTAGTACAACATGACATAATAAAAGGAAATACATGCGACATGGCCCAATAAAAGAAAAATTACATATGATAAGACTCAATAAAAGGAAAATACATAAAATGAACCTGGGAAAATGAAGATAACAAGTGGAGACCATGATCAATCCATATCAAGAGTGTGTAGACGACCAAAGCTAGAGGGAGTGTCGTGAGATGCCCTCATCACTATACTTCATGAATTTCTGAATATTTCTCCGACAATAGACATTGTAGGGAGCAATACACTTCTTTTTCTCATCTTCCAATGGCACTTTTGCCATTTCAAATAGAGCAGTCAAATGAGCAGCATATGGCAAATTTCTGCTTGCCCCAATGCATCCTACAATAATATGCAACATGACATCAGGTATACTGATCTGAATTTCTTTGAACATGCAGTATAACAGGAACCTCTGGGTCTTAGTTACCCTATTTCTTCCACCACTTTAAGGAGTAATAATTGTTGTGAGAATGTGGTGGACAATCCTTTTCAAGGGTGGAAACTGATTGGCATTTGAGCTAGTCACATAGGTTTCCTTTAAATTCTCTCTGTTGCTAGGCTTCTCTGTCAGAATAGAGTAAGCCTCATATTCATCAAACTCGTAAGAGAATTCAAAAACACCCTCATATGGGATTCTCAAAGCTCTAGAGATAAATATGTGATTTAACTCAATTTCTATTTTCTTCACACTAGTGGTCATCTTGTGTGTCTTTTCATCATAGACCAGATTCTTATATAATTCTTAGACCAATCTGGGGTAAAAAATTGTGTGCCTACTGACAAAGCTTTTTCGACCTTGAAACTCAAGAATATAAAATAGCTCAGGAAAAACATCAAACAACTCACAGTCATTAACATCAATGCATCTTGGATGCATAATATTCCTTGGCTCATGTGCGTCCTCTTGTGAGGAAGATGATGAAACATCCTGCTGTTCCTCTTGTACTTCCTTGCCCCTGGTTTTTTGGAAACCCTTTGTTTCTTTGTCGGGTGTTCAGATTCAGTGCCCTTCTGTTTGTGCAAGGTTTGAGGCTCTTTCTACTTACCGACTGTTGTAGAGACATCTTGATCATTCATCCTCTTGGTTCTGGGCTCAATAGTAGTTGGCGATTCCTTTGGAGAGTGATTCCTTGAGGCCGCAGACTTACCCTTGCTCTTGGTAGCCGGAGGTGCCATTGTAGTGAAAAATAGGGTTTTTGGAAGGAGAAAAAACTATGCCGGAGGTGAAGGCAGGTGCGCCGGCAGTCGCTTGAGGTTGGAGTGGGGAACGCCAGAGCAGAACAAGATGATGATCACGGGAACAAGAAAAGTGAAGGTTTCTTTGCGAAGCTGCGTCGACCCGATGAAGGGAAATAGGTCGAAGTGCTATCGCGGGGTTAACTGGAGGCCTTTTAAGTCATTCATAGGCTTTGACCGACTTGAAAATCTAACTCATCAAGTTATTTCAAGAAATTTTAAAATATTTGAAATGAACGCCCTCTTTTTGGAGACTTTGTGAATGACCCTTATGTATTTTAATAGTTCAAAGTTTATAAGTGCAAATCTGAAAATTTTAAAAAAAACCTTGAAAAGACCATTTATGTTTATCGAGTAGGGTTAAAACACCCCTCAAGCCAATTGTCCAACCATGTTCTTTCAAAACTTACTTCTTAATTTCATGAGACACCTTTAGGATAAAATTCTAACAAGTATTGACATTAAACAATTTCTTTAGGTGCTGAAATTAGCTTTAGGTCAACCATATTTTATTATATATATATATATATATATTTAATTTTTTTGAGAGCATTCAGATTTAGTTCATGCCTTTTGACGCGAGGAAACATATTTATCCAATACAAGAGTCCCCGGTTACTCAGCATTACTAATCATCCTGTCTTGCCAGAGATAACTGCTCACCTCATGACATACAATCCACATCACTTGCTTGGTGAAGGGATGTAGTTTCTCAGTGATCCACAATTATTGCTCTGTCCCATTTTTACTTTTTCTTAGAATTTTTCTAACAAAGGTAGCTAGACTTTTACTTCATGACTCAACCCTCGTCACTTCTTTGGTGATGGGACACAATTTCTCAACTAGTCATAGCCATTGCTCTGCCTCATTTTTTTATGGTATTTTCCTTCAGCTTTAATCTGACCAATTTCTTTGATTAAGGACAATACTTTGATTAAGAATTTTCACCCAAGGTGACCTTTTTACTCTTAATTTCAATTTTTCAGAAAAAAGTGTGGACACCGTCGTTTCAAGTTATTTTAGAAACTATTCTATAAACAAGACTAACAATCTTCAAGATTTTTAATCTCAGATTTAAAAGTTTATAAACAATAAACCATTTAGTTATTAGGGGTCAATCAAAAAGACCAAAAGTCTCGTAAGAAGAGAATGTACATTTTAACTCCCCTTGAATTAATGAGTATTGTCAGATTAACATTAAAGAATCACCCCCTTCAAATAAATGACTTCTAAGGAATTTATGTCCATGAAAAATGAGATGAAGCATGCTCACAAGGGAAATAAGAAAGCAATTTATTTTGGAGAGACATTAAGCACACAAGAGAATCATATTTAGATGAAAGGTAGACAAATTGAAGTGTGACCATTGAGTGTGTCGACGTAGAAGGGTTACTGCGTCGACTCAGTGCAGCTGATGGAGTGAAGAATAGTGAAGAAAATTGATTGTGCGTCGATGCGAAGAACTTGTTGCGTCGAAGCAGGTTCTGAGAATGGAACAACCAGTCATACTCAATCCAAGATTAGTGGGTCAACTCAGCCTTCATTGTCAGACCTTTATTGGCTACACATTCTTCCAAGCTAAGCATCATCAAAACACTGACATTTTCTGATCAATTCTCGCACTTTTTCAATCTGATTATGTGCATAAGAGAATCTTTTCTAGCAGTGCCACTGAAAATTCTTCAAGGCAGACCATATAACTCTTTCAGAGATTGTTGGAATAGCAGACTCCCCCTCATCATATGCATGACAAAGATGAATGCTTTTCTGACATTTAAACACTAAATATGCTAAACATGAAGATTGAACACAATGACTGATGCAATCCTTAGACTTAAACATGCAGTTGACCTTATGGTATCAGGCGGAGGCACATTCTCTCACATGGTGATAGCTTTCAGATAGGCTTAACTTGCCCTTCTTCATGTCACCATTTGATATACCATAAGGTCATGAAAATGATTGTAATGAGGACACCTCTCAACTTGACACTATATGCAATATAACATATAAAATGCAATGCAGATCTAGATACATTCAGTCAAACATCAATAATAACAATTTGAATTATTTTTCCTAAAAACAGTTCAGATGCTATTGCCATCAACATAGAATTTATTCCTCAGAGAAAGTGAAAGGGATAGCACATGAGTTCTTTGCATGGGAATCTTTGTTTTTCAGATTTTTTGATCTTTATTCCACAGTGAGCTTCAACATGCCTTGGCTCCCTTTGTCTGATTGGTAGATTTATTCAATTTATTCCAAGGCACTCTTGCAAAAACAAGTTATGCAGATAATTTTAGAACCCAAACAAGTTTGGGCCCACCAGCATTGTTTTTAGGTGCCCAAGATTTCTCGGGTCTTTATGAGTTAGTAGCACCTCTAGCAGGTGCTCTCCACAATTTTTGTGCATTGAAATCATCATTTTTCATGCAAAAACAATCATGCATTTGGTGTCCATACTCTCCCACAGTAAAAACAGCACACATGGGATTTTACATTTTTCTTATATGCATATGCATTGGATTTCTGTGGGTGAACATGGATGTCAGCATTTTTCGCATGAAATTTTTTTCTCCCTTTCTTTTGTCAACAGTCCTTGACTGTGTGGCCAGACATTCCACAGTTAAAGCAAGAGTAAGATTTCTTGTTTGAGAACATTTTGTGTTTATTGGGAGAAATTTTCTTTTTGCATGCTTTTATGTTATCATTCTGTATAACAATGCACTCATCCATCACATGTCCATGCTGTTCACATGCAATAAAAGCATGTAATTTTATTTTTCTTAACAGCATGATTTTTAGCATGAAACTTCCTAACATGCATATCAACAACAGTCATATTGTTCCTCAATTTTTGTGGTATGTTTTTCTCTTTGATTTGCTCCATTTTTATAGTTTTCTGCTGTTGAGGTTTCAGATTAGTTGATTGTTAGCCAACAGCTAAGCGATATGAGAGTTGGGTCGACGCCATAGAACTATTGTGTCGACACATCAAGGCCTTTCTAGCCAGCTCTCAAGCAACATACAGATTGTGTCGATGCAATGACGCCATGGAGTTGACGCAACCATGCATTTCAGCAAGATCTCATCTAGCAACAAGAATGATGAGTCAACGTAGCGAAGAGCAATGCGTCGATACACCTTATATGGCGAGATTCTGAATCAGCGGCAGGTCCCACCTCTGGCACATGAACTGAGGCCCAATGATTAGGAAGTTGGTGTACGAGGAATCCTTGTTCCAGAAGGTACTTTTTGGAGGGAAAGTTATTCCCCCACTGAAACAACCTGATCGTGTGGGCCCCCAAGTGAATATCCTCAGCCTCGAGACAAATAATAGGGAATCAGGATCTCAAAGAGAAAAATAAGAAAGTAGAAAGAGAGAACTGAGTAGAAGACTTTCGTGGAAGATCACAGAAAGAGTGAGAGCTTGATCAGAGAGAAAAGAGAGAAGAGCAGAGAAGATCGAACATAGCAGATAAGGAGGAATTCGTCTGATTGGAGAAAGGCTTGTGGATCAAATCCAAAGCCAAAGTGCTCACTTGAGCTACAGTTTCTTGTGTTTTCATCTTTTGTTTTCTTCATTCAAATCTTTGTTTTTTGTGTGTTTCCGATACCCTGTTTAGGGATCTGTTGAAGTTGTGAATCAGCGATGAGGACTGTGTCCTTGTGTGGGTACTGAAGCTGTGAATCAGCGGTGCGGACCGTGTCCTCGTGTGTGTGTGGAAGCTGTGAATCAGTGGTGAGGACGGTGTCCTTGTATCAAGATGTTAGTCAGTGGTTGTCTGCGGATTGAATTCATGTTCTGGGTTTATATCCTTAAGCTATGTGTCAGCGGGAAGCCTCACCGTGGTTCGGTGAGGGGTATACGTAGGTCTACGGGTTTGCAGACTGAACCACCTTAAAAATCCTGTGCATTCGTGGTTGTCTATGTTTGCATCCATTTCTTCTATCTCCCATTCACATGTTCAATCTATCAATCACTGCAAATCATTTTTACTTTTACAATTCAATCTGCTCACACACACACCCGTCAGGTGTTCGGGTTATTCCGTATTTCTTTAAGTAGTCAGATTGATTTCTAATTGAGTATAGTGTTTTTAAAAAAGACCATAATCAATTCACCCCCCTCTTAATTATTGTTGCACCCAGGGACCTAACAATCTTAGCATCAACAAGTCAGAGGGCAAAAGTAAACATGATGAACTCGAAGAGACCCTATTGTTGAGTAGTGGATAGCGGATCTAGAGGGGAGGGGTGAATAGATCTACCCCTCTTCTCGCAGAACACCCCTCTTTAAAGCTAGATAAAGAGAATCGCAGCGGAATATAACTAGCTTAGCGAATGATAAAACGATTTGATTAGCATGATGAATAAGCAATATAGAGATTGAACCTAAGCATGCATCTAGCACAAAGTAATCGCACAATCAAACCACAACACACGAGATTTTAAGGTGGTTCGGACTGAATCCCCAGTCCTACGTCCACCCCTCACCAAACCCGGTGAGGCTCCACTAGTACAGCGCACCAAACCGCAAATCGGAAAGACCTCCGATTGCCTTCCTACTAACCACAGGTAGGGACGTCAACACCGCATATCGGATAACTTTCGATTCCCTTCATACTAACCACCGGAAGGAATGATCTTCAATTTCAATGGTTTGAACAAAGTGGAAAGAGAACAAGATGAAAATGCTCAAACAAGATATAGAGATATGCTAGATTGAAATAGATCTTGTCTGAAATTGCTGGAGCTTGAATCTGATGTTTCAATGGTATCTTCTTCCTTATGAGATAATCTTCCTTGAATCCCTTTGAGTTGATGGAGAGAGTTTTGGATGTAGCTTTGATCTTCCTTTTGATCCCCTTGAGTTGATGAAGAGGTTTAAGGATGCAGATTTGATCTCCCTTGAGAGCTTGCTTGCTTCTACACTTGCTTGGAGATTGATGGCTTCAGATCAAGGCTTGAATCCCTTGGAATGAATGAAGAACTCTACACGAAGTACTGTTCACGGCTACAGTACCTTCTTCCTTCAACAGCCTCCACAAGCCTCCCTTGATCTCTTTTGATCCAAAATAATCAACTAGGGTTTCTAACCCTCTTGCATGAGTTTTATATCTCTTTGGATGGTCAGTAGACACCCCCCAGACCAGATCCACAATCCATGGGAGATTTGGTGACTTTAAGATTAAACAAATACAAGGAAAGGGGCTGGCCTCGAGGTGGAAAACAAAGTCAAACATTACTGCATTGGGGCTGGCGGTCGACCGGTAGAAGCTGGCCGTCGACCGGAATTTTATAGGTTTTGGACATTTGGTTGCTGGGAAAATAGGTTGACCGCCCCTTACTGGGCGGTCGACCGCTGGCTGTCGGTCGACTGGTCCTGCACCGGTGGTCGACCGCTGGCTGGGGAAATCCCAGGTTTCTCCTCTTCAGTCCCTTAATCCCTTTAGCAGCCCATTCACGTCTGTGACATCAAACTTGGCAGAATCTTGAGGATTTCTACTGAGTCTTTGACCTTGTGTTCTCTTGGCTATGCTTCATTGTGCATCGACCTTGGCTATGTGACTTCTCTATGCTTCATTGTACATCAACTCTTTTGTACCAAGTGTTGACTCTTCTTGAAGGGATTTTCATCCTTGCTTGAGCGCGATCATTAGGCTTTCACTTTTGCCATCTCCACTCCATTCATTGGCATATCTGTCATGAAAGAACATCAAGTATTTCAGTCAAATGAGAGTGGAAAACATCAATGACTTATAGTGTTTAGCCATTATCAAAACCATGAATATCAAATGACCACATGGGCACAACATTCTCCCCTTTTTTGATGATGACAACACTGTGAGTCATTATGTGGCAGTAATGTCCAAGATGACAAATTTTATAACATATGCGGCTGAAGATCCATGATGATGAAAGTATGTGAATGCGGATATATATGCATGGATGATCAGAGCATGTGAATGCTATGCAAATGCGTGCATGAATGCTATGCATGAGATGAACAGGATGATCATGAATTCTTTCTCTCCCATCAGCAACGACAAAAATTATTCTCCCCCATCTCACACATTATTCTCCCATATCACTCACAAAAAAAAAAATTCTCCCCCTGGGACAACTCACAAAGGCAACTTCACAAAAAGGATTTTCTGGAGTTTCTTCTTCTCCCCCTTTGACAACAGCAAAAAGGAGGGATATGGTAGAGATGGTGACAAATGTCTGAAAGACCAGAGCTGAATAGTAGTTGAGAGCAAGCCATTATATGCAAATCGAAAACAGGCCGTGAGCAATATACATGGTTCAAAGCTAATGAAATCCAAGATCAACAATAGAGTTCGAAAAGCATCTACATCCATATTTTAATAGAAATGAACCAGAAGTGCATATCATGGTAGTGTTTAACCTTCCCTTATCTTATACATCAATATTCAATAACTACAAAGGGAATAGCACAAACTAGTATTGAGTTTAAACAAGCATGACTAAAGTATGAAATTTAATGATTTCAACACTATTTGTTCCATGATCTTTTGCATTTGAAGGCACAAGACTCATATTTTATGAGCAATCGAGTCTAGTACATGCCTCCTATCCGTAAGAATACACGTTGTTTAGACGCCAGTATTCCTAGGTATTTGGTAAGACTGACTGTTATCCTTCAGATTGAACAGAGATAGCTTTGTCACCTCATGACATATCTGACCTCATTTCTTTGATGATGAGATATATTTCTCAGCAACTGTTCCATTGCTCTGCCTAGAGTCCAATATAATCAAGATAGAGATAACAGGGGCACATCATGACATATCATTTGTCACTTGGTTTGATGACGTGACATATTTCTCCATGCAACAATATCATTACTTTGTCAAATTGACTTACAGGAATTCCAGCTCATCAAGGTGTTTAAAAATAATACTTATCTCTAGAGTATCGCCAAGGTTGTCATGAATTTTGAATTTTCAGAATTCAGGATGGTCATTCAAGACACAACAAGCAATCTCTAGTTAAGGTCTATTAAAAGCCACATAACATAGATGATTTCATAACAAATATTTCAGAACTTCAAGGAAATCATTACATCTGAACCACTTTCATTAGATGAACAATCATCAGTTCATATAATAGAAAGTTCTTACACCATTGGTCTGTCTGTCTCATGATCTCATTTTCAAACTGGAGGCCATTGAAGTTCAGATTGCAAAAGATTAAGAAAAGTAACAAGACTCCCCCTAAGGATATGCAATGGATGCACTCAAGGAGTTATGTTTGTAATCAAGTGCAATGACAATTGTCAAGCAGAGGTTGACTTGTACCATGCAGGGGTTGACCTGGTCAAACATGAAGTGGGCAGAGATGAAATGCATGACCCAACACATGGTTGCACACTTATTAATGGCAACAGAATGAAGATGAAACATATGCATGAATGCTTCAAAGAGACAACTCCCCCTTACTATATGGCCTATATGCGACAATGACGCATGGTACCTGGCGGAGGTGAAACCTCACGCATGTTGAGTGCTTCTAGACAAGCATAACATGCCTTTCCATACATCAACATTTAATATACCATGGCCATGCAAGAATGATGCTACATAAACCATGCAATGCATCGTGAACATGAATTCAACTTTATTATGCATCATGACTACATGCAATGCTACACCATATGCAAAATGACATAATTACATATAAGCAATGCATGGAAACCAATCTGCAAAAAAATACACAGCTAAATTGAACAAGATCATCATTTCAATTTTTAGTAGCCTGAGGTCTGCAAAGACCAAGCTCCCTTCTGAGTGTTGTAAATCTATCATTACACAAGGGCTTGGTAAAGATATCATCAATCTGATTTAATGTATCAACAAAATATTGTTCAAAGTTCTTCTTAAAGACCCCATCTCTAATGAAGTGATGCCTAATTTCAATATGCTTGGTCCTAGAGTGCTGGACTGGATTTTTTGCAAGGTTGATAACACTGGTGTTATCACACAGAATCGGGACACAACCAAGATCCACTAAGTAGTCTTGGAGTTGGTGTTTAATACACAACACTTGGGTGCCACAGCTCCCCGCAGCAACATATTCTGCCTCTACGGTTGAGAGAGCAACTGAGTGTTATTTCTTGGAGGCCCAAGAAACTAAACACCCGCCCAGAAACTGGCAGTAGCCACTAGTACTCTTGCGATCCAGCTTGCATCCAGCGTAGTCCGCATCAGAATAAGATATAAGAGATAAATCACATGACGACGGATACCACAATCCCAAATCTTGAGTGCCGACAAGATATCTAAGGATACGTTTGACGTCAGTCAAGTGGGATTCTCTAGGACTAGCTTGAAATCCAGCACAGAGGCAAACACTAAACTGGATATCTGGTCGGGATGTAGTCAAATAAAGCAAAGAGTCGATCATACCTCTATAGATCTTTACATCCACTAATTTACCATTTTCATCCTAATCTAGTGATGTTGTGGTGCTCATAGGAGTAGCAATTATTTTGCAGCTTGTCATGTCAAATCTTTTCAACAACTCCTTGATGTATTTAGTTTGACTGATGAAGCACCCATCTTCTCTTTGGTTGACCTACAAAACGAGAAAAAATTAGAGTTCTTCCATTAGGCTCATCTCGAATTTGCTAGTCATAAGGTTAGCAAATTCCTTACACATTTCAGATTTAGAAGAATCAAACACAATATCATCAACATAAATTTGAACAATCAAGATGTTCTTACCTTGCTTCTTGGTGAAAAGTGTTTGATCTACCTTACCTCGTGTGTACCCTTTCTCAATGAGGAACGAGCTTAGTCTCTCATACCAAGCTCTTGGTGCTTGCTTCAGTCCATAAAGCACCCTGTCTAGCTTGTATACAAAATCTGCATAGTTAGTGTTCTCAAATCCAGGGGGCTGCTCAACATAGACTTCTTCTTTGATCAATCCATTCAAGAAAGCACTTTTTACATCCATTTGGTACAGCTTTATTCTAAGGGAGCATGCAAAGGCAAGTAAAATTCTGATGGCTTCAAGTCTAGCAACTGGGGCATAAGATTCCTCAAAGTCTACCCCAAACTCTTGATTATACCCTTGAGCCACAAATCTAGCCTTGTTTCTTATTTGTTATGTTAGATGGACGCAGTCTATCTCCACGAAGTGTGGATCTAGAGGGGGGTGAATAGATCTACTGCCTAATTAAAACCAGTAAAAGGTTCTAATGCGGAATATAGGCAAATCTATTAAAACACTAACTCGAGTGTATAAACTGAGCAGAAGCACAAGCAATCTGTGAAGATAATCAAAAGATTCAGTCACGCACACAGTTCATGGACAATCACACAAATACAAGGCACCCAAGATTTTTAGGTGGTTCAGTCAAAGACCTACGTCCACCCCACACTCAACCGAGTATGGCTTACTGCTGCGCAGTACAGCTTGCGTCTGTTGGGCACTACAGCTTGGCCTACAAACCGTTGAGCAACACAGCTTGCTGTCCGAGACAAGTCTCGCCTGCTGAGGATTACAGCTTCACCTGTCCAGTGGAATCCTCCACTGCAACTGCTGGGGTTTACAGCTTACCCGACCAGAGGCAGCACCTCTGCTAACAGCTGACTCACAGCTTGAAGAAACAAGTTCGAAAAATAAAAGACAGAAGCAAATGAAAATAGAAAACCCAAATGAGAATGTAGCTCGAATGAGCAAAGGCTCAACTCTGGTATCTGAACCAAGAGTCTGAGATACAACCTCTCAATCAAACTCTCTCAATCTCACTCTCTCAACTCATCTCTCTTTTCTTCTCTTCTCTCTTTTTCTTCTTCTCTGTTTTTCTTCTCTCTGTGGATCGGTGGCTCTCTGCTGCTTCAGGTTTTTACCTCTCTGTATAGACTTTGCCACTGGTTGATCGACCAGCCTTCATCTGAAGACGAAGACTCATATATATACAGTAGTAGATTGGATAAGGGCGCGTGGCTTCCATATTTCCCGCCCAGAGAATTCGCCAGATCTGAGGCAATTTCATCCACATGGCAGCATCCTGTGATGGGCTGCTTCCACATGTCACCATCTGATCACCTCGTCCTTCCTTGGATCATGAGCCAGGTCATCAATCCCTGCAGAGTATCACTGTCAGACAGACGAAATATGATTTTCAGTTTAAGTGTAAACCATGTACATACTTTGCAAGATGCAATGCATTGTATAGACTTCACTGTATGGACTTTGTGAACTCGAATGCAATGTACAGACTTCGTGAATGGGAATGCAATGTACAGACTCTGCCCAATGTATAGACTTCCTATATGCAGTGCTGTGCGATGTACATACTTCCTATATGAAGTCACCCGCTGTACAGACTTAGGCAATGTAAAGACTTGCGAGTGTATGGACTTGATGAGCATTCAGCAATGTGCAGACTTTATGCATGAAGAAGCAATGTGTAGACGTGCAACAATGTATAGACTTAGCCAGCAGACTAGTCCGATGTACACACTTGCTCGTTGTTCAGTCTTCATGAACGATGTACAGACATGCCAAGAGAAACTCTGTACAGACTTGATCAAAGCAAGGCAATCGAGTGTATAGACATCCACAATGTATAGACTTGCCAAGCGAAAGGGCTGTACATACTTGATGAATGATGCAAGGCAAACGAATGTATAGACTTCCAATGTATGGACTTGCCAACTGGGCGATGTACAGGCTTGAGCAAGGCAAAGTCTGTACAGACTTGAAAGTGCACAATGTATAGAGTTTGCCAAGACAACTGAACGATGTACAGACTTTCACAATGTGTAGACTTTGGCAACACAACGGCTGTACAGACTTCCACTCAACTGCGATGTACAGACTTGCCAAGGGAAACGACGGTAAAGCTATCAGTGTATAGACTTCGAGTGCAACGTCAGTAAAGCTACCGATGTATAGACTTGCAAGTTGAACTGGTGGATGTACAGACTTGGAAGTTCACTGATGGATGTACAGACTTCACCTCGAGCAAGCAACAGTGCAGTGTATGGACTTTGAAGAATGATGCATGACGCTGTACAGACTTCACTTGAAACAGTCCGATGTACAGACTTTGCCTAACACAGTCCAATGTACATACTTGCTAATGCATTGTATAGACTTACATGAGACGCTCAATGTACAGACTTAGTCTGATGCGTTGTATAGACTTGCATGAGACGCTCAATGTACAGACTTCAAGTCCAGTGTATAGACATTGCCTTAGACGCTAAATGAGACGGACGTTGTGCAGACTTGCTGGTCAAACAGACACAGACTCTGTACAGACTTTAGCGTGCAGACATACAGACAATGTGAATGTATAGACTTAACACAACGATGCAATGTATGGACTTTACAAATGCAAGCAATGTAGCAATGTATAGACTTTGGGCTTGCCATGCAATGTATAGACTTTGAACACAAACGCCACAATGCAATGTATAGACTTGCTAGTTAAGTGAGCTGCAATGTATGGACTCTGCTATGTATGAAGTTGAGTGTATAGACTTGGAAATCTGGGGGCGTTGTGGATGCACTTTTTATTCAATAAAATTGTTTATTTGTTTGTTGGCGTTTATTAAGTGCGTGGGCGTGCCAGTCACAACTGTGACGATTTATTGTGCGCTCGATCTGACTAATCAGACGATTGTGTGATTCGTGTCGGGACTGAAACCCGCCACGCCATAAAGGTCACGGCGTCATTTACATCCCCTCGGGGAGGGGAACACCCTTGATTAATCGCTGGGAAAAGGGGCCTCATGGCCAGGAAAATATATCGAGAGAAACAAGCCGATAGCGGTCTCGAATCAGTCGGAAAGCCCTATGTCTAGGGAAACAAGCATTCGAAATATGTCGGTCATGTGTTGACCATTTGATGTTCGGACGAGTGTCCGGCTTCAGAGAATCGTGATCATCACGGGGAAAGCTGGAGCATATGTATGCCAGGGTACGGCAAATTTATTGTTTAATGGGATAGAAGACATTCGGTTGAATCCCGGTTAGAGCGGTCGGAAATCAGCGAGTTTATTGGCCCGATGCGAGATCGAGTCAGGACCATTCCGGGGGCGCCTCCCGCGGTCCAAACGAGGCTTGCGTGGGCATCATTAATATTTTCGGTGCCGAAGGGCAGCGGGAAAGTGTCCCGGGACTATATTCCAAAACAAAGATGTGTACAGAGATAGCCGGCTATAGGCCTAGGATGTGGGTCAGGTAATGACCATGGTTGGGGCGAACCTGAGGTCCAGACGTGACTCACGAAGGTCTTATTGATATTCCCATATGCGCAGTTGGGGAAGACGAGAGCCGTCTCGTTCCATTCAGATTTTGTTGGTCATTCATGGACCATTTTTATGTTCGGACAAGGGTCCATATAGAAAACAAGACGGTGACGGGAGCGGATCCGTGCAAATGTCTGCCGTGAGTACGACAAGTTTAATGCAAGCGCGGGATTAGATCCTGATATATATGTCAATCGCTAACGGACCATTCGTCGTTCGGACGAGAGTCCGCATTTGAAGCGCCGAAGACGATGACAAAGACATACAGATGTCTGTCATAGGTATGGCAAGTTCAATGTGAGTGCGGGATTAGATCCCGATGAAGACGGGTCAAGCTGATGATCTATTGGCCCGAGGTGGTTGCGGACTATGGCCATATCGGGGTTTCCGAGGACCACGTCTGATGCCACGGGGTGCCATTACTTTCCTCTTCACGCATAGTCTTGGGAAACGAAGGTTCCAAGGTATACGTGCGTGTCGGTCACGGTCGGACCATTCATTGTTTGGATGCGAGTCCACGTTTGAAGCATCAAAGACGATGATAAAACCGTGCAAATGTCTGCCGTAGACACGACAAGTTTAATGTGGGGTTGCGGGATTAGATCCCGGGAGAAGCGGGTCGAGTTAACGAACTATTGGCCCGAGATGTGTTCGGATCATGACCATGTCGGAGGCTCCGAGGTCCATGTCCGATACCACAAGGCATCATTGATTTTCTCTTTGCGCCAAGTCCGGGGGTGTGAATTGTTAAGTGTGGAGCCTGAACTCACCAACTTGCACCCTCGCACGCGGATCGACCTGCGCGGTCAGGTCGCGGGGTTCGACCTGCCGGGTCAGGTCGCGGGGGTCAAGGGGGCAGCGCCCCCGGAACAAAAATTTGATTATGGAAGGGGGAAATTTTTTTATTAGTTTTATTCATTAGCTTTAAGTCTTTTCTCTCATTTGATTAATCATTTTTTTCTTTTAAGCACGCCGGTTAAGGGAGAAGCCAAGGGATGGGCGCGCCGGTTTAAGTGTGTTGAGAGGGGCGCGCCGGTTATGTGGCAAGAAGGAAGAGGGGCCATGGGCGCTCCGGAATAGGGTGATGAATATTGATGTGCGCCGGATAAGGGCATTAAAGGGGGGCGCGCCGGTTTGAGCTCAGGAATTTCGAAGTGGATTTGAGTGTGGATGTAGCAACCCTAATAAATGAATAATTGAAATGAATTAAAACATATATATTACAGAAGTAATATATATAAAAGGAATAGGGTTAATTGGACGAAATAAAACAAATTAAAAATAACGCCTCTTATTAAGGCGTTAATTTATAAAGAAACGCCTCTATCCATGGCGTGAATAAAGAAAGGACGCCCACACCTACGGTCGTCAGTTCTCACGCGACCAAATGGGTAAGTAAAAGAAACGCCCCTATCTTGGGCGTGTTTTAAAACACGAAACGCCCTTTTTCAAGGCGCTTTTTAAGAAACGCCCTTATTCAAGGCGTTAATTAAAGAATACACGCCCTGACCAAAGTCGTTAATTCCATTCGGGAACCGTTCGTCCCAGAGCTCATCCAGAGTAAGTGATAAGTATTAGAAAGAGTTATAACGTGGCAATAACTCTATCTTAGAAACATTACTTCTAATCAAACTCTAGCCCTAATAGGATTCCCAAAAAAATCCTATAAATAGTCTTGATCGAACAACCCTAAACCTATTTGATTCATTCGACTGCAGAGGTACGTGAAGAACAAACTATTCTTCTAATTCCTTTTGTTCTCTGCTTTGCCTACGTGAAGAACTAATGATTCTTCACCCTCTTTCTTCTTACAGGTTGAAGAAGCCTAGACTTCGTGAAGAACAAGGGTAAGTTCTTCTATCTTCCATCTTCAGCCAAGCATTATGAAGAAATTACTAATATCTCTTCATATCCCTCTGTAGGAAAACTCTAGTGATCTATCAAAGAACAAAGGTTCTTTGCCTGCTGCTGGTTGCTGCTGTTAGAAGCTTCAGGGTGTTCTTATCAAGATCTTCACGTGTCTTTCATCTTCAAATCCATTATTAAGGTAGGATTTTCTCAAGTTATTGTAGCCCAAATAAGAATTAATGCAAGATATCTATACATAAGCATGGCATGCATACTGTTTATAAGGTTTTTATTACGTTCTCTGCAATATTTTGAAAGAAACGCCCTTGATCAGGGCGCTAATTTAAAATACACGACCATGCAGTGGTCGTCAATTTAATATTTGACGCCATGTACGCAGGCGTTAATTTCATAAGACTCACCTGAAAATTGATAATTGATCCTGTTTAAAATTCAATAAATTATGAAATATAGATTCTAATATCTTGCATACCCCTACCTGTGAATTCCTGTTATACTGCAACGACATGTCTCATGTCCCTTGAAATTTTATTTCCTGTAATATTGTAAAATTCTTGAAATTCACGACTTGGACAAAGTCGTTTTCCATATTTTAACGCCCCAGAACAAGGCGTGAATCTGAAAAGTAACGCCCCTTCCTAGGGCGTGTATCTGTTAAAATCCTGAAATTTACATATTCTGTAAAATGGAATTAGAAAGTAACGCCCCTTCCAAGGGCGCGTTTTTGATCTCAACTTTGAATAAACGCCCCCAGGCAAGGCGTGTTTTTGATAAATTAATGAAATAATGAAAATTCTGCAAATTGGCGATATATGTAAACGCCCTCATGTTAGGCGTTAATTATTCAATACACGACTTTACTCAAGTCGTTATTTTACTGTAACCTGATTTCATCTTGATTCTATTACCGATGGTTTCATATTATACATATATATATATATATATATATATATATTCACTATTCTCCATTCCGTGAGTATAGTCCCACTTTTTACGTTGATTTATCGATCACACTCAACTCTCATTGACATACAAGCTCTCCATTGGACATTCCGTTCCTTTGGACTAGCGAGTTAGTCATAGAGACCTCCGTAAGACTCCTCGTAGCCTTGGATTCCCTCAAGGCCGACTGAGCTGGTTGTACCCTAAAAACCCATTACACGATCCTTGCCATGTCAATCTAAAGAAACATGGTATACCGGCCCTTATGATTATACAAAGAGCATATCATAAGAAATTCTTAATGGGATGATGATATCATGCCATATCATGTCGTTCTTGTAAACCCCAATTCTATGATAAGAATGAGGGTATCTTGCTTGATCTTATGTTCATGTGGACCTCAATTCTATATAAAGAATGTCCATATCGATTTATCATGGTACCTAAGTTAAGGGAACCATATTTACCTAGTTTTATCGAACTCGTGATTATACCGTTATTATCGCCATTCTACGGCCTTTGTCATATTTTTGGACTCTATTCTATCAATGTTGTCATACGTATCTACAAGCTTGATTATTAAATTCTATATTGGCTATATAAACAAGAGTGGATGTCAAAACACATGATAAATGCCTGCGCATATGGGGCCCGATCTGGTCCTGGGAGGAGCACCCGAAAGTACTTGTGCCCATGGGAGTTAAAATGATAAGGTATCTGGCATTATACCGAGTACTTGACTTGCTTGATTGGACATTCCACACACATCTTGTACTTGAATCGTACTTGACTTTACATGAAATGCGTGGCCCGAAAAAGGGTAATTTACTTGCTTGATACATGATAGCCAAAGTTCTTGACATGACTTGTTAAACGTGCTTGCTTGAATACCTTGAATATACTTGTCATCTTGTTGGAAGTTCATGATTAAGTTCATCTTATTTCTTGATATTACATTCTCTCTATCTTGTCGTTTTATGCGAGCATGCATAGCTTTATTACATTCATGAAAGATGTAATTACTTAAACCCCTTGCTAGTACTTGAGATATAATTTCCTACTGAGCGTTCGCTCATTCCGTTTGTCCCTTTTTACTTTTCAGGTAAGTCCGACGACGATGGAAGTCAATCGGATGGGAATGATCAAGAGTGAAAGTGATAGAGCTTCTACAAGTGTCGTCTAGTCTTTTCTATAGTTTCTTGAGTCAAATATGTATTCTTTTCTTTTTATTAAACAGAGTATTGGATTTGTAATAGTCTATCCATTATGAAATAAAGGATTGGGTTATCTTGCTATTTTGCGCATCTCTGTCTTTGTGTCGAATACACGACCACTCTGATTGACATGATTGATATAGACACGTCGCGCATCTCCGGGTATCTTCCGCGCTCGGGGCGTGACAGTCTTTGTGGTATCAGAGCCTAAGGTATTCAATTCCTAGGAAACCCAAGTCCAAGGATAGGTTTCAAAACCTTTAACCAAGTGAGAGTGGGTAGAACCAAGGGTTAAATGATCAATGAGTCCTTTATAAGATCATAGTGATATAATACTAACATAGCTATTGTAATTGTAGGATAATGGCTGCCGAACGTGCTCAATGGCGCAACATGCAGCGTACCCTTCAAGGGATGACCCAAGTGCTACAACAGGTAGCACAAGGTGGTGCTCCACGAGCTGGAAGCTTACACCAAGCATTCAAGAATATGAATCCCCCGAAGTTCATGGGATCGACCGATCCAGACGATGCCGAGCATTGGGTTCGGGAGATTGAACGTATATTCCGTGTTATGCAATGCACGGATCAGGACAAAGTCTTATTAGCTACTTTCCAGTTAGAAAAGGATGCTAGATGCTGGTGGGAGTCGATTGAAGCTACTATTGACCCAACTCCAGTTACATGGGGTGAATTCGTTGAATATTTCAACGCCAAATATTTCTCTGATAGGGTCCAGGAAAAGAAGGCCGCCGAATTTGCTGTATTAAAGCAAAGATCTTTATCGGTGGCTGATTATGAAGCACAGTTTTCTAGACTGTCTAGATATGCTAAGCATTTAATTAGCACGGAAAAGATGAAAGCCCGTAGATTTCTTAATGGGCTTAGGCCCCACTACATTACTCAACTGGCGCCTATGGATATTCAAGTTTATACTGAAATAGTGCGCCGAGCTCAGTTGCTTGAAGATGCCACGGAACTATCTGATAGGATCCGTGGGAAAGACAAAAAGGAGCAAGTCACAAGTTCGGGTTCTTTTAAACCCAACTTTAAGAAGAGGCCCAATAATGGAGGTTCTTCCTCTCAAGATCAGAAGTTCAAGAAATCCAAGCCTTTCTCTATCACCACTACACCTTCAAACGTAGTATGCAAGCATTGTGACAAGGCTGGTCACAAAACAGAAGAATGCTGGAGGAAATTAGGAGCTTGTCTCCGTTGTGGAAGCCGTGAGCATCGGATTCCCGAGTGTCCATTAATGAACGACCAAGCCGGCAATAGTAAACGCCCGGTGACAAAGAATGCTCGTCTTCATGCAATACAGGAGACCGAACCGGAAGAAGAAGGCGGATTAGTGGAAGGTACATTGAAAATTTGTTCCAAATATGCACATGTCTTATTTGATACGGGTGCATCGCATTCTATTATTTCTAAGAAGTTTGCTGACCCGTTACCTCTAGAACCGGAATGGATGAAAATAGTGTTGTCTACTCCTCTCGGAAACGAGACGGATATCACACATCATTACCAAAACTGTGAGGTATTGGTTCGAGGAAAGAATTTTCCTATTGATCTTATCTGCTTAGATCTAAAAGAGTATGATGTTATACTAGGAGCAGATTGGTTATCCAAATACCAGGCAACGGTTGATTGCCGTGATAGTAAGATTGTTTTCAAGGAATTTCCGGAACTGACTTATACTAGTCCTAAGAGTCGAAGCAAATCCCCTCTTATTTCGGCTCTCCGAGCAAGCAAGCTCGTCAAGAAAGGATGTGTATCCTTCCTTGCTTTTGTCACTATTAAAGAAGCTAAAGAAACCAAGATAGAGGACATTCAGGTAGTGCGAGAATTTCCAGACGTATTTCCGGAAGAATTGCCGGGATTACCCCCGCAAAGAGATGTGGCCTTTACCATCGACTTAGCCCCTGGTGCTGGTCCTGTTTCAAAGGCAACCTATAGAATGTCCCCTGCAGAACTAAAAGAATTGAAGAAGCAATTGATGGAATTGATTCAAAAAGGGTTCATTAGACCAAGTACTTCCCCGTGGGGAGCCCCAGTCCTATTTGTAAGGAAGAAGGATGGATCCATGAGATTGTGTATCGACTATCGACAGTTGAATCATCTTACTATCAAGAACAAGTATCCACTGCCGAGAATCGATGAATTATTTGATCAGATTTCTGGATCCAAACATTTCTCCAAGATTGATCTCAGGTCTGGTTATCATCAATTGAGGATTAAAGACGAAGATATTCATAAAACTGCGTTCAGAAGCAGGTATGGCCACTATGAATTTGTTGTTATGCCTTTTGGACTAACAAATGCCCCTGCTGCCTTTATGCAGTTGATGAATAGCATATTCAGGCCTTATCTAGATCAATTTGTGGTGGTTTTCATTGATGATATATTGATATATTCCAAGACTAAGAAAGAACATGAAGAGCATTTGAGGATTTCATTACAAATCTTGAGGACAAATCAATTATATGCTAAGCTCAGCAAGTGCGAATTCTGGCTTGAAGAAGTGGCTTTTCTCGGACATGTGATATCCAAGGATGGATTATCTGTAGATCCGTCAAAGGTTGAAGCAGTTAGGAAATGGGAAAGACCAACCAATGCTAGCGAGATCAGAAGTTTCTTAGGCCTTGCAGGCTATTACAGGCGATTCATCAAAGACTTCTCAACAATCGCCGTGCCACTTACAAAGTTAACTCGTAAGGAGATCCGATATGAATGGAGTGAGGAATGTGAAAGAAGTTTCCAAACTCTCAAAGATCATCTCACTACAGCTCCAGTATTAGCTCTACCAACAGAAGGAGAGAAATTCGAGGTCTACACTGATGCTTCTGGCATTGGCCTTGGATGTGTCCTAATGCAACAAGGAAAGGTCATAGCATACTCTTCACGTCAACTGAAGAAGCATGAGGAGAATTACCCCGTCCATGACTTAGAACTGGCCGCGGTAGTATTTGCCCTAAAGATATGGAGACACTACTTATATGGAGTACAGTTTACTGTATACTCCGATCACAAAAGTCTCAAATATCTATTTTCACAAAAGGAGCTAAACATGAGACAAAGACGCTGGCTAGAATATCTCAAGGACTTCGACTTCAATATACAATACCATCCCGGAAAGGGTAATTATGTTGCTGACGCCCTTAGTCGAAAGCCGAGAGCAATGATAGCAAATTGTATGATGCAAGAATGGAGGTTACTTGAACAATTCTCCGAGCTCAATATAAGCTTGGACACGGAATCCAAAATTGTCACACTATCTCATGTAAGCATACAGTCAGATTTGTTATCTGAGATACAAACACTTCAGGATGATGATCCTATATTAGTAGAAATCAAAGGCAGATTAGAAGGACAATCTGATTTTCAACTAACTTCTGATGGAAGATTATCGTTCAAAGATAGAACTTGTATACCCGATTGTCCGGAATTAAAGAAGAAGATCTTAGATGAAGCTCACAGATCAAGATACACTATTCATCCTGGATCAACTAAAATGTACCAAGATGTAAAGAGGAACTTTTGGTGGCCCAATATGAAAAGAGAAATAGCGGACTATGTATCACGCTGTCTCACATGCCAACAGGTCAAGGCGGAACACCAAAAGCCTGCGGGAAAACTACATCCTCTAGATATTCCTAAGTGGAAATGGGAGGATATTGGTATGGACTTCATCATGGGTTTGTCTAAATCTAAAGGAGGACATGATGGAATCTGGGTTATCATTGACCGATTGACTAAATCGGCACATTTCTTGCCAATCAAAAGCCGATGGTCAATTGATGTGCTAGCTGCACTATAAATCAAAGAAATAGTCAGGATACATGAAATTCCTGTCTCAATCGTGTCTGATAGAGATCCCCGTTTTACTTCTCATTTTTGGAAGGGATTACAACATTCGTTGGGAACAAGGCTCAACTTTAGTACTGCTTTTCACCCACAAACGGATGGTCAGACCGAGCGAACTAATCAAGTTGTTGAAGATATGCTGAGAGCATGCATTATTGACTTTGGAGGAAGCTGGCATGACCACTTACCTTTAGTTGAATTTGCATATAATAATAGCTACCAAGCTAGTATCCAAATGGCACCTTTCGAAGCCTTATACGGAAGGAGTTGTCGATCTCCCATATGTTGGAACGAAGTTGGAGAGAAACAACTATTAGGTCCAGACATGGTAAGGGATACAACTGAGAAGATACAGGTAATCAGAGAAAGATTACAAGTTGCTCAGACAAGGCAAAAGGCTTATGCTGATACCAGGAGAAGAGATCTTGAATTCCAGGTTGGAGATCATGTATTTCTTAAAATATCCCCTGGACGTGGCATACGAAGATTTGGTGTTAAGGGCAAACTTACGCCAAGATTCATCGGACCATTTGAGGTACTCGAAAGAGTTGGCGAGGTTGCTTATCGCATCGCGTTGCCTCCTCAGTTGTCCGAGGTACACAATGTATTTCACATATCTATGTTGAAGAAGTATGTGCACGATCCGTCACATATTATTGAGCATGGAGATCTGGTGATCCAGAAAGATCTCACATATGAACAGAGGCCTTTAAAGATATTAGATCGAGAAATACGAGCTCTAAGGAATAAGGTTATTCCCATGCTTAAGGTGCAATGGAATAAGAATCCTGAACATGAAGCGACATGGGAGACCGAGGAATCTATGAAGAAACGATTTCCCGAGTTATTCTAAGAGGTATATGTCCTACACTCTCCACGTGTATAATTATATATATATTGAATTTGGGGACCAAATTCTTTTTAAGTGGGGGAGGGTGTAGCAACCCTAATAAATGAATAATTGAAATGAATTAAAACATATATATTACAGAAGTAATATATATAAAAGGAATAGGGTTAATTGGACGAAATAAAACAAATTAAAAATAACGCCTCTTATTAAGGCGTTAATTTATAAAGAAACGCCTCTATCCATGGCGTGAATAAAGAAAGGACGCCCACACCTACGGTCGTCAGTTCTCACGCGACCAAATGGGTAAGTAAAAGAAACGCCCCTATCTTGGGCGTGTTTTAAAACACGAAACGCCCTTTTTCAAGGCGCTTTTTAAGAAACGCCCTTATTCAAGGCGTTAATTAAAGAATACACGCCCTGACCAAAGTCGTTAATTCCATTCGGGAACCGTTCGTCCCAGAGCTCATCCAGAGTAAGTGATAAGTATTAGAAAGAGTTATAACGTGGCAATAACTCTATCTTAGAAACATTACTTCTAATCAAACTCTAGCCCTAATAGGATTCCCAAAAAAATCCTATAAATAGTCTTGATCGAACAACCCTAAACCTATTTGATTCATTCGACTGCAGAGGTACGTGAAGAACAAACTGTTCTTCTAATTCCTTTTGTTCTCTGCTTTG
This sequence comes from Amorphophallus konjac, assembly GCA_022559845.1. Lineage (NCBI taxonomy): Eukaryota > Viridiplantae > Streptophyta > Magnoliopsida > Alismatales > Araceae > Amorphophallus > Amorphophallus konjac. The sequence goes on along the minus strand of CM040124.1, from coordinate 133,637,167 downwards.
CCTACGTGAAGAACTAATGATTCTTCACCCTCTTTCTTCTTACAGGTTGAAGAAGCCTAGACTTCGTGAAGAACAAGGGTAAGTTCTTCTATCTTCCATCTTCAGCCAAGCATTATGAAGAAATTACTAATATCTCTTCATATCCCTCTGTAGGAAAACTCTAGTGATCTATCAAAGAACAAAGGTTCTTTGCCTGCTGCTGGTTGCTGCTGTTAGAAGCTTCAGGGTGTTCTTATCAAGATCTTCACGTGTCTTTCATCTTCAAATCCATTATTAAGGTAGGATTTTCTCAAGTTATTGTAGCCCAAATAAGAATTAATGCAAGATATCTATACATAAGCATGGCATGCATACTGTTTATAAGGTTTTTATTACGTTCACTGCAATATTTTGAAAGAAACGCCCTTGATCAGGGCGCTAATTTAAAATACACGACCATGCAGTGGTCGTCAATTTAATATTTGACGCCATGTACGCAGGCGTTAATTTCATAAGACTCACCTGAAAATTGATAATTGATCCTGTTTAAAATTCAATAAATTATGAAATATAGATTCTAATATCTTGCATACCCCTACCTGTGAATTCCTGTTATACTGCAACGACATGTCTCATGTCCCTTGAAATTTTATTTCCTGTAATATTGTAAAATTCTTGAAATTCACGACTTGGACAAAGTCGTTTTCCATATTTTAACGCCCCAGAACAAGGCGTGAATCTGAAAAGTAACGCCCCTTCCTAGGGCGTGTATCTGTTAAAATCCTGAAATTTACATATTCTGTAAAATGGAATTAGAAAGTAACGCCCCTTCCAAGGGCGCGTTTTTGATCTCAACTTTGAATAAACGCCCCCAGGCAAGGCGTGTTTTTGATAAATTAATGAAATAATGAAAATTCTGCAAATTGGCGATATATGTAAACGCCCTCATGTTAGGCGTTAATTATTCAATACACGACTTTACTCAAGTCGTTATTTTACTGTAACCTGATTTCGTCTTGATTCTATTACCGATGGTTTCATATTATACATATATACATATATATATATATATATATATATCGGCACTATTCTCCATTCCGTGAGTATAGTCCCACTTTTTACGTTGATTTATCGATCACACTCAACTCTCATTGACATACAAGCTCTCCATTGGACATTCCGTTCCTTTGGACTAGCGAGTTAGTCATAGAGACCTCCGTAAGACTCCTCGTAGCCTTGGATTCCCTCAAGGCCGACTGAGCTGGTTGTACCCTAAAAACTCATTACACGATCCTTGCCATGTCAATCTAAAGAAACATGGTATACCGGCCCTTATGATTATACAAAGAGTATATCATAAGAAATTCTTAATGGGATGATGATATCATGCCATATCATGTCGTTCTTGTAAACCCCAATTCTATGATAAGAATGAGGGTATCTTGCTTGATCTTATGTTCATGTGGACCTCAATTCTATATAAAGAATGTCCATATCGATTTATCATGGTACCTAAGTTAAGGGAACCATATTTTACCTAGTTTTATCGAACTCGTGATTATACCGTTATTATCGCCATTCTACGGCCTTTGTCATATTTTTGGACTCTATTCTATCAATGTTGTCATACGTATCTACAAGCTTGATTATTGAAATTCTATATTGGCTATATAAACAAGAGTGGATGTCAAAACACATGATAAATGCCTGCGCATATGGGGCCCGATCTGGTCCTGGGAGGAGCACCCGAAAGTACTTGTGCCCATGGGAGTTAAAATGATAAGGTATCTGGCATTATACCGAGTACTTGACTTGCTTGATTGGACATTCCACACACATCTTGTACTTGAATCGTACTTGACTTTACATGAAATGCGTGGCCCGAAAAAGGGTAATTTACTTGCTTGATACATGATAGCCAAAGTTCTTGACATGACTTGTTAAACGTGCTTGCTTGAATACCTTGAATATACTTGTCATCTTGTTGGAAGTTCATGATTAAGTTCATCTTATTTCTTGATATTACATTCTCTCTATCTTGTCGTTTTATGCGAGCATGCATAGCTTTATTGCATTCATGAAAGATGTAATTACTTAAACCCCTTGCTAGTACTTGAGATATAATTTCCTACTGAGCGTTCGCTCATTCCGTTTGTCCCTTTTTACTTTTCAGGTAAGTCCGACGACGATGGAAGTCAATCGGATGGGAATGATCAAGAGTGAAAGTGATAGAGCTTCTACAAGTGTCGTCTAGTCTTTTCTATAGTTTCTTGAGTCAAATATGTATTCTTTTCTTTTTTATTAAACAGAGTATTGGATTTGTAATAGTCTATCCATTATGAAATAAAGGATTGGGTTATCTTGCTATTTTGCGCATCTCTGTCTTTGTGTCGAATACACGACCACTCTGATTGACATGATTGATATAGACACGTCGCGCATCTCCGGGTATCTTCCGCGCTCGGGGCGTGACAGTGGAGCTAATCCGGTGCGGGGGGGGTAGCGCGCCGGATGGAGGCTCAGGAGTTTGATGATGAAGTTGAGTGTGGGGCTAAACCGGCGCGGGGGGGGGGGGGGGGTAGCACGCCGGGTTAACCCACGCCGGATTAAGGGCACGCCGGAATAGCTTCTGTGGGTTTTATGAGATTTTCTTTCATTCTTTTGTGCTATGTTTCTTCTTTCTTTCACCCGTGGGTTGATTTGTTGATTAGTTTGTTCGCCCAATTGGTAGATTAAGTTGATAGAGAGGAAGATTAAGTGTTTTAATTGTTTATTAGGGTGGATGAACATGAGGATTCAAGTGTTTTGTTCAGGGGTGAGTTTGTTATGCAGGAACTCAGAAGGTTCAGTCTGTTCAGGGGCTTAGTTTGTTGTCTGTTCTTATGTGATCTTCCTCTGGCAACATTTGGGCAGCATCTCCCACGGACAGAGGCTTGCCAGAGAAAATAGAGGAACACCAAATGGATTGCTCCGGGGTGAACCTCAAAATGTAGACCTCACGGCGGTCCAATAACCCATAAGTGAGTGTATGAAGCTCGAGGACTAGCCTTCAAGAACTCCCACAGCTCACGGGTGATGGTTTCATAAGTGGGACGAATGTGTGCCATGAGAGGCCATGAATGTTCATCCCCTGACGGACTCCTTCGAAGGCCATGCTATAGAGAAGCATGCTTCGGAGGGCCCTGGATGAGTAGAAGGTGAAGTAGGGAAAGAAGAAGATAGACAAAGGATCGTGTTTGCCAAAAGGGCTTTCTGTTTATTCATCCACCGAAAGGGGGGAAAACGGCTCAAGCCCAAGAACTTTCATCTCCACGGAGGAGAAATACATTATAGAGGGGTAAAAAGGGGGAAGAGATACATGGACGGGGGGAACAGAGCACAAGCTCTTCCCCCCCAGCTCACCTCTCGCTCTCAACCTCACTCTCTTCTTCTTCACCTCACGGGCGCAGGGACGAGGGGCTTCTTCTCTTCGGGTGGCCTTTTCTTCTTCTTTTTCTTCTTCTCTTCACTGCATACAGCCGAGGGGGTTCGAGCCTCTCTCTCCTTCTTCTTCTTCCTCTTTCTCTCTGCCTTCGAGCTCCCTTTTATAGAATGGCTTGCCTGGGAGCACTCCTGCCACTTCCACCTCGTCCGCAACGAAGTCGGGAGTTGACTCGATGCGCTGGATGATACTGGTTCGCGCCGTACGCTGTCATTCATCCGAGGATGGGATATTCATAGATTTGTCGGGCGATCTGCTGCTACTGCTGCCACCGTCGATGCATGCCTTCGCCACTGTGCTGTCGAACTGATGTGGAAACACGGCTTCAGAGCATTGAATGCCCATGGAGACAGAGCTTCAGAGCATTGAATGCCCTCTAGGCACCAGGCTAAAGCGAAAACAGGGTATCGGCTGGAGGATGGGATGTTATTTGAGTTAAACCGGTGCGGTGTTGAGCGCGCCGGATTAACAACATAGAAAGAGGCATGTCGGACTAGCATCAGCAAGGGGCGCACCAGAATAAGCACAAGCAAGGGGCGCGCCGGATTAGGCATAAGCAAGGGGGCGCGCCGGTCTAATGCCAAGCAAGGGCAAATGAAAAAAATGGGGTGCGCCGGATTAAGATGTTGAAGGGGCGCGCCGGATTAAGATATTAAAGGGGCACGCCGGTTTAGAGCGCGCCGGTTTAAGGCCCTTTCACGCCGTTTTAAGCCTCAAATGGATTCTTTTCGAAGTCGCAGCCATTTATTCAAGTGTTGGCGCTCCTGGAGTGGTCTAGTTGCAATGCATGGCCTCTATAATATTCCATTTGCAGTCTTTGAGGCTTGATCCCAGACTTTGCGTAACTTTTGGTGCATACTGAGGCTGTACCGGAGTTCCCGACTCTTCTTTGATTCAGCTCTCGGCACGGACGGCTGTGGAGTTGTGGCTGTATCTTCCGCCTTGGGGGCTTCCTTAACGGGTAGCAGACCACCAAGCGGGTTCTCATCCTGATCGGGCGAGGCATGAGATTTGTTCGGCATTTCCATCTTCGGCTTGCTCTCGAGTGTCGAGACGTGCATGCCGTATGATCCTCATCGACATTTTTTGGCGTCCACAGGCGTCGATGCATCTAAGAAGGGGAACAGTGTACAGACTTAGCTAATGCAATGTACACACTTACTGCGTTGACGCTGCAGACTTAGCTAATGCAATGTACACACTTACTGCGTTGACGCTGCATGAGACACTAAATAAGATGGACAGTTGTATAGACTTGGATATCTTGGGGGAGTCGACCCATCAAAGAAGGGGGTCGACCCATGATGCATGAATGTATAGACATGTTCTAAGCGATGCACAAACACAACACAAAGCAGTGTATAGACTCTACGTGTAATGTGTAGACTTTGAGTGTGTGTGTAGTGTGTGAACCTGTAAAATGCATGGAACACACATACAATCTGATAAGAACAATTTCATCAAAGCATAAACAGTTGCCAATCAATCAAAACAAGGTGTTGCTAATGAAGTAAAACATATTGTCAACATCATCAACACAGAGGAGTCACAACAATCTCCCCCTTTTTGATGATGGCAACCCCCTATCATATAGAATAGCAATTACCTGTCATACAGATGATGAAAGACATGATTTGTTATTCAGATTGTCATGCAGATGCTATGCATGCATGCTACGAAATGTAAGCAACTCCCTGCTAACAAAATCTCCCCCTTTGTCATAACATAATGCATACACTTCCCCTGGAATGAATTCAGAATTCATACAATATTCTCCCCCTTTGCCATCAACAAAGAGGAGGGAAAGTGAGTACAAGGGAAGGAACAAGAGATATCATCTGACTGGCATTCTGAACAAGTAGTTCAGGAATAAGCATTCTAAAGCACAGAGTCTTCAGTCATATGAAGTTATAAACTACTTTCAGATAGAATTCTGGTTTAAAGACTATAAAATTTTGAGTTCATGCACTACAATCAATGGATAAGTTTTCTGTGCATGATAAAACAATAAACCAGAATCACATTTGTATGAGAGATTTAGTTTCAAAATATCTTACTTTCATAGACTCATTAAAAAGATGATTAAGAGATACCAGGTCATGTATTGAAAATAAACAAATTGACATCCAAGAAATTTCTTGTGAAGGAACAACATTTTCAATATTAGTTCATTTAGGGCATTCAGGTACCATTTACCTTTTTGCGTAAGGGTATACGTTTATCAGACGCCAATACCCCTAGATACTCAACATCATGGACCATTCTGCCTATGATCAAACACAATAAAACTGATTTACACCTTTTTGTGTGAGGGTACACGTTTATCAGACGCCAGTTACCCCCAGGTACTCAGTGAAACCAACCTACTGGTTTGATCATTTTATACAGAGATAGCTGATACACCTCATGACATGAGTGTTGTCCACTTCTTTGATGGATCACTCAGTTTCTCAGTGATTTACCAGTCATTGCTCTGCCAATGTTATTTTTCAAGTAGTTTTCAAGATTTCCAACATTATCTTAACTGTCCTTTATTTGTTTCAGAATGACTTGTTTAAGAACAATACACATGCTAGGCTTCTCTAACATGATTTCAAATGAGTTTTCAGATTTCAGATATAAGTAGCTTTGTCTGACATGAAATAAGAAAAGGGTTGAAAGTTTTATCAATTTTTAGCTTTCTTATTTACTGATTGCAATCTTTAAACTCCAAAAATTATAAAATTTAAACCATTAAGTCAGTCTTTAAGCAATTGAAATTCTTATAACTGAAGAAGTCCATTTTCTATTGCTTGGAAATCAGAACTGACTAACAGATTGCCATATGTCAGATTCAATCATTCAGAGTCAAAGAATGAATGGATTCAAGTAAGTTGATGACCACTCTGAATTTCTAATAATACTCCCCCTGTCTATATGCATGCAGTTTTGCAAATGAATGGCAAGAATTAGATACCAACTGTTATAATATGCATTACTCTGCTCTGTTCTATATGCATGTGGTTTTAGATGAGAGAAAGCTTAGGCACAATCATAACTAAATGATATGCAATGAATAATATGTCATGAAAAAATATGTCATGCATGCATGGTCTAGTCTAACATCCAACAATCACAGAGTTTTATTCAAGCTATCAGATTGTGGAATGCGGATTTTTTATTTAAATTAAAATTTTTTTTTAGGGAATTCTCTTATTTGCATTTATTGATTATTAGGCATGCCAGTCACCGGGGTGACAATCTTATTATGCGCTCGATCTGACTTTTAATCAGTCGATTGTGAAGTCCGAGTCGGGACCCGAAGTCCGTCATACCATAAAGGCTATGACGTTAATTACGCCCTTCCTAAGAAGGGCAACCCTTGATTAAATGCCAAAAATAGGAGGAAGGCAGCGGCAAACATAAGACTCAAACGAAAGCGAGGGTTGGTTCATCAGCAGGGCGTTAAACGGTCTGAGTGAAGCAAGAATACATCAAATGCGGAACAAATCCGGCGGCATGTCCCCATTACTTTGGACTATGCCAGATGGGGATAGGAAACCACCCATGCAGCGGCAGGATGGGATCTGTAAAAGATCGGGTATATCTAACCCGGAATCCGGATAAGGACCAGTGCGACATGACACACCCTGTGCAGGCGCGATGTCTTATTAATATTCCCCTTCGGAAGACCATCGGAGAACATGCAAGGGCAGAACTCCGTGGGCCAACGAGGTTAGGGCGGAATACCATAGCTATCTGATGAGGTATGTACGAATTTCGACAGCATGTCCCCTTAACTTGGACTATGCCAAGAAAAGATAGGCCATCATCCACAGGAAGCCGGGACGACAACCAAAGGAGAAAGGCGCCAGGCCCGGGGACATTGCTTGCATTCATATCATCGATTGATGTTCCCTTGGAACCCATCAGAGCACATGTAGTGACATGGCTCTTTAGGTCATAAGGCTGCAGAGAAATCCGGATCGGGACTAAGAGATGTAGGGGAGGTCCTCCCCATTACTGTATCTCCTCGGGGCATATGTGAAGGTCTCTGAACATCCTCTGGACAGATGTGTGGAGAGATTAAAAGGATTGGAGGGTGATGGTGCGAAGGTGGACCTTGGCCTGGGTTTTATTGGCCAGAGAAGGAGCCTCGGCGTGGGTTTTATTGGCCAAGGGGGTTCTCGGTGTGGCTTTTATTGGCCAGGGGGGTTCTCGGCGTGGCTTTTATTGGCCAGGGGGGGTTCTCGGCGCCTAGGGGTTCTCGGCGCGCTCGTCACCGCGCCGGGAACCTGGCGCCGGGAAGCCCCCGGGCCAGGAAGGCTGTATTGAAAAGGGGTCTTCTTGGGCAGTGAACATGATTGAGGGTTTTATCTACGTGCTGAAGGGAAAAGAGGGAAGCCCTCTCGGCGGCATAGCTCTCGGCGTGGCAATGGCCGCGCCGGGAACCATTTACCCAAGCTCGCGCCGGGAAGGTGAAAGGGCTTAGGGCCAGAAAGGGTTTATGGCTTGATTACGATACTCTGTTCCAGAGATTTCTGGGATTTTTTGGCTTGGATTGAGGCAGGATTTGGAGTGCAGAAGGGGATTACATGAAGATTTATGCTGGAGGGATGCCAAGGGAATTGGAAGGCGAAGTCAGTAGATGGAATAAGACCCTCTCACAACGTCCTGTGAAGATTTTTATCTATTTGCCGCCAGCCGTCTGAGGAGATCAAGAGATGACTGTCTCTGATCACCTGGACGAGCCCAATGGCATCGAGGAAACAAACCAGCGATGGAGGAATGACACAACCCTCGGCACTGGAATTCTAGGCCCTAATCATTCAAGAGTCAGAATGGAGGACCCAGGGGTCGAGGTCGTTACTTATCAGAACCTCGTGGGGTTGCATTCATCTGCAGATTAAGCATATATCTCATAACCAGCAGTTCAGGGAACCGAGAGATTGATGTATCTGGTTCCTGAACGGCATAAGGGGGGAACTCGAAGGAAAAACTCGAATGTATGTGGGGGATCTGCCATCGAGACAGGAGGGGAGAAGGAAACAGAACCCAATAACCCATTAGATGGGGGTAGGGGCCCTATCTTCATTCCTCTTCGAAGAACAGGCTCATAGAAACGACTCTGAAACTCAGAGCGTCTAGACTATTGGACATTCAGATAAAAGATATATACATAGAAAGACAGAGGGCAGAGCTTCGGTTGCCTAATATCCGGCACGGCAACTGTGACATTTCATTTCATCTCATTATCACCACTTACATCAACTGCAAGGCTGAAGCCGAGAAACAGGTAGAGGGGAGGAACGGAGGCAGGCAAGAAAAGAATTCTCGGTCATCATATGAATAATCAAAGTACGAGGGCATAGACTATTACATACGGAGGAAAATAGAAGAAGAAAATAAACATGGGGGGGAGGGTGGAGCATTGACTCCACTCCCTCCCCCGAGCAGCCCACCTGGAGCTTCTTCTTCTTCTTCTTAGTAGGGTTTCTTCTCTTTTTTTCTATCTCTCCCTTTTCTCTTTTTCTTTTGGCGATGGTCAGGATCCTTTCCCCTCTTTTTTTTTTCTCGAGAGAAAGGGGGTTTTTATAACACCACCTTCCCCCTATCGGCATGGTCATCTCGGCGCACGGTTGATGAGCTCCCGGCGCGCCTTATTCGGAGGCAGTAGGCTTCTCGGCGCCCCTTCCCCCTATGGGTCTTGTTGGGCTCTCGGCGCCACACGGCTGGGCCCGTTTAGATCTTTTAGTCTTTTATGCTTCCTCATCAGTAAGCTCGAGCTGTTAAAGCCGCTTACTCTGTCCCTTAATTTATCGGTCCCTCGAGTCCGTCAGGCTAGGCGAAGGCCCATTAATTGGTGAGTTAGCATAGCTTCATCAGAATATTTCTGGGGATTTTCATCAGTCAGTGGACTGCAGTTCTTTATCAGTACTGCCGTCTGAACGACGACAATACCGGACATCAGCTTGGCCGGGGAGGGCTTCAGCCGGGTGGTAGCTTTAATGACGTATCTTCCGTAATCCTGGTTTTGTAGGAATCTCCGGGATCTTCATCTCTCACTTAATCTTCCATTATGTCTCATCTCCATTCCCTAATATATTTTAGGTGTCAACAAATGCCCCCCACTTGCAGGTAGCGGGAGTGCAGAATAAATGACGCGGTACTTGCATGTGTGTATATCATTCAACATCTGAACCCATCTATCAGCTTGGCATTGCTAGTCATCTTTCATTTTGCAGCTTGGAAGCATTATTACTTTGGCACTTCTTTTGACTTCTCTCACTTTCTTTGCCTTGAACGTCCTCGGCGCGAGCTTCTCGGCGCATGGCCTTTAGGCACAGCCTTCTCGGCGCGTTGCTCTCGGCGCATGGCTTTCGGCGGCACCTTCTCGGCACGCCTTTTGGCTCTCGGCCTGGGGCTCTCGGTGGCACCTTCTCGGCGCCCATTCTGGCCGAAGGGAGCTCTCGGCCTGGGGGGTTCTCGGCGCGCTTTTGACCGCGCCGAGAACCTCTTCGCTGGGGCTTCTATTTAAGGCGCCGAAAGCCTCTTTCTTCTGATTTTCTACCGCCTCTTCTCTCTCTTCAGTCTATTTTCCTTCTCGGCGGTGGCGGCGAGTTCCTCCCCTCCGACCGTCCAGCCTTCTTCCCGTCTCATTAGATTTTGCCCGAGTAGGACGTTCTTTGGGGATTTAATCCCCTTTTGCTTCCGGGATCACCCCTTCTTGGTTGGTGACTCCCTATTCTCCTTGGGCAGACCCCGAATAAGGGGAGATGCTGCCGAAATTTCCAAGGGCTTCATATTACAATCCTTATGAGACTGCCTCTTATATTAGGTATTTTACTTAATATTTCTTTTTCCTGACTGCAGATATTGCAATGGCTTCCGGCTCTGCTGCTACATCCTCTGGAGATGTCGGGGCCAGTTCGTCAGCCCAGCCAGATATATCACGGGCCACAGTAAACTGGCTGAGTGTGCACAGCCTAGACTTTGGATATGACAAAATCGCTTCCGTTGATGAATCGTCTGATTCTGAAACCGACACGGTGTCAACATCCCGGGTATACTCCACTGTCATGGAAACATGCTTCAGACAGGACACTGATTATCATCCAGATTTCCCGAAGGACAAGCACTTGATGCCGTTTATCCGGACTTTCACCGTGGGTGAAATGCGGAACTATCGAATAGCTCGTGCAGTTGAAGCTGCAATTCTGGTCGAGAGAGACAGCCTGAAAGATTCAGTGTATCGTGGGAAGGCTATATATCTTCCCGGGGAGGAGCGTGACTGGGGTGCAGTCCTTGGCATATCGGAGCTGGAGCCGGAAAAGAAAATGCTGACCCGGGCCCCGGAGTTCACACCTGCTCGGTGGGATAATGCCAGTGGCCGAGTTAATAGGGAGAAGCCCGGCTATGGTCTCTTCCTGGCACCAGTAAAGTGGGGGTACCGCGAAGAGTCTTTTGTGCTGAATTGTTCGGCCATTCAGTTCAAGTATCATTTGGCCGCTGGTTGGTTTGGAGATACCAAGATCACTGACGCCCACCTATTTCGAGTAGGAGCAGTGGAGTTTACTGAGTTTGTTCTGAAGGAATATGCCCCTCTGCTGATCAGAGCCGGGGTATATCATAGTGTCTTTGCTTCCAGATTTCGATATCCCATATCCCGAGGGTTATGCTGTGGGATGTTTGAAGTCTTCTGCCCTTTATTCAACATATTTTATACAGCAGAGGGTGAGACATCTCTTGACCTCTGGAGTCTGTCACAGCTTTCCGGACTGCCTATTGATGGCGAGCCGTATGAAGAAGTCTACTTGGCAGATTCTGAGAAGAATAGTTTCGATGGTGAAGGCAAGTATTCCCTCGGCTTCTCATACCGGTATCTAATGAAGGCATATCGCTCCATCTGTCTGGCGTACAGTAGAGGGTCCTCCAAAGGCTATCATCCCCGAGAGAAAGGCAACAAGCTGAGGGTCCGGATAGGGCAGTGGATTCAATATTTCTTTGACGGTCCCTTGAGACATGCAGACTTTCCTTCCCTGGGACCGGCTGCTAGCAAGCAAATAAGGGCTCCTCGCTATAAGTCAGCGCTGCCATCTTCATTGTGCCGTGTAGGCAGAGGTGGTCCCAACCCATCAGGCGTAGACCCCATCACACATTGTGCGGCTTACTTCACATTCTGGTTGTGCACTTTCGCTCTCCCTCAAGGGGACGAGACAATCATCCGGCCAGAAGCTATATACCCGGCCTGTCAGATGGCCTGGGGAATGAGGCTGTCGCTTTGCCCAGTGGCCTTGTGTTTAATCTATAAATCTTTGGGAGATTTGTACAAGCATCGGACTCCCCGTTCTTTGAGGACCGTGGGTCCTTTTCATTTTTTCAATGCCTGGGTCTGCAGTCTATTCCCTGAATTGGCGCCCAGAACTTTGCAGGCAGATACAGTATTGCCCAGAATGATTGAGTTTGCCAGTGCTGAACCTGGTCCTTTCTACGATCAACTGTTCAAAATAAAGGGCCGACTGATAAAGGTGCCGGTGGATGCCCCTGGCAGCATTCATTTCTGGAGCTTGGCGGCAGTTTCAGCTCCTTTGATTCATTCTCAGAGAGAGTGCAAGCTGGAAGAGGTAGAGACCTATATCCATCCTGTCTCAGGGGTTAATACTGCTCGGCCAATCCTGGAGCCGGAGCTGGTCAGATGGGCCATGGCCATTCGGCCTAGTGTCTTAGTTTTCAGAAAGGGTGGCCTACTTCTTCTGGAACCATACTATCCATTCCGCTTTGGGCGGAACTTTGGTTACGACCAGCATATCCCTACATCAGTTGCTCAATTTCCCCTGGATAGCAGGGCTAAGCATGGGTCCACCATTGTCGGCGATGGCCGGCTGTGGTGGGATTTCTATCATCGCCAGGACGGCGCAGTTTTCAGAGTCCCCACTGTTTCCAACCGTGTCCCCCGGGTAACATCAGAATACATCAAATGGTGGAACATCCGAACCAGCTTTTACAGGGATAGTAGAGGTGCATTCTGGGACGTGGCCGAGCGTTCCTTTCTGAAACAACAGCCCGGGCCAGTATTTGACATCTCCGAGGCCCACCTGAAGAGGCTTTATTCACAGCACCAGAGGGAGGCGGAGAACTATCTGGCCCAGCGTCGGGCTTTGAAGGAAAAGAATTCCGACCCGCCTACTCCTGTCTTTGCTGCTATCAACAAGGACACTTTCATGCAGAGCTTGAAACATCTGAGCCGTGTAGGGGACGCTCACTTGGAGGCGCAACAATACCCATTTCCTATCGAAGAGCCGCTCCCGGCAGTAGTCCCTTGGAGGGGTCCGACAGATAGATTTCATCCATATAGGACGTTTGTGCGTAGGGAGGACAGGACTCAGACGTACTACAAGCAAACGTCTTGGCTGTTCATTCTGCTGAATTTACATGGGTTGTCCCCGGAAAGCCCGCTAGCCGGCATCTTGAATAAGCCACTGTTCATCTCCTTTCATTATGTCGACGGTTGGGGCATGGACCACCTCGACTTATTTCGATGCCTTGACTCACGTGGTCATAGTGATCTAGCAGCTTTGGTGGAAAAATGCCAGACATTTGGTGATGTCTGTTGGCTTATCAAGGAGGCTGCTTCCCGCTCCAAGGAGGTAGCTTATCTGTACTGGCCGCTCTCTGTCTTTTATGATGGCCCAGCAGGTATGATCCTTTATTTTCTGACTGTAGTGCTTTCTGCTAAATATTTAAACTCTGCATTCACTGACCTCATTGCTTCTCTGCCGTCCTCAACAGACAGGCCTGATATAAAGCGACAGGGGCTATATAGAAAGATCATTGCGCAGGCTGAGAAGCCTACTTATTTTGAAGTCCCTGCAGCAGCACCGACTACCACTCCCCTGCCTCCTGGCAAGAAGAGAAAGGTTTCTGTAGTCAAGGCTGCAGTCGGGAAGGCCAGGAAGGCCAAGAAGGCTTATGCTCAGCAGTCGGCTTCGGTAGCTATGGACACTGGGACCCCTCTCCCTGATATTCCATCATTTGATGAGTTCGAATCTGAAAGGGAGGCTGCTCAGACATCGGTTCAGGGTAACATCAATAGCCTGCAGTTGCATTCTTCATCCTCTTTTGCTGGATTTCAAAGAAGTCCTTGAATCTGACCCCTCCCTTTTGCACAGCCCAAGAGCCAGTTGTGGCATCTTCTGTGGTGGAGACCAGGCTGCCTTCTCCCATGCCGGATAGTGAGGCGGAGGGTAAGCATGCCTTTTTCATCTTTTCCTGCATATTTCAATTACTTTTCATTGTCCCTCTCACGAGCTTTTCCCTATAGTGACGGTCGGGGAGGAGACTGAAATTACAGGAGAGGCTGGCGATATCACTCAGCCACAGGAGGGTCATAAGACCCAGACGAAACGGGGCCTCGTCCCTGTGAGGCGTATAGTTACCCGGTCTTCTTCCAGGCAGACGTTAGAAATGGCGGTCCCACCCGTGGATAGTGTAGAAATCTCTTCTAGTAGCTCCGCGACCGCTTCTGAGGCAGATGGAGAGGAAGCAGGTTTCAGCGAGAGCGAGACGGAGGGTGTTTCCAAATCAGAGGCCCCATCCGCATGCACCGCCATTGTTCCATTATTCACCCCCTCCAAGTTGCTGGTGCCATCTCCTGAGGAGGAATTACAAGAAGAGTTCGTCGTCTTGGATACCGAGGCAGATATAACTCCTCCTTTTGTTGCTTCAGCAGTGGGACTTTCTCCTCCTCTGCACTCCTTTGAGGACATTGACATTATATTAGAAGTGAGTCTCTTTTCTTCTCCACATTGTTTCCCATTTTTATCTGCTGCTTGATGCTATATTGATCTGTTCACAGGAATCTCCTGCTGCTAGCCCGGTGATGACTGCAGCCTTTGAAGCCACTCTGTCTGACGCCTTGGCCATTGTTCCTGCTTCGACAGTAGCCTGGGCAGGCGTTCCCGAGATAATCCCCCCTGTGCCGGTGAGGGTGCAGTCCTCTACGGACTTAGCATTGTTGGACTTGAGGACTTCGGGGGAAAGCCCGGCTCTCATCAAGGTCCTGGATTTCAGAGCTGAGATGGACCCAATTAGGGGTTCCGCCTTTATACCGGCCGCAGTGCTGACCATTGCGCCTGAATCGACGATTCCCATAACATCAATCATGGAGAGTGAACCCTTGCCTCTTCGGGCTGTGACCCCTGCAGCCTTGACATCGAAGGAACTGGCTGTTGCAGCGGGGGCGGAAGAAGGAGAGGTAGCCATTACAGAAATTGGAGTATTGTCTATAACTGCCCCGGAATCTATCTCCATACTTTCGGAATCTGAGGAGGAGGTACCCTGCGAAGAGGATGTTAAAGGTGCGGGTATTGCATTAGAGACCCAGGAAGCAACCACTCCGGCACTTACTGGAGTCACCCCCGCAAGCATTCAAATGGTGACCCTCGAGGAGATGGAGGTGGAAGGTCCCCCGGCTTCGTCAGAGGTTGTGGAGAGAGCTCAGTTGGCGCCTTCGGCAGACCTCCCGTCTTCTTCTTATCAGCCAGATATCACCCTATGGGCAGACATTGACAGCGAAGTAACCTTTGAAGTGGCTCCACTTCCCTTGCCTGGCTTTGCTTCACCTGAGAGTTTTGTCTGGCAACACCTGGACATGTTGCGCCAGCTAGTGGAATCCCAGCCCAGACTAACTTATTCGCAGTTGAAGGAGATAGCTGAGCGTTTCACCACCGGTTTACAGGCAATGGGTTGTCCTATAGAAATATGGACCCAGCGGGTTTTGTTGTTGTTAAAATTTGTACATCGCCGGGATTTCTTGGCACACATTATGTCTGATAGACTGGCGGCTTTGAAGTTGCAAAGGATGGAGTGCAAGTCTGAGCTAGAAAAGATGAACTTTACTCTTCAGGAGCGACAATGCCAACTGCAGTCTCTGGCACAGCGGGAGCAGTTCGTGCGCGACCGAATAACCATTCTGGAGGCTGAACTGTCTGGTCTCCGAGCTGAGCTGCCGCAGATAACAACTTCCCGGCCGTAGCTCGAGGAAGAAGCGGCTCTATTGGAGGGGCAGGTGGCATCCTTTCGGGACGAGTCTGTTCGACTGTAGGAGGAGGAGGCTCGACTTCATGAACTAGGGGCCGCCCCCTATGTGGGTCTTTTGGCCTTCGAAGACATCTTCCGGCGGCCATGAGCCATTTCTCTTCTTTTTTTTTTGTCTTTTATTGCGATACAATGTCTCCTCGGGGACCCTCTATGTACTCCCCTCTTTAATGAAAAGGACTTTTTGGCTCTATATGTATCCATCTTCTTTTTTTTTCCTTCTGCATGTGGTTTTATCACTGTGGGAAGTGGGGTAGTGGTTTCAGCAGTCCTTCACGCGAATGACTCGTACTAGGTAGGAGAGCGTCCAACCCTTCATAGAAAGGATGGGGGACTCGCTCCACCGCGTGACGGCATCCGAGGAGGTGCTTAAACCGAATTCTGTTGGCAGCAGCAAACGTCCTTCTTGGCCATATGTGCCGCCGGGGGGGGGGGGGACAACTTGCAGGAATATGAATAAAAAGGTTCCATCAGAGTAGACGTAAGGTCTAGACTGGGCAGAGGTTATAGTAGGCGGGACATTAAGGGGTGTATAGTTTTCATCGGGACAGACGTAGGGTCTGAACTGGATAAGGTTTCATCATTGATCGGGCGAGGTGTCGGTCGATCAATGGCTGGTTTCATCATCGATATTGGGTTGATATCGATGCAAGGGAGCTTCATAGGTTTCATCAGAATAGACGAAAGGTCTAAACTGGCAGGATTTTTTCATTGATCGGGCGAGGTGCCGGTCGACCAGTAGCTGGTTTCATCATCGATATTGGGTTGATATCGATGTAAAGAAGAGTTGAAGTTTCATCAGAATAGACGAAAGGTCTAAACTGGCAGGGTTTCATCATTGATCGGGCGAGGTGCCGGTCGATCAACAGTTGGTTTCATCATCGATATTGGGTCTATATCGATGCAAAGAGTCTCATAGGTTTCATCAGTAGAGACGTAAGGTCTAAACTGGACAGAGGATTTCATCATTGATCGGGCGAGGTGCCGGTCGATCAACGGTGGGACATTTGTAGAGGTGTAGGTCTCGTCAGGACAGACGTAAGGTCTATTCCAGCAGACTTTATGGCGGGTGGGACTTAGCCAAGAAATACATAGGTTTCATCAGGATAAGCGTAGGGTTTATCCTGGTAGGGTTTCATCGTTGATCGGGCAAAGGGGGCCGACCGATCAAGGGAAGGTTTAGGAGTTTTCATCAGAATGGTGATGGGTTTCATTGTCGGTGGGACATGTGAAAAGAGGGATGTAGATTTTATCAGGGCAAACGTAAGGTCTGCCCCGGAAAGGCTTTATCATCGGTGGGGCATAGAGCTAGATGACTGACGGAAGGCTTCATCAATGAAGGGGAGGTGAAGGCAACGTGCCAGTTGGCATGGAACTTCTGAATTACCACATTACCGACTCAAGCACCCTTTCGGGTTTTCGCCGGAGCCAGCCCCCTCTTGCTTTTGCCCACGCGTCCTTGCGGATTTTCATGTGGCGGGGTACCCGATTTTACCTGCAGTGCCCTTTCGGGTTTTCACCACAGCTGGGCTTTGGGCCATTTTTGCACTTGTCCAGAATGCCTGGACAAGTCTGGCGGGGTATCTCTATTTTCAACCCCATTTATATATATATATATATATATATTATCGTTTTCTTTCTCTTTTCCTTTTTTACTGTCTTTCTGGGACCAGAACTTTCATCATATGGACCATGGCGCCATATGTTTATTGTGGACACACGATCATTGATGTGGGTGCCAACGTCAATGCAAAGGGAAGTAGGGTTTCATGATCTATCCAAACGAAAGGTCCGAATCGATCTAGGGGATATAAGTAGCAGCTCGGGCACGAGGCCGTTTGCTGAGAATATGAGTTTCATCGTTAATGTGGGGTTTAACATTAACGCAAAGGAATATAGTTTCATGACCTATCCAGACGGAGGGTCTGAATAGATTCAAAGAGCAGTGTTGTGCTATGTCAGAGCGGATGGAAGGTCCACCTTGGGTGGATTTTAACGTCGATCAGGCAGCGTGCCAACCGATCGATAGCAGGTTCCATCATTGGTATTGGCTCATACTAATGCAAGGATTTTATAGGTTTCATCGGGATAGACGTAGGGTCTAGCCGGGACAGGTTTCATCGCTGATCGGGTAGTGTGCCAGTCGATCGGCAGCGAGTTTCATCATCGGTATTGGGTTTATACCAATGCAAGGATTTCATAGGTTTCATCGGGATAGACGTAGGGTCTAGCCCGGACAGGTTTCATCGCTGATCGGGCAGTGTGCCAGTCGATCGACAGCGAATTTCATCATCGGTATTGGGTTTATACCAATGCAAAGATTTCATAGGTTTCATCGGGATAGACGTAGGGTCTAGCCCGGACATGTTTCATCGCTGATCGGGCAGTGTGCCAGTCGATCGGCAGGGAATTTCATCATCGGTATTGGGTTTATACCAATGCAAGGATTTCATAGGTTCCATCGAGATAGACGTAGAGTCTAGCCCGGACAGGTTTCATCGCCGATCGGGCAGTGTGCCAATCGACCAGCAGCAGGTTTCATCACGGCGGGACGTAAAGAGATATGCAGATCTAGTCGGAACAGACGTAAGGTCTAAACCGGACCGGTTTCTTTGCCGATCGGGCGGCGAGCCCGTCGACCAAAGGTGGGTTTCATCATCGGTATTGGGTTTATACCAATGCAAAGGAGTTCGTAGGTTTCATCAGGATAGACGTAAGGTCTAAACTGGACATGTCTTATCATTGATCGGGCGAGGTGCTGGTCGATCAACGGTGAGTTTCACCATGGTGGGACTTTGGATAGGGTGAATGAGGGTCTCATCAGGATAGACGTAGGGTCTATACTGAGTGGGTTTAATCGTTGATCGGACAAGGTGCCGGCCGATCGACGAGGAGTTTATGGTAGGAGATGAGGCTTTCTTTGGGGTTACCACATTACTGACCCAAGTGCCCTCTCGGGTTTTCACCAGAGTCAGCCCCCTCTTACTTTTGCCCACGCGCCCTTTCAGGTTTTCATGTGGCGGGATACCCGATTTTGCATGCAGTGCCCTTTCGGGTTTTCACCACAGCTGGGTTTTGGGCCATTTTTGCACTTGTCCCCAATATAGGAGCAAGTCTGGCGGGGTATCTCTATTTTTAACCCCCCTTTTTTTTACTTCTTTTTTTTGTTCTTTCTTCTTCCTTCCTTTTCAGAGAATAACAAGCGGGAATGCCACCAGCTTAAGATGAGGGTAGCTTGGTTAGGGCGGAGTGCCACTATGCCAAGAAAGTGGTAGCTCGGCTAGGGCGGAGTGCCGCTAGATGAAGAAACGGGTAGCTCGGCTAGGGCGGAGTGTAGTTAAACCAAGGAAGAGGGCAGCTTGGTTAGGGCGAAATGCCGTTAAACCAAGAAAGAGTAGCTCGGTTAGGGCAGAGTGCCACTAAACCAAGGACAGAGGGTAGCTCGGTTAGGGCAGAGTGCCGCTAAACCAAGGAAGGGTAGCTCGGTTGGGGCGGAGTGCCGCTAAACCAAGGAAGTAGCTTGGTTAGGGCGGAGTGCCGCTAAACCAAGGAAGAGGGCAGCTTGGTTAGGGCGGAGTGCCGTTAAACCAAGAAAAGTAGCTTGGTTAGGGTGGAGTGCCGCTAAACCAAGGAAGAGGGCAGCTTGGTTAAGGCGGAGTGCCGCTAAACCAAGGAAGAGTAGCCTTTGTCTGATTACTCGGGGAATGTTGGTTGTGCAGCATGATACAGCTTCAGGTGTCTACCGTTGAGTGGCGAGGATCGGATTTCCCCTCGATGGTTAACAACCATGTAGGCCCCTCCTTCGTAGACCCTCTGTATCACATAAGGGCCCTCCCAATTAGCATTTAGCTTTCCTTTTGGATTGGACGCCATGACTTCCTTTTTCTTGACCATGACAAGGTCACCTTTCTTAAATTCTCGCCCTTTTACGAGTTTGTTGAATGCAGTGGCCATGCGGGCCTGATACATTTGGATATTCTTTTGAGCTTGGAGGCGCTTCCCTTCCAACTCAGTCAATTCTTCTAACCTTCTTTCAGCATTGGTTTGTTCGCCACGGGCCAGGTCATATTGGATTGCCACTCTGAGTGACGGGACTTCCAGCTCTAGTGGAACCACTGCCTCCGAGCCGTATACCAATGAGTATGGTGAGCACCCTGTAGGTGTCTTGAAGACGGTGCAGTACGCCCACAGAGCTTCATACATTTTTTCTTCCCAGTCCTTCTTATTGGAACTGACGACCTTGGCCAGCAAGGTGCACAAAGTCTTGTTAAAAGCTTCTGCCAATCCGTTTACCTGCGGATTGTAAGGAGTGGACGTCCTCCATTCGATCTTATACTTCTCAGCAAGCCGATAGACCTTCTGATTTCTGAAGTGACTCCCATTGTCAGATATTATTCGGCCGGGGATCCCGAACCGGAAGATAATGTTCTGCCTGATGAATCTGGTGACCAGTTCACCAGTCACTTCTCTTAATGCTATAGCCTCCGCCCATCTGGAGAAGTAATCTGTTATGGCCAGTATGTACTTATGTCCGGCCGAGGAAGTCGGCAGTGGACCGACTACATCAGTTCCCCATTGCGCAAACGGCCAGCTAGGGACTGTAGGGTACAGAGTCGTAGGCGGCCTTCTAGGCACAGTAGCATGCTCCTGACATTTCTGGCATGACTTTGCAAATTTACAGCAGCCTTCAAACATGGTGGGCCAATAGTAGCCCAGCTTCTTGATTTCTATCTTCATCTTGGGACCAGCCTGGTGGGCACCTGCTGTCCCAGCATGTACTTCTTTCATCGCTTGCCAAGCTTCCTCAGTGGACAGGCAGCGGAGTAGAATCTTCTTGCGCGCATCTGCCATTATTCGGAACAGAGTCCTATTTCTGAATTCATAAGAATCTTTGATTCTCAGAAGTTTCATCTTCTCTTCTCTTTTCTGCGGTAGCTGTTGGTGCAGGAACCACTGTAGCAAGTGCTGTCTCCAGTCAGATGCCTGGTCTGTGCTAACAGTAGCGACTTCTTCTTCGGGGCACCCTTCTAGCATACTGGGGACTTGCCGCCGGTTCATAACAACAATGTTCAGTGTCTCATTTGGCGGGACTGCTAGTGAACTGGCTAGCTTCGCTAGTGCGTCAGCCTGGGCATTATGTCCACGGCCCACATGCTTGAGCTCAATATGATAGAATTTCACCATGAGGCTCACAACCTTTTGGTGGTAGGGATTTAGTTCTGGCTTTTGCACTTCGAACTCCCCTTGGATTTGCTTTATCACCAACATTGAATCCCCGAATACCTGAAGCATTTGGATACCCATGTTGAGGTTGATATGGAGTCCGATTATCAGAGCTTCATACTCGGCTTCATTATTGGTGCAGGGCTTGTTTATAAAACAGAAAGTATGCACAACCTCCCCTTCCGGTGATCTCAGCACAATACCGGCTCCGGCCCGCATTCTGGTCTTTCCATCGGAGTCCGCCTCTGTTCTAGATGCTCCATCAAAGAATAACTGCCACATAGCTGACTGAGCCTGGCAGGCTTCGAGCGTCTCATCATCGGGTAATTCAGTCCCCAGCATATCATTTTCTGGCACAGGATGTTCTGCGAAGAAATCAGCCACGGCCTGTCCTTTTATCGCCCTCTGGGGTGTATAGGTAATATCGAATTCCATCAGGATCACTGCCCATTTGCCCAACCGGCCCTTCAGTACTGGCTGAGTCAATATATATTTGAGCGGATCTGCTGCAGATATCAATCTGACTTCATGTGACAACATATAGTGTCAGAGCTTTTTGACAGCAAAGACCAGTGCCAAGCAGGTCTTTTCTATGTAGCTGTAACTTTCTTCGGTTCTAATCAGCCTCCTACTTAGATAGTATAAGGCTTGTTCTTTGCCTTCTTCATTTATCTGTGCCAGCATTGCCCCCAGGGAACAGTATGTGGCTGTGATATACAGTATCAAGGGCCTGCCTTTAATTGGTGCCCCCAGCACCGGAGGGGTCTTGAGATATTCTTTCAGCTTCTCAAAGGCTTCCTGACAGCCATCGTCCCAGAGGAACGGCACATCTTTCATCATGAGCTTGTGAAAGGGGTGGCATCTTCCCGACAGATTTGATATAAATCGTCGGATATAGGCCAGACGCCCTTGCAGAGATCTCAGCTCGGACAGATTCCTTGGTGGAGGGAGCTCCTGGATAGCTTTAATCTTGGACGGGTCAATTTCAATGCCCCTATGATGGACAATAAACCCGAGGAATTTTCCACTGGACACGCCGAAGGGGTATTTCATAGGGTTCATTTTGAGCTCATATTTGCAAAACCTCTGGAACACCATCCTCAGGTCTTGCAAATGGTCTTCTCTTCTACTGGTTTTCACCACCAGATCGTCAATGTAGCACTCTACTTTCTTGAAGAGCAAATCATCAAAGATCTTTGTCATGGCTCTTTGGTAGGTAGCGCCGGCATCCTTTTGTAGTGAAATATCCCCTTCGGAGTGCGGAATGCAGTGTGCACTCTGTCTTCTTCAGCAATCCAGATCTGGTTGTATCCGGACGACCCATCCATAAATGATAGGGCCTCATGGCCAGTAGTTGCATCGATCATCACCTCAGTGATTGGCACAGGGAAATCATCTTTCAGGCAAACCTTATTAAGGTCCCGGAAATCAACACATATTCTGATCTGCCCATTCTTCTTCTTTACGGGCACTATATTGGCCAGCCATGTAGTATACTGGTTTTCTTCGACAAAGCCTACATCAATTAGCTTGTCAACCTCTTTGTTAATCTGATTTATTAGTTCAGGACGCATTCTCCTGGAAGGCTGCTTTACAGGGTTAGCCTCTGGGTTTATTGCCAATCGATGCTGTGCCACATCAGAACTTAGTCCCGGCATTTCATCGTATGTCCATGCAAAGCAGTCTTGAAATTCCTTCAAAAAATGTATATATTGTTCCCTGATAGCTGGCTCCAGCAGTGCACTGAGGAATGTCGGCCTTGGCTCCTCTGCGGTTCCCAGATTTATTTCCACAAGCTCATCGACGGTGGCCTGACCTCCGTCTTCGACCTCGGGCGGGGCTTCTTGTAAGTCAATGAAGCCTCCCGGGATATAATCTTCTTCAGTTTCATGATTTTCTGTTTCATCATACTGGTCATCAGCGGGTGCTGGCTCATCATATACGGCCAATATTGTTGTATTCTGTTCAGTATGCCCCGAGGACGTAACTGGATCAGCAGGAAACTCAAAGACGGAGTCTTCCGTCCTTAGAGGCTCTTCTGATGCAGACTCCCTTGAGAGATCATCATTTTGTAGAGCCCGGACTTCTTCCAGGATGCGCTGAAACTCCAGGCATTCCCTCAGCTCTTGGCTGCTTGGTCTTCATCCGGGATTCCCGTGTCAAACTTTGCTTCAGCATGGAACATGTCTTCTTTGCAAGGTAGGTCTTCCCACCACCAATCTTTCTTTGCTTCATCAGACGTCCCCGTCTCCGGCTGACTGTCTGGGGCTTCATTGCTCATTATGGATTGATAAATGATTTCTTCATCTTCCGAGGGGTATTTGTCATATCCTACCTCGGGAGGGTCTTCATGCTGGTAGGAGACAGATATGACGTCTACCTCAGCCTCATAGTATTCTTGTAAAGTATAGCCCAGTCCCGGGTGCTGTGTGATCTTCCTCAATTCTTTATTATCTCGAGGCGGATCCTATAACTCCTTGAATGCTTTCTTCTGGGCGGCAGACTGCAGCGATGGCATCTTCATCTTAGAGAACATCTGCGAAACCCGTCGGGTAGTATAATCCAAGCCTGTAATTGGCACCATCTGGTTTGCAGCCTCTTCAGGGACCATGCAGTCTTGATCATCTTCCTCGACTGACTCCCCGATGTAGAATATGGTAGGAGGCTCGCAGAAGCGAGGGACTTCCATAGTCTTCAGTGGTAGCACCGTCTGGTACTCGAGGCTGACGATGGGTTTAAATAAACCCTACGGCACCTCCACTTGTGTGTACTTTTCTTTCATTTCTTCATTGATATCATCCGGGTGAATGCTAGGAGGGGTGATCCAAGCAAAGTCACCGGCATAAGAGATGTGAGATACCTCATACTTTTTAATATAGCCCTTTGGTGGCGGTGGAGACCAATTTCTTGCCTTCGTCGCCGGCTTTTTCTGGTTGACCACAGCCTCTTTCTTTTCACCCTTCTGTGACACCTCGGTGTAGTAGGATGCATCGAGCATATGACATTCGAATACTTCGAAGGGATGTAGATCTGTAAACACCCTTTCTTCTTTTCCTTCATGGCAGTATTTAATGCATTGATGTAGCGTGGACGGCACTATCTGATATTCATGCAGCCACGGTCTCCCCAGCGGGGCCTTATACGTGGTGTTGGAATCGATCACATAAAATCGTACCACGGTAGTGAGGTCGCCCAATGTGAGGTTGAAATCAGCCACCCCAAGAGGTGTTTCACATTTCTGGTTGAACCCTGCAATTCTCATATCTCTGACCTTGGTAAGCTGCAGATCAAAGTAATATTTCTGATAGATGCGGTATGGGAGGATGTTCACAGCAGCCCCAGGATCTATCAGTATCCTGCTCAGCGGCTGACAGTTCAGGGAACCCTTCATATACAGCGGCCTGTTATGACTGGAATTCGGGATTAGCATATCATCTTCTGTGAATGTGATCGATGGCCCAGAATTCACTTCTGTCAAGAGCGCTTCATATTGTGCCGGCGACTGCAAGGCATCCACAATTGCTTGGCGGGCTTCTTTACTCAGAGAGAGGATTTCCCAGATGGAGAACCTGGTAGGGAGCTTCTTCAGCATCTTCATGATTCGACTGCCTACCCGGACATTAGACAGTCTCATTTCTTCTGCCCATCGGGGTTTTGGAGGTTCGTGTGGTGCCTGTGGCCTTTGCTGCCCAGTCCCAGTTTCATTCTCTTCCTCTGTTTCTCGGGAGGCTTCTTCTGTAGCAACAGTCCCTGGCTTTGCTAGAGGGTCACTTCCTTCATTTTCTTCATGCTGCTTCTGCTTTCTAACTGCAGTCTGCTGGCATTTATTGCTCTTAGCTGGAGCAGTGTGAGCTAGTTGCTCATTCTCCAAACTGGACAAGAATTCCAGGAGTGAAGGAGCTTCTTCTTTCTCTTGGTACAAGCTGGCAGGGGGAGGAACCTGGACACCTCGTACCTCTGGCTCTGGGATCTGATAGGGTTGCTCCCCTCTGAATATAATATTATGATTAGCTGGTGGTGGGTGCCCCCATCTTTTCCCAGAACGTATTGCATGGGCTGAGGTAGAGGCCTCAGCATGGTTGGCTTCTAGCGGGGCATTTGATGCTTCAGCCTCATCATCCTCCCCGGGCAAGGAAAAGAGCACTGACAGAGTGTTACACTGTACCGTTGTGACTTTCTTTCCCTTTTTGGACTTGGGCCGTCTCTTCTTCTTCTGGGAATTTGGCTTTGCCAGCTCCTACCCCCAGAAGGGTTCAGTCTCATCTTTTCTTTGTTCTGCCTCTGGCTGCTCTTCAATTTTCAATTCTTCGAGCTGCTCCCAGAGTATGCAGTCTTTTAACCAGCAGGTGTTTGGGCTTTTTCTGCTCATATTCAGCGAGCTCGTCGATATACTGCTGTAGACGCCTGGCTGCAGGACTTACTTCTTTATGTGCGGGTAGGGGAGTTTGTCTCCTCCGGTTGTGAGTAGGGATCCGGATGACTGGCCCGGTCTCAGCTGTGCGCCATACTGGCTTTACTGGCGGCGGTTCAGGCCTTGGTGTGACACCTCGAATAATCACCCCGCTGGTACTGGCTGCGGGAGTTTTCTTTCTATTCTTTATGGGTTTCGTCTGCCACCCCTCCTGATCCTTCAGTGGGGTGAGGAAACAAGCTTCATAGGTATGCCTGGTACATTCCTCAACGGCTTCCTTAGGCAGCTGTGTTGACACCCGTTTTATACCCAATAAGTCGGGTCGTCTCCTTATTCATTCAATATGATGCTCCGAGTTGTTCACTCTTCATTGAATTCCTTTTAATCAGTTGAAGCCTATTTTCTGGGTCTCAATTCCTGGATTAGACCTGGTTTCTGGTGGCACTTCGTTCAAAAGCTTGGCAATCCCTCCATTCTATTTTCTTGAAAATCAATGATAATAACGGTCTGGACTAGGCGCGTCATTTCATAATAACGCATGAAGCCTAGGCCGTTACTCTTTGAAGAGTCCCAAGACTTAAGGGCCTCGTTGTCCTTTGATAATAACGGTCTACTCCCTAGCCGTTGTTTCTTTATGACGCCCTATGCCCTGGCCGTTACTTACTTGCAGAGTCCTATTGTTTAGATCTTCTTCCCGTTGATCTTATCCTTTGGATAGGGTTGAAAATGACGGTAATTTCTTGGAGCGTTATTTCCAAGTGGCGGTCTGTCGTAAGACCGTTACTTCCTTCAGAGAGTCCTAACAGTTCAGGCCTTTTCTCTGCTACTCCGTGGACGAGATAGGGTTTTGGATTGGCATTATCTCCTTCAATTCTAATCCTCAGGACCTCTCGTTTGTTTCTTTGGACTCTTGTTAATATTATCCTCAAGGATTTGCTAAGGATTATCCTCCTTTCTTGGCTGATTTATCTTCAACTCGACCTGAGAGTTTGAGGGAGTCTATAAATAGAACCCTTGATTTCATGACCCAAGAGGGAGGAAGATTTGATTTCAGGAGCCATCTACATCCAGGAGGAGCTGCTTCCCACGTCCATCTTCCAAGTCAAGGGAGTAATTTTGGGTTTTAGCTTGTCAAGATCATCATCATTGCATGCTCAAGTTTCCCTTGGTTTTATCAATCAAAAGCATTGTCCCTCCTCTTCCTCCACATTTTTCACTGTTGCTAAGCATACACATATCCTCCTAAACTTAAAAAATGCCCAGAGGGGTTAAAAAACCAACAACTCCCCGGTAATCCCCTCTCCTTTTGATGTTCTTAAGCTTTTTAAGGATTGATGCTATACTTATGTTGAGGGCTAATTGAGGTTGTGTTGTTTTGCTTTCTACATCCTTGGCAGGTTTTACAGGATCACTAGCACGAGGCCCAAGCCTTCTAGCCGGCTGGAAGGGTTGGAGTTCAAAGAGTTCACATCTTTTCACTGCAGGTTATCTGACGGTCAGGTGCAGGAGCGTTATTTCCTTCTGGCGGTCTATCGCACGACCGTTACTTCCAAGCGACGCACAGGGTTTGGACCGTTATTTGCAAGTTGATCTGCAGGCTTTCCTTGGTTTTCTCTCCCGTGGGCGGGTGTTTCATCCACCTACTTCCAAGGTATATTCGAGTCTTTGACTCGTGTTTACTTTGGTGGCGATCACGACTTTCCTTAGTGTTGGGCACTAGCTGTCTTTTTCATCAAATCTCTTTATTCCCCTTGATTGTTCCACCCCTAGCGGTGTGTTTTTATTTATCTTTGCTCCACGCCCCGGCGTGTGTTTTTGTTTTTCCCTTAGCGTAATTTGATTGAGATAGCATGCCCATGCTAGAGTTAGATTTGATTGCCTAGGTTCATGTTCACATGTGCATAGGTTGAGCTTATCTTTGGTAGTTTATTTATCATCTCGCCATATCATTTTTTTCAAAACCCTCACAATCAACAAAAAAAGAAAAGAAGATAAGAAGAGATAGGTAAACAAACAATCAACAAGCTGCTGGTAAACCGAAATCATATTGGCGGCCATTCTCCAGGGCGGAGGCTCATGTGGATGAGGCGGCTTTACCTGATAATCTCCCAGCTGCATCTCACCCTTTTTAACCATTCCTTCCATGATATCTTTGAAGACATAGCAGTCCTCAATCGCGTGCCCCAGCGCACGGTGAAATGGACAGAACAGCGGATCATCTTTCTTTGCCGCATCCTCGGGTCTCTTCGATTCAGGCAATGTTACCTTGTTGAACTTATATGCCCAGTTAAATAGTGCTGCCGTCTTATCCTTGGGAAAAGAGTAAGCCTTTTTCATCTTGTCTCTTAGAGAGACCTTGTCTTTTCTTTCTGCTGCACCCTCAGGAGGGGGAGCTTCATCTGCCCCCTTCTTCCCCTTCTGCTGCTTGAAGGTTCTGAAATCGACGGTGTTAGCCTCAGAATGTGATGGTCGTCGATCATTAGACTTACCTTTCAGCACATTGGGAACATTGGCGGTTGGACGTTTGGACAGGAACGTCTCAACCTCCGCCACTATATTGTTTAATCGGTCAAATGTTCTGACATCTGCGTCGATCATCTTTTCTAGCACCTCTCTCCTGAGGCTCTGTTTACATATCTGCACCGCATCTTCTTGATGAGGCGGTCTTCTGCATCTCATGGCTAAGTTCCTCCATCTTTTGATGTAGTCCAGTGCAGTTTCATCTTGCTTCTACCTGGTTGCATATAGCTCTGCTATTGTGATTTCTCTTTCAGTGACATGAAATCTGTCGCGGAATTTTCTCTGCATATCAGGCCAATCAACCACCGATCCGGCTGGCAGGCTTGAATACCATTCAAAGGCTAACCCAGTAAGGGATGAGCCAAAGAACTTAAGCAGATAAGCTTCGTCGACTGCCAGGTCACCCATGATTGTGGTGTAGTAAGCTATGTGCTCTCTGGGGGAGCCCTGGCCATTAAAATTTTCAAACTTAGGCGGCTTACTGACGCCTGGAGGTAGTCTTTTAGCATCATATTGGGGAGGATATGGCACTTTGTACACATCATAGGTACTAACATCATCGCCAGTCTTCTCAGACAACTTCATCTCCATAATTCTTTCAATCATCAGCTTGTGGGCTACGGCTGGATCTATGTCTTCTGGGAAGAAGTGAGCTTGTTGCTGACTATGGGGAGTTGTCATCACAGTGGCGCGCAAGGTGGGCGCGGTAGGCTGTGTCTGAGATGCAGAGGGCTGAGCTACTACTTGCTGTGGAACAGGTTGGCTCGGTGCTTTGCCCTTATCAGCCAGGAGAGGATTAGCTGGGATAGCCGTCTCTGTTGAGCTGGAAGTATGCCCCATAGGCTCGGCTTGCTTGGAGACCGGTGTAGCTTCATGTCTCTCATTGAGCTGTCTTCTGAGAGCATTGATCTCCTGCTGGTATCTTCTGAACATCATCTGGATCATGGGATCCAGGGTGGACGGGATCTGTATATCTTCTGAAGTCCCTTCAGCATCATCAATGAAGGGATTATCTTCCTCTTACGTTGTCACCACATTAACTGTCATAGTGGTGATCTTGCAGGCTTCATCATTAGTCTTCATTTTATCTTTTGCCGCCTGGCCTCTTCTTGTGACAGGCCCGGGTCTGGTTGCCAGCCTGAGTAGCTCGTCCGGTTGAGTTGGTAGCATGTCTTGCCTCCTGACAAGTCCAGCCATGTTACAGGTGAAGATCTGCATCTTTCCCTTCTGCCTGTAGACTTTTCTTTTTGCCTGGTCGGGATATTTGAGTCGGTCAAAGACCGATATTCTTTCTTCAGGTTCTTCCCCACACAAGTCTTCTTTCCCATATTCGGCCCTGCGGCCATCCCCATAATCATTGGAATCGGAGGAGGAGACTCCGAGCGTCACTTCTTGAAGGGTTTCTTCCTCCTCTTCATCCATGGTGCCCAGGGCACGGGATAATCTTTGCTGACCGAGGGCAGAGTTCCCCAGGTAATGGAAGTAGTCTTGGACTACTTGTTTCATCTCCTCTGGGTTGCACCTGTGTGGCTCTGGTTGGAGCATCAGTCTTTCCTGGCCTCTTTGCTGATGAGCCAGTCTTGCCACCTGAGCATTCAGATGCTCGGCTTTGGAATATCTAAATATATCAGCCTGTCTGGCACAGGCTCTTGATCTTCTTGGAACGGCAGCAGCGACTGGTTCGCTTGTTCTCATTCTTTCTTCTTTCTCAAATCCTCTGTCGCCACCCTGGCAGCAGTTGGTAGCAGCATCATAGTTCTTCCTTTGCCATCTTCTGCCCCCAGCCCTAGGATGGGGGACCGAGAGGTCTTGCTTCTGCTCATATTTTCTGCCCCTCATCCTGGGGCGAACAGTGGTCAGATTTCTTTCTTCATTTTCTTTCTCATATTTCTCACCCCAAGCCCTGGGGTAAACATCAGCATCATCTCTTATGTCTTTTCCTTCTCTTCTTCTGCTTCCTGCCCCGAAGCGGGCAACAACATCCTCGGTAGCTTTCCCCTCATCTCGAGTTGGGGCCCAACTCTGAATCTTCTTTGGTCGCCAGACCTGTTTATATCTTGCTGGCTTGGGCGCCAGCGGCTTCCTCTCATCAGTTTCCCAGTTGGCCCTCCTGGTGGCCAGAACTTGGAACTTGTTGTCAATCAGGACGGTCGGGACAATCCTGTCCGGCCGGACTTCTCTCGGGCGACCGTTGAGGTTCACCCTAACGTCACCCATCATCATCGTCTTTCCAGAATTTGAAAGACGACAGTCAGCAGCAGCATACCGGCTCCTCCGGTTAGTTCTTTTCTTCATTTGGGCAGCAGCGGGGACCGTGTCCCTCTTTTGAACATGATGAACATAGCAGGCGACGGCTGTCTAAGTCATCCTCTCTGGTAAGCTACCCTTGTTATCAACAATCTTCATCGGGGCACTTGCAGCAGTGCCTTGCTCATTGTTGTCGACCTGCAGAAGGTCAGTGAAGACGAGGCCCAGGCAGTTGGGCAGCTCGACAGCAGGGGGCATTGACCCGAATGACAGCGGTACCGCCAGGTAACCCTCTCGGACATGCACATCGATCGGTTGTTGGTCGAAGCATACGGACATGAGTCCAGTAGTCATTGTAGCTTCCTGAAAATAAGGAAAGCACACAGAATCAGAAATTTGAGGGGGGCCCGCTGGGCCTCCTATTTTTGGCATAGAGATGAAGGGAGACTCAGTCCCACCGGGCGTGCCAGACTTGTGGAACGCGGATTTTTTATTTAAATTTAATTTTATTTATTTATTTATATTTTTTAAGGGAATTCTCTTATTTGCATTTATTGATTATTAGGCGTGCCAGTCACCGGGGTGACAATCTTATTATGCGCTCGATCTGACTTTTAATCAGTCGATTGTGAAGTCCGAGTCGGGACCCGAAGTCTGTCATACCATAAAGGCTATGACGTTAATTACGCCCTTCCTAAGAAGGGCAACCCTTGATTAAACGCCAAAAATAGGAGGAAGGCACCGGCAAACATAAGACTCAAACGAAAGCGAGGGTTGGTTCATCAGCAGGGCGTTAAACGGCCTGAGTGAAGCAAGAATACATCAAATGTGGAACAAATCCGGCGGCATGTCCCCATTACTTTGGACTATGCCAGATGGGGATAGGAAACCACCCATGCAGCGGCAGGATGGGATCCGTAAAAGATCGGGTATATCTAACCCGGAATCCGGATAAGGACCAGTGCGACATGACACACCCTGTGCAGGCGCGATGTCTTATTAATATTCCCCTTCGGAAGACCATCGGAGAACATGCAAGGGCAGAACTCCGTGGGCCAACGGGGTTAGGGCGGAATACCATAGCTATCTGATGAGGTATGTACGAATTTCGACAGCATGTCCCCTTAACTTGGACTATGCCAAGAAAAGATAGGCCATCATCCACGGGAAGCCGGGACGACAACCAAAGGAGAAAGGCGCCAGGCCCGGGGACATTGCTTGCATTCATATCATGGATTGATGTTCCCTTGGAACCCATCAGAGCACATGTAGTGACATGGCTCTTTAGGTTCATAAGGCTGCAGAGAAATCCGGATCGGGACTAAGAGATGTAGGGGAGGTCCTCCCCATTACTGTGTCTCCTCGGGGCATATGTGAAGGTCTCTGAACATCCTCTGGACAGATGTGTGGAGAGATTAAAAGGATTGGAGGGTGATGGTGTGAAGGTGGACCTTGGCCTGGGTTTTATTGGCCAGAGAAGGAGCCTCGGCGTGGGTTTTATTGGCCAGGGGGGTTCTCGGCGTGGCTTTTATTGGCCAGGGGGGGTTCTCGGCGCCTAGGGGTTCTCGGCGCGCTCGTCACCGCATCGGGAACCTGGCGCCGGGAAGCCCCGGGCCAGGAAGGCTGTATTGAAAAGGGGTCTTCTTGGGCAGTGAACAGGATTGAGAGTTTTATCTACGTGCTGAAGGGAAAAGAGGGAAGCCCTCTCGGCGGCATAGCTCTCGGCGTGGCAATGGCCACGTCGGGAACCATTTACCCAAGCTCGCGCCGGGAAGGTGAAAGGGCTTAGGGCCAGAAAGGGTTTATGGCTTGATTACGATACTCTGTTCCAGAGATTTCTGGGATTTTTTGGCTTGGATTGAGGCAGGATTTGGAGTGCAGAAGGGGATTACATGAAGATTTATGCTGGAGAGATGCCAAGGGAATTGGAAGGTGAAGTCAGTAGATGGAATAAGACCCTCTCACAACGTCCTGTGAAGATTTTTATCTGTTTGCCGCCAGCCGTCTGAGGAGATCAAGAGATGACTGTCTCTGATCACCTGGACGAGCCCAATGGCATCGAGGAAACAAACCAGCGATGGAGGAATGACACAACCCTCGCCACTGGAATTCTAGGCCCTAATCATTCAAGAGTCAGAATGGAGGACCCAGGGGTCGAGGTCGTTACTTATCAGAACCTCGTGGGGTTGCATTCATCTGCAGATTAAGCATATATCTCATAACCAGCAATTCAGGGAACCGAGAGATTGATGTATCTGGTTCCTGAACGGCATAAGGGGGGAACTCGAAGGAAAAACTCGAATGTATGTGGGGGATCTGCCATCGAGACAGGAGGGGAGAAGGAAACAGAACCCAATAACCCATTAGATGGGGGTAGGGGCCCTATCTTCATTCCTCTTCGAAGAACAGGCTCATAGAAACGACTCTGAAACTCAGAGCGTCTAGACTATTGGACATTCAGATAAAAGATATATACATAGAAAGACAGAGGGCAGAGCTTCGGTTGCCTAATATCCGGCACGGCAACTGTGACATTTCATTTCATCTCATTATCACCACTTACATCAACTGCAAGGCTGAAGCCGAGAAACAGGTAGAGGGGAGGAACGGAGGCAGGCAAGAAAAGAATTCTCGGTCATCATATGAATAATCAAAGTACGAGGACATAGACTATTACATACGGAGGAAAATAGAAGAAGAAAATAAACATGGGGGGGAGGGTGGATCATTGACTCCACTCCCTCCCCCGAGCAGCCCACCTGGAGCTTCTTCTTCTTCTTCTCAGTAGGGTTTCTTCTCTTTTTTTCTATCTCTCCCTTTTCTCTTTTTCTTTTGGCGATGGTCAGGATCCTTTCCCCTCTTTTTTTTTTCTCGAGAGAAAGGGGGTTTTTATAACACCACCTTCCCCCCTATCGGCATGGTCATCTCGGCGCACGGTTGATGAGCTCCCGGCGCGCCTTATTCGGAGGCAGTAGGCTTCTCGGCGCCCCTTCCCCCTATGGGTCTTGTTGGGCTCTCGGCGCCACACGGCTGGGCCCGTTTAGATCTTTTAGTCTTTTATGCTTCCTCATCAGTAAGCTCGAGCTGTTAAAGCCGCTTACTCTGTCCCTTAATTTGTCGGTCCCTCAAGTCCGTCAGGCTAGGCGAAGGCCCATTAATTGGTGAGTTAGCATAGCTTCATCGGAATATTTCTGGGGATTTTCATCAGTCAGTGGACTGTAGTTCTTTATCAGTTCTGCCGTCTGAACGACGATAATACCGGACATCAGCTTGACCGGGGAGGGCTTCAGCTGGGTGGTAGCTTTAATGACGTATCTTCCGTAATCCTGGTTTTGTAGGAATCTCCGGGATCTTCATCTCTCACTTAATCTTCCATTATGTCTCATCTCCATTCCCTATTATATTTTAGGTGTCAACACAGATGCAAGTCCAAATTAGAAATTTTATTCAAAGCAGCTGAAAAAATTATTCATCATGTTGAAATTTACACAAGCCAAGTTCTCTTCTAAGAAATTTGAACCTTTCATTCCCAAGAGGCTTAGTAAAAATATCAGTAATTTGTTTTTCAGTTTCAATGAAGTTCATTTCAATTTCATTTTTATTTACAACATCTCTCAGAAAATGGTGTTTTATCTCTATATGCTTAGTCCCAGAATGATGAACAGGATTTTTAGCAAGGCATATAGCACTAGTATTATCACACAACATTGGAATACATCTCAATTTTATCTGATAATCATCCAGTTGGTGCTTGATCCATAGTACTTGGGCAGTACAATTACCTGCATCAACATATTCAGCTTCAGCTGTAGACAAGGCTACAGTGTGTTGCTTCTTAGATACCCAAGATACTAGACAGCCACCTAAGAATTGACAGTAGCCACTAGTACTTTTTCTATCTACTCGACACCCAGCATAATCTGCATCAGTGTAAGCTAGAAGTTCTAACTCACACTTGGCAGGATACCACAGACCTAACTCTTTGGTGCCTAGTAAATACCTAAAAATCCTTTTCACTGATTTAAAATGTGATTCTTTAGGACTAGCCTGAAATCTAGAGCATAAACACACTGAAAATTGAATATCAGGCCTAGATGCTGTAAGATATAGAAGGGATCCGATCATACCTCTATATAGCCTTTGATCCACTGGTTTACCTTTAGGATCTTCATCCAAACTGGTTGTGGTACCCATTGGAGCAGCTATTTCCTTGAGGTTGTCCATTTTGTACTTCTTTAATAAATTCTGTATATACTTGGACTGAGAGATGAAAGTTCCATCCTTTGTTTGTATAACCTGCAGTCCAAGAAACAATTTGAGCTCGCCCATTGAGCTTATTTCAAACTCATTAGTCATTATCTGAGAGAATTCCTCACACAATTTGGGGTTAGTTGACCCAAACACAATGTCATCCACATAAATTTGAATGATAAGAATATCTGAATGACTCACCTTGGTAAACAATGTTTGATCAACTACACCTCTTGTGAAGTTCTTGTCAGTGAGGAATTTGCTCAACTTGTCATACCAAGCTCTAGGAGCTTGCTTTAAACCATAGAGAGCCTTTTTGAGTTTATAAACATGATTGGGGAAGTCTAAGCATTCAAACTCAGGAGGCTGCCTCACATAGACATCCTCACTAATTTCTCCATTTAAAAAAGTAGATTTCACATCCATCTACTGAAGATTTATTCTTAGGGAGCATGCATAAGCCAATAATATTCTGATTGCTTCTAACCTGGCTACAGGGGCAAATGACTCTTCAAAGTTAAATCCAAATTCCTGATTATACCCCCGAGCTACAAGTCTGGCTTTATTTTTAATGACATTCCCTGATTCATCAGTTTTATTTCTGAACACCCATTTAGTCCCTATGACTGTTTCATGATGAGGAGGTGGAACCAAATGCCACACCTTATTCCTGTCAAATTGATTGAGCTCCTCATGCATGGCGTTAATCCAATGCACATCTTTGAGAGCACAGTCAATGGACTTGGGTTCTACATTTGAAACAAAAGCATAAGCATTCAAGTCATTTTGAATTCTCAAGTGGCCTCTAGTCCTAGGGGGATCATGCAGATTTCCAATTACATTATCTACATGATGATCTTTAAGATATCTAATGTTAACAATTGGATTGTCATGAGTTTGATTTACTTTCACCTGAGCTGTAGGCTCTTCTTCATTAGGCTCTTCATTTCCTTCCTCATTTTCGGATTGGTCTGCAGAATTTCATTCTTTCAGAATATCACCACTGTCTTCATTCCTGCATTGACCAACATCAGTCTTTGATAAGGATTCATCAAAAACTATATGTGGAGATTCTTCAACAGTTTTGGAATTCAGATTATACACTCTATATGCTCGGGTATTTTCAGAATAACCAAGAAAGATTCCTGGTTCACCTTTAGGTTCAAATTTGTCAAGGTCTCTTTTATCATTAATATGAATGAAACATTTACAACCAAAAACCTTGAAATGAGCAATAGAAGGTTTCTTACCCTTTAAGATCTCATAAGGTGTTTTCTGAGTAGAAGGTCTTACCATGGCTCTGTTAATTACATAACAGGCAGTATTTACTGCTTCAACCCAAAACTTCCTTGGTAGACCACCTTCAACCAAGAGTGTACGACCCATCTCTACTAGGGTTTTGTTCCTTCTCTCCACTACTCCATTCTGCTCAGGTGTCCTTGGTGAGGAGTACCTATGGTTAATTCCATTTGACCTGTAGAATTCATCAAACTGTGAGTTTTCAAACTCACCTCCATGATCAGTCAAGATATTTTCAATTTTCTGATTTATTTTAACATAGAACTCCTGAAATTATGAGAATGCATCACTCTTATGAGATAAGAAATAAACCCAAGTATACCTAGAGAAGTCATCTACCATGACAAACCCATACTTCCTCCCTGATAAGCTGATAGATCTGGTTGGCCCAAAAAGGTCCATGTGTATCAGCTCATAGGGTTTAGAGGATAGATTTTCTGTTCTAGATTTAAATGACTTTCTAGTTAACTTTGATTGAGTGCATGCATCACAGATTTTATTTTCTTTCTTAAAGGAAACTTCAGGAAGTCCTCTAATCATGCTATGCTTATTTAGTTTATGCAAAACAGTGTAACTAGCATGACCTAACCTACGATGCCATAAAAATGCTAAGTCTTCTCTACTAGCAGTAAGGCATATGTTAGAATGTTGAATATCATCTAGATCTATCATGTAAGTGTTATTTATCCTTTTACCAGAAAATTTAATAGTTTCGGAATCAGGTTCAAAAACTTTGCAACATTGAGAGTCGAAAAGCACTTTGCATCCTTTATCACATAGTTGGCTGATGCTAAGTAAGTTATAAGCTAAACCCTCAACCAACATGACATCCTCAATGCAGCAAGTAGTACACTTACCTACCTTACCTGTTCCAACAATCTTACCCTTTGTGTTGCTACCAAAGGTGACAAGGCCTCCTTGTTTCTCTGTCAGCATGCAGAACTTGGCCTTATCCCCTGTCATATGCCTGGAGCAGCTGCTATCCAAGTACCACAAGTTGTTCTTGGCTGCCAGGCATAGCTGCATACACAATTAGGTAGAGAGGTTTGGAACCCAAGACTGATTAGGCTCCAGAACAGATGAAATAGAAGCAAAGCAAGAAAGCAGACTTTTCAGAATCCACATTTGTTTAAATGAATTTTGTTCAGTGGATTCTACAGATTTCCTTCTGTTGTTGTTCCTCTTCTTCTTGTTGTTTGTCTTCTTATTGTTTGCACCAGCATGATTATTGACAGTATTTTTTCTTTGCCAGTGCCTTGGCCAGAGTGCATTCATGAAGTTGTGGCCATAGTAGTTCCTGGGCTGGCTAAAGAAATTCAGATTCCTAGGTGTCTAATTGCCATACCCATCAACCCAATTTCTAGGGTAAGGTCTATAAGACTGTGTAGCCTGATGTCCAAGACCTGTAAACCTTCCTTGAGTCCTAGTCCATCCTGACCTATTTGGATAGGTTGACTGTGCAAAGAAGTAGGACTGGGCTCTAGGTTGGTAGAAGTGTTTGGGTTGAGCTCTAACAGCATTCTGCCTCCCCTGCACCTTGGACCCTGTTGACCTATTCATAGGAGTGTATTGGGTCTTCTTCAGAGGTGGTGGTGATGGTGGAGACTTGGTGACCTTAACATGGGGTTTATAAGACTGTTTAGGTTGACCCCTAACCTGAGACTGAGCTTTGGGATTCTGCTTGGATGTGCTAGCTCTACTAGGCTCACTCAGTTTTTGTTTGCCCTTCTCCTCAGCACTGGGCTTTTTCAGATTAGCAGTTTTGTTCATTGAAATGTTTGAATTCATGCTAATTAGAGGTCCTTTTTCTTTTTGTGCAACAAATAAAATAGTTTTCATTCCAAAGGTTTTTGTTGCACTAGGATTAAATCCTAGTCCCTCTTTTCTGAAATTGACCTTTGACCCTAACAAAGCATTTAGATTATCTGTTCCCTGGGTCATTTTCTAAATAGTCTTAAGCTTATCCTCATTATCCTTCTGAATGTCTTCAATGGATCTTTTCAGTTCTGTATTCACACTTAGGACATCTTGATATTTTTCATTCACTATTTTTATCTCACTTTCATACTTCTGGATTTTCAGCTTCCATTCATCAGCTTCTTTTTCTAACCTCTCATTATCTTCTTTAGAGGCTTTTAACTCATTTTTGATTTCATCTAATTCAGAACATGTGAGTTTCAAATTTTTATTCTCAGATTCTAAACATGCAATTTTATCAATTAGAGTCGTATCATTTTGCATGGAGTTAATCTTTCTTCTTAGATGCCTGCTTTTTTTTCTAATATCATCAGCTCTATC
This sequence comes from Amorphophallus konjac, assembly GCA_022559845.1. Taxonomy (NCBI): domain Eukaryota; kingdom Viridiplantae; phylum Streptophyta; class Magnoliopsida; order Alismatales; family Araceae; genus Amorphophallus; species Amorphophallus konjac. The sequence goes on along the minus strand of CM040124.1, from coordinate 133,599,383 downwards.
AGCTATGTCATGGTAAGCATCTACCCAATCAGCAATTGTGAAATTTTCAAATCTAGTGATTACCTCATATGAGTCCTCTTCTCTGTCTTCTGAGCTTGTTGCCATAAGGCAAATGGGCTTCTCAGATTCGGCTTCACTGTCTGAGCTGCTACTGAAGGAACCTTCATCTTCATCACTCCAGGTACTCACCATTGCTTTCCCTTTCGTGTTCCTTCTCTTTGACATGTCCTTGTATTTCTGATTATCTGGACAGTCAGCTTTCAGATGACCTGGTTTTCTACATTGATAACAAGTATTAGTTTCAGTTTTCTTTGCAGGGTTGTGTTTATACCTTTTGTCCCTTCGGCCGCTGTGAGCGACGTCACGCGGTTCGAGGAGTAAAGAAGACGCAGAGCGCGCGGGCTCCTCTTTGTTTGCTACAACACATAAATAAGAGAAAAGAGAAGGGGCCACAACGGGAGATTGCTCCGGCGGGACGAGCGGGACAAATGTAATATATCAAGATATGGGGGTTAAACGGCCATAACGGGAAGTGACTCGCCGCGGCCTCGGGGGGACGGGAATGGTGCAGAAATCAAATAGCAAGAATTGAAACGGCCATTGGGGAAGTGACTCGCCGCGGCCTCGAGAATATGAGCAGATAAGAATATAACAGAATATAAGGAGAATATAAAGAACGGGAATTTAAACGGCCATTGGGGAAGTGACTCGCCGCGGCCTCGAGAATATGAATAGATAAGAATATAACATAATATAAAGAGAATATAAGAACGGGAATTTAAACGGCCATTGGAGAAGTGACTCACCGCGGCCTCGAGAATATGTGCAGATAAGAATATAACCGAATATAAAGAGAATATAAGAACGGGAATTTAAACGACCATTGGGGAAGTGACTCGCCGCGACCTCGAGAATATGAGCAGATAAGAATATAACAGAATATAAAAAGAATATAAGAACGGGAATTTAAACGGCCATTGGGGAAGTGACTCGCCGCGGCCTCGAGAACATGATGTGATCGTCAGGGGCCAAAAGATCCCAAAATAAAGAAAGTGATCGCGCCTACCTCAAGAGCGGGAGATGGCGGGTTGCTTCTTCCTCCCCCTTCGGCCGGCCGACGGAGAGGGCTTTCCTTGGGTACCCTTGTAAAACAACGACAAACAAGTAACGAGTGGATTAGAAAGATGAAGGTGTAGTATTCAAATCCTTGGGATAAAAATAACTAAATGATGGCAAGACACACACCTGGTTGGTGTTGTCTTTTAAACCCCTCTCGGACTCGAGTAGGAGGAAAATGAGATGATGGATGCAAGAAGTATATAAGAAGAGGCGCCCTTATGAAGGGGGATAGAGGATGCGAGATGATGAATGTAAAAGAACTACGAAGAAAAGGAAAGGATTGGCTTATTGGATGTGCCGATGGTGAAATCCAGCGGAGCTCCGGCAGCGTAGGGACGACGTGGAAGCGCGGTGGACGAAGACGACCTTCCTCTCGCGAGCGTGGGCACCCGAGAAGCTGGCGGAACCTCCACCTACAAAAGACCCCACGAGTTAGAAATGACTCCGGTAGCCTCTGGGCTCCGGCAGCCTATCGGATCTCTTAGAAGCTCCCCCAGAACTGAGGGGGGCCTCTATTTATACGGCTCCGGAGGGTGGAGGCATCCAGGACCCTGGACACCTCCATCAAGGCAAAAAAGATATTTTATTCTATTTTTATTTATTTTTTATGAATATTTTCATGGAGGCGTCCAGGGTCCCGGACGCCTCCATAAGTCCCACCGAACTCCACCGAAAGTCGCACGCGGTTTAACACAACACTTGGTTTTGGAGCGGCGACCCGTGATTTAGAAATGGGCGCGTCCAGCCGACTGGACGTCTCCACAATTTGGATTCTTTCACACACGACAAACCGTCGATCGGTGGGCGGGGCCCCGTGAGTGAGTTGATGGAGGCGTCCAGGGGCCTGGACGCCTCCAAGAAAATATATTATTATTATTTTTTTTGTTTTGTTTTTTATGCCAACTGGCATTTTATATTTTTTATTTTTGTTTTCGTGGAGGCGTCCAGGGGCCTGGACGCCTCCATTAATATATAAATATTTTCATTTTTTTGGTTTGAAAATTAAAAATAAATAAATAAAAATAATGGGGGCGTCCAGGTGCCTGGACGCCCCCATGAAGACCCGCCTGGGTCCTCAGACAAGGCGTTGGCAGCCGCTCGGCAGACACCCTTCCTGGTTTCGGAACCTTTCGATGCGTCTGACGGGTGTTGATGCCGTCCGAATGCTGCGACGAGACGATTCCGGATGCCGAAAAAGGCAGAAGAAGACCCAAGAAAAGGAAGCACTCAAGTGATTCAAAATGCGAAAGCCGCCGCGGGGCGTTGTATAGTGATATGAGATTGTTCAGGAGACGTCAGGAATGGTGTGTCTACAGCTGCCCCGCCTTGGTGTCTGCTTTGCAAGGGAGCGACACGTAGTGGAATGGTATCGAAGTGGAGTGAAATGAAGTGGGAGCGGACTAATAAGTTGATGCCAAGGTGTGATGAGACACGCTTTTGACGTTACTGTTTGGAATCTTTCCTAAAGTTTCAATAAGGCGACCTTGAAGGAGGTCTTTCAAATATTGATGATTGCTTGGACGGAGATCAAATAAGGGAGGGTGAGATGTGTGCTCAGGCACGATAAATAAAGGAGACCAACTTCTCGGTGTGGAAGTACCTGGGTCATAAACTCGCAGGTTTCACCTTTGGTGAGCGGTTACCAGCCAATGTGGAAGTGCTGCGGCCAAGGTGGGTCAAACAAGGTAAAAAGCAAAGGAATATCTGAGGGTCTGTCCAAACAAGGGTCTCCTTTGGAAGAGCAACGTAGGGCCGTTTCAAGGAAACTCAGTATTTCATTCGGAGTGGAATATCTCATATTTGTAAAAATTGAAGCACAACAGCTTTCGCAATCGAATCACTTGAATGATCTTCCGCAATAAATCAAAGTCCTATATGAATGCGTGCTGGGCTTAAAGAAAAATTTAAAACAAACTAAAATAGAAAATAGCCAAGGATAATATTGTCAACTTGTTAAGAATGGGTCAGGATACCGATCCGGTAAGCCGATACTGGGCTGGGGCCCGTTTATCCGCGCACCAACTCACTGAATGGAACCGTCGTCCCCACGCTACCACAAATTAACGGCCTATCCGTACAACCCAAATTCTTCTGGGATCATCACCGTTTTTGTTGAAGGGGAACTCAAATCCCAGATTCGTTCGGGCCGCAAGGTCCTTGACATATTCTAGTAGCGTAGGTATCATATACTATGATGCATGACACGGTGGGACCAACCATTGAAAGGAGGGACATGAGATAGGACAAAGACGTCCGTTAGTAAAACCTGCATAGGTCAGCATGGATCAATAACATCAGAAAGTAACATAATCGTAACAGAATCGCACCACAATGGAAAGGAGATCTAGCCAAAATCCTGACATTGACTGCTGATGTGACATGTTCTGTCCTGTAGCGATCTTCCCTTCCTATAAGAACTCCCCTTAGGCTAGTTCATTCAAATGCACCAAGGAGAGTTTTGAAAGCTCAGGAGGAAAAGGAGAGGAGAGTCTAGAGATTTCAGGATGGAAGGAGAGTCTTCCCGCGTTATGAAGAGGAGCAGGCCTAGCAGCGAGATCAGGCGACTCTCCGACCTCGAGGGTCATCTGAGTGGGACGATCATGTCGCATATGGTAAGCTGATTTATTTCAAATTTCTCCACGTGAACCTTCTTCTTACTTCCTTCCTTTCTTCTTCTTTCTTTTCTCTTCCAGCCATATCCACTCTTCCCAGGCCCGAGGAAGTTTTCCAAACTGCCATGGCTTTCAAAGCTAACTTCCAACATCTCCATCGGCATGAGGTCCATACTCTCGAGGTGGCATCTTCAGGGGCTCCTTATTCACGCCAAACACTACGAGAAGATTCGTATGGACTGGGCGGCTATGGGCGCACTAGTGGAGATCTGGCATCCCCAGACCCACACTTTTATCTTCCCTACCTTCGAGGCGACCATCCTCCTCGAGGAGGTGGAACTTCTGCTCGGATTGAAGAAATTCAAGAGTGACGGGAAGGTGAAGGCTATGCGGATGCTGACACGGGGGACTTCCGAAAGCGTCCTTGGAAGCTTCATGCCGCCCGACGCAGCCCGAAAGGTTCGTACTCAAAAGGGAATTGATTTGCAAAAGCTCACGGAATGGGTCATGGAGGCCCTGAGAGGGTTACCAGATGATGACTATTTGGAGGGAATCATGAAAGGGTTCACCATTTGTCTGGCGGGTGCTCTCTTGTTTCCTTATACCGACAACATGGTGGAGGAAGACCAACTGAGTGCTATCTGCGGGATCTGGCGTGGAAAGAGGGTGGGACCCGCTGTCCTTGCCTACCTGTATAGTGGCCTTACTGCCTCGAGCATGGGTAAGCCTCCTTTTGGTTGCACACTTGTCCTGAATTGCTGGCTGGATTTGCATTTCAAGTTTGATCACCGTGAGGGAATGCCAACCGCTTCGAAGCTCTTCCAACAAAGCCCCCTTTATCATATAGCCGACGTGTTAGGCTTCGGTGGCACCGTGGCGAACCGTGTTCCGTGGCTAAAGAGACGTGAAGACTGGCGGTCTCACTTTCGAACCGTGACACAAAGCTTCTTCTCTTGCGCACCGGCATGTTTACTCCTGCTTGAGCTCCTCATGAGGTCTTCTTGTGAAGTTGATCTCCAACTAATTGGTGCGACCGAGTTTGTCCTTTACAACGCGCATCGGTGCTGCCTCCAGATCGGCATTCCACGTCATTCGTTCCCACCACCGACTGGCATCGTTCCTTTGAAGAAGAGAGAGTTGGGCACTGAAGCGGATGCGAAGGAAGCGAAGGCCGTCAAAGCACCCTGGAAGACAAGTGTTGCGGGAAAGGCCTTAGCGCATGTGGGGGAAGAATGCGAGCTGTGGAGAGCTTATGTAACCGAACTGGGGAAGTTAAAGCCTAAGGCGCCTAGGCCCCTGATGTACCTCGTTCTGCTTTCTGATGGAATAAAATTTGGCATTTTGATGTTTTGGACAACGTTCCCTTTGTTATGATTTTTATTTGTCCATTTTTCTATTTTTGTGTTTTCTTTCTTTTTATGTACCTATTTATTCATAATATGATCATATGTAAATATATATATTAAAAAAATTATTTTTAATGGGGGCGTCCCGGGGCCTGGACGCCTCCATTTATTATTATTATTATTATTTATTTATTTTTATTTTGGGGGCGTCCAGGGGTCTGGACGCCCCTATAATTTCTTTTATTATTATTTTTTTTTTGATTTTTGTTTGGGGGCGTCCAGGCGCGAGGACGCGTCTTAATCCTCGAATTCAAATTTAAAGCGTCGGGTGGCCTTTCTTCTCCCGTGCCTTACCCGCAAACGAGCCCGCCTTCCGCCAAAACTCGCTCGCCCGTCTTTGTCTTCTTCCCCTCGATCGATGGAGTTCGGCGGTCTGGACCACGGCGAAGGTGGAGAGGGACGTGGGACCCCTCGCCCAAGGAGGGACGCGCCAGAGCACGGAACGACGTCCATGGAGGAGGAAGGGTCGCTTCGGGCCCCCGAGGGACCCGAGGGGCCCAATGGCGCGGAAGGAAGTGAACACGGCTCGGTGAGTGCTTCGGTTTCCCCTTCTTTGATCTATTTTGAGTTTTGAAGCGAGGCGTGCGAGGGGGGAAAGGGTTCGGCGAGTGTTGCACTCAAATGATGGACGCGTCCTAGATAGGGGACGCGTTCTTTGTTATGATGCGAGGCCCTTCTTTCTTGGTGCAGGACATGGCGAGGACCCTGGGCCTGGCCGATGAGTGGGCGAGTGCAGACGAGCCGAGCCGCGTCAGGAAGGAGAGTCGCGGCAAGGCGAAGCTTGAAGACTGGCGCATACGTCTCCCTGGATAGCAAGGGGGCGTACTGGTGCAGGATAGTGCCGACTTCCTGCGGCAGCAAAGAGAGAGTTACGTGGGTCTTCCCCGAGCCGGGGATACGCACGACGTCAATGGGTCGCGTGCCCAATTAGCCGAGGTCAGGCGGCAGCTGGCCGCCACTCAACAGGAACTGTCGCTCCTGGTAAGCTAAGTGCTGCATTTTCTATTTTTAAATGTGGAGATTAGCTGACGGCTATTGTTACTTCGTTCCAGCGTGCCCAGCAGACAGCGATGGTGGGAGTGGCTGGCGGCGCATCTTCCAGTTCCTCGGCCCCTTTTCTTGAGATTGCCTCCCTCCGGGAGCAACTTGCAGGTGCGGTGGCTCTGGCTGCCCGGGCGGAAGAGGAGCGTGATGCCTGGGTGGCGACTGTAGCAGAGCTGCGACATCGCGGTGAGGAGAGACCTTCTCCAGACATCCTGGAGTTAAGGGTTCTTCTGCAGATGACGAGGAGAGAGGTTGCGAGAGAGAGAGTCGAGAGAAGGGCTGAGCGTCAGCGGGATCAGACCGAGAGGAGGGCCTTGGAGGCCCAAGTGAGGGAGCTCCAGCTGGGCCTTCAGGCCGTTGTACAGAGGCTAGGAGGGATGGAGACGCTCTACGAGAGAGCGCGAGAGTTCGGGGAGCGACTGCGCCAGTCTGGTCGCTTTGCCGCTAGTGACTTTTTCGCCACGCCAGGGGAGGAGCAGCGAGTCATTGCTGTGGAGCCGGCGCCACAAGGCGAGGCAGGTGCTACTGCACAGGGATCCAGTAGGCTTCTGAGGGACCCTCACCTCAGGGGAGAGGAGAGGGACGCCTAGAGGGACGAGCATGAAGATAATGGCAAGAGTTGGCGAGCTAGTGGACCCGCCTCCTCTCTATGATTGTAGTGTTTATGACAGCTTATGTAGAATTATGAATGGAGTGATTTGATTTTCTACTCCTTGTTTGTTATCTTGTGCGTTCCTTCTTCCCTACACTTCTTCTCCTTTGCACTGTTCCCATGTGAAGGGTCTGCCGAGACTCCACCCCAAGCCGAGAATCTCGTCTTGTTATGACCATTTTCCACGGGAATCTACCGTCGAAGTCAATAATGACGGCCCTAGTCCCTTTTCCCGGATGTTGTGTCAAATTTTGCGGACGTCCTCCAAAACATGATAGGGTATCCCTGGACAACATAGGGGGCTAGTCGTCATATTCTTCGTCCAATCAATCACCCTGTGCGAGCGGTGAAGTGACACACGGGACCGCTTGGCAGGTGCCTCATCGCGAGGGCTATCATTAAAAGGTGATGGAGGTAATCTTGGCCCGCACTCCTTCCATTTCTATAAATTCTTGTCCCTTTTATCTTCCCAGGTATATCAAGAGCTAACTCGAGGAGCACAAGTTCTCACGGGAGAGGAGGAGTTCAAAATTCTGAGAGTTGGATGGAGGGCGAATCTTCCCACTCCTCGAAGAGAAGCAGGTCCAGTGGTAGTAGTTTCAGGAGGCTTTCGGACCTCGAAGGGCACTTCAGCGAAAGGGCCCAATCACAACTCGTAAGCTGAGCTTTCCTGCCCTTTTCTCATTCTTTCTTCCTTCCTCTTGACAACACCCTTCTCCATTTCTTATGCACGCACAGAGTGTGATGAAATCACACATTTCATGGGAGTTAGCAGTGGCCGCATACAGGGGTCTCCCGGATTTTCAGAAGGCGAGGCTAGACGTGATGGGATTTGGCACCTTTCTTCGGATCGAGCCTCTCGAGCTCGACCTGGTCCTGATCCAAGCCTTGTGTGAGAGATGGGACCAAGTGAGTCGGGCATTCCTGATGCCCTGGGGGCACATGGTGCCCAGCTTGGAGGATGTGGTCTGGATCACAAGCCTGAATGTATGCGGGACGATGAATCCTCAGAAGAGTTCATGGAAAGGATGGAAATAGGATGCCGTGCCGTGTACTGCACAGATTTTGGCAACTGGGAAAGATGCAACATAGATTTGCGGAGATTTCTCCTCTTCCTTTTGGGGAGATTGGTACTGAGCTCGAAAGGGGACGGTATCCAATGTCGCTTCCTGGAGCTGCTATCAGACCTTGAAAGAGTAGGATACTATGCCTGGGGAGCTTCCATGTTGGCACACTTGTTTGCAGGCCTGTTCCAAGAAGCGGATCGTGAGATGGCTGTGAGTGGTTTTACACCATTCATCCAGGTATTTTTGGTTTTGCTTGTTTTGTATTTTTTTTTGTGTTTTTGCAAGGTACTGATGACCTGCGCAGAGCAGCTGTGGAGCTATTATTACCTCCCCATGGGGAGATCTCGGCATTGGCGACCCGCGATGGTGCCGCTAGCCAGGCGGTGGGAACCCATCATGAGTGCGGCACCCCTAACCTACCAACTGATGGTGCTAAGGCGGGAGCTACAGGAGTTCCCTGCATCGATGGTGAACTGGAGACCCTACTCAGACATGGTCGATGCCGACCAGCCGTGGGTTCTAGCAAGTCGTGCCCGGTTCGGACGGGAATTGTGGATGCACTGCCTGAAATAAATCGAGCCGCTTCGGCTACGATTGGTTATGAGAACTTTGGGACTGGCTCAAGAATGGGTGGATTCAGCTGCACCACCTCGCGTTGGGAGAGAGACGCGAGGACCTGCGACCTGCATTGACTGGCGTGTACGATTCTCTGAACAGTACGAAGACTGGCAACGGGGTGGCATAATCGTGGAATCGCAGGCACGGGATAGCGAGGATTACCTGTGTCTATACAAGACAAGGTACGCAGAGCGGTTCCAACCCCGAGGACTTGTGGAGGTAGGTTTCCCCTTTTTCTCTTTTCTTCTTTCTCCTTTTTTTTGGTTTTCTGGTGGAAATGCTGACTCGTATGGCTGCAGGATATCCGTGATATGATGATAGCGACTTTACGAACTCGCTTGGCAGAGATGGAGCAACGGTTGGGCGATGCCCGCGGAGTTACGAGGGCCTCGGTAGGTGTACAGTGCGTTCCTAATTAAAATCCCAGATTCCAGATGTTGGCTGCTAATTCATGTGGTTATAGCATGCCCAGATTGACGCGGCTTCCTCAGCGATGGGAGTAGGCGGTGTCTCTTCCAGCTTGTGGATTCCTACCTCAGAACTCGATTTGCTTCACGAGCAACTTGCTCGTGCCACGCACCGTGCCGCGGAGGCAGAAGGGATGCTCTCTATACAGGTAAGAGTCTCAGTGTTGAGTTCTCCTTGTTTATGCCTTGCCGCGTATCTTGAGATGGTACACTTGGCAGGAAAAGGAGACGAAAGAAGCGCTTGCCCATGCCGCGCAGAGGGACGCCAGAATAACAGAGCTGGAGGAGGAACTGCAGCGTCGTCCAGATGACGACTCTTCCAGGGATGCTATGGAACTGAGGATCACTCTCCAGTTGGAGAGGGAAGACCGTGAGAGAGAACGGACAGAGAGAGAAAGAGACGCAGAGAGAGAAAGAGCCAACAGATTGACTGAAAGGGAGGAACGAAGGGCCATGGAGGCCTAGTTGTTCGAACTCCGAACCAGCCTTGGTCTTGCTGAACAGTGGCTGAGAGATGGTGAGGAGCGCTACCGAAAAGCACGAGAGCGTGGCTTTCGTGTTGGTAGCTTCTCTGCTATTTCCGTGGATCAACGCCGGGGTGTGGGAATAGGAAGGGGAGTACAGAGTGGTAGGAGTACCGCTTTTCGCAGTTGGGTAGCACCCTTGAGAGCGTTTTGCCCGGAGAGTAGTGGGACGAGTGATGGCGAGAGAGAAGGCGGAACTTGATGTAATTTTTTTTGTTTTGGAAAGGAATAAAATACAAGGTTTGGTCTGTTTGGTTTTCACCTTTGCTTTTGTCGCCTTGAATCCCTGCACACATCACTGAAACAAACAAATCAGAATTTCTGTTCTGACTTGGCCCCTTGCTCAATAAGCAAATGGTCACTGTGACTGTCCTTGATAACTGGTCGAGGGGCCAAGCCTTTATTTAAGGAAGGCGAGAGAAAGATGCAGTGATGATAAATGCGACAGGCAAGCACACGAATGCAAGCGGTATTAAAAGTGAGATGCTGCACGCAAATGCAATCATGCAAAATTAATTTATTTTCTTTTTTATATTTGGCATTTTTTTTGTTTTATCATAAAAAAGATTTTTTTGTTTACAAATATGTACATTTTCTCTTTTCCATTTTTTTGTTGCTTTTATTATAAATTTTTTGTTGCTAATGCCTGTCAAGCACCCAAATGGCACCCAACCTATACGAGAATAGAGGTTTCTTACTAACCTCCCAAGTATCATAAGTGCACATCTAGGTTGATTTGGGCCTCTAGACCCCTCGAATGATGATCCCGCCGGCTAAGACTTACCCTGATGACAATACCGTCATGCCATACTTAGGCTCCCAGTCGCTTCTGACCACAAGGATTCACCCAAAAGATGTTTGAGGTAAATGATTTGCCCGACCCGGGTCTGTTTCCTCACAACTCTAGATGGTATATGATGGAACACCCTGGAACCCTAACGACCAACCGCGCGACGCTGACCCGGAATCAGACGCCGTCGCACCCATAGGTGACGCGCTTGCATTGGCCTAAGCCCGAGGTTAAACAAGAAGACATCAAGGCGGTAAACATGGGTCTTGACCAGCCAGAAATATAGAGACTCCTTCGCAGCGATAGCTTTTGCTTTTCAAAGTAGGCAACCAAATGTGTATATTAAAATAAGGTCGAAGACCCTGGGCAGTTTTCACCCTTCAGAAACTCCATCGAACCTTCATCTTTAGAGGGAGAAGGAAGAGTGTAGGGGATAAACCTCCTGAGAGGACCGACAAAGCCGTTAACCCGGCGAGCAAATAAGGGCCCATTAACTCTTTCCTTTCGGACAACTTCAGACCAAATCTCGAGCATTTACATTCCATAGCCCCCCCTTTTTGTGGATTCGAACTTTTGCTTTGAGGGGTTCCATTTATCGCATCAGGCACGGTCACGACCAGGCTCTTGATTTTGATTTTGTATTTCTTTTTGTGAGGGAGATATAGTCGTTTGACGTTTGTGGGCTCCCTTTCGTATGCCTGCGGGGACACTGCCCTCTTCTCGTGCTCTGATCGATGCTCGAGGAAATGGATCCTACTCTTACCTTTGGGGTTTGAGTTTCGGTTTCTCATGCTCAGCGTTCTAAGGGCGCCGACTGTCTCATTTGGTCGAAGAGAAAAGAATAAAGATTACAACTTCCGGAGATCTTCTGGGTGGGGCCCCACCGTAGGTGATGCTACCGACTTTTTTGTGTGAATAAAATACATAAGTGAGCACATGTTAGCTTCCTTCGAGCGAGCATAGGCCGACGTGGCCGGACAGGGATCTCCACGGTTCTGGCAAACCAAGATCCGGTGCCTACCAAGCCTTAATGGGCCCTATCCTAACATGAAGGTTGGATGCAGCGACTTAACTACATGGTGACCACCATGCATCGGCATTTTGGATTTTCCATATTTTTAGTGGTTTTCAATATTTCTTTGTTTTTGATGTTTTCTATCTTTTCATCATTTTTTTATTTTGTGCTAAGGGTAGTATTTCTTAAGATAAAGCCCATTCCAAGGGTGGGATAACTCGGTCCCTTCGGCGTTGATTAGCTTGTAGGCGTTGCCAGGGTACACGGCTTGAATTACAAATGGTCCTTCCCAATTGGGTTGGAGCTTAGAACGCGGACCTCCAGGTTTGACAAAAATTCTTTTTACGACCATCTCACCGACTTTGAATTTTCTCTCAACGACTATCTTTTGGTAAAAGTGAGCGAGTCTATTTTGATACACACGCGGGTGTTCGGCAGCGGCCAGCCGCTTCTCATCCAAGAGTTCCAACTGGGCGAGGAGTGAATTACGACGATCGTCGAGGGGAAATTCCTCGTCCAATTGTACCCTGAGAGAAGGGATCAGAGTCTCGTACGGGACTACCGCTTCCATACCATAAGTAAGGGCAAACGGAGTCTGCCCGGTGGGGGTACAGATTGAAGTGCGATAGGCCCATAGATCTTCGATAAGCTTTTCTGGCCAGTCTGAAAACTTACTAGACTCGCATGTTTTTTTGATGATTTTGAGCAATGTTTTATTGGTGGCCTTCGCTTGGCCGTTACCTTGTGGGTAATAAGGTGATGAATGATGCAATGCAATTGCGTACCTTTTGCAGAGGTCCTGTAGGTCCTGAGAAATGAACTGTGGCCCATTATCGGTGACGATTGTGCTTGGGACGCCGAATCTGGCGAGGATGTTCTTCATGATGAACTTGCAGACTGTTGACGCCTTGATTTTCGCGTAAGCTTCGGCTTCAGCCCATTTGGTGAAGTATTCCGTCGCAGTAAGGATGAAAGATTTCTACTTGGTGAGGGAATTGGGATCACCTAGGGGACCAATGATGTCGAATGCCCACATGGAGAAAGGCCACGGGGAGGATATTGGATGAAGTGAGGAAGATGGTGAATGGATTTTATCGGCATGGAGTTGACACTTGACACACCTACAGACATAGACAGCACAATCCTCTTCCATAGTGAGCCAGCAAAAGCCTTGGCGAATGATCTTCTTGGCGAGCATCTGACTATTCACGTGGCCACCGCACACACCCGAGTGCGTCTCCTCTACACATTTCAAACCTCATCGTCACCAAGACATCTTAACAGAATACCAGTAAAGCTCCTCCTATAGAGTAGACCTCCAACCAATGTGTATTTCTGAGCCACCCTTCTTATGGCTTTCTTGTCCTCTGTGGTGGCCTCTTCAGGATAAGATTGATCTTGGCAGTATTTGGCAATTTCATAGAACCATGGTTTCTCTTCATCAGCCAGTTCTTCTTCAGCCTCTGCCAACATGATTTCTCTCTTCTCAAGGATATCTTCCTGCAGGATCTTCTTTGCTATCCTATCTTTGATATTTACGTAGGAAGCATCATCGATTGCAGGGGCGTGAAGTTTGTAGATGGAAATGGACTCAAACCATCTTCCTAGAGGGAACCTTATGGATGATGCCAACGAGGCGAGGGCATCGGCGAGAATATTCTGATGACGAGGGACATGAACAAAGATCAGTTTGGTGAACAGTTTGGCAAAGGCAACAGTGAGTTCTTGGTATGGCTTGAGTTTGGGATCGCGAGTGCGATATTTAGTGAGCACCTGGCGAAGGATGAGTTGACTATCACCTACGACTCGCAACTCAGTGATACGAAAAGAATGAGCGAGTTCTAGGCCAGCTAGAAGAGCTTCATATTTGGCTATATTGTTGGTAACTGGAAATTTGAGCTGGTATGCCAATGGGAATGTGAGGCCTTCCGGCGACAGGAGGGCGACGCCGATTCCTCTCCCTTGAGAATTCAGAGCTCCATCAAAATATAGCATCCATATTGGCTCATCTGATTGGTTGACGGACATTAGTTCCTCATCTGGAAACTCTGATTGGACTGGATCGAACTTGGGAAGAGGATGGTGAGCGAGATGCTCGGCTATGGCATAGCCTTTAATCGCCTTTTGCTGGATGTAGGTGATGTCAAACTGAGAGAGAAAACTTTGCCAGCGTGCTAGCCTATTCGTAAGGATGGATTTCTCCAGAAGGAATTTGATAGGATTCATTCGAGCAATCAAGTGGACCTCATGAGCAAATAAGTAGTGCTTCAATTTCTGCACTACCCAAACGAGGGCAGCACAGGTTTTCTCCATGACGGTGTACTTCTGCTCATAGGGATTGAGAAGTTTGGACAAGTAATAGGTTGCCCGTTCCTTACCTTCTTCATCAGCTTGTGCGAGGATGGCTCCCACGGAGTCATCCAAGTCTGAGACGTAAAGGATCAGAGGTTTTTCTGGTTTGGGTGGAATGAGAACGGGTGGACTAGCCAGATATTCCTTCAACCCTTCAAAAGCTTTCTGACATTTAGAATTCCAATGGAATTCTACTCCTGGCTTGGTCAACTCATAGAGAGGTCTACATCTTTGTGAATGTTGGGACACAAACCGACGAATAAACTGCAACCTCCTGATTAAACCTCGGACTTCCCTCAAATTCTTGGGAGGCGGCATATCCCTGATGGCCTTAGCTTTGTCGGGATCTATCTCGATCCCTCTTTTACTCACAATGAACCCCATCAATTTACCCGACGACACACCAAACACACACTTTTTCGGGTTCATTTTCAATTGGAACTCCCTTGACCTCTGCAAGACCTTAGCCAAAACTTCTGATGTTCCATCCTGATCCTTGATTTCACCAATAAGTCATCCACATACACTTCCAGATATATGTGCATCATGTCATGAAATATGGCCATCATCGCTCTTTGGTAAGTAGCTCCAGCATTCTTTAATCCGAACGGCATGACCACGTAATAATATGTTTCCCAAGGGGTAGTGAATGATGTCTTTTCCTGATCCTCTTCTGCCAAACGAATTTGATTGTATCTTAAAATCCATCCATGAATGAGAGGGTTTCGTAGCCTGCCGTGTTATCAATCAACACATCAATGTGAGGTAAGGGAAAATTGTCTTTTGGACACGCGCGGTTAAGGTCCCGGAAGTCGATACAAATCCTGACTTTCCCATCTTTTTTCATGACCGAGACAATGTTCGCCACCCATTGAGGATAAAGAACGACTCTAATGAACCTGGCTTTGTGGAGCTTATTGACATCTTCTTTCATTTTCAAAGCCATCTGAGGGTGGAAACGCCTTAACCTTTGTTTTACCGAGACGGACCCTGGTTTTAGGGTTAAACGGTGTTCGACCAAGGTTGAATCTAGACCCGGCATATCCTCGTAGCTCCATGCAAACGTGTCCTTATATTCCTTGAGAATTTCAATTAATGCCTTTTCTTCAGAGGGTGGTAGATTGTCACTTATGAGGATGATCCTAGGGTCTTCCTCAGTTCCCAAGTTGACTTCTTTGGTGGATTCTTCTACGGCGGTTGACGGTTCGTCGAATCTCTTTATTCCACTAGCGTATGCGCCCGCCGCATCCTCATATTCTTCACCCTCATCGTCAGTGGGGCATTCTTCATCCGTGATCTCGTAGACTCCATACCCTTCATCAAATGCACAGTCGCCCTCACATTCTATTTCCGGTAGCTGGATGGGATTTTCTAACAACTGGGGGACGACAAGGAGGGCTTGGCACCTGGCGGCTAAATCCAGAAGGAATCGACGAGGGATCTGCCTACCCTTGGATTTCTTCCGAGGTACTACCCTTGACCTATCATTCCTAGATTGACTGACAATATTTACAGAAGAAGAGGAAGACGAAGAGGATGGTGTAGAATGTACAGGAGAAGACCCCTCAGAGGAGGGGTAGAAAAAGTCGCTCATCGGACCTTGGACGGGTGGTCCGCAGGGCAGGATGCACCCGTGGGAGATGTAGGAAGTTTCCTCAACGAAGATGTGTTGTTGAAGAGTTTGAAAATTGACGTTTTTTTTTCATTTTCAGTTTTAATGACAAAGTAGTGAAAAGAGATTGGAGGAGAGAGAAAAGTGGTTATGGCTAGAGGATTGCGAGGCTCATAGAGCAGATCATGGTTGAAGACCTGGCGTGGGTTGAAAAGCCCGCGTAGGTATGTAAGCAAAGAAGGGGACCTGGGAAGATCATCAGACAACTGTCTGACCCAGGAAGAAAATATCAGCAAAGGCTGAGACGAGTGGATGGAGAAGATGGCGGCTAACGAGCCGTCGACGGTAATGTTGAGGACGGATGAAGATCCGTCGATAACAGGGTCCTTCTGGCAAGGACGAGGATAGTTTGGAACCTTGGCAAGAGTGGTAATATTCTCTGGTATTCCGGAGATCAATGGTGGTCCTTCAAGCTGCGGAGACGAGAACATCCTTTCCAGTGCAACGGAAATGTCCCGTATGTCGAACCATTTATTCCACTCGCATTCCGGATCTTTGATCTTGCCTCTTTTGGTGATCCTCAGACATTTTTCAGCCAAATATACAGCATGTGATCCCCCATATGCTTCTCATGGGTAATCTCCCATCTGAACAACGGGCCCTCTGTTGAAGTGGTTTGATAGAGTCCATGTGAGGGGCTTCCAATCCGCCTTGAACGGTCCTTTGAAGCCTAGGCCAAACCTGCGGTTCGACCTAATTTCCTTTGGCGGTTTGAGCCTACCCTGTAACTGTGCACCCAGACCTTTACCCTGTTGGTAGCCGATGTTCCTCATAATCTCCCACCCTTTGGAGTGAAAAGGGAGATATGATGTTGCGGTTACCCTGACCGGCTCCTTTGGTGCTAGTGGAACGTGAGATAGATCACGCACGTCCAGCAATGACAATATGGGCCGATGAGATGGCCAAACAGAGGGCAGAGAGGTGTTGATAGCATCCACTGTGTGAAGGACAGGTGTGCTGACCACTTTAATAATCCTCCCATTGTAAGGAAACTTCAGGCACTGATGGTTGGTGGAAGGCACAGCGTCCATGGTTTCAATGTAGGGGCGACCCAGTATAGCCTTGAATGTGGGGTCCATGTCGAGGACATGGAATTCCTTGGGAATTGACATAGGGCCTAGTTCTACCTTCAGAATAATCATACCCTGCGGCGGCCTTTTGCTATTGTCATAAGCCGTGACTGTGATCGAGGAAGGTCTTATTTGTTCCTCGTTGACCCCACACAACTAAAGGGTGTCCATGGAGATCACATTTATGGACGCGCCTGTGTCCACAAGACACGGGTTTATGGATACCCCATTAATTTTTATTGAAATGCACAATGCATATTTCCAAGCTTCCTTGGGAGCGAGCTCGTAGTTGTGGAACATGATGGCCGGTTGTGTGTCTGTTGGGGTCAGGGCGGTCGAAATCTTCTCCACGGGGAGGTCCTCATTAACCATGACTTTTTGAAGATATTCCATCAAGGTCACCTGGTGGGATGTGGATCTTTGAAGTAGCTCCAGGATGGAGATCCGAGCAGGCATCTTGTCCAAGTGTTTCAATAGATCATACTGTGTTCCAGGGATAGCCCTTTCTGGTTGTTCTCCATCATCCTTCTCTGGCTGAGATTGCTCAGGATTCTGACTGTTGTGGGGGAAAACCCTGTGAAAAATCCTTCCACTCCGGAGCACCATTGCCTGCGGCTTTTGTACCTCTGTGGGGGTAGCAGTGTGTTTTAACAGGGATTTGAGGGGTAGTGGTGGAGGAATGGTTGATGAAGCAGGGGTGATGACGGGAGCAGGGATTCTGATGAGGGGTTTGTTAGGTGGAGGCATGGTGGAGGTAGAGGGGATATCACACGGATTATGAAGGATAAGGGGTCTGGAAGGTGGAGGTGGAGACGAAGTAGAAGTGGGTAGGGCTTGAAGCGGGCAATGATTTTGAGGTGGGTGATGGGTAATGAGTGGTTTTGAAGGCATTAGTGGTGATATGGTGGAGAAAGACGGGGTTATGTATGGTTGACGGATGATAAGGGGTTTAGAAGGCGTAGGGGTAAATGTGGTAGAGGTGGATGGTAAAGTGGGGGAGTGAGAGAAGATGAGAGGGTGTGAAGGCATAGTGGAGAGTGTCGGTTGATAGGAGATCGGGGTGCGGATGAGAGGGGGTAATGGTAGTGGAAATGGTGAAGGCGATACTGACGCGGGTTGATGAGAGAGAGGTGCTACCCGGGCAAGGCAAGGGTGTTACGTGATGATAGGATTGGCGGTAGAAAGAATGGAGGTACTTTCCGGGTGCCACACCTGCTCTCTCCCGACTTCCGGGAAGGAGGAGATGGGGTTAACCTGATGATTGGGCTGTTGGTGCTCCGGTAATGGATTCTGGATTATGCCCATGTTGGCCTGTTGTTGTGGGGCCTGCTGAGGCTGTTGTTGTTGTTGTGGTTGCTGCTGCTGCTGCTGTTGTAACTGCTGCTGTGGCCTATGAGGAGGTCTCCTAGCCTTGAGAGCGGTGACGTATCGTCTCATTTCATCCGAATCTATTTGATGTTCATCATTCATATCGTGGATGTAATCTTTGAAATGGAAGCAGTAATCTACTATGTGTCCTGGCTGCCTGTGGTAGACGCAATATTTGGAGGTATCAACATTCGGGGGCCACACGGGCCTTTCCCTGGGTAGCGCAAGTATGTTTGAGGCCATGAGGGCGTTGAAAATATCCGCCAGAGTTTCTGACAACGGTGGATAGTAGGCTCTCTTGGGACCGACCGGCCTCCTTTGTTGCTGTTGGGGACCATAATTCCCCGGGGGTGGAACTTGGTTGTACTGAAGTGGTGGTTGTTGTTGCTGAGGTTGTGGTTGTTGTTGCTGGGGTTGACGTAATGGAGGCATATTATCCTGGGGTGGATTATTTTGGGGTGGAGGACGAAGAGGGAAAGGACCTGGTTGGAGGGGAAGTCGGGGTATTTGTGGAGGCCTTGGGTTGACTGCATAGTTGGCATTGTTGACCGCACCCACTTGCTCATTTGTCACGACCCCTTCTGTGGCTCCGCCCGGGACACCAGCGCTTGTCTTTCTGACCACTTTGGGCTTCGACGACTCAAACATGTTCATAATGGGGAGTCTTTTAACTGGGTTTGGATGTACCGGGCCCTTTCATAGAGTTCCTCCATTGTAGTAAGTTTATTCATGGCCAGGACGTGTCTGAACTGTGGGGTTGCATTAGACACAATCATCTTCACTTGTTCGGGCTAGGAGAGGGTATCCCTTATTCTTTCGGCCAGAGACCTCCATCTATCAGCATAGCGGACAAAATCCTCGTTGGGCTTCATCTTTTCGGCCACTAGGTCGGTAATGGAGAGTGAGGGACCGACCCTATCCCTATATTTATGCAGGAACCTTCTCTGGACTATTTCAAAATTCTCGGCCTCGCAGGACTCCAAAGAATAGAACCACTCTAGCGCGGGATCATCCAATGATCTCCGAAAGAGGTATGCCAGGGACCTCTGATCGTTTTGCCAATAGGAGGACTCATACATGAAATCCTTGAGGTGAATGAAAGGGTTTCCGGTGCTATTGTATCTGCGGTACGTGGGCTTTTCGGAGGGAGGAAGATGAATGACGGGAAGGATTGTCAAAGCAACCTCCGGGGTGGCTTTCACGTCCACCATTCTTCTCAGATTTTGAAACTGCTCGTCCATGCGATTGAACCTATTGAGGAGTGATTGGGCGAGCTCCTCTGGAGGTGAAGGTGGCACTTGCCACTGGGGGAGAAACTGTCTCCCGAAGACTTGAGGGGGGAACCCCGAATGAGACGGAGCTACCGGACCGCCGACAGTCGGCCCCGGTTGAAGCGGTATGTGGGGAACAACGGGAGTTTAAGATTGTGACGGGAACTGGAATGAGGGTGGTTGTTGGCTCGCTTGTCCTTGAAGCGAGGGAGACTAGATGGCTTGCACCAATGAAGGAGATGGAATGGCCTGCACGGACTCTTGGAGAGGTGCGATGGTCGGAGTTGATTCCTGGGGCGTGGGGGAAATAGATTTCCCCTTCAGAATGGCCTGGAAGGCCCGGAGCTGTTCAGAGGTATGCTCCGTGTTGGCGAGGACGCCCAGTAAGGAAGAGATATCCTGTGGTGGGGATGTGTCACCGGCAATAACCTGCACCTCATGCGAGGGCTCATGAGAAGGACTCGAGTCTATAGCATAGACTCGCGGGTCGGCTGACAAACCACGACTAGGGTGGTTCTCCTCAAAAGACTCGTGAGCCATGCTCACAGTTTTCCCAGAACGCAAAAACATACACTAGCAAGCAGGTAGCAGAGATTATCAAACAAGTGGATGCCTTTACGCCTTTTTTCTGTGTTTTGATTTTGATGATTTTTTTTGTTTTTAGCGAGATCCGAAGTTCACACAAAATAGGGACCCTAGTTTATTTTTGTTTCACCGCCGTGTCAGCTAGGGTCTCTCGTCTCACCACGAATGGGATGACTAACTCCGGGGAACTTCAATGGTACAACCATCCCAGTGAACGAAGAGGAGATTCTTCGATGTTGGGGACTTACGGAGGTCCCAGTGGAGGAGATTATAGTCCGTTGAGAGGAATTCTCAAACGGAGAGTCCTTCCTTCACCGGGAAAGGGTGATCCTTAGAAAAAATAAAAAAGGATATAAAAGAGGGATGGATGTATGCAATGGAATGCTGACAGAGATATAGAGTAAGAAAACAACAGAAATAACAAACATATAATAAACACCCAACCAATCACAACTGACAGTGCTGCCGTGAGCACTACGGGGGCGCGCGAGGGCGCCAAGGTGGAGAGGCACGGACGGTGCCGAACTTGCAAGGGTAGCCAAAAGGAAGCAGTAGAGGTCCCACCGTGATCGCCAATCTGTGAGCGACGTCACGCGGTTCGAGGAGCGAAGAAGACGCGGAGCGCGCGGGCTCCTCTTTGTTTGCTGCAACACAGAAATAAGAGAAAAGAGAAGGGGCCACCACGGGAGATTGCTCCGGCGGGGCGAGCGGGACAAATGTAATATAGCAAGATATGGGGGTTAAACGGCCATAGCGGGAAGTGACTCGCCGCGGCCTCGGGGGGACGGGAATGGTGCAGAAATCAAATAGCAAGAATTGAAACGACCATTGGGGAAGTGACTTGCCGCGGTCTCGAGAATATGAGCAGATAAGAATATAACAGAATATAAGAGAATATAAAGAACGGAATTTAAACGGCCATTGGGGAAGTGACTCGCCGCGGCCTCGAGAATATGAATAGATAAGAATATAACAGAATATAAAGAGAATATAAGAACGGGAATTTAAACGGCCATTGGGGAAGTGACTCGCCGCGGCCTCGAGAATATGAGCAGATAAGAATATAACAGAATATAAAGAGAATATAAGAACGGGAATTTAAACGGCCATTGGGGAAGTGACTCGCCGCGGCCTCGAGAATATGAGCAGATAAGAATATAACAGAATATAAAGAGAATATAAGAACGGGAATTTAAACGGCCATTGGGGAAGTGACTCGCCGCGGCCTCGAGAACATGATGTGATCGCCAGGGGCCAAAAGACCCCAAAATAAAGAAAGTGATCGCGCCTACCTCAAGAGCGGGAGATGGCGGGTTGCTTCTTCCTCCCCCTTCGGTCGGCCGATGGAGAGGGTTTTCCTTGGGTACCCTTGCAAAACAACGACAAACAAGTAACGAGTGGATTAGAAAGATGAAGGTGTAGTATTCAAATCCTTGCGATAAAAATAACTAAATGATGGCAAGACACACACCTGGTTGGTGTTATCTTTTAAACCCCTCTCGGACTCGAGTAGGAGGAAAATGAGATGATGGATGCAAGAAGTATATAAGAAAAGGCGCCCTTATGAAGGGGGATAGAGGATGCGAGATGATGAATGTAAAAGAACTACGAAGAAAAGGAAAGGATTGGCTTATTGGATGTGCCGATGGTGAAATCTGGCGGAGCTCCGGCAGCGTAGGGACGACGTGGAAGCGCGGTGGACGAAGATGACCTTCCTCTCGCGAGCGTGGGCACCCGAGAAGCCGGCGGAACCTCCACCTACAAAAGACCCCACGGGTTAGAAATGACTCCGGTAGCCTCTGGGCTCCGGCAGCCTATCGGATCTCTTAGAAGCTCCCCCAGAACTGAGGGGGGGGGGCCTCTATTTATAGGGCTCCGGAGGGTGGAGGCGTCCAGGACCCTGGACACCTCCATCAGGGCAAAAAAGATATTTTATTCTATTTTATTTATTTTTTCTGAATATTTTCATGGAGGCATCCAGGGTCCCGGATGCCTCCATAAGTCCCATTGAACTCCACCGAAAGTCGCACGCGGTTTAACACAACGCGTGGTTTTGGAGTGGCGACCCGTGATTTGGAAATGGGCGCGTCCAGCCGGCTGGACGTCTCCACAATTTGGATTCTTTCACACACGACAAACCGTCGATCGGTGGGCGGGGCCCCGTGAGTGAGTTGATGGAGGCGTCCAGGGGCCTGGACGCCTCCAAGAAAATATATTTTTATTATTTTTTTGTTTTGTTTTTTATGCCAACTGGCATTTTATATTTTTTATTTTTGTTTTCGTGGAGGCGTCCAGGGGCATGGACGCCTCCATTAATATATAAATATTTTTATTTTTTTTGGTTTGAAAAATAAAAAAAAAACTGGATGCCCCCATGAAGACCCGCCTGGGTCCTCAGACAAGGCGTTGGCAGCCGCCCGGCAGACACCCTTCCTGGTTTCGGAACCTTCCGATGCGTCTGACGGGTGTTGATGCCGTCCGAATGCTGCGACGAGACGATTCCGGATGCCGAAAAAGGCAGAAGAAGACCCAAGAAAAGGAAGCACTCAAGTGAATCAAAATGCGAAAGCCGCCGCGGGGCGTTGTATAGTGATATGAGATTGTTCAGGAGACGTCAGGAATGGCGTGTCTACAGCCGCCACTGTACTTCTTTTGGCTGAATCGTCCTGCTCCTTTCCTGAGAAATCGCCTGAACTCTCTGGTCATCATGGCCGTCTCAGAACGAGTTATGTCTTCTTCATTCAGGCTCTCCTCTGATGATGAAGTGCTAGAGCTGGATCTGGACTTGCTGGATTTGCTGGTACCGGCCTTCAGCGCTATCGGTTTCTTCTTCTTCTCAGCTTCCTTCATCTTTGGCATATTAATCTCATATGCCATCAGCGAGCCGATTAGCTCATCAGCCCTTGTATTTCGCAAGTCCCTTGACTCCTCCATCACTGTAGCCTTAGTATGCCAAGCATGAGTCAGGGAGCGCAGTATCTTCCTCACTACATCATATTCAGTCTGAGGTTTCCCGAGACCTCTGATACCATTTGTAATGATAGTTAATCGAGAGTACATCTCCTTGATGGTCTCGTTCGGCTTCATCTTGAATGCTTCATATTCTGACACAAGGAGATTAGCCTTCTGCTCTCTAACCTAAGAGGTCCCTTCATGAATGACTTCCAGTGCATCCCACATCTCCTTAGCTGATTTGCAGGCTGATACGCGGGAGAATTCTGTAGGGTGCAGAGAGCACTGGATGGCGTTTATGGCACTCCAATTCAGTGTAGACCTCCTTATCTCCTCCTTGGTCTAGACTTCCTCATTAGGGGACAGCTCATAAGGTCCCTTGCTGACTACCTTCCAGATCTCGTAATCCTTAGCCCTCAAAAACACTTGCATACGGTTCTTCCAGTATGCGTAGTTAGATCCATCGAAGAATGGGGGCTTTGTGGTTGAGTGTCCTTCAGCTATCATCCCTCGAGCATCCATCTTGCCTTTCCTCTTCGGGCGATGAGTCCCTGTAGAAGAGTATGGCTCTGATACCAAGTGTTATGTTAGATGGACGCAGTCTATCTCCACGAAGTATGGATCTAGAGGGGGGTGAATAGATCTACTGCCTAATTAAAACCAGTAAGAGGTTCTAATGCGGAATATAGGCAAATCTATTAAAACACTAACTCGAGTGTATAAACTGAGTAGAAGCACAAGCAATCTGTGAAGATAATCAAAAGATTCAGTCACGCACACAGTTCATGGACAATCACACAAACACAAGGCACCCAAGATTTTTAGGTGGTTCGGTCAAAGACCTACGTCCACCCCACACTCAACCGAGTATGGCTTACTGCTGCGCAGTACAACTTGCGTCTGCTGGGCACTACAGCTTGGCCTACAAACCGCTGAGCAACACAGCTTGCTGTCCGAGACAAGTCTCGCCTGCTGAGGATTACAGCTTCACCTGTCCAGTGGAATCCTCCACTACAACTGCTGGGGTTTACAGCTTACCCGACCAGAGGCAGCACCTCTGCTAACAGCTGACTCACAGCTTAAAGAAACAAGTTCAGAAAATAAAAGACCGAAACAAATGAAAATAGAAAACTCAAATGGGAATGTAGCTCGAATGAGCAAAGGCTCAGCTCTGGTATCTGAACCAAGAGTCTGAGATACAACCTCTCAATCAAACTCTCTCAATCTCACTCTCTCAACTCATCTCCCTTTTCTTCTCTTCTCTCTTTTTCTTCTTCTCTATTTTTCTTCTCTCTGTGGATCGGTGGCTCTCTTTTGCTTCAGGCTTCTACCTCTCTGTATAGACTTTGCCACTGGTTGATCGATCAGCCTTCATCTGAAGATGAAGACTCATATATATACATCAGCAGATTGGATAAGGGCGCGTGGCTTCCACATTTCCCGCCCAGAGAATTCGCCAGATCCGAGGCAATTTCATCCACATGGCAGCATCCTGTGATGGGCTGCTTCCACGTGTCACCATCTGATCACCTCGTCCTTCCTTGGATGACGAGCCATGTCATCAATCCCTGCAGAGTATCCCTGTCAGACAGACGAAATAGGATTATCAGTTTAAGTGTAAACCCTGTACAGACTTTGCAAGATGCAATGCATTGTATAGACTTCACTGTATGGACTTTGTGAACTCGAATGCAATGTACAGACTTCGTGAATGGGAATGCAATGTACAGACTCTGCCCAATGTATAGACTTCCTATATGCAGTGCTGTGCGATGTACAGACTTCCTATATGAAGTCACCCGCTGTACAGACTTAGGCAATGTAAAGACTTGCCAGTGTAAAGACTTGATGAGCATTCAGCAATGTGCAGACTTTATGCATGAAGAAGCAATGTGTAGATGTGCAATAATGTATAGACTTAGCCAGCAGACTAGTCCGATGTACACACTTGCTCGTTGTTCAGTCTTCATGAACGATGTACAGACATGCCAAGAGAAACTCTGTACAGACTTGATCAAAGCATGGCAATCGAGTGTATAGACATCCACAATGTATAGACTTGCCAAGCGAAAGGGCTGTACATACTTGATGAATGATGCAAGGCAAACGAATGTATAGACTTCCAATGTATGGACTTGCCAACTGGGCGATGTACAGACTTGAGCAAGGCAAAGTCTGTACAAACTTGAAAGTGCACAATGTATAGAGTTTGCCAAGACAACTGAACGATGTACAGACTTTCACAATGTGTAGACTTTGGCAACACAACGGCTGTACAGACTTCCACTCAACTGCGATGTACAGACTTGCCAAGGGAAACGACGGTAAAGCTATCAGTGTATAGACTTCGAGTGCAACATCGGTAAAGCTACCAATGTATAGACTTGCAAGTTGAACTGGTGGATGTACAGACTTGGAAGTTCACTGATGGATGTACAGACTTCACCTCGAGCAAGCAACAGTGTAGTGTATGGACTTTGAAGAATGATGCATGACGCTGTATAGACTTCACTTGAAACAGTCCGATGTACAGACTTTGCCTAACACAGTCCAATGTACATACTTGCTGATGCATTGTATAGACTTACATGAGACGCTCAAAGAGACGCTCAATGTACAGACTTAGTCTGATGCGTTGTATAGACTTGCATGAGACGCTCAATGAGACGCTCAATGTACAGACTTCAAGTCCAGTGTATAGACATTGTCTTAGACGCTAAATGAGACGGACGTTGTGCAGACTTGCTGGTCAAACAGACACAGACTCTATACAGACTTTAGCGTGCAGACATACAGATAATGTGAATGTATAGACTTAACACAATGATGCAATGTATGGACTTTACAAATGCAAGCAATGTAGCAATGTATAGACTTTGGGCTTGCCATGCAATGTATAGACTTTGAACACAAACGCCACAATGCAATGTATAGACTTGCTAGTTAAGTGAGCTGTAATGTATGGACTCTGCTATGCATGAAGATGAGTGTATAGACTTGGAAATCTGGGGGCGTCGACGCATCTAAGAAGGGGAACAGTGTACAGACTTAGCTAATGCAATGTACACACTTACTGCGTTGACGCTGCAGACTTAGCCAATGCAATGTACACACTTACTGCGTTGACACTACATGAGACACTAAATAAGATGGACAGTTGTATAGACTTGGATATCTGGGGGGAGTCGACCCATCAAAGAAGGGGGTCGACCCATGATGCATGAATGTATAGACATGTTCTAAGTGATGCACAAACACAACACAAAGCAGTGTATAGACTCTACGTGCAATGTGTAGACTTTGAGTGTGTGTGTAGTGTGTGAACCTGTAAAATGCATGGAACACACATACAATCTGATAAGAATAATTTCATCAAAGCATAAACAGTTGCCAATCAATCAAAACAAGGTGTTGCTAATGAAGTAAAACATATTGTCAACATCATCAACACAGAGGAGTCACAACATTATTATCTTGCCATCCTCACTGAGTTTGTTCCTAAAGACCCATTTAGTCCCTATGACAGATTGTGATGATGGTCTAGGAACAAGATGCCAAACTTTATTTCTTTCAAACTGGTTTAACTCATCTTGTATTGAATTTATCCAGTTTTCATCCTTTAATGCTTCATCAATATTCTTGGGTTCAATCTGGGAGACAAGAGCAAGTTGATCTAATTCTTCTACAATTCTAAAATGTGACCTTATTTTAGGTGGATCATTCAAGCTATCAATGACATTTTCTGAAGGATGATCCTTAAGAATTCTAATGTCTGTAGAATCATTACCTTCTCCTGGAGTTTGATCCCTTGCATTACTTGATTCAGCTAGGTCACCATCTTCTCTTGTTTCTTCTTGTGGAGGATCATTCTTTTCCGTCATCCTTAGGAATTCCCCATCTTCATCATTTTTCCTGCAATAGTTATCATTTTTAGAATCATCATGATATTCATCAAAGGAAATATGGGGTGATTCTTCCACAGTTTGACTCTTAACATTGTAAATTCTATAAGCCCTAGATCTATCAGAATATCCAAGGAATATACATTCATTGCTCTTGGACTCGAATTTATCTAAATCACTTTTGTCATTATTGTGGATGAAGCATTTTGACCCAAACACTTTCATATGTGTGAGAGAAGGCTTTTTACCTTTCAGCAACTCATAAGGAGTCTTTTCGGTGTGTGTCCTTACCATAGATCGGTTGATAATGTAACAAGCCATGTTTATCACTTCAGCCCAAAACCTCCTTGGAAGTTGCCGTTCGACAAGCATTGTTCTTGCCATTTCTATGAGTGGTCGATTCCTTCTTTCAACTACACCATTTTGCTCCGCGGTTCTTGGTGATGAAAATCGATGTGAAATGCCTTCAGCCCTGCAAAGATTATAAAATTCAGTATTTTTAAATTCACCACCATGATCAGATTGAAGCTTGGAGATTTTAAACTCACCGTCCTGCTTTATCTTCATATAGAGTGCCTGAAACTCATCAAAAGCATCATTTTTATGTGTGAGAAAGAAAACCCATGTGAACCTAGAGAAATCATCCACCAAGACATATCCATATTTTCTTCAACTTATACTAGTAGTTCGGGTTAGGCCAAACAGGTCCATATGAATCAGCTCGAGTAGTTTGGATGGCATATTTTCAGATCTTCCTTTGAAGGATTTTCTTGTTTGTTTACCTAGGGCACATGCATCACACAATTTATTTTCTTGTTTAAAAGATATTTTAGGCAACCCATTCACCATTGAATCTTTTAAAAGTTTATGTAAGACATTGTAGCTAGTATGTCCTAGCCTACGATGCCATAACCATGCAAGCTCAGATTTTGGTGCAGCAAGACAAAGGTTTAAGTGAGCAAGATCATCTATGTCAATCATGTAAACATTGTTGACTCTCTTACCAGAAAATTTTACCTTGTCAGATTTTGGTTTAAGGATTCTACATTTTTGAGAGTCAAACAACACCTTGTGACCTTTATCGCATAATTGACTTATGCTGAGCAAGTTGTATTTTAAACCTTCAACTAGCAACACGTTACAAATGGAGTTGGAGAGGTTCTTACCTACATTACATGTTCCAATGATTCTTCCTTTGTTGTCCCCTCCAAATGTGACGTGTCCTCCTTCCTTTTCCATCAAGAAATAGAATTTTATTCTGTCTCCAGTCATGTGTCTTGAACACCCGCTACCAAGGTACCACATGTTATGCATGGCTGCAAGACACTCCTACATAAGCAATTAAGCAATGGTGTTTAGAACCCAACAAAATTTGGGTCCCATCAAGCTCTTCAGATTTTCAAAACATGAAACCATTTCTTTTGGAATCCAAACCTTCCTAGCATTCATGTTTTGTTTGCTTGGAGCAGAGATTTGGTTTTTCTTTTCAGCTTTGACACTCACTTTCTGTTTAAGGCTCTTTGTTGGATTTTGTGGGCATTTGAGGAAGTTTGCTTCTTAACCCATTGAGGCCACTTGTTGGTTTTGGGTTGAAAGTAACTGTTTTGCCACCTAGGGATTTGAAGCTTATAAGATTGGTGAACAAAGGAATCACAATTTCCCCAAAAATAAGGTGGTGTCAACCTGTATGAATGTGCAACCCAGTTACAATGGCATCTAGGAGGCTGAATTTGTTTGGTGGCCTGAATGGGCGATGGCCAAGGAAGTGTCGACCTATGCTGTGGGGATGGTTGACTCTTCTTAGACTTTTGAGGTTTCATCTTAGGGAGTTCAGTGGTTTGATCTTCAACCTTTTCTTTTCCTTTATCACTATGTTTTTGTTGACTTTGATTGGGTGTTGTGTTTAAGGTGGAAGCATCAGAAGAGGAAACAAATGTGACAGTTTTTCACCCAATTGACCTTTTGTTTGTTGGTTCAAAACCCAACCCTTCCTTGTTGAAGTTCATTCTAGTACCTAGCAATGCATCTAAGTTTTCTCTTCCATCCATAAACTTTTCTAAAGATTGTTGTTTCTCATTCAACTCTTTTTGTAGGTTTTAAATGTTTTGAAGAAGTTGAGTTTTGACTTGTTTGACAGCTTCATACTTCTCATTACTAAATTTGCTGTCCTTTTCATAGCTTTACATTTTTAGCTTCATGCTATCAATCTCATTTCTTAAGTCTTCATTTTTAGTTTCCAAGTCAGCCATTTCTTATCTTCCCTCTTCCAAATCCTCAATCATTTTCTTAAGGTCTTCAATTTCAGTTTCAAGTAGAGCAATCTTATCATTCATATCATGATCATGCACAAACAAGTTAATTTTCTTTTTCAATGATTTATTCTCCTTTTTGTACATGTCATATTTTTCCATGAGCTGTATATATGCTTCCTCCCAATCATCAATTGTGTAATTTTCAAAAGGAGAGTTTACCTCAGTTTCTTCGTCACCTCTGGCCATGAGCCAAAGATCTTCTTTTTCATTGTCCGAGGAGCTAGTTCCACCATCACTTTCTTCCTCGTCACTCCATGCGGACACCATGGCCTTGTTCTTCTTCTTACCCTTCCATTTGTCAGCTTTTCTGAATTTTTCAGGACAGTCAGTTTTGAAATGCCCTGGTTTGTTGCAAGAATAACAAATGATTTTGTCAGTTTTCTTAAAGTTTTCAGAATTAGATTTGAAACTTTTCCTTACTTGTGACCTTCCTCTCATGAAGCTCTTACCTTCCTTTCTCAGAAATTTTCTAAACTTACGTGTGAGCATGGCTACATCATCCTCATCTCGCTCACTTGCAGAAGCCTCACCTTCATCAGAAGTGCTTTGACCGCTGGGTCCTGCTTTAAGAGCTAGAGACTTTTTCTTAGGCACCTCAGCCTCTTTGTTCTTAAGGTTGATCTCATAGCTCATCAATGACCCAATGAGTTCATCTACCTTAGTAGTTGCGAGATCTCTCGATTCTTCAACCACGATAGCCTTCGTGTGCCATGCGGGAGTCAGTGATCTGAGAATCTTCCTCACAATTTCCTGTTCTAAAAATTTCTTTCCCAAATCTGTTAGACTATTAGTAAGCACTGTTAAGCGAGCATACATGTCTTGAATTGACTCATCAGGCCTCATCTTGAACATTTCATATTCAGAAACTAAAATGTTGGCTTTTGTTTCTCGTACCTGAGAGGTTCCTTCGTAAATTACCTCTAACTTGTCCCACATTTGTTTTGTAGTTGCACATGTAGCCACTCTTGAGAATTCTACTGGATGGAGTGAGCATTGCATGATGTGTTTAGCACTCCAATTGACAGTAGAATTTCTTATTTGTTCTTTGGTCCACAAGTCCTCATCATCCATAAGCTCATACGGACCTTTGCTGATCACTCGCCAAAGTTCATAGTCTTGGGCGCGAATGAAAACCTGCATGCGAAGTTTCCAATAAGGATAATTAGTTCCAGTGAAATAAGGAGGCCTATTCACAGAATGTCCTTTAGGTAAAAAACCCTTGGACGCTAATCCACCATTTCCCTCAAGGTCGTTGGACCCCATAATGAGAGATTAGGCTCTGATACCACTTGTTGAGTAGTGGATAGCGGATCTAGAGGGGAGGGTGAATAGATCTGCCCCTCTTCTCACAGAACACCCCTCTTTAAAGCTAGATAAAGAGAATCGCAGCGGAATATAACTAGCTTAGCGAAGGATAAAATGATTTGCTTAGCATGATGAATAAGCAATATAGAGAATGAACCTAAGCATGCATCTAGTACAAAGCAATCGCACAATCAAACCACAACACACGAGATTTTAAGGTGGTTCGGACTGAATCCCCAGTTCTACGTCCACCCCTCACCAAACCCGGTGAGGCTCCACTAGTGCAGCGCACCAAACCGCAAATCGGAAAGACCTCCGATTGCCTTCCTACTAACCACAGGTAGGGACGTCAACACCGTAGATCGGACAACTTCGATTGCCTTCTACTAACCACCGGTAGGGACGATCTTCAGTTTCAATGGTTTGAACAAAGTGGAAAGAGAACAAGATGAAAATGCTCAAACAAGATATAGAGATATGCTAGATTAAAATAAATCTTGTCTGAAATTACTGGAGCTTGAATCTGATGCTTCAATGGTATCTTCTTCCTTGTGAGATAATCTTCCTTGAATCCCTTTGAGTTGATGGAGAGAGTTTTGGATGTAGCTTTGATCTTCCTTTTGATCCCCTTGAGTTGATGAAGAGGTTTAAGGATGCAGATTTGATCTCCCTTGAGAGCTTGCTTGCTTCTACACTTGCTTGGAGATTGATGGCTTCAGATCAAGGCTTGAATCCCTTGGAATGAATGAAGAACTCTACACGAAGTACTGTTCACGGCTACAGTACCTTCTTCCTTCAACAGCCTCCACAAGCCTCCCTTGATCTCTTTTGATCCAAAATAATCAACTAGGGTTTCTAACCCTCTTGCATGAGTTTTATATCTCTTTTGATGGTCAATAGACACGCCCAGACCATATCCACAATCCATGGGAGATTAGGTGACTTTAGGATTAAACAAATACAAGGAAAGGGGCTAGCCTTGAGGTGGAAAATAAAGTCAAACATTGCTGCATCGGGGCTGGCGGTCGACCGGTAGAAGCTGGCGATGGATCGGAATTTTATAGGTTTTGGACATTTGGTTGCTAGGAAAATAGGTTGACCGCCCCTTTCTGGGCGGTCGACCGCTGGCTGCCGATTGACCGGTCCTGG
This sequence comes from Amorphophallus konjac, assembly GCA_022559845.1. NCBI lineage: Eukaryota > Viridiplantae > Streptophyta > Magnoliopsida > Alismatales > Araceae > Amorphophallus > Amorphophallus konjac. The sequence continues at coordinate 133,568,131 of CM040124.1, read as the reverse complement.
ACCGGCGGTCGACCGCTGGCTGGGGAAATCCCAGGTTTCTCCTCTTCAGTCCCTTAATCCCTTTAGCAGCCCATTCACGTCTGTGACATTAAACTTGGCAGAATCTAGAGGATTTGTACTGAGTCTTTGACCTTGTGTTCTCTTGGCTATGCTTCATTGTGCATCGACCTTGGCTATGTGACTTGTCTATGCTTCATTGTGCATCAACTCTTTTGTACCAAGTGTTGACGCTTCTTGAAGGGATTTTCATCCTTGCTTGGGCGCGATCATTAGGCTTTCACTTTTGCCATCTCCACACCATTCCTTGGCATATCTGTCATGAAAGAACATCAAGTATTTCAGTCAAATGAGAGTGGAAAACATCAATGACTTATAGTGTTTAGCCATTATCAAAGCCATGGATATCAAATGACCACATGGGCACAACATTCTCCCCCTTTTTGATGATGGCAACACTGTGAGTCATTGTGTGACAGTAATGTCCAAGATGGCAAATTTTATAACATATGCGACTGAAGATCCATGATGATGAAAGTATGTGAATGCGGATATATATGCATGGATGATCAGAGCATGTGAATGCTATGCAAATGCGTGCATGAATGCTATGCATGAGATGAACATGATGAGCATGAATTCTCTCTCTCCCATCAGCAATGATAAAATTATTCTCCCCCATCTCACACATTATTCTCCCACATCACTCACAAAAAAAAAAATTCTCCTCCTTGGACAACTCACAAAGGCAACTTCACAAAAAGGATTTTCTGGAGTTTCTTCTTCTCCCCCTTTGACAATAGCAAAAAGGAGGGATATGGTAGAGATGGTGATAAATGTCTGAAAGACCAGAGCTGAATAGTAGTTGAGAGCAACCCATTATATGCAAACCGGAAACAGGCCGTGAGCAATGTATATGGTTCAAAGCTAATGAAATTCTAGATCAACAATAGAGTTCGAAAAGCATCTACATCCATATTTTAATAGAAATGAACCAGAAGTGCATATCATGGCAGTGTTTAACCTTCCCTTGTCTTATACATCCATATTCAATAACTACAAAGGGAATATCACAAACTAGTATTGAGTTTAAATAAGCATGACTAAAGCATGGAATTTAATGATTTCAGCACTGTTTGTTCCATTATCTTTTGCATTTGAAAGCACAAGACTCATATTTTACGAGCAATCGAGTCTAGTACATGCCTCCTATCCGTAATAATACACGTTGTTTAGACGTTAGTATTCCTAGGTATTTGGTAAGACTGACTGTTATGCTTCAGATTGAACAGAGATAGCTTTGTCACCTCATGACATATCTGACCTCATTTCTTTGATGAGGAGATATATTTCTCAGCAACTGTTCCATTGCTCTGCCTAGAGTCCAATATAATCAAGACAGAGATAACAGGGACACATCATGACATATCATTTGTCACTTGGTTTGATGACGTGACATATTTCTCCGTGCAACAATATCATTGCTATGTCAAATTGACTTACATGAATTCCAGCTCATCAAGGTGTTTAAAAATAATACTTATCTCTAGAGTATCCCCAAAGTTGTCATGAATTTTGAATTTTCAGAATTCAGGATAGTCATTCAGGGCACAACAAGTAATCTCTAGTTAAGTTCTATTAAAAGCCACAGAACATAGATGATTTCATAACAAATATTTCAGAACTTCAAGGAAATCATTAAATCTGAACCACTTTCATTGGATGGACAATCATCAGTTCATATAATAGAAAGCTCTTACACCATTGGTTTATCTGTCTCATGATCTCATTTTCAAACTGGAGGCCATTGAAGTTCAGATTGCAAAAGATTAAGAAAAGCAACAAGACTCCTCCTAAGGATATGCAATGGATGCACTCAAGGAGTTATGTTTGTAATCAAGTGCAATGACAATTGTCAAGGAGAGGTTGACTTGTACCATGCGGGGGTTAACCTGGTCAAACATGAAGTGGGCAGAGATGAAATGCATGACCCAACACATGGTTGTACACTTATTAATGGCAACAGAATGAAGATGAAACATATGCATGACTGTTTCAAAGAGACAACTCCCCCTTACTATATGGCCTATATGCGACAGTGACGCATGGTACTTGGCGGAGGTGAAACCTCACGCATGTTGAGTACTTCTAGACAAGCATAACCTGCCTTTCCATACATCAACATTTAATATACCATGGCCATGCAAGAATGATGCTACATAAACCATACAATGCATCATGAACATGAATTCAACTTTATTATGCATCATGACTACATGCAATGCTACACCATATGCAAAATGACATAATTACATATAAGCAATGCATGGAAACCAATCTGCAAAAAAATACACAGCTAAATTGAACAAGATCATCATTTCAATTTTTAGTAGCCTGAGATCTGCAAAGGCCAAGCTCCCTTCTGAGTGTTGTAAACATGTCATTACACAAGGGCTTGGTAAAGATATCAACAATCTGATTTAATGTATCAACAAAATATAGTTCAAAGTTCTTCTTAAAGACCTCATCTCTAATGAAGTGATGCATAATTTCAATATGCTTGGTCCTACAGTGCTGGACTAGATTTTTTACAAGGTTGATAGCACTGGTGTTATCACACAGAATCGGGACACAACCAAGATCCACTAAGTTGTCTTGGAGTTGGTGTTTTATCCATAACACTTGGGTGCCACAGCTCACCGCAGTAACATATTCTGCCTCTGCGGTTGAGAGAGCAACTGAGTGTTGTTTCTTGGAGGCCCAAGAAACTAAACACCCGCCCAGAAATTGGCAGTAGCCACTAGTACTCTTGCGATCCAGCTTGCATCCAGCGTAGTCCGCATCAGAATAAGATATAAGAGATAAATCACATGACGACGGATACCACAATCCCAAATCTTGAGTGCCGTCAAGATATCTAAGGATATGTTTGACGACAGTCAAGTGGGATTCTCTAGGACTAGCTTGAAATCCAACACAGAGGCAAACACTAAATTGGATATCTGTTCGGGATGCAGTCAAATAAAGCAAAGAGCCTATCATACCTCTATAGATCTTTACATCCACTAATTTACCATTTTCATCCGAATCCAGTGATGTTGTGGTGCTCATAAAAGTAGCAATTATTTTACAGCTTATCTTGTCAAATCTTTTCAACAGCTCCTTGATATATTTAGCTTGACTTATGAAGCACCCATCTTCTCCTTAGTTGACCTACAAATCGAGAAAAAATTAGAGTTCTCCCATTAGGCTCATCTCGAATTCGCTAGTCATAAGGTTAGCAAATTCCTTACACATTTTAGATTTAGAAGAACCAAACACAATATCATCAACATAAATTTGAACAATCAAGATGTTCTTACCTTGCTTCTTGGTGAAAAGTGTTTGATCTACCTTATCTCGTGTGTACCCTTTCTCAATGAGGAACGAGCTTAGTCTCTCATACCAAGCTCTTGGTGCTTTCTTCAGTCCATAAAGCACCCTGTCTAGCTTATATACAAAATCTACATGGTTTGTGTTCTCAAAGCCAGGGGGCTGCTCAACATAGACTTCTTCTTTGATCAATCCATTCAAGAAAGCACTTTTTACATTTATTTGGTACAGTTTTATTCTAAGGGAGCATGCAAAGATAAGTAAAATTCTGATGGCTTCAAGTCTAGCAACTGGGGCATAAGATTCCTCAAAGTCTACCCCAAACTCTTGATTATATCCTTAAGCCACCAATCTAGCCTTGTTTCTTATTATCTTGCCATCCTCACTGAGTTTGTTCCTAAAGACCCATTTAGTGCCTATGACAGATTGTGATGATGGTCTAGGAACAAGAAGCCAAACTTTGTTTCTTTCAAACTGGTTTAACTCGTCTTGCATTGAATTTATCCAGTTTTCATCCTTTAATGCTTCATCAGTATTCTTGGGTTCAATCTGGGAGACAAGAGCAAGTTGATCTAATTCTTCCACAATTCTAAAATGTGACCTTGTTCTAGGTGGATCATTCAAGCTACCAATGCCATTTTCTGAAGGATGATCCTCAAGAATTCTAATGTCTGTAGAATCATTACCTTCTCCTGGAGCTTGATCCCTTGCATTGCTTGATTCAGCTAGACCACCATCTTCTCTTGTTTCTTCTTGTGGAGGATCATTCTTTTCCTTCATGCTTAGGAATTCTCCCATCTTCATCATTTTTCCTGTAATAGTTATCACTTTTAGAATCATCATGATATTCATCAAAGGAAACATGGGGTGATGTTTGCGATGGGAGATCTTGCTCTTATTTTTTTTTTATTTATTTATTTAGGTTTATTTGGTTTATTTCACGTGTCGATCAACCAATTAACTAACTAGTAGTTTAACTGATTGATTGACTACGCGGGCGTGCCAGTCACGCGAGTGACGAGTTTATTATGCGCTCCTTCTGACCCGTGTCGGGCGAGAGAGAGATTCGGTCGGGACCAGCAGTCCGCCATACCATAAAGGCTATGGCGTTAATTACATCCCCCACGAGGAAGGAAAACCTTTGATTAATTGTCGAGATAGTGGGCTGTCGAGGCCGGAATAAAGATGCAATGTTATGAACATGACAAGATCACATGAGATGCGTCTATCTATCATGCAAGAGAGGCATGGTTTGTTAAATTGGAGACCCTCGGTACAAGGCGGAGGACGTAGGTCCGAAGATCACCATCGCGCATAGTGGAGACTTCCGATCGGGCATAACCCGGTCTTCCGTCAGTGCCAGTTGATATACCCGAGGGCCTATGCAGGCATGCACGCATGGTACTTATGACGACGTTAAGCATGGCAATAGAGTTATGAAAATGAACAATGACCAATCAAGTTTAATAGACTCCGCTAAAGTGACGAAGGTGGCAACATATGCATGATGACGAAAGCAAAATGCTAATACACATGGTATTAAAAGCATGATAATAAGCTCGTCCGGGGCTTGAGGAACTTCTTCCTTACTTGGTTTATTACTAATTAGGGTTTATTAGTCTCGACCACGGGAGACGAGGATTGCTTCGGAGGTGAGCAAGTGATCAGAATAGTGCAACCATTCGAAACCGGCGCGATCGCGCGTAGGGATAGGTTTCCCGGCGTGGCCAAACGTAGGTAGAAGGGCTTAACCTAGCGCAGCCAAACGTAGGTAGAAGGGCTTACCCGGCGCGCCCATGGCCAAGGTTAATACGGCGCAATGGCCTTGGGGCGCGCCGGTTTAGGGCGCTGTGGATGCACTTTTTATTCAATAAATCGTTGTTTATTTGTTTATTGGCGTTTATTAAGTGCGTGGGCGTGCCAGTCACAAATGTGACGATTTATTGTGCGCTCGATCTGACTAATCAGATGATTGTGTGGTTCGTGTCGGGACTGGAACCCGCCGTGCCATAAAGGTCACGACATCATTTACATCCCCTCAGAGAGGGGAACACCCTTGATTAATCACCGGGAAAAGGGGCCTCATGGCCAGGAAAATATATCGAGAAAAACAAGCCGATAGCGGTCTCGAATCAGTCGGAAAGCCCTATGTCTAGGGAAACAAGCATTCGAAATATATCGGTCACTCAAGGGACCATTTTGATATTCGGACGAGCGTCCGGCTTTAGAGAATCATGATCATCACGGGGAAAACTGGAGCATATGTATGCCGGGGTACAGCAAGTTTATTGTTCAAAGGGATAGGAGGCATTCGGTTGAATCCCGGTTAAAGCGGTCGGAAACCGATGAGTTTGTTCGCCCGGTGCAAGACCAAGCTACGACCATACTGCGGTGGGCCCCCCGCGGTCGAAGTCGGGCTCGCGTGGGCATCATTAATATTTTCGGTGGCGAAGGGCAGCGGGAAAGTGTCCCGGGACTAGATTCCAAAACAAAGATTTGTACAAAGATAGCCGACTATAGGCCTAGGATGTGGGTCAGGCGATGACCATGGTTGGGGTGAACCCGAGGTCCAAATGTGACTCACGAAGGTCTTATTGATATTCCCACACTTAGGGTTCGGGGAAGACGAGAGCCGTCTTGTTCCATTCGGATTTTGTCGGTCATACACGGACCATTTTATGTTCGGACAAAGGTCCGTATAGAAAACAAGACGGTGACGGGAGCGAATCCGTGTAAACGTCTGCCGTGAGTACGGCAAGTTTAGTGCAAGTGCGGGGCTAGATCCCGATATATATATGTCGGTCACTAACGGACCATCCAGTATTCGGACGAGAGTCTGTATTCGAAGCATCGAAGACAACGACAAAGACACACGGATGTCTGCCGTAGGTACGGCAAGTTTCATGGGATTACGGGATCGGATCCCGGCATATATGTCGGTCACTAACGACCATTCATTATTCGGACGGAAGTCCGTATTGGTAGCGCCGAGGACGACGATAAAACTGTACGGATGTCTGCCGTAGGTGCGGCAAGTTTAATGTGGGTGCGGGATCGGATCCCGATGAAGATGGGTCAAGCTGATGATCTATTGGCCCGAGGTGGTTGCGGACTATGGCCATATCGGGGTTTCCGAGGACCACGTCTGATGCCACGGGACGTCATTACTTTTCTCTTCACGCACAGTCTTGGGAAACGAAGGTTCCAAGGTATACGTGCATGTCGGTCATGGTCGGACCATTCATTGTTTAGACGCGAGTCCACGTTTGAAGCATCGAAGATGATGATAAAACCGTGCAAATGTCTGCCGTAGACACGACAAGTTTAATGTGGGGTTGCGAGATTAGATCCCGGGAGAAGCGGGTCGAGTTAACGAACTATTGGCCCGAGATGTGTTCGGATCATGACCATGTCGGAGGCTCCGAGGTCCACGTCCGATACCACAAGGCATCATTGATTTTCTCTTTGCGCCAAGTCCGGGGGAGTGAATTGTTAAGTATGGAGCCCGAACTCGCCATCGTGCGCCCTCGCACGCGGATCGACCTGCGCGGTCAGGTCGCGGGGTTCGACCTGCCCGGTCAGGTCGCGGGGGTCAAGGGGGTAGCGTCCCTTGCGGGGGTTTCCGGGGGTAGCGCCCCCGGAACAAAAATTTGATTATGGAAGGGGGAAACCTTTTTTATTAGTTTTATTCATTAGCTTTAAGTCTTTTCTCTCATTTGATTAATCATTTTTTTTAGGCACGCCGGTTAAGGGAGAAGCCAAGGGATGGGCGTGCCAGTTTAAGTGTGTTGAGAGGGGCGCGCTGGTTAAAGATGTTAAGGGGGGGGGGGGGCACGCCGGTTATGTGGCAAGAAGGAAGAGGGGCCATGGGCGCGCCGGAATAGGGTGATGAATAGTGATGCACGCCGGATAAGGGCATTAAAGGGGGGGCGCGCCGATTTGAGCTCAGGAATTCCGAAGTGGATTTGAGTGTGGAGCTAATCCGGCGCGGGGGGGTAGCGCGCCGGATGGAGGCTCAGGAGTTTGAAGATGAAGTTGAGTGTGGGGCTAAACCGGCGCGGGGGGGGGGGGGGGGGGTAGCGCGCCGGGTTAACCCACGCCGGATTAAGGGCACGCCGGAATAGCTTCTGTGGGTTTTATGAGATTTTCTTTCATTCTTTTGTGCTCTATTTTTTCTTTCTTTCACCCGTGGGTTGATTTGTTGATTAGTTTGTTCGCCCAATTGGTAGATTACGTTGATAGAGAGGAAGATTAAGTGTTTTAATTGTTTATTAGGGTGGATGAACATGAGGATTCAAGTGTTTTGTTCAGGGGTGAGTTTGTTATGCAGGAACTCAGAAGGTTCAGTCTGTTCAGGGGCTTAGTTTGTTGTCTGTTCTTACGTGTTCTTCCTCTGGCAACATTTGGGCAGCATCTCCCCCGGACAGAGGCTTGCCAGAGAAAATAGAGGAACACCAAATGGATTGCTCCGGGGTGAACCTCAAAATGTAGACCTCACGGCGGTCCAATAACCCATAAGTAAGTGTATGAAGCTCGAGGACTGGCCTTCAAGAACTCCCACAGCTCACGGGTGATGGTTTCATAAGTGGGACGAATGTGTGCCATGAGAGGCCATGAATGTTCATCCCCTGACGGACTCCTTCGAAGGCCATGCTATGGAGAAGCATGCTTCGGAGGGCCCTGGATGAGTAGAAGGTGAAGTAGGGAAAGAAGAAGATAGACAAAGGATCGTGTTTGCCAAAAGGGCTTTTTGTTTGTTCATCCACCGAAAGGGGGGAAAACGGCTCAAGCCCAAGAAATTTCATCTCCACGGAGGAGAAATACATTATAGAGGGATAAAAAGGGGGAAGAGATACATGGACGGGGGGAACAGAGCACAAGCTCTTCCCCCCCAGCTCACATCTCGCTCTCAACCTCACTCTCTTCTTCTTCACCTCACGGACGCATGGACGGGGGGCTTCTTCTCTTCGGGTGGCCTTTTTTTCTTCTTTTTCTTCTTCTCTTCACTGCATACAGCCGAGGGGGTTCGAGCCTCGCTCTCCTTCTTCTTCAACCTCCTCTTTCTGTCGAACATGCAGAGTATATATAGCCGGTTGCCCTTTCTTCTCTCGGACGGAAGGAACTCCCGCCATCTTCCTCCTTGTTCGTTGAGGCATCCAGAGTTGACATGCCATGGTGTCATCCGTTGATTTGCGCAGTACGCTGGTAATTATCCGAGGAAGGGATGTTCACAGATTTGCCGGGGCCTGCCTCGCCGTTGTCGCTTCTGTGCTGTCGAACGGAGGCAGAGACAGAGCGTCGGGCATTCAATGTTCTCTGCACGCCATAATGGTGCAAAACAGAGCATCGGGATGACGACGGGACATGATGGGGTTAAACCGGCGCGAGGGGGGTGAGCGTGCCAGATTAGCATCAGGATGAGGGGGAAAGGCTTAAAGCCCAAGGAATAGTAGCGCGCCGTATTAAGGCAACATCAAGGGTAAATGGGAAATGGGGCGCGCCGGTTTTGGGGGCGCCGGATTAAGATGTTGAAGGGGCGCGCCGGTTTAGAGCGCACCGGTTTAAGGCCCTTCCACGCCGTTTTAAGCCTCAAATGGATTCTTTTCGAAGTCGCAGCCATTTATTCGAGTGTTGGCGTTCCCAGAATGTTCTAGTTGTAATGTGTGGCCTCCATAATATTCCATTTGTAGTCTTTGGGGCTTGGTCCCAGACTTTGCGTAACTTTCGATGCATGCCGAGACTGTGCCGGAGTTCCTGACATTTCTCTGATTCAGCTTTCGGCATGGCCGGTCGGAGCGTTGTAGCTGTATCTTCCGCTTTCGGGGCTTCCTTAGCGGGTAGTAGACCACCAAGCGAGTTCTCGTCCTGATCGGGCGAGGCGTGAGGTTTGTTCGGCATTTCCATCTTCGGCTTGCTCTCGAGTGGCGAGACGTGCATGCCGTATGATCCTCATCGACATTTTTTGGCGTCCACAAATGCCCCCCACTCGTGGGCGGCGCAAGCGAGGGATGAGTGCACTGGGCCCGCGAGTGTAGAGTTCTTCGACAGGACGTCTGTTCTTCCGAGCCAGTAGGATGCTGGTCCGGTGCAAATTCACAGGAAAGCGCTCACTCCTTCAATGAAGGGATGAGGGAACCGCTTCACCGCATATGCACGTGGACTGAGATGTCAGAGTGGGAGTTTAGTCATCGGCATGGGGTGAATACCGAAGCAAGGATGAAGGGTCTATGCGTCATCTTAGGCAAGAGGCCTAAAATGACTTAGATGAGGCCAATCCCAAGGGGGAGTTGATGACTCGTGCTGGGTTTAGGAGAATTGTTCATTCATCGACTCGGATGGGAGGTCCAAGCCGAAGGTTTATGAAAGGGCTCCGATGGAGTGAAAAGGATTTTATGCATTCCGGTGGAACGTTCGAAGTGAAGGGTTTATTTGCTGGTGCCGACAGGGTGTCGGGAGCTGATGTGGTCTATTCATTGACACGGGATGAGTGCCAAGGCAAAGGGGTCTTTCATTCATTGACTGTGACGGAAGGTCTGAGCCAAGCAAAGGAGGTTTTTTTTTTCATTGACCTGGACGGAAGGTCCAAGCCAAGCAAGAAAGTTCCCTTCTTTTCTTTTCTTTTCTTTTCTTTTTTTTATCAACTTGGGTGGAAGGTCCGGGCCAAGTAAGAAGGCTCTATCTCTTTTTATTCATTAGCTTGACGGAAGGTCCGAGCCAAGCAAAGAGGTTGTTTTTGTTCATTGACTTGGACGGAAGGTCCGAGTCAAGCGAGAAAGTTCTTTCCTTTTTTGTTCTTCTTTTTTTTTATTCATTGGCTTGGATGGAAGGTCCGAACCAAGCAAAGGAGGTCTCTTTTTTTTGTTCATTGACTTGGACGTAAGGTCCGAGCCAAGCAAGAAAGTTCTTTTTGTTCATCGACTTGGACGGAAGGTCCAAACCAAGCAAAGGCGTTCTTTTGTCCATCGACTTCGACGGAAGGTCCAAGCCAAGGGTTAATTCGTTGGTGGGACTAGGAGTTGTGATATTGAGGTGGTTGATTCATTGCCAAGGGGTGAGTGCCAAAGCAAGGGTCTTTTATTCATGGAACCAGACGAAAGGTCCAGGCCATTGGTTTATTCATCGATGCCGATGGGGAGTCGGGGACCGACGTGGTTTGCTTGTCTCTTCTTCTCTTCATTAGTGCCGACAGGGTGTCGGGAGCTTAAGTAGTTTATTCTTCTCTTCTTCTCTTCATCAGTGCCGACGGGGTGTCGGGAACGGACGTGATTTGTTTGTCTCTTCATCTTTTCATCAGTGCCGACGGGGAGTCGGGAGCTGACCTGGTTTGTTGGTCTCTTTGTCTCTTTGTCAGTGCCGACAGGGTGCCGGGAGCTGACATGGTTTATTTGTCCCTTCTTCTATTCATCAGTGCCGACAGGGTGCCGAGAACTGACGTGATTTGTTTGGTCTCTTCTTCTCATCATCAGTGCCGACAGGGTGTCGGGAGCTGACGTGGTATGTTTGTCTCTTCTTCTGTTCATCAGTGCCGACAGGGCATCGGGAGCTGACATGGTATGCTTGGTCTCTTTGTCTCTTCATCAGTGCCGACAGGGCGTCAAGAGCTGACGTGGCATGTTTGCCTCTTCTTCTATTCATCAGTGCCGATAGGGTGTCGGAAACTGATGCGATATGTTGGTCTTTTCTTCTCTTCGTCAGTGCCGACAGGGTGTCGGGAACTGACATGGTTTATTTGTCTCTTCTTCTCTTCATCAGTGCCGACAGGGTGCCGGGAGCTGACGTGGCATGTTGGTCTTGTCTTCTCTTCGTTAGTGCCGACAGGGTGTCAGGAACTGACATGGTTTATCTATCTCTTCTTCTCTTCATCAGTGCCGACAGGGTGCCGGGAGCTGACGTGGTTTGTTCATTGGCATGGGGTTAGTGCCAAAGCAAGGGTCTCTTTGTTCATGGAACCAGACGAAAGGTCTGGGCCACTGGTCTTATGCGTTGGTGGGACTGAAAATATTTTGATCTTCGGCGGGACTTGACGAGTCGACATCCCTCGGAGGCTTTGATGATGATTTTTTCTCTCTTCTTTTTTTTCTTCTCTTTTTTCTTCTCTTCTTTTCCCTTCTCTTTTTCTTCTTCTCTTCTTCTTCTCTTTTTTCTTCTTCTTTTCTTTCCCTTCTTTTTCTTCTTCCCTTCTTTTTTTTTCCTTCTTTTCATTTTTTTTCCTTCTCTTCTTTTTTTTTTATTTTTTTTTGAACAACTTTGGATAGCTATCAGCACAGACGCCGATAATGAGATAGCTGTCGGCTAAACGCCGATGATGACATAGCTGTCAGCTCTGGGCCGATAATTGGGAAGTGAGCCATGAGGGCAGAGAGGAAGGTTTATTCTTTTAACGGTCTGGACGGTGGGTCCAAATTGAAAGGGATTTGTCGCCCAAAGGGACGGGGCAGAGAGTTTGTTGATTTGGTAAGGATGTTCGTCACCCGGAGGGATGGGAAGAGGAACTTGTTGATTCAATGGCCTGGACGGGAGGTCCAAATCAAAAGGGGTATTCGTCACCCGAAGGGACAGAGAGAAGAGTTGGTTCATGTAACGACCTAGACGGAAGGTCCAAATCAAAAGGATTGTTCGTGAACCCGAAGGGACGGAGGGGTGGTCAAGTCGCTGACACGGGCTAGTGTTAGCGCAAGGAAAAGGGGATGATTCCTTACCCGAATGGCAAGCTCGGGCCAGGGTGAAAGGTTGTTTCATTCTTTAATGCGTCGGGGGCACCAGCTGTATGAAGGGTCTTTCAATTCTTTGGCTGGACGGAAGGTCCAAACCAGAGTAGAGAGAATTCTTTTTGTTCTTCGACTGGACGGTAGGTCCAAGCCAAAGTGAAAGGATCTTTTTGTTCTCTAGCTGGACGGAAGGTCTGATCTAGAGTGGAGAGAAACTTTTTTGTTCTCTGACTGGACGGCAAGTCCGAGCCAAAGTGAAAGGATCTTTTTATTCTCCAGCCAGACAGAAGATCCGATCTAGAGTGGGAAGAATCTTTTATTCTCCTACTGGACGGCAGGTCCGAGCCAAAGTGAGAGGATCTTTTTGTTCTCTAGCCGGACGGAAGGTCCGATCTAGAGTGGAGAGAATCTTTTTAGTTCTCTAGCCAGACGGAAGGTCCGATCTAGATTGGAGAGAATCTTTTTGTTCTCTGACTGGACGGCAGGTCCGAGCCAAAGTGAGAGGATCTTTTTGTTCTCTAGTCGGACGGAAGGTCCGATCCAGAGTGAAAGGGGTCTGTTTGTTCTCTAGCTGGGCAACAAGCCTGAACCAGAGTGAAAGGATTCGATGTTCTTCAAAGCGCCGGGAGTACCGGCTGTGAAATCTGAACTCGGGAAAGTGGGCCATGAGGGCCGGAGTTGATGTTGCAGAGGTAGGCCGCGAAGGCTGCAATTGGGGAAGCGGGCTATAGAAGCCAAAGTTGGGAGGTTAGCAGGCCGTAGAGACGGGAAGTAGGCCGTGGGGGCCAAGATTGGGCTACACGAGCCAGAACTGGGAAAGTAGGCCACAATGGCCAAAATTGAGTTTATTTTTTTATTATTATTATTTCCTTTATTCAAGCATGCAGGCATTCATCAGCAAGCATAACATAAATACATATAAGGTAGCTCCCTCTATAGGGGATGGGATAGGGACAACGCCCATAATTCGTAAATGCAATATGGGCCACGAGGCACGACTAAGGGGTGGTGCGCCCGTCAAGAGGATATCACATGTCTTGCATGCATAGCTTAAATTCACGCATTTTACCCGAGGCAATCCTCTGTGGAGTGGAGGAGCAAACGTGTGAGCAAAAGGCCCTAAACATAGGGATACGCAGGTTTTCTAAGCAACACTCGAGGGTTACTCTAGCGCCTACACATTAGTTTTAGGCTTTCGACTTTCGGTAGCTTCACACAGCCCCCCCATCTATTTATTTTGGTAGCGGATTTCACCGTTCGACGCGAGTCTCCTCATGTGTCTCAATGGGGATTCCCGGCTACTAGGATTTATCCTTATCATAATTTTATTACGGATTCCACCGTTTGACGCGAGTCTCCTCATGTGTCTCAATGGGGATTCCCGGCTACTAGGATTCGTCCTTATTATAATTCGCTTCACCATTTCGCGCGAGTTTCCTCATTTGTTTCAGTGGGGATTCCCGGCTACTCGGCTCCACGTTTCTCTCTCTTTTCTTTTCTTTTTCTCTCTTTTTTTTTCTCTTATCTTTTTTTTTACAGTGGGGGTAGGCAACTTTTTCCTCACGATTACCTTTCACGCGAGTGCAGGAATTCAAGCATCCGTAGAGTGCTAAGAAGAAATTCGGGCAATCCCTATAGTCGACTTGAACACATTAAGTGCTAAGTGTGGGAGCGTTGCCTCAGATTTATTTTGTGAGTTGGGCTTAGCAGTTCAGCCATGACTCTTCCCCTTGACGTGTGCACCTGCCATAATTGGGTTCCCTTCGAGCATATGCCGTGACGCGCGCGCACCCGGAATCGGGGCGATATTATTTAGCAAGGAAACACGGTCCTAGAAAATTCTAAGGAGGTGTATTATTCTATATTAAGCAAACATGCAAGCAGGGCAATCATGCATTCTCTTTTTTTTTCTTTTTTGTGTGTATGTTTGTTTTGTTGTTTTGTTGTTTTGTTGTTTTTATTGTTGTTGTTGTTGTTGTTTCTTTTTTTTTTCGTAGAAAAATATTGTTGTTACGTATATGTGTAGTGGTAGTAAAGGTATTAGGGAGGCAGACCGCAAAAGGGCTGAGAGGATATTAGGGAAGCGGGCTGCAGGAGCCGAAGTTATGGGATGCGGGCCGCGAAGGCCGAATTCTGAGAAGCAGGCTACAAGAGCCAGACTTGGGAAGCAGGCCATGAAGGCCAAAGGTAAGCAGGCTACAAGAGCCAAAGCTGGAAGCAGGCTATGAAAGCCGAAGGGAAGCAGGCTACGAGAGCCAGAATTGGGAAGCGGGCCACGAAGGCCAAAGGTAAGCAGGCTGCCAGAGCCAGAATTGGGAAGCAGGCTATAAACGCCGAAGGGAAGCGGGCTACAAGAGCCAAAACTGGGAAACGGGCTGCAAGAGCCGAAGATAAAGGTCTCTATTTTTTTGTTCTATGGCCGGGGCAGGATCCGAACCAAAGTGAAAGGTTGATTCTTTTGTTTTTCTCTAGCTGGGGGGAGGGTCCGAACCAGATTGAAAGGTTGATTCTTTAATTCTCCGACCGGGGAAGGATCCGGACTAGAGTGACAGGTTGATTCTTTAATTCTCTGGCCCAGAAAGGATCCGAACCAAAGTGGAAGGTTTATTGTTTGATTCTCTGGCCGGAGAAGGATCCGAACCAAAGTGGAAGGTTGATTCTTTAATTCTCTGGCCCGAAAAGGATCCGAACCAAAGTGGAAGGTTTATTGTTTGATTCTCTGGCCGGGGAAGGATCCGAACCAAAGTGAAAGGTTGATTCTTTGATTCTCTGGTCGGGGGAATGATCCGAACCAGAGTGAAATATTGATTCTTTGATTCTCTGGCCGGGGAAGGACCCGAACCAAAGTGAAAGGTTTATTCTTTGATTCTCTGGCCGGGGAAGGACCCGAACCAAAGTGAAAGGGTTATTTTTGATTCTCTGGCCGGGGAAGGACCCGAATCAAAGTGGAAGGTTTATTCTTTGATTCTCTGGCCGGGGAAGGACCCGAACCAAAGTGAAAGGGTTATTTTTGATTCTCTGGCCGGGGAAGGACCCGAACCAAAGTGGAAGGTTTATTCTTTGATTCTCTGGCCGGGGAAGGACCCGAACCAAAGTGAAAGGGTTATTTTTGATTCTCTGGTCGGGGGAAGGATCCGAACCAAAGCGAAAGGTTGATTCTTTGATTCTCTGGTCGGGGGAAGGATCCGAACCAGAGTGAAATGTTGATTCTTTGATTCTCTGGCCGGGGAAGGACCCAAACCAAAGTGGATGGGTTGATTCTTTAATTCTCTGGCCGGGGGAAGGATCCAGACCAAAGTGAAAGGTTTATTCTTTTTTTTATTGGGAAGCAGTCGCCTAGGAGCCGATAATGGGGTAGCTGTCAGCTAGGAGCCAATGATGAGTGAAGTAGTTGTCGGCTCAGGGGCCGATGATTGGATAGTTGTCGGCTCGGAGGCCGATGGTGGGATATCTGTAGGTGTAATGCCCCATCGGCGGAAGGTTTAGTCGGTTTAACGCCCCGTCGGCGAAAGGGTTTTGTCGGTTTAATGCCCCGTCGGCGAAAGGTTTAGTCAGTTTAACGCCCTGTCGGCGGAAGGTTTAGTCGGTTTAACGCCCCGTCGGCAGATGGTTTAGTCGGTTTAACGCCCCGTCGGTGAAAGGTTTAGTTGGTTCCTGTTTGTTGGATGACTGGAGGTCGGAGGTCAAAGTTTGCCTCGTGACCCTTCTTTCTCTTCTTCTCTTCTTCTTTTGTAGGGAGGCAGGTACGAAGACCATGTTCGCCTCATGTGTCTTTTCTTTCTTTTCTTCTCTCGTAGAGAGGCAGGTGCGAAGACCATGTTCGCCTCATGTGTCTTTTCTTTCTTTTCTTCTCTTCTTTTTGTGTGGTGAGGCGGGCTCGAGGACCACGTCTGCCTCATGTGTCTCTCTTTTTTTCCTTCTCTTCTTCTTTTGTGTGACGAGGCGGGCTCGAGGGCCACGTCTGTCTCATATGTCTCTTCTTTCCTTTTCTTCTCTTCTTTTTGTTTGGTGAGGCGGGCTCGAGGGCCATGTCTGCCTCATGTCTCTTTTTTTTCTTCTTCTTTTATGGAGAGACCGGTGCAAGGACCATGTGTGCCTCATGTCTGTTCTTTCTTTTTTGTGGAGAGGCGGGTTCAAGGACCACGTCTGCCTTATGTGTCTCTCTTTTTTTCTTCTCTTCTTCTTTTGTGTGGGGAGGCGAGTGGAAAGACCACGTATGCCTGATGACTGTTCTCTTCTTTTCTGCTCTTCTTTTTATTGTGAAGAGGCGGGTTCAAAGACCACGTCCACTTCATGATTGTTTTTTTTTGTTCTGCTCTTCCTTTCTCATTAATGCCCCCAGACTGGGGTGTATCCTTTTAACGTGCCCCCAGGTTGGAGTGTAGCTTTTCTTCATCTGCCCCCATGGTCGGGGGGTAGGCCTCTTTGCTTTTGTGCCCCCAGGCGGGGTGTATTCTTTTTGGCTTCTATGCCCCCGTGGCGGGGTGTGTCTCTTCTTCAAGTGCCCCTAGGCCGGGGTGTATTCTTTTTGGCTTCTATGCCCCTAGGCAGGGTGTGTTTCTTCTTCAAGTGTCCCTAGGCTGGGGTGTATTCTTCTTTTCTTGTGCACCCAAGGCAGGATGGGTTTCTTCTTTACGTACCCCCTAGTCGGGGTGTAACTTCATGCTTCTTATGCCCCCAAGATAGGGTGGATTCTGCTTCTTTGCTTCTGTGCCACCATGGCGGAGTGTATTTGCTTCTTGTGCACCCTGGGTAGAGTGTGTTGTTTTTTTTTATGCCCCCAGGCCAGGGTGTGTTTCTCTTTTTGCGCACCCAAGGCAGGGCGTGTGTTTCTTTCTTCGTGTGCCCCCTAGGCCGGGGTGAGTTCTTGTTTTGTATTCCCTATGGCAGGGTATGGTCTTTGCTTCTTCTGCCCCCATGGTAGGGTGTAGTTCTTCTCGAGTGCCCCTAAACTGGGGTAGGTTCCTCTGCTTCTTCTGCCCCAGGGTGGGGTATATTTCTCTTTGTATTCCTCTAAGCTGGGGTGTGTTTTTGTTTCATATGCCCCCATATCGGGGTATATTTCTCCCTCAGATACCACTAAACCGGGGTGTATTCTTTGTCTCATATGTCCCCCGAGTCGGGGTGTGCTTTGCTTCTTATGCACCCCGGGCGGAGTGTATTCTGCTTCTTCTACCCCTCAAGGCAGGGTGTGTGTCTTTTCGTATATCCCCGGGGCGGGTGTAGTTTCTTCTTCAAATGCCCCAAAGCCGGGGTGTAACTTTTGCTTTGTGCGTGCCCCCGAGTCGGGGTGGATTCTTCTGCTTCTTCGACCCTAGAGAGGGGTATATTTCTCTTCATGTTCCCCTAAGCCGGGGTGTAAACTTTGCTTTATGTGCCCCCAAGTCGGGGTGGATTCTCTTCAAGTACCCCCGAGCCGAGGTGTATCCTTTTCTTCTTATGCCCTAGAGCGGGGTGGATTCTTTTTTTTTCTGTCTACCCCGACACACTGGGGGATGTTTGCTTCTCGTGCACCCAAGGTGGGGTGTATTGTTGCTTTTGATGCCCCTAAGGTGGGGTGTAATTCTTCTTCAGATCCCAGTAAGCTGGGGTGCGTTCTTTAAGGCTTCTATGCCCCCGTGGCGGGGTGTGTTGCTTCTTCAAATGTCCCTGAGTCGGGGTGTATTCTTTTGTGTCTTACACTCCTATGGCGGGGTGGATGAATGCTCTCTTCTAGATTCGTGGCCGTGCTCGGCCTCATTGCTACAAAGCATTCCCAGATAGGGGCAGCAGGAAAGTGGAACAGGCCCGGGCATGGCACCATGTACTTGGACCCTCCTAGAGTCGGGCGGGATGCCGACCTTCTTCATGTCCTTTTTGGTCGGTGATGCTTGCCAATTTTTTGTCCTTTCTTTTCTTCTCTTCTTTTTTTGTAATAGACCAAAGGCGGGTGCGCAGGAGAGCGCTCACTCCCTCAGGGAGGGGATGAGTGGTTCGCTCCACCGCACCAATCCCACAGTGGTAATCTTCGTTCAGCACGGGTCCCGACGGATATGGCCGTACAACCCTATCTCGCTGATTCTTTCTCTTCCCTTTTCGTTCCTTTCTTCTTTCTTCTTATCATTTCATTTTTTTTCTTCTATTCTTCTATTCTTCTTTTTTTTTTGGAAAGGGGGATTTGATTTCCCCTCCCTCTCTTCTTTTCCTCTTCTCTCTTTTTTTAGCGGCCTTCATGATTCCTGAAAGCTGCATATGCCTCGGAGTAGCGTCCTGGAGGCCCTAAAGATAATTACGCCTGGTCCAGCTTTTCCCCCCACAGGGCTGGCGAAGACAACACCTGCAATTCATCAAAGCAGACAAACATTGTTTATTAGGAGGCCATGAGGCCCCGAATCCCGGCGAAGAGATGAAGGGTGGTTCCAGTCCCACCGGGCGTGCCAGACTTGTGACGCACTTTTTATTCAATAAATCGTTGTTTATTTGTTTATTGGCATTTATTAAGTGCGTGGGCGTGCCAGTCACAAATTTGACGAGTCGGGACTGGAACCCGCCGCGCCATAAAGGTCACGGCGTCATTTACATCCCCTCGGAGAGGGGAACACCCATGATTAATCGTCGGGAAAAGGGGCCTCATGGCCAGGAAAATATATCGAGAGAAACAAGCCGATAGCGGTCTCGAATCAGTCGGAAAGCCCTATGTCTAGGGAAACAAGCATTCGAAATATGTCGGTCACTCAAGGGACCATTTTGATATTCGGACGAGCGTCCGGCTTTAGAGAATCGTGATCATCACGGGGAAAACTGGAGCATATGTATGCCGGGGTACGGCAAGTTTATTGTTCAAAGGGATAGGAGGCATTCGGTTGAATACCGGTTAGAGCGGTCAGAAACCGATGAGTTTGTTCGCCCGGTGCAAGACCAAGCTACGACCTTACTGCGGTGGGCCCCCCCGGTCGAAGTCGGGCTCGCGTGGGCATCATTAATATTTCCGGTGCCGAAGGGCAGCGGGAAAGTGTCCCGATACTAGATTCCGAAATAAAGATTTGTACACAGATAGCCGACTATAGGCCTAAGATGTGGGTCAGGCGATGACCATGGTTGGGGCGAACCCGAGGTCCAAATGTGACTCACTAAGGTCTTATTGATATTCCCGCACGTAGGGTTCGGGGAAGACGAGAGCCGTCTCGTTCCATTCGGATTTTGTCGGTCATACATGGACCATTTTATGTTCGGACAAAGGTCCGTATAGAAAACAAGACGGTGACGGGAGCGAATCCGTGTAAACGTCTACCGTGAGTACGGCAAGTTTAGTGCAAGTGCGGGGCTAGATCCCGATATATATATGTCGGTCACTAACGGACCATCCAGTATTCGGACGAGAGTCTGTATTCGAAGCATCGAAGACAATGACAAAGACACACGGATGTCTGCCGTAGGTACGACAAGTTTCATGGGATTGCGGGATCGGATCCCGGTATATATGTCGGTCACTAACGGACCATTCATTATTCGGACGGAAGTCCGTATTAGTAGCGCCGAGGACGACGATAAAATCGTACGGATGTCTGCCGTAGGTGCAGCAAGTTTAATGTGGGTGCGGGATCGGATCCCGATGAAGATGGGTCAAGCTGATGATCTATTGGCCCGAGGTGGTTGCGGACTATGGCCATATCGGGGTTTCCGAGGACCACGTCTGATGCCACGGGGCGTCATTACTTTTCTCTTCACGCACAGTCTTGGGAAACGAAGGTTCCAAGGTATACGTGCATGTCGGTCATGGTCGGACCATTCATTGTTCAGACGCGAGTCCACGTTTGAAGCATCGAAGATGATGATAAAACCGTGCAAATGTCTGCCGTAGACACGACAAGTTTAATGTGGGGTTGCGGGATTAGATCCCGGGAGAAGCGGGTCGAGTTAACGAACTATTGGCCCGAGATGTGTTCGGATCATGACCATGTCGGAGGCTCCGTGGTCCACGTCCGATACCACAAGGCATCATTGATTTTCTCTTTGCGCCAAGTCCGGGGGAGTGAATTGTTAAGTATGGAGCCCGAACTCGCCATCGTGCACCCTCGCACGCGGATCGACCTGCGCGGTCAGGTCGCGGGGTTCGACCTGCCCGGTCAGGTCGCGGGGGTCAAGGGGGCAGCACCCCTTGCGGGGGTTTCCGGGGGTAGCGCCCCCGGAACAAAAATTTGATTATGGAAGGGGGAAACCTTTTTATTAGTTTTATTCATTAGCTTTAAGTCTTTTCTCTCATTTGATTAATCATTTTTTTTAGGCACGCCGGTTAAGGGAGAAGCCAAGGGATGGGCGCGCCAGTTTAAGTGTGTTGAGAGGGGCGCGCCGGTTAAACATGTTAAGGGGGGGGGGGCACGCCGGTTATGTGGCAAGAAGGAAGAGGGGCCATGGGCGCGCCGGAATAGGGTGATGAATAGTGATGCGCGCCGGATAAGGGCATTAAAGGGGGGGCGCGCCGGTTTGAGCTCAGGAATTCCGAAGTGGATTTGAGTGTCGAGCTAATCCGGCGCGGGGGGGTAGCACGCCGGATGGAGGCTTAGGAGTTTGAAGATGAAGTTGAGTGTGGGGCTAAACCAGCGCGGGGGGGGGGGGGGGTAGCGCGCCGGGTTAACCCACACCGGATTAAGGGCACGCCGGAATAGCTTCTGTGGGTTTTATGAGATTTTCTTTCATTCTTTTGTGCTCTGTTTCTTCTTTCTTTCACCCGTGGGTTGATTTGTTGATTAGTTTGTTCGCCCAATTGGTAGATTACGTTGATAGAGAGGAAGATTAAGTGTTTTAATTGTTTATTAGGGTGGATGAACATGAGGATTCAAGTGTTTTGTTCAGGGGTGAGTTTGTTATGCAGGAACTCAGAAGGTTCAGTCTGTTCAGGGGCTTAGTTTGTTGTCTGTTCTTACGTGTTCTTCCTCTGGCAACATTTGGGCAGCATCTCCCCCGGACAGAGGCTTGCCATAGAAAATAGAGGAACACCAAATGGATTGCTCCGGGGTGAACCTCAAAATGTAGACCTCACGGCGGTCCAATAACCCATAAGTAAGTGTATGAAGCTCGAGGACTGGCCTTCAAGAACTCCCACAGCTCACGGGTGATGGTTTCATAAGTGGGACGAATGTGTGCCATGAGAGGCCATGAATGTTCATCCCCTGACGGACTCCTTCGAAGGCCATGCTATGGAGAAGCATGCTTCGGAGGGCCCTGGATGAGTAGAAGGTGAAGTAGGGAAAGAGAAGATAGACAAAGGATCGTGTTTGCCAAAAGGGCTTTCTGTTTATTCATCCACCGAAAGGGGGGAAAACGGCTCAAGCCCAAGAAATTTCATCTCCACGGAGGAGAAATACATTATAGTGGGATAAAAAGGGGGAAGAGATACATGGACGGGGGGAACAGAGCACAAGCTCTCCCCCCCCAGCTCACATCTCACTCTCAACCTCACTCTCTTCTTCTTCACCTCACGGACGTAGGGACGGGGGGCTTCTTCTCTTCGGGTGGCCTTTTTTTCTTCTTTTTCTTCTTCTCTTCACTGCATACAGCCGAGGGGGTTCGAGCCTCTCTCTCCTTCTTCTTCAACCTCCTCTTTCTGTCGAACATGCAGAGTATATATAGCCGGTTGCCCTTTCTTCGCTCGGACGGAAGGAACTCCCGCCATCTTCCTCCTCGTTCGTTGAGGCATCCAGAGTTGACATGCCATGGTGTCGTCCATTGATTTACGCAGTACGCTGGTAATTATCCGAGGAAGGGATGTTCATAGATTTGCCGGGGCCTGCCTCGCCGTTGTCGCTTCTATGCTGTCGAATGGAGGCAGAGACAGAGCGTCGGGCATTCAATGTTCTCTGCACGCCATAATGGTGCAAAACAGAGCATCAGGATGACGATGGGACATGATGGGGTTAAACCGGCGTGGGGGGATGAGCGCGCCGGATTAGCATCAGGATGAGGGGGAAAGGCTTAAAGCCCAAGGAATAGTAGCGCGCCGTATTAAGGCAACGTCAAGGGTAAATGGGAAATGGGGCGCGCCAGTTTTGGGGGCACCGGAATAAGATGTTGAAGGGGCGCGCCGATTTAAGGCCCTTCCACGCCGTTTTAAGCCTCAAATGGATTCTTTTCGAAGTCGCAGCCATTTATTCGAGTGTTGGTGTTCCCGGAATGTTCTAATTGTAATGTGTGGCCTCCATAATATTCCATTTGTAGCCTTTGGGGCTTGGTCCCAGACTTTGCGTAACTTTCGGTGCATGCCGAGACTGTGCCGGAGTTCCCGACTTTTCTCGGATTCAGCTTTCGGCATGGCCGGTCGGAGCGTTGTAGCTGTATGTTCCGCTTTGGGGGCTTCCTTAGCGGGTAGTAGACCACCAAGCGAGTTCTCGTCCTGATCGGGCGAGGCATGAGGTTTATTCGGCATTTCCATCTTCGGCTTGCTCTCGAGTGTCGAGACGTGCATGCCGTATGATCCTCATCGACATTTTTTGGCGTCCACAGGCGCGCCGGGAAGGAGCCGGATAATTCATAAAAGACATGAGTCTAATGTTAATACGGCGCGGGGGGTGGGGGGGATCACACCGGATTAGGGCGCGCCGGATTAAGACCGCGCCGGTTTAGCTGATTTTCTTAAGAATTTTGAAACCATTTAAACTTATTAAGATGTTTTGATGGTCTAAAGATTTAATTGGGTTTATTGCCTGTTGAATTGAAGTCTGGGGCTCTCCAGGAGCAGAGTCATGTGCCAGTGCGAGGTTCATACTTGAGCACGGAGGTTCCTTGACTCAGAATGAATGTTTTATTATGGCCAGTCCACAGAAACGACTTTGGTTGTCCAAAACTTGCCAAAAATTGGGCAGCATCTCCCCTGTCCCTGGAAGGTTGCAGGGGAGAAACGGGGTCATACTCACTTGTGGAGTAAGCCCCTAAACTACCGGTCTACGTAATAGCAGCCAACAAATTCCCAACGGACAGGATATCCTGAGGATGAGCCTGCGAGGGGCACCGAAGCTCTGTGGGTGAAGACATAGAGATGAGGCAGCTGATAGCAGGAGCGACACCCCGAGGATGGGCCTATGAGGGGTGGGCCACCCACAGCTTGCTCTGCATCCCTTAGAGGGACAGACCGTTAGGGAGAGAAGCTCCGAGGACTAGCCTGCTAGGAGCACGCATCCCTTGGTCACCATCGAATCCCAAATTACTGAGTTTAGGACTGTTGGGCTAAAGCCCCTATCACTGTCCACTCTGTGGCCTTTGGGGAGCATCTACCACTGAGAGGTAGGACCCCCCCGACCAATTAGCAGCTCCGTGAAACAGTGGGGAATGTCCCCCTCCCCGGATGACTGAGATAAAACCGACAGAAATCAAACGGCTCAATGGTTGCAAACCACAAACAAGCGGAATGAGGGCATTCGGTATAGACGGATTACCAGACACAGGGTTGAGGCATCGATGCTTGTGAGATTGGGCTAACATACCCAGAGGAACAGACGATTAACAGTCACACAGAGGGATAATGGGTACGTAGATAAGATAATCTAACTACATAGGCATATGCTCGAATGACTAGAACACAGTAATCACAAGATGGGCCTTGCCGTCCTGGAGGTGGCTTCCAACTCTCCTGAGCAATAGAGCAATGCAAAGAGGAGAGGGAATGGAGGTCGGCCCTCATATCAAAGCGTAAGGAGGCGTATGTACAGGCACAGCTCTATCCCCAGAGGATGCAAAGACCATCAAATGAGACACAGACGCGGCATCGACGGGAAGGACCCGGGGAGGGGTCATCTCTATAGCCCATGATATCTCAGGGCATATTCGGAGTCGGAGAAATCGGAATCGAAAACCATACGCAGAAGGACACCGACGTGTACACCGACTGAGATAGCAATGGGGGGAAAGAGACAGGGCGTCGAACATTCAGTCCACCAAAAGATTCATATACGCATACCACTACCCCATAGATGGGAGGGAGCCAATACATTCATTACAAATCCGACGCCGGCGTTGTGGCACGGACGTCGTTTAATGTTTGCAGATAAACATTTACAGAGGGAGAGCGAGGCGAAGAAATGACGAGGAGGGGGGGGGGGAAGAGATTGGCTCATATCATCGCCATCCCCCCCTTTCTCATTTACATTCGGTTAACAGGAAACAATCGGCAGACAACGGGAAGAAAGCAAACGACCCACCTACCCTCAAAATAGAGTATCGGGATGCCTCTTTCTTCTCCGACTCCGGAGGGCTTCAGACGGGGATGGAAGACGGAGGCCGGAGGAACCCTCGGTGAGACCCTACTTCTTTCGCAAGGCAAAAACCCTTTCCTCCTTGAAGGCGATTGACCCTCTCTAATTCGCCTCTCCGAACCCTTTCTATTCTGTTATCCCCCCTCTTTCTCCTTATCTTCCTTTTTTCTTCCAACCTCCTCTCTGTCTATTTTCGGGCAGCCACCTATAAATAGAAGCGAGCTCGAAGCCTCATCCGGCGTGAAGAATGGGGCGCCGGGGAAGGAGCTCCATTGCCCTTTTGCGCGCCGAAATAGTAGGACACCGGATGGGGGCGCACCGGTTTAGGGCGCGCCGTATTAGCGCCCTTCGCACTTCGCGAGTCAGCCGATGAGTCCGGGGATGGTTCCGGGGGTCACCGTGAACATTTATCTCACCACTGCTCTTTGAAACGTCGACGAGATGCCTTGTCGAAGCTCTCAGGCCGACGTACGGCCATTCTCGGAACTTCGGATGACTTTGGTTTGATCACGCGGGTTTTCCGCTGACATGGCTCTCGGCACTATGATATGTGCTGCCGTCTCAGTCTGTTTTGTGCTCGAAGCGTCTTGGAGGGTGGGATAGCACCCGGGATAGTTCCGCCCACTTCGAGCGATCATTCGGCCGCTAACGGGCCCCACTTGGCGAGAAGCCGTACCCGTGCCGGGTAGCTAGGATCTTCTGCCGACAGAGCCTTTGGTCCTCCGTTTTGAAGAGCCAATGGCATTCTTTCATCTCAGGAGAATCTTTCATGAGGTGGGTGGCCACCGGGTAGACCGTCGTCCTTGGTCGGACAATGGGTGTAGTGTAGGCGGCACGGCAGAGTCGATGCCGGTTCATTGGGCAGGCTTGGTCGCACTGCTGGTTGGTTGTGAGTTCATCTCGGTTCTCCTGAGGTGAAGTCCCCATGTTCATACGGGGTGACTCGAAGCTCTGGCAGCTTGAGAAGTCTTCAATATGTTGATATTTATCGGCTTCTGTGCTTCAGTGGGTGGTGTTATTCGTCTTCGAGGCTCGGTCACCACGAGTGATATTTTGAGTGCCAACAAATGCCCCCCAGCCGTGGGTGTTGTGAACGAGGCACGAGTGTAGCAAGGCCGACGGATGAGCTTCGCCCGGAATGATCTTCTCTTCAGTTGACAGAAGCTTGGGACGGCCCTTGATCCGGTACGGATGTTAATCCGGCGCCGTTTGAATGTTAATACGGCGCGACCCCGAACCTTCGACCGTTAACCCGGCGCGGCCAATTTCGGCGTGCCTTTTTGTTGAAGGATGTTAATTCGGCGCGCTAAATTGCGCGCCAAATTGCGCGCCAGATTAACTGAAGGGGAGGCTTCCCTATATATTTTTTTCCCTTTGGTTTTTTCTTCATTCTTCCTCATTTGCACAGCGGCTTTCTCTCTCTTCCTGCTCTTCCCCTCTCCACCTTCGGCGCTGAGTGAGTTGGGAGCGACCGGGGTTGTCCCCTCCGAGCGGGTGAGTGCATGTTGTTTATTTGGGTTTTCAAACCCATTCTTTGGGCCCCGGGAGGCTCCTAGTAGGGCTTGCCCTCGGAGCTATTTCCCCGGGTGTTCCATTTGGCCTCGGTGTAATGCCGATGGCTGCTTTTAGGGGCCGTTCCCTTAGTGGACGTGTTCCCACTTTTCTTTGGCAATCTCCCGTGCTGGGGAGGTTCTGCCAAAATTTTGTCAGAAATTTGTTTTGATCAGCTATTTTCTGATTTTGCTTATTGTTTGATGCGTTTCGTTGCAGCCAACATGGCATCTGGTTCTTCTTCTTCTGCCTCCCGTGTCGTGGTGACGTGGGACTGAAAAAGGTAGCGACCGATCTTGCCGATGGTGGCATGGGTCGGAGTGGTAGACGGTCTTGCCGATGATGACAGATACCGAGAAAAGTAGCGACCGATCTTGCCGATGGTGACAAGGGTTAAAAAGGTATCGACCGATCTTGCCGATGGTGGCAAGGGTCAGAGTGGTAGACGGTCTTGCCGATGATGACAGAAACTGAAAAAGGTAGCGACCGATCTTGCCAATAGTGACAAGGGCCGAAAGGGGTAGCGATCGATCTTGCTGATGGTGACAAGGGTCGAAATGGGTAACGACCGATCTTGCCAATGGTGGCAAGGGCCGAAGTGGTGGATGGTCTTGCCGATGATGATAGAAACTGAAAAAGAAAGCGACCGATCTTGCCGATGGTGACAAGGGCCGAAAGGGGTAGCGACCGATCTTGCCGATGGTGACAAGGGTCGGAGTGGTAGACGGTCTTGCCGATGATGACAGAAACCAAAAAAGGTAGCGACCGATCTTGCCGATGGTGACAAGGGTCGAAAGAGGTAGCGATCGATCTTGTCGATGGTGACAAGGGTCGAAAAGAGTAGCGACCGATCTTGTCGATGGTGACAAGGGTCGAAAAGATGGCCGGTCTTACCGATGGTGACAAGGGTCGAAAATGGTAGAGACCGATCTTGTCGATGGTGACAAGGGTCGAAAAGATGGCCGGTCTTGCCGATGGTGACAAGGGTCGAAAGAGGTAGCGACCGGTCTTGCCGATGGTGACAAGGGTCAAAAGAGGTAGCGACCGATCTTGCTGATGGTGACAAGGGTCGAAAGAGGTAGCGACCGATCTTGTCGATGGTGACAAGGGTCGAAAAGATGACCTATCTTGCCGATGGTGACAAGGGCCAAAAAGGGTAGCGACCGATCTTGCCGATGGTGACAAGGGTCGAAGAGATGGCCGGTCTTGCCGATGGTGACAAGGGCCGAAAAGGGTAGCAAGAAGTGGAATGGTGAACGAGGCTAACCTCACTACTACATCATCATCTCATCATTCATTTTTTCTCTCTCTTTTTTTATCACATTACTGACTCAAGCACCCTTTCGGGTTTTCACCGAAGCCGGCCCCCTCTTGCTTTTGCCCACGCGCCCTTTCGGGTTTTCACGTGGCGGGGTACCCGATTTTGCCTGTAACGCCCTTTTGGGTTTTCGCTACAGCCGGGTTATGGCCATTTTTACCCCTGCCCTAATGTAGGAACAAGGCCGGCAGGGTATCTCTATTTTTAACCCCATCTTTTCTTCTTTTTTTTTTGTTTGTAGGAAGAAGCCGGGACACAGGAGAGCCTGCCCGCTAGCATGCCGATCGGCCTTGTCAATGATGACAAGGGTCGGCTCCTGGTTTAATTCGTCAACATTGGTTAAATGCCGAAGCAAAGGGTACAGTTCTTAACAGGGACAGAAGGTCCAGGTTAAGGGATAGGGGCTGACCGATCCCGCCGATGACGACGAGGGTCGAACATATTTTTATCCCTCGGCATGGGTCACATGTCGAGGCAAGGATAGATTCATGAACAGGGACGAAAGGTCCAAGTTAAGGGTAGAGATCGACCGATCTCACCGATGATGATGAGGGTCGAACATAAGTTTGTTCCTCGATGTGGTTTACATGTCGAAGCAAGGGGTATGTTCATTAACCGGGACGGAAGGTCCGCGTTAAAGGTGGAGGCCGACCAATCTCGCCGATGGTGGCGAAGGCCGAATACGGGTTTAGTAGGGGATCTCCGGTGGGACTTTTGATGGTTGTCCCTTGGGAGTTTCATTAGGAGGAGAATAAGGAGGAACCTTTTGGATTACCACTTTACTGACCTGAGCACCCTTTCGGGTTTTTGCCGAAGTCAGCCCCCTCTTGCTTTTGCCCATGCGCCCTTTCGGGTTTTCACGTGGCGGGGTACCCGATTTTGCCTGTAACGCCCTTTCGGGTCTTCGCTACAGCCGGGTTATAACCATTTTTGCCCTTGTCCTGATTTAGGAACA
Source organism: Amorphophallus konjac (assembly GCA_022559845.1). Classification (NCBI taxonomy): domain Eukaryota; kingdom Viridiplantae; phylum Streptophyta; class Magnoliopsida; order Alismatales; family Araceae; genus Amorphophallus; species Amorphophallus konjac. Next base: position 133,540,006 of record CM040124.1, on the reverse strand, counting down.
AGACCGGCGGGGTATCTCTATTTTTAACCCCATTTTATCTTTTTTTTTCTTTTTTTTTGTTCACGTAACAGAAGGATGTTGAGAGAGCCGGCTAGGACACGAAGTCTTGTGCCGAGAAAGAGGGTTTACTCGTCAGCACGAAGGTAATGCTGACGCAAAGGCTAGATTTGGGCCGATCGAGCGTAAGGCCCGCAATGGCAACGTTGTATAAAGATCGGCTAGGACATGAAGTCTTACGCCGATAAAAGGGTTTATTCGTCAGCAAGAAGGTAATGCTGACGCAAAGGGGTAGATTTGTGCCGATTCGGGCGTAAGGCCCACAATGGCAATGCTATATAAAGGTCGGCTAGGACATGAAGTCTTATGCCGAGAAAAGAGTTTATTCGTCAGCAAGAAGGCAATGCTGACGCAAGGGGGTAGATTTGTGCCGATTCGGGCGTAAGGCCTGTAATGGCAATGCTGTATAAAGGTCGGCTAGGACATGAAGTCTTGCGCCGAGAAAAGAGTTTATTCGTCAGCAAGAAGGGAATGCTGACGTAAAGGGGTAGATTTGTGCCGATTCGGGCGTAAGGCCTGCAATGGCACTGCTGTATAAAGGTCGGCTAGGACATGAAGTCTTGCGCCTAGAAAAAGAGTTTATTCGTCAGCAAGAAGGCAATGCTGACGCAAAGGGGTAGATTTGTGCCGATTCGGGCGTAAGGCCCGTAATGGCAATATCGTAGACACTATGCAAGTCTGGTCGGGGCCGACCATCACTAGACCGAGATGCGAGTAGTTCGGTTAGGGCAGAGCGCCACAGAACCAAGGTGAGGGTAGCTCGGTCAAGGCGGAGTGCCATTAGACCAAGGTGAAGGTAGCTCGGTTAGGGCAGAATGCCACTGAACCAAGGTGAGGGTAGCTCGGTCAGGGCAGAGTGCCACTAGACCAAGGTGAGGGTAGCTCGGTCAGGGCGGAGTGCCACTAGACCAAGGTGATGGTAGCTTGGTTAGGGCGGAATGCCACTGAACCAAGGTGAGGGTAGCTCGGTCAAGGCGGAGTGCTACCAGACCAAGGTGAAGGTAGCTCGGTCAGGGCGGAGTGCCATTAAACCAAGGTGAGGGTAGCTCGGTTAGGGTGGAACGCCATTGAACCAAGGTGAGGGTAGCTTGGTCAAGGCGTAGTGCCACCAGACTAAGGTGAAGGTAGCTCGATCAGGGCGGAGTGCCACTAAACCAAGGTGAGGGTAGCTCGGTTAGGGAGGAATGCCACTGAACCAAGGTGGGGGTAGCTCGGTTAGGGCGGAATGCCACTGAACCAAGGTGAGGGTAGCTCGGTCAAGGCGGAGTGCCACCAGACCAATGTGAAGGTAGCTCGGTCAGGGCGGAGTGCCACTAAACCAGGGTGAGGGTAGCTCGGTTAGGGTGGAACGCCACTGAACCAAAGTGGGGGTAGCTCGGTCAAGGCGGAGTGCTACTAGACCAAGGTGAAGGTAGCTTGGTCAAGGTGGAGTGCCACTAAACCAAGGTGAGGGTAGCTCGGTTAGGGCGGAACGCCACTGAACCAAGGTGGGGGTAGCTCGGTTAGGGCGGAATGCCACTGAACCAAGGTGAGGGTAGCTTGGTCAAGGCGGAGTGCCACCAGACCAAGGTGAAGGTAGCTCGGTCAGGGCGGAGTGCCACTAAACCATGGTGATGGTAGCTCGGTTAGGGCAGAATGCCACTGAACCAAGGTGGGGGTAGCTCGGTTAGGGCGGAATGCCACTGAACCAAGGTGATGGTAGCTCGGTCAAGGCGGAGTGCCACCAGACCAAGGTGAAGGTAGCTCGGTCAGGGCGGAGTGCCACTAAACCAAGGTGAGGGTAGCTCGGTTAGGGTGGAATGTCACTGAACCAAGGTGGGGGTAGCTCGATTAGGGCGGAATGCCACTGAACCAAGGTGAGGGTAGCTCCGTCAGGGCGGAGTGCCATTAGACCAAGGAAAGGTATTTCGATCACTCGGGGAATGTGGGTTGTGCTGTATGATACAGCTTCATATGCTTCCCATTGAGTGGGGAGAACTGGATGACTCCTTTGTGGTCCACCAGGATGTAAGCACCTCCCTCATATACTCGGTGGACGAGGTACGGTTTGACCCAGTTTTTGACCAACTTCCCTTTGGGATTGAGGCCATCACTTCTCTTCTCTTGACCATCACCAGGTCTCCTTTCTTGAATTCTTGACCTTTGACCAGCTTATCGAAAGCACGGGCCATGCGAGCTTGGTAGAGTTGGATGTTTTGTTACGCCTAGAGGCGCTTTCCTTCAAGCTCGGTGAGCTCTTCCAATCTTCTTTCTGCATTGGTTTGTTCACCGCTGACTAGTCCATGCTGGATGGCGACTCGCAGCAAAGGAACTTCTAATTCAATCGGCACCACAGCCTCTGACCCATACACGAGGGAGAATGGCGAATAGCCAGTTGGGGTTTTATAGACGGTACGATAGGCCCAGAGCGCCTCGTACATCCTTTCTCCCCAGTCCTTTTTATTAGACTTAACAGTCTTTGCCAGCAACGTGCATAGTGTCTTGTTGAAGGCTTCTGCAAGTCCATTGGCTTGAGGGTTGTAGGGAGACGATGTCCTCCAGTCAATCTTGTATTTCTCGGCTAGCGGTAAACCTTCTGATTTCTGAAATGGCTGCCATTGTCAGAGATAATTCGGCTGGGAATCCCGAATCGGAATATTATGTTCTGCCGAAAGAATCTTGCGACAAGTTCCCCCGTTACATCTCTTAACACGACCGCTTCTGCCCATCTGGAGAAGTAGTCTATAGCTGCTAAGATGTATTTGCACCCTGATGAAGACGCTGGTAGTGGCCCTACCACGTCCGTGCCCCACTGAGCAAATGGCCAGCTGGGTAAGGTAGGATGTAGTGGCACTGGAGGTCTTCTTGACACATTGGCGTGCTCTTGACATTTCTGACAAGCTTTAGCGAACTTGCAGCAGTCATCAAATATAGTGGGCCAATAGTAACCCAATTTCTTTATCTCAATTTTCATCTTTGGGCCGGCCTGATGCGCTCCAGCTGATCCTGCATGGATTTCTTGCATCACCTGCCCCGCTTCTGCTGAGGACAAGAAACGAAGTAGGACTTTCCTTCGGGCATCTGCCATTATTCGAAACAAGGTTCCGTTCCTCATCTCGTAAGAGTCTTTGACCCTCAAGAGTTTCATTCTCTGTTCTTTTTCTTTTGGGAGCTGCTGGTGTTGGAACCACCGCAGGAGATGTTCTCGCCAATCAGGCTGCTGAACCTCTTCGACGGCTACCACCTTAATTTCTTATTCGTCGGCTAAGACCTCTGTTACACTGGGGACTTGTCGGCGGTTGGTCACTATTATATTCAGGCTCGCATCTTGCGGGACCGCCAAAGAACTGGCCAGCTTAGCGAGGGCGTCTGCCTGAGCATTCTGGCCTCGGTTGATATGCTTGATGCTGATGAAGTAGAATCTTGACATCAGGCGGGTTGCCAGCTGATGGTAGGGGAGAAGCTCTTGCTTTTGCACATCGAACTCTCCTTCCAGTTGTTTTATAACTAGCATGGAGTCCCCGAATGCTTCTAGCATCTGAATTCCCATGGATAGAGTAATTTGTAACCCGATTATTAGAGCTTCATACTCTGCTTCGTTATTTGTGCAATGTTTGTTTATCGAGCAAGATGTGTGCACCACTTCCCCTTCTGGAGATTTCAGGACTATGCCTGCTCCTGCCCTGACCCTGGCTGATCCAGTGGCAGAGGTGTCAATTCTGGAAGCGCTATCGTAATATAGCTGCCATAAGGAGGGCCGCACCTGAGCGGCTTCCAGGGTTTCATCTTCAGGAAGCTCCGGTTCCAGCGGGCAGTCCCCGGGTACTGGATGCTCAGCGAAGAAGTCTGCAATAGCTTGGCCCTTGACGGCCTTGCGTGGCACATAGGAGATGTCAAACTCCATAAGGATTACTGCCCATTTGCCCAGACGACCTTTGAGTGCCGGCTGGGACATAATATATTTTAGTGGGTCCTCTTTGGATACCAAGCTGATTTCATGCGACAGCATGTAGTGTCGAAGCTTTTTAACTGTGAAGACCAGTGCCAGACAGATTTTCTCAATATAGGTATACTTCTCCTCAGTTCTGACCAGTCTCCGACTGAGGTAATAGAGGGCTTGCTCTTTCCCTTCTTCATTATTCTGGGCCAGCATTGCCCCCAGGGAATTATGTGTGGCTGCTATATATAATATCAACGGCCGTCCTTTCACCGATGCGCCCAGCACTGGAGGAGTCTTCAGATAGTCTTTCAACTTGTCAAAGGCTGTCTGGCAATCTTCATCCCAATAAAAGGGAACATCCTTCATCATCAGTTTGTGGAAAGGCTGACATCGCCCTGACAAATTGGAAATGAACCGCCGGATATAGGCCAAGCGGCCCTGTAGTGATCTTAGCTCGGAGAGATTTCTTGGCGCAGGTAGCTCCTTAATTGCTTTGATCTTTGCGGGGTCTATCTCGATTCCCCGATGTCGGACAATGAAGCCCAAGAACTTTCCGCTCGACACTCCGAACGCGCATTTCATAGGGTTCATCTTTAGCTCATGCTGCCTCAGCCTCTAAAAGATAATCCGGAGGTCCTGCAGATGGTCTTGTTTTCTTCTGGTCTTAACCACCAGATCATCTATGTAGCACTCGACCTTGTGGTAGAGCAACTCATCAAAGATTCTGGTCATTGCGTGCTGATAAGTTGCGCCAGCATTCTTTAGTCCGAACGGCATCCTCTTATAGTGATAGATGCCTTTAGGGGTTCGGAAGGCAGTGTGAACCCGATCATGCTCCGCGATCCAAATCTGGTTGTATCCGGATGACCCGTCCATGAATGACAGGGCCTCATGACCGGTTGTAGCATCAATCATGACTTCCGTTATTGGCACCGGAAAGTCATCCTTGGGACATACTTTATTTAGATCTCGGAAGTCAACACATATCCAGATCTGTCCATTTTTTTTTCACGGGGACGATATTCGCCAACCATGTGGTGTACTGGTTTTCTTTGACAAATCCCACGTCAATAAGCTTGTCGACTTCAGCACAAATTTGAGTGATGAGTTCTGGCCTCATGCGTCGCGGCGGTTGCTTCACCGGCTCAGCTTCAGGGCTGATTGCCAACTCATGCTGTGAAACTGCAGGATTCAGACCTGGCATCTCTTTGTAAGTCCAGGCGAAGCAATCCTGGTATTCTTGCAGTAGCTGGGTGTACAGCTCCCGTTCTTCTGGGGACAGTTGGGCACTGAGGAAGGTAGGCCTAGGGTCCTCCTCACTTCCCAAGTTGACTTCTATCAGTTCGTCGACTGTGGCTTGGCCTCCGTCTTCTATCTCCAGAGGTGCCGGTTAGAGGTCAACGAAGTCTGGAATACCATCTTGAGGGTCGAGTACTTCGACTCCCTCATCTGACACCATCAGAGCTTCTCGGAAGTCCTCTGTTTCATTTGATAGTGGCCGCGCGTATTACTCTTTCAGCAAATCCGCTGCCATCGCAGTCTCCCAGGGTAAGAGAGTAGCTTCAATCCTTACAGATGGGGTTGCAGTCGTGCCAAACTGGTGACTGCTTGTTGTTGTTGGGTTGGAACATCAACCCAGTCTCGTAGCAAAAGGTGAGGGGATCTCGCCTTCTGGGGCAGTTGCATCTTCAATAGGAGTGGCAGTCCCATTGTCGGCAGCACACACCTCCTAGTCGGGGCTGGCCAAGGCTTCCCCGATTGGCACAAGGGGTGCAGGGGTCATTGTTGGAAGGACTCCACAGGAGGGGGAGGTCCCTACTTCTTCAACACTTCCGGCTTCGCTGCTGCTAGCCGTATCAAATTCGGCTTGCATGGCTGCCTCTTCGGGATAGACCTGCTCCCAACATCGGCAAGGAATCACGGTCTCCGCTTCTTGATTTCTGGGTTGCCCCGGGTGAGTATGTTCAACTTCCGCTGGGTATTCATCAAAGGTTGCTCCCAGCGAGCTGTCTTCAGCAGGGTAGAAGGCGGAGAGGGTGTCCACCTCATATCGGCCACTGTGATAATATTCTTCCAGGGTGAAGCCCAACCCCGGGTGCTGAGAGACGCGTCTCATTTCCTTATCCAGATTTACGAGATACCACATTTTCTGGGAAGCTTCCTTGCGCTTTTGAGACTGATCGGAGGGGATGTGCTGCTTCTGAAACATCCTGGCCATCCGATTAGTTGTGAATGCTAGACCCTTGACGGGAATTGACGGGTTGCTTATGTATTCGGGGAGGCTGTAGTCTGTGTCTTCCTGAGTAGGGTGCTCTTCAGCCATATAGAACAAGCTGTTAGGTCCATCTTCCTGTGTCACCTCCCAAGTTTTGAAAGGCTCAACGGTAGGGTTATCAACGTTGGGAGTTGGCTTGGTGAGGCCGTCCGGGATTTCAATATGGTTGTGCCGCCGAGCGACCCGTACTTCATTAGCTTCAGGGTATAATGTTGGGGGTGTTATTCTGCCCACGTCCCCGGATGCTGTGATATGAGAGACCACCTTGGGCTTAACATATCTGCGCGGCGGTGATGGATACCAATTGCTGCCGGATGCGCTTCTCGATGCCCCCGCAAGGGGCTTAGCTTTAGAGGTCTTCCGGGAAGGCCCTGTATATAGGTTGGCGTCTGCCAAATGACATTCAAATACCTCGAACGGGTGGAGGTCTGCAAAGATCCTCTCCTCCTTCCCTTGAAGACTGTATTTGATACATTGGTGGAGCGTAGATGGCACCACCATATTTTCATGCAGCCATGGGCGGCCGAGCAGTGCTTTGTACGAGGTGCGGGAGTCAATGACATGGAACTGCACCGTCGTAGTGAAATCCGCTAAGGTAAGGGTGAACTCTGCCACCCCCATTGACACTTCACATTTTTGATTGAAGCCGGTGATACGCATATCTCTGACTTTCTCAAGATGCACGTTGAAGTGGTGCCTCTCGTAGATTCTATAAGGCATGATGTTGACCGCCGCACCGGGATCAACCAGAATCCTGTTCAGCTCCCTTCCATTCAGGTGCCCCTTCATATACAGCGGCCTGTTGTGGCTGATGGTAGGTAGCAGCATATCGTCTGGAGTGAAGGTCATGCTAGCCTCCGGCATTGCTTCAGCCAAACATATCTCAAAATGAGCAGGCGTCTGGAGAGCAGTAATGATCGCCTGACGAGTCTCTTCACTCAAAGAAAGGATCTCCCAGATTGTAAATCGAGCAGGGAGCTTCTTGAGTAGATTCATTATTCAGCTCTCAGCTCGGACATTGGAAAGCTTCATCTCTTCAGCCCACCTGGACTTGGGGCAGTCTTGGGTTACGGGCCCCGACGGACCTGCTTCATCTGCCTCAGATTCGGCGCCCTTCTGGTTGGTACCGGATCCTCGGCGCTCTTCATTAGCTGCTGCAGGGCAGGCTCCATCAATATTTGGATCTTCGGCAGACTGTGCTGGCTGCGGGTGAACATCCCCGGATGCAGGGTCAGCCTCTTGACAAGGCTGCTTTCCCTTAGACATCTTCATAAATTCAAGAAATGAAGGGACTGCCTTGCCCCCACTCTTGTTATATAATCCTGGCGGAGGAGGGATCTGGACTCCCTTGATCTCCGTCGGAGGTGTTTTGTAGGGCTGTTCTCCCCTGAATATGATGTTGTGGTTGGGTGGCGGCTGGCGCCCCCATTTTCGGCCTGACCGGGTGGCATGTGCGGCAGTCGCGGCCTCGGCCTTGCCTCCCCCAGCAAGGGGTGTGAAGCAAATTTCCTCCTCTTCCTCTTCTCCGGGCAAGTTGAAGAGCGCTGATAGAGTATTACAGGAGACAACCTGTGCTTTATCGGCCTTAGTGGCCCTTCTCTTCTTCTTTTGTTTCTTCTTCTTCTTTGCTTCAGCAGGTGCCTGCCCCCAGAATAGACGGCCCTCCTTATCGGATGCTGCCCCAGCTTCCTCCTTTCGCTCGAGTGAGAGCTGCTCCAGTTCTTGCCATGGGACATGGTCCCGCACCAGCAGAGGCTTCAATTCAGGCTGCACGTACTCGTCTAGCCCTTCAATGAGATTTTGTAATCGGCGGACCCCAGGATTGATTTCCTTGACCACCGGCAACGGAGTCTGTCTCCTCCGATTGTGTGTAGGTATCCTGATAGTTGTAGGTGGAGTGATCTACATGGGTACTGCCATCGGCGGAGCGGGTCGGGGTGTAACACCACGGATATATGCCCCCACTTTCGGGCATGGCGCTTTCTTCCTCTTGTGCTTCGCAGGGATCTGCTGCCACCCCTGCTGTTCCTTTGCGGGCTCCAAGAAATGAGTTTCATAAGTGCTCCGCGTACTTGCTTCAGAGATCTCTTCGGGCAGTGCCTGGTATAGGGAGATCATGTTGACTTCTGCCCTCCTCCGAGGGGCTTCATGTGGTTGAAGAGGGTCCACTTTGTACTCTCCCAACTCGATTTCATTTTTCTTCACCATCCCTTCGACGATGTCCTTGAAAACATAGCAGTCTTCGATTGGATGCCCCAACATCTGGTGGTAGGGGTAGAATCTTGGGCTGTCTTTTCTCTTTAGGTCCTCCGGCCTCTTTGGCTCTAGCAGGGTGACCATGCCATATTCCGTTACCCAGTCGAATAGAACCCGGGTCTTGTCCTTCGGAAATGAATAGGCCTTCTTCATCTTGTCCCTCAGCGAGGGACCCTCTTTGCCGTCTGGGGCTTCTGCAGGCTGTGGGGTGACTGCCTTCTTGCCTTCACCTTTCTGTTGTTCGAACGCCTTTATGTCAAGAGCATTCGCTTCTTTAGGCGACGAGCGCCGCTCCACCACCTTGCCCTTCTGGGTCGTGCTGGCAGCAGATGTAGGGATAGGTCTGGCCAGAAAAGCTTCCACCTCGGCCACGACATTGTTCAATCGATCAAATGATCGTATTTCTATTCCGATCATCTTTTCCAGAACCTCCCTCCTGAGGTTCTGTTTGCATATTTGTACAACGTCTTTCTGATGCGGGGGCCGCTTGCACCTCATTCCGAGGTTCCTCCACCTCTTGATATAATTGAGGGCTATCTCATCGGCCCTCTGCTTTGTTGAGTAGAGTTCAGCCACTGTGACCTCCCTCTCTGTAACATGGAATCTTTCTCTGAACTTCCTCTGCATATCTGGCCAGTCGCTGATTGACCCGGCCGGGAGACTAGAGTACCATTGAAATGCGAGCCCCATCAGCGAGGACCCGAAAAACTTCAAAAAGTATGACTCATCGGTGGCCAGGTCACCCATGACAGTCATATAATAGGCAATATGTTCTTTCGGGGATCCCTTCCCGTTGAACTTGTCGAACTTGGGCGGCTTGTTGATTCCCGGGGGAAGCCGCTTAGCAGCATGGTGTTGCGGGTATGGCACCCGGTAGGCATCAAACGCGACGTAGTCGCCTTCACCCCTTTCTGCGAGCTTCAGCTTGATCATTCTTTCCACCATCATCCGGTTCGTGACCGCGGGGTCGACTGGCTCCGGATAGAAGTGTGCCGGATGCAGGTACGACCAGAGTGGTCGCCTGTGGAGGACGCAGCAGCGGGGGTGTCTGGTGCACCTGTGGGAGCACCGGTGGCATCAGAGGCTGCGACTGTGGTGGCCGCTGTTGTGCTGTCGCCGGGCTTGGTTCTGACGACTGAGGCAAGGTGTAGAGCGGTGGAGGGTCGACATAATGACCCGCTCCCCGACATGATTCACCCTGGACTTCGGGCAGTTTGGAAGCTGATGACTGTTCAGTTTTCTCCATCAGCTGCTTCTTCAACAAGTCTATCTCCTGCCGATATTTTTGAAGTAGCATTAAGACCGACGGGTCCATAGTTGCTGTGGCGGGGATAGCTTCCGTTGTTTCCCAGGACGCACCCTCGGGCAGGATGTCGAGGAGAACGTCATCTTCTTCCTCTGCCGTTACCACATTGGTGGTCAAGACAGGAGCCTTGTCATCCCACTGGTGGTAGACCCGGGGTTGTTCCCCTTTAGTCGTCGCCAAGAGCTACCTTGCGGCTTCTGCTCTTCGAGTATTCAGCCCTGGCCGTGCGGCCAGTTTAGCCAACTCGTGGGGATCTTCAGGAAGTCCCTCGTATCGGTTGAATATGCCGGCCATGTTGCAGGCGAAGACCTGCATCCTTTTTCTCTGTCGATGGACCCTTCTCTTAGCTCGATCTGGGAAGGTCAGCCTCTCGAACACAGAAGTTCTTCTTGTTTCTTCCCGCCTATGGGCGGCTTCATTGGCTTCGATCTCGAAGCCATCATCATAGCCGTTGTCATCAACTGACGACAGCATCATTCCTTCTCTTTCATTTTCTTCAACTGCCATTGATGGGCAGTAGTCTTCATTGGCGGCGGCTGCTTGCATCAACCGCTGCTGCCCAAGCGAGGGGTTGCCTAGCCCTCGAAAATAGTTCCTGACCAAGTTGGTCATCTCTTCTCGACCCCGCTATTGATGCAGCACGGGGGACAGTTGCCGACCTCCCACAGGAGGGGTATAAGCTAGCCGAGCTCTGTCGACAGGTTGCTGGAACCTTCGTCCCGCAGCTGGGACGTTGGCTTGGAGGGCGTAGGCCTGAAAACTTTTACGGTGCGGAGGGACCGCGACCACTTCTTCTTCTTTCAGGACCAGGCCCCTTTCTCTCCTCCCTTCCGCTCCGTCGTGAGTAGGGCGGCGGAAGACGGGTGCAGCTTGGTGAACAGGTTGGACCCTCTTAGGGACCCATGCCTGTTTAAATTTCCTTGGCCTGGGGGCCAACTTCTCTTGGCCGTAATGGCCGGCTTCTTCTCGTTCTGCCCTCCTTCCAGCGAGGGCTTGATATGAGTTGCGAACGGGGATGGAAGGGACAACTCGATCGGGGTCTATCCGCGCGTCGCGTCCATTGAGGAAGACGCGAATGCCACCAACCATCATAGATTTACCGGATTGAGAGAGGGTTCTGGTAACCACAGCAGTACTCTTCTGGATTTGCCTGTGCTGACGTCCTCCGGAGCTCCTGCTCACATCATCGGGGCGGACCCCATGGACAGCATGGTGCACCAGGCAACTGGCGACCAAGGTTGGACTCTTGAGCGAGTTGTGGCAGCATCGGGCCTTCAGAGGCTCCATGTTCTTTGTAGCTCCCTCGACAGGCTCCGAGGGTTCCACCTCCAGCATGTCCACGAAGGCTAACCCCAAGAAGTTGGGGAAGCCAACGGTGGTAGGGAAGCTGACGAACACCGTGGGCACCGCTAGGTACCCTTGCGCATGATCATCAACAATTGATCGGCCAAAGTCGACGCCCGTCAGCCCAGTTGTCATCATAGTTCGCCTGTAAAACAAACAAACCAACGATCAGCAGCCTTTGGGAGGGCCTCGAAGCCCAAGTATCTCGACAAAGAGATGAAAGGTGACACTGGTCCCACCGGGCGTGCCAGACTGTTTGCGATGGGAGATATTGCTCTTATTTTATTTATTTATTTAGGTTTATTTGGTTTATTTCATGTGTCGATCAACCAATTAACTAACTAGTAGTTTAACTGATTGATTGACTGCGTGGGCGTGCCAGTCACGCGAGTGACGAGTTTATTATGTGCTCATTCTGACCCGTGTCGGGCGAGAGAGAGATTCGGTCGGGACCAACAGTCCGCCATACCATAAAGGCTATGGCGTTAATTACATCCCCCACGAGGAAGGAAAACCTTTGATTAATTGTCGAGATAGTGGGCTGTCGAGGCCGGAATAAAGATGCAATGTTATGAACATGACAAGATCACATGAGATGCGTCTATCTATCATGCAAGAGAGGCATGGTTTGTTAAATTGGAGACCCTCGGTACAAGGCGGAGGACGTAGGTCCGAAGACCACCATCGCGCATAGTGGAGACTTCCGATCGGGCGTAACTCGGTCTTCCATCAGTGCCAGTTGATATACCCGAGGGCCTATGCAGGCATGCACGCACGGTACTTATGACGACGTTAAGCATGGCAATAGAGTTATGAAAATGAACAATGACCAATCAAGTTTAATAGACTCTGCTAAAGTGACGAAGGTGGCAACATATGCATGATGACGAAAGCAAAATGCTAACACACATGGTATTAAAAGCATGATAATAAGCTCGTCCGGGGCTTGAGGAACTTCTTCCTTACTTGGTTTATTACTAATTAGGGTTTATTAGTCTCGACCACGGGAGACGAGGATTGCTCCGGAGGTGAGCAAGTGATCAGAATAGTGTAACCATTCGAAACCGGCGCGATGGCGCATAGGGATAGGTTTCCCGGCGCGGCCAAATGTAGGTAGAAGGGCTTAACCCGACGCGGCCAAACGTAGGTAGAAGGGCTTACCCGGCGCGCCCATGGCCAAGGTTAATACGGCGCAATGGTCTTGGGGCGCCCCGGTTTAGGGCACGCCGGGAAGGAGCCGGATAATTCATAAAAGACATGAGTCTAATGTTAATACGGCGCGGGGGGGGGGGGATCGCGCCAGATTAGGGCGCGCCGGATTAAGACCGCGCCGGATTAGCTGATTTTCTTATGAATTTTGAAACCATTTAAACTTATTAAGATGTTTTGAAGGTCTAAAGATTTAATTGGGTTTATTGCCTCTTGAATTGAAGTCTGGGGCTCTCCAGGAGTAGAGTCATGAGCCAGTGCGAGGTTCATACTCGAGCACGGAGGTTCCTTGACTCAGAATGAATGTTTTATTATGGCCAGTCCATAGAAATGACTTTGGTTGTCTAAAACCTACCAAAAATTGGGCAGCATCTCCCCTGTCCCTAGAAGGTTGCAGGGGAGAAACGGGGTCATACTCACTTGTGGAGTAAGCCCCTAAACTACCGGTCTGCGTAATAGCAGCCAGCAAATTCCCAACAGACAGGATACCCCGAGGACGAGCCTGCGAGGTGCACCGAAGCTCCGTGGGTGAAGACACAGAGATGAGGCAGCTGATAGTAGGAGCGACACCCCGAGGACGGGCCTACGAGGGGTGGGCCACCCACAGCTTGCACTGCATCCCTTAGAGGGACAGACCGTTAGGGAGAGAAGCTCCGAGGACTAGCATGCTAGGAGCACGCATCCCTTGGTCACCATCGGATCCCAAATTACTGAGTTTAGGACTGTTGGGCTAAAGCCCCTGTCACTGTCCGCTCTGTGGCCTTTGGGGAGCATCTACCACTGAGAGGTAGGACCCCCCCGACCAATTAGCAGCTCCGTGAAACAATGGGGAATGTCCCCCTCCCCGGATGACTGAGATAAAACCGACAGAACTCAAACGGCTCAATGGTTGCAAACCACAAACAAGTGGAATGAGGGCATTCGGTATAGACGGATTACCAGACACAAGGTTGAGGCATCGATGCTTACGAGATTGGGCTAACATTCCCAGAGGAACAGATGATTAACAGTCACACAGAGGGATAATGGGTACGTAGATAAGATAATCTAACTACATAGGCATATGCTCGAATGACTAGAACGCAGTAATCACAAGATGGGCCTTGCCGTCTGAAGGTGGCTTCCAACTCTCCTGAGCAATAGAGCAATGCAAAGAGGAGAGGGAATGGAGGTCGGCCCTCATATCAAAGCGGGAAGAGGCATATGCACAGGCACAGCTCTATCCCCAGAGGATGCAAAGACCATCAAATGAGACACAGACGCGGCGTCAACGGGAAGGACCCGGGGAGGGGTCATCTCTATAGCCCATGATATCTCAGGGCATATTCGGAGTCGGAGAAATCGGAATCGAAAACCATACGCAGAAGGACACCGACGTGTACACCGACTGAGATAGCAGTGAGGGGAAAGAGACATGGCGTCGAACATTCAGTCCACCAAAAGATTCATATACGCATACCACTACCCCATAGATGGGAGGGAGCCAATACATTCATTACAAATCCGACGCCGGCATTATGGAACGGGCGTCGTTTAATGTTTGCAGATAAACATTTACAGAGGAAGAGCAAGGCGAAGAGACGACGAGGAGGGGGGGGGGAAGAGATTGGCTCATATCATCGCCATCCCCCCCTTTCTCATTTACATTCGGTTAACAGGAAACAATCGGCAGACATCGGGAAGAAAGCAAACGACCCACCTACCCTCAGAACAGAGTATCGGGATGCCTCTTTCTTCTCCGACTCCGGAGGGCTTCAGACGGGGATGGAAGACGGTGGCTGGAGGAACCCTTCTTTCGTAAGGCAAAAACCCTTTTCTTTTTGAAGGCGATTGACCCTCTCTAATTCGCCTCTCCGAACCCTTTCTATTCTGTTATCCCCCCTCTTTCTCCTTCTCTTCCTTTTTTCTTCCAACCTCCTCTCTGTCTGTTTTCGGGCAGCCACCTATAAATAGAAGCAAGCTCGAAGCCTCATCCGACGTGAAGAATGGCGCGCCGGGGAAGGAGCTCCATTGCCCTTTTGCGCGTCGGAATAGTAGGACGCCGGATGGGGGCGCACCGGTTTAGGGCGTGCCGTATTAGCGCCCTTCGCACGTCGCGAGTCAGCCGATGAGTCGGGGATGGTTCCGGGGGTCACCGTGAACATTTATCTCACCACTACTCTTTGAAACCTCGACGAGATGCCTTGTCGAAGCTCTCAGGCCGACGTACGGCCATTCTCGGAACTTCGGATGACTTTGGTTTGATCACGCGGGTTATTCGCTGACATGGCTCTTGGCACTATGATATGTGCTACCGTCTCAGTTTGTTTTGTGCTCGAAGCTTCTTGGAGGGTGGGATAGCACCCGGGATAGTTCTGCCCACTTCGAGCGATCATTCGGCCGCTAACGGGCCCCACTTGGCGAGAAGCCGTACCCGTGCCGGGTAGCTAGGATCTTCTACCGACAGAGCCTTTGGTCTCCATTTTGAAGAGCCAATGGCATTCTTTCATCTCAGGAGAATCTTTCATGAGGTGGGTGGCCATCGGGTAGACCGTCGTCCTTGGTCGGACAACGGGTGTAGTGTATGCGGCATGACGGAGTCGATGCCGGTTCATTGGGCAGGCTTGGTCGCACTGCCGGTTGGTTGTGAGTTCATCTCGGTTCTCCCGAGGTGAAGTCCTCATGTTCATACGGGGTGACTCGAAGCTCTGGCAGCTTGAGAAGTCTTCAATATGTTGATATTTATCGGCTTCTGTGCTTCAGTGGGCCGTGTCATTCGTCTTCGAGGCTCGGTCGCCGCGAGTGATATTTTGAGTGCCAACAGGTGATTCTTCCACAGTTTGACTCTTAACATTGTAAATTCTATAAGCCCTAGATCTATCAGAATATCCAAGGAATATACCTTCATCACTCTTGGGCTCAAATTTATCTAAATCTCTTTTGTCATTATTGTGGATGAAGCATTTTGACCCAAACACTTTCATATGTGTGAGAGAAGGCTTTTTACCTTTCAGCAACTCATAAGGAGTCTTTTTGGTATGTGTCTTTACCATAGATCGGTTGATAATGTAACAAGCCGTGTTTATCGCTTCAGCCCAAAACCTCCTTGGAAGTTGCCGTTCGGCAAGCATTGTTCTTGCCATTTCTATGAGTGGTCGATTCCTTCTTTCAACTACACCATTTTGCTCCGGGGTTCTTGGTGATGAAAACCGATGTGAAATGCCTTCAGCCCTGTAAAGATTATAAAATTCTATATTTTCTAATTCACCACCATGATCAAATTGAAGCTTGGAGATTTTAAACTCACCGTCCTGCTTTATCTTCATATAGAGTGCCTGAAACTCATCAAAAGCATCATTTTTATGTGTGAGAAAGAAAACCCATGTGAACCTAGAGAAATCATCCACCAAGACATATCCATATTTTCTTCAACTTATACTAGCAGTTCTGGTTAGACCAAATCGGTCCATATGAATCAGCTCGAGTGGTTTGGATGACATATTTTCAGATCTTCCCTTGAAGGATTTTCTTGTTTGTTTACCTAGGGCACATGCATCATACAATTTATTTTCTTGTTTAAAAGATATTTCAGACAACCCATTCACCATTGAATGCTTTAAAAGTTTATGTAAGATATTGTAGCTAGTATGTTCTAGTCTACGATGCCATAACCATGCAAGCTCAGATTTTGGTGTAGCAAGACAAAGGTTTAGGTGAGCAGGATCATCTAAGTCAATCATGTAAACATTGTTTACTCTCTTACCAGAAAATTTTACCTTGTCAGATTTTAGTTCAAGGATTCTACATTCATGAGAGTCAAACAATACTTTGTGACCTTTATCGCATAATTGACTTATGTTGAGCAAGTTATATTTCAAACCTTCAACTAGCAACATGTTACAAATAGAGTTAGAGAGGTTCTTACCTACATTACATGTTCCAATGATTCTTCCTTTGTTGTCCCCCCCAAATGTGACTTGTCCTCCTTCCTTTTCCATCAAGAAATAGAATTTTGTTCTGTCTCCAGTCATGTGTCTTGAACACCCGCTATCAAGGTACCACCTATTATGCATGGCTGCAAGACACTCCTGCACAAGTAATTAAGCAATGGTGTTTGGAACCCAACAAAATTTAGGTCCCATCAAGCTCTTCAGATTTTCAAAATAAGAAACCATTTCTTTTGGAATCTAAACCTTCCTAGCATTTATGTTTTGTTTGCTTAGAGCAGGGATTTGGTTTTTCTTTTCAGCTTTGACACTCACTTTCTGTTTAAGGCTCTTTATTGGATTTTGTGAGCATTTGAGGAAGTTTGCTTCTTAACCCATTGAGGCCACTTGTTGGTTTTGGGTTGAAAGTAACTGTTTTGCCACCTAGGGATTTGAAGCTTACAAGATTGGTGAACAAAGGAATCACAATTTCTCTAAAATAAGGCGGTGTCGACCTGTATGAATGTGCAACCCAGTTACAATGGCATCTAGGAGGCTGAATTTGTTTGGCGGCCTGAATGGGCGATGGCCAAGGAAGTGTCGACCTATGCTGTGGGGATGGTTGACTCTTCTTAGACTTTTGAGGTTTCATCTTAGGGAGTTCAGTGGTTTCCACTTCAACCATTTCTTTTCCTTTATCACTATGTTTTTGTTGACTTTGATTGGGTGTTGTGTTTGAGGTGGAAGCATCAGAAGAGGAAACAAATGTGACAGTTTTTAACCCAATTGACCTTTTATTTGTTGGTTCAAAACCCAACCCTTACTTGTTGAAGTTCATTCTAGTACCTTGCAATGCATCTAGATTTTCTCTTCCATCCACAAACTTTTCTAAAGATTGTTGTTTATCCTTCAACTCTTTTTGTTGGTTTTAAATGTTTTGAAGAAGTTGAGTGTTGACTTGTTTGACAGCTTCATACTTCTCATTACTAAATTTGCTATCCTTTTCATAACTTTACATTTTTAGCTTCATGCTATCAATCTCATTTCTTAAGTCTTCATTTTCAGTTTCCAAGTCAGCCATTTCTTTTCTTCCATCTTCCAAATCCTCGATCATTTTCTTAAGATCTTCAATTTCAGTTTCAAGTAGAGCAATCTTATCATTCATATCATGATCATGCACAAACAAGTTAATTTTCTTTTTCAATGATTTATTCTCCTTTTTGTACATGTCATATTTTCCATGAGCTGTATATATGCTTCCTCCCAATCATCAATTGTGTAATTTTCAAAAGGAGAGTTTACCTCAGTTTCTTCGTCACCTCTGGCCATGAGACAAAGATCTTCTTTTTCCTTGTCCGAGGAGCCTGTTCCACCATCACTTTCTTCCTCGTCACTCCATGTGGACACCATGGCCTTGTTCTTATTCTTGCCATTCCATTTGTCAGCTTTTCTTAATTTTTCAGGATAGTCAATTTTAAATGCCCTGGTTTGTTGCAAGAATAACAAATGATTTTGTCAGTTTTCTTAAAGTTTTCAGAATTAGATTTGAAACTTTTCCTTACTTGTGACCTTCCTCTCATGAAGCTCTTACCTTCATTTCTCAGAAATTTTCTAAACTTACGTGTGAACATGGCTACATCATCCTCATCTCGCTCACTTGCAGAAGCCTCACCTTCATCAGAAGTGCTTTGACCGCTGGGTCATACTTTAAGAGCTAGAGACTTTTTCTTAGGCACCTTAGCCTCTTTATTCTTATGGTTGATCTCATAGGTCATCAATGACACAATGAGTTCATCTACCTTAGTAGTTGTGAGATCTCTCGATTCTTCAACCACGGTAGCCTTCATGTGCCATGCGGGAGTCAGTGATCTGAGAATCTTCCTCACAATTTCCTGTTCTGAATATTCTTTCCCAAATCTGTTAGACTATTAGTAAGCATAGTTAAGCGAGCATACATGTCTTGAATTGACTCATCAGGCCTCATCTTGAATATTTCATATTCAGAAACTAAAATTTTGGCTTTTGTTTCTTGTACCTGAGAGGTTCCTTCGTAAATTACCTCTAACTTGTCCCACATTTGTTTTGCAGTTGCGCAGGTAGCCACTCTTGAGAATTCTACTAGATGGAGTGAGCATTACATGATGTGTTTAGCACTCTAATTGACAGTAGATTTTCTTATTTGTTCTTTGATCCACAAGTCCTCATCATCTGTAAGCTCATACGGACCTTTGCTGATCACTCGCCAAACTTCATAGTCTTGGACGCGAATGAACACCTACATGCGATGTTTCCAATAAGGATAATTAGTTCCAGTGAAATAAGGAGGCCTATTCATAGAATGTCCTTAAGGTAAAAAACCCTTGGATGCTAATCCACCATTTCCCTCAAGGTCGTTGGACCCCATAATGAGAGATTAGGCTCTGATACCACTTGTTGAGTAGTGGATAGTGGATCTAGAGGGGAGGGGTGAATAGATCTGCCCCTCTTCTCGCAGAATACCCCTCTTTAAAGCTAGATAAAGAGAATCACAGCGGAATATAACTAGCTTAGCGAAGGATAAAACAATTTGCTTAGCATGATGAATAAGCAATATAGAGATTGAACCTAAGCATGCATCTAGCACAAAGCAATCGCACAATCAAACCACAACACACGAGATTTTAAGGTGGTTCGGACTGAATCCCTAGTCCTACGTCCACCCCTCATCAAACCCGGTGAGGCTCCACTAGTGTAGTGCACCAAACTGCAAATCGGAAAGACCTCTGATTGCCTTCCTACTAACCACAGGTAGGGACGTCAACACCGCAGATCGGATAACTTTTGATTACCTTCCTACTAACCACCGGTAGGGAAGATCTTCAGTTTCAATGGTTTGAACAAAGTGGACAGAGAACAAGATGAAAATGCTCAAACAAGATATAGAGATATGCTAGATTGAAATAGATCTTGTCTAAAATTACTGGAGCTTGAATCTGATGCTTCAATGGTATCTTCTTCCTTGTGAGATAATCTTCCTTGAATCCCTTTGAGTTGATGAAGATAGTTTTGGATGTAACTTTGATCTTCCTTTTGATCCCCTTGAGTTGATGAAGAGGTTTAAGGATGCAGATTTGATCTCCCTGGAGAGCTTGCTTGCTTCTACACTTGCTTGGTGATTAATGGCTTCAGATCAAGGCTTGAATCTCTTAGAATGAATGAAGAACTCTACACGAAGTACTGTTCACGGCTACAGTACCTTCTTCCTTCAGCAGCCTCCACAAGCCTCCCTTGATCTCTTTTGATCCAAAATGATCAACTAGGGTTTCTAACCCTCTTGCATGAGTTTTATATCTCTTTGGATGGTCAATAGACACCCCCCAGACCAGATCCACAATCCATGGGAGATTGGGTGACTTTAGGATTAAACAAATACAAGGAAAGGGGCTGGCCTCGAGGTGGAAAATAAAGTCAAACATTGCTGCATCGGGGCTGGCGGTCAACTGGTAGAAGCTGGTGGTCGACCGGAATTTTACAGGTTTTGGACATTTGGTTGCTGGGAAAATCGGTTGACCGCCCCTTACTGGGCGGTCGACCACTGGCTGCCGGTCGACCGGTCCTGGACCGGCGGTCGACCGCTGGCTGGGGAAATCCCAGGCTTCTCCTCTTCAGTCCCTTAATCCCTTTAGCAGCCCATTCACGTCTGTGGCATCAAACTTGGCAGAATCTTGAGGATTTCTATTGAGTCTTTGACCTTGTGTTCTCTTGGCTATGGTTCATTGTGCATCGACCTTGGCTATGTGACTTGTCTATGCTTCATTGTGCATCAACTCTTTTGTACCAAGTGTTGACTCTTCTTGAAGGGATTTTCATCCTTGCTTGGGTCCAATCATTAGGCTTTCACTTTTGCCATCTCCACTCCATTCCTTGGCATATCTGTCATGAAAGAACATCATGTATTTCAGTCAAATGAGAGTGAAAAATATCAATGACTTATTGTGTTTAGCCATTATCGAAACCATGAATATCAAATGACCACAGGGGCACAACACCTATAAATAAGACCATGGCCAGACGGTTAGGAAGATATGGAATCTACGCCTCTCAAGCTCTGACCTCTTTTGAGTCTATCACCATTCCACTATTGAGCTAAGCCTCTGCCTCCACTTCCAGTGGACTGGCCCCCGTGTCTTTCCTCCTCTAACGTCTAGTCTGAGCACTGTCATTCTCCACCGAATTGCACTCCCTTTTTAGCCAAGCGTTAAGATACCGCCTCCGACCCCTATGTGCCTCTCCCCGTGCGCTCTCCCTCTACATTGGTGATCATCTGACTTAAATGTAGGAGGGTTATATCATGGAATCTATTCTAGGGCTCCTTCTGACGTGATTTATCTGTTGTAGATTTCCTCTTAGGTGGCGTTCTTCTTTCGCCGCCAAACAAATCTTGAGGGTGTAACTTGGGGTTAGAGGTAATACATCTCGACTTCTGTAATCATATTAAGCTTCATGTTACTAACATGTTGATGACAATATCTTATTACATTATTATGTTACTACGTGATCATATGAACATATTAATATATTATTATGTTAAATTTTATTATGTTACTACCTCAATATATTCATATCATACTACGTTTTTATATTGCATAACAACCCTTTGTGAAGGTGCGATAATCAAATGCACATGTACTAAAAATAAGCCAAAATTGGCAAAACTATGTATCACGTCAATCAAATTTCTGATTGGATGATCATAGCGAAAATTTTGTCCATGTTGTCCTCGTCATGGGTTCCCCCTGATCAAAACATATACATGATGTTATATCCGCCAAAATTCATATGTCCAATTGTTGATCCCAAACCACACTTCTTCCTTTTGATAAGGACTGTTATTTACCATTTATGGATCTGCGTTGAGCTATAGTCGACATAAATCTATCTGTAATGGGACTTAAGGTCACAAAATTAGTCTCACATTAGATATTGAGAAATCAACTAAGTACTTATAAGGCTAGTCTTCATCTCTTAACCCAAGAGGACCCCTTTGCAAGGATAAAATCACACCTCCACTCTGAAGACAAATATCTCTTGAGAGCACCAAGATTTATCTCACATCTACACAATGGCGCCATCTGTGAGAACCCTGAGCTCACACTCGTTTGCCTTCTCAATGGGGGCTAGTGTAGTGGAACCTAGGGTCACGAGATTAGTCCCACATTGGATGTTGAGAAAGTAACCAAGTGCTTATAAGGTTGATCTTCACCTTTTAATTTAAGAGGATATTTTTACTAGGATAAAACTTCACCTCCGCTCTGGGGACAATACCTTTTGAGGACAGCAAGGTATAACTCACATCTACGCTATCCAAATATTCACTTATACAAATCCTTGTAAACAACAATCTTCAGTCAAATTGTCCTTTTGCGTAATAGAGGGTGAGGAGGGGAAAATATGCCAAGCCCAACGTGGCCTAATAACGCCAAGCCCACTACGGTTCAGGATAGTCAGGCCCATGGCGGTGTTCTCCAACCAACCAACGGTCCAAAAGCACGACCTAGTAGAAGCCCATCGAGGCCTGACCAGCCCACGGGACAGATCTCTGTATTTGTGCTTTACATGCACTGTAAGACTCGCTAACAGATGAACGTTGAAGCCGCCATTAAGGGACTTACCCTGACGAGCTCCAGATCGTACCCACAAACCCAGAGATGCCCACTACACCGTGTTTTCTCTAAGAGAGGGGCGAGTGGGCGATGGACAATCCCCGTGATCAAGCAAGACACCTCTCCACTTACCATGCCATTGCTAAGCCAGGGAAGAAGCAACCCTGTTTCGACTGATGTAAATAAGTCCTCAGACAGACCTACAGAGGGGACCAACACTGAGTCCTGGACACAAATGGACTTAGAGATACAAATCTAGATAGGGACTCCACAGCATAGGGGGCAAGTAGTGCAGAGAGTGTAGATTGAGGGGTCTTCACCTAGTTCTCTCAACCTGACTTCTGTCTCTGAGCGTCCTCCTCCTCTCCGAGCACCTTCCTCCTCTCTGAGCATTCTCCACGTTTCATCTCCATTCTACATGCTTCCTCTCTCTCTCTCCCTCTAAGCATCCATCTTGCTCTTTTGCACTACTGACTTAAGCATCGGAGGGTTGTCCCCTGAGATCTCTCTCAGAATTCCTTCCGACATTCTATCTAGTGGTTGCAGGTTTCCTCGGGATGGTCAGGTGTTCTACCCAAACAAATAAATCTTAAAGGTGTAATATAAGATGTAGGAGACATTTTCCAGCCTCTATACCTTTCGGCGTCGTCTGTGGGAATAGAACAGAAAGCCATGACACAACGTGGAAACTACTGCAATGCTAGCAACCGCTAGGGGTCCCCCGGCTCCCGACGGGCTTCCCAAGAAGTCTCTTCCTCTTCCCACCCGTCTCGCAGTGCTGCTCCACAAAATCCCACCGCAAACAAGTTGGCAGAGATGCATCATCACATACAGGTGTTAATAGAGGCATATCAAGGCCTCCTCAATTGGTAGGCGGAGCAGGATCATGCTCCGGTGATACTCTCCCAAAACGGAGAAGCACCTACGATGGTGGAGTCACGTCGAGTGCACGAACACTCACTCCTCTCTGCTGCACACTCTCGTCCCCCACACAGTCAGCCTTCCCGGCGTCCCGCCAGCCTACTGCACTCCAACCCAGAGATGGCATAGCTATTATGATGCTACGAGGAGGTTGAGCGCGAGCTTGAAGGCAAGGTTCGCTACCTAGACAACATCCTCCAGATGGCACGAAAGAAGGGGCTGATCGATGACGACTCTAACTTCCATGCACCTTTTTCCTGGGAAATCATGGAGGCACTGATTCCCTCAAAGTTTCAACTGCCAATGTTCATCCCGTACGACAGCACCACTGACCCCGATGATCACATGCACAGCTTCGAGTCCAACCTGAGATTCCACTGGGCCTCGGACGCTATGAATTACTTGGCGTTTGTCACCACCCTTCGGGAGAACGCTCGGACATGGTTCGAGTTGCTACCCGCGGGGACTATAGCCTTCTTCCAGCAGTTGAAGAAGATGTTCAAGGAAAACTTCCTTGACTGCAAGAAGGAGGTCAAATCTATTATAAACCTCCTCGCCATAAAGAGCATTTCTGTAAAGAGACTCTCCGTATTCCTTGCCAGAATGTCAGCATCGCCACGATAGGGCTGACCCAAGGTATACGAGATGCCATCCTCCGAAGGACGCTCGGAGTGGAGTCCACTACGACGCTGATGGAAATCCTCGCCCTCGCTCAGAAACAAGTCAGTTGCGAGGAGAACAACGATGCATTGGGTCGAGCGGCCGGGGCCAGTCAGCCCGACCGCAAGCGACCGGCCAATTCCCCAAGAGGGTAAAGAAGCAAGCGCAAGCACTAAGATTGGGAGCATCACGGCCAACATGGGTCGAAGGAGGGAGGCCGTTATAGGCACTACACTCTATGATCAGCCCCCATCTCAACAGATCTTCATGGAGATCTGTGTGGAGCCTTACTTCCACTGGCCCCCAAAGATGAAGTCTGATCCGAAGTCGAGGAACCAAAGGAGATACTACCATTTCCGACCACGTCCATGATACCGCTGATTGTGTAACCCGAGGATGTCCTAGATGTTAGGTGCAAGGACGGGATCTAGAGGGGGGGTGAATAGATCCCCTACAAAAACTTATGCTCAATTAACAAACACACCCAATTCAAATCACAATAGAGGCTAATATTGTAGACTCAGCAAACTATTCAATATGTATCAACCCATACAAGACATATCTCGAAACATGGCACACTTCGCTCAAGTGAAACTTACTCCCTACTTAGGTTAGAATGAAAATGATGCAACGGACCAAACAACCTGTCAATGATCAGATTCGAACAACACTAGACAGAATAAGTAGACAGTTGAGCAGACTAGGTGTTCAAATTAAAACTACTAAGAACAACTAGCAGTTCATACAGAATAGATCTTGAACACTTAGCACACGATGAGAATGCAATGCAGAACCAGATCACCCAGTGAAGGGGTTAGATGAAAAAGAGCAGACACACATAGTCAAACCACGATGCTCACAGGATTTTTAGGTGGTTCGGTCTGCTACCCACAGACCTATGTCCACCCCTCACTCAACCTGAGTGAGGCTTCCCCTTGCATAAGCAAGACCGCAGACTCAGTCTGCAACAACCGCTGTCAAACAGCTTGATCCGGAGGAACACTCTCCTCCCTTCTTCTGATAGACTCAGAAGGAAACGTGAGCAACACCCAGTTGCCCACAACCAGAGGACCAATCCTGTAACAACCCTGGTAAATTAAAGGACTAGAAAGTTCAAATAAAATTAAAATATATAAATATATAATAATTAAACGAGGCCTGGACCTTGTACATAACCCTCTTACATTCTGAAGAGTCTTACGAAATGGACTTATAGACCTTACCATTATATTATAATACATTTAAGAATAACATGTTATTTTAAGTAGCTATTTGATGCACAAAATAATTTTAATTAAATTAAGAATCATTAAATCTTGAAGAAAATGTCAATTTATATTTTATTACTAATTTAATATTCCACATTTATTATATTATAATCTTATTAGAAGGAAGAAGTATATATATATAAGATTTAATACATTAAAGATATATAAATGGGTAAAAGAATGGGCATATATACAATATCGGTCATTTAGAGGTTAAGGAAAAATTGCCAAACGTAATTGACGCCTCTTACTGTAGGCGTTATTTTAAAAAGACGACATAGGGTATGTCGTTAATTAGTTAAAGTATAAGTAGCATAAGAAAGGACATATAGATAGAGATTTCTAGGGTATAAACACAATTTTGCTTCTTCCAGGGGCATGAAGAAATGTCAAAATGTAGGAAACGCCTACGACAATGTCGTGAATTCAAAAAGAAACGACTTGATATAAGTCGTTATTTTATTCTAAAATGAATAGTGCCAATTTTTTCATTAAAGAATTTTGGAAAAATAATTATAAGAAAAAATATAGAAAAATGGAAAATTAATACCCTTAAAATTTCTCACCTAGATCACATCCATAAAAAAAGATAAAAATCGAGAAAGAATAAAAGGGAAAGAATTGAAGACTTCATGTGTGGGCGTCAATTTAAAAATAACGCCTCAACCTTAGGCGTCAATTTCAAACTTTCCGTTTGTGTTATGTTCGAACGAGGATATGATCTGGGATAAGTTTTAAGATTTTGCTACGTGTATAATCAAGTTTAGTAAGGACTCTATCAAGAAAATTTTAGTTCTAATCGAATTCTAACCTTATTGGGTTCCTGAAAACCTATAAATACCCCTCCCATCGAGCCACCCTGAAGGCTCTTTTCTTCATCAAAACTCTATTGCTGCTTTTCCGGACGTGAAGAACCTAAGGAAGTTCTTCTTCCCCTCCATCCAATAGTAGGAATTTCATCTTCTTTCTCTTCAACCTGATTGTAGAGAACGTGAAGAACATTGATGGTTCTTCATCTTTCTTCTACAGGTTGTCTGCAACGAGAAGGAGCTGCTGCCGTTACTGCGTGAAGAACATTGCTTGTTCTTCATCCTTCCTTCTTCCTCCTTGCTGCACGGAGGCTTGAAGGCTATAGTCTTTCTTCACCGTTGTTGTTAGAACAAGATGCTTCCTTCTACGCGGTTACTCTCTTTCAAACAGGGTATCGTTGTGATCAAACCTTCATATATATATATTCTTCACGTTCCATCAACCAGATCATCACCAAGGTAGGTTTTCTCAAGGGTTATGCCAAATTGAGTTAGTAATAAATCCTCGCATGCATTTAGTTTGATAAAGATCAATAGGGAAGTTTCTATTTTACTGATTTCTACATTTACAGTAAGAGACGCCCTTGCATAAGGCGTTATTTTGATTTAACGCCCTTGCGAATAGTCGTCAATTGCACTATTCAATTAATAATTATGCATGATCAAAATTTAATAACTATGAATCCTGATGAGTTAACTAATGCATGATTATATTAGTAAATTCCTGCTATTTTTCTCTATCTGTCCATATCTCTAGATTCTTGATTGAAAATACCCCAAAATCCATGTTATTGACCTATGACTATAAATAACGACCATGCTGATGCCGTCAAATTGAATGGACGCCCTCACCCACAGGCGTCAACTTAGTGAGATACCCGGTGAAATCCACTTGATTATTGAAATGGCGACATATACCATGCCGTCAGTTTTGTATAAGACGCCTGTAACTAAGGCGTTATTCACAGAATTAATGACCTAAGCAAAGTCGTCCATTGCATAATATCTGAAAATTGAGATTTATATATATATTAAACTTGTATGTAACGACTAAGTGAACAGTCGTCATAATGTGAACTGACGACCCAGAGAAGGGCGTCAATTCATAAAATGAAGACTTGACACAAGGCGCTATTTTCTCGGTTTCTGATTTTCGTGAGTTTTATATATATGTATGTATGTATATCTTTATAGGCACTATATTCCAGTCCGTGAATATAGTGCCATGTTTCACGTTGTTTTATCGAGTACACACTATTTCTCGGTGATAGACAAACTCTCCATGGGACATTCCGTTCCTTTGGACCGGTGACTTTATCATAGAGACCTCCGTAAGACTCCGCTAGCCTTAGATTCCCTCAAGGCAGCCGAGCTGGTTGTACCATTAAACCCATGACACTATTTAATCACCATGTCACTCTAAAGAAACATGATGTACCGGCCCTCACGACATGCTGATTGTATGTCATGAGAATATTCTTAAATAATGGGATGGGTAATCCATACCATTCGTATCCTTTAAAGAATAGTGTGCCTCTTATGTACACAAATTCTATCTACCTTATCATGTACAAGAACGAGCGACCATGTTCATGTGGGCGCTTATTCCTATCGTCATGGCACCCGAGTTAGGGAGCCAATTCCACCTAATTTTATCGATAATCGTGATTATACCGTTATTATCGTCATTATACCACATGTTCCAATCCTTGAATGTTATTCCACAAGATCTACCTTAAAAGTTCATACAAGCTTGTTCCTTGAAATTCCATATTGGCTATAACTATAGTGGATGTCGAAAAATACATGATCAATGCCTGCGCATATAGGGCCCGATCTGGTCCTGGGAGGAGCACCCAAAAGTACTAGTGCCCATGGGAGTTGTAATGATCACGGTATGGCATTGTACCGAAGTGCATGACTAGCTTGATTAGACATTCCACAATCTCATACTCGACTTGACATGACATGACTTGCGTGACCCGGAACGGGTATTTATATACTTGCTTGAAATGTGATAGCCAAATTCCGACATGACATGATACTTGCTTGAATATCTTGACATTCATTGATATAAGTTCTTGAAAGACATGCTATTATCTCTTGTTATACTCTCTCTCTCTTGTCATTTTACGCAAACATGCATAGCTTTATTGCATTCATATAACATGTAATTTACTTAAAGTAAGCTAGCTCTTGAGATATAATTCCTACTGAGCGTTCGCTCATCTAGTGTTTTTCTTTATTTTTCAGGTAAGTCCGATGATGAGACTCAATCGGATGGGGAAGGTCAAGAGTGAAGAGACTAGAGCTACTCCGTCTATCCAAGCGTCTAATAGTCTTATCTTTCTATATCTTTGAGTCAATCATTGTACTTTTCTCTTTTATTGAGTCTTAGCATTTTCATTAAGTGGTTTGTAATAGAAGTATACTTTTGAGGTTGTGACTGAATAAAGGATTGGGTTATCTTTACTTTTACGCACTCTGTCTTTGTGTTGAATATACTAACGCTCTGATTGACATGATCGATATAAACTCGTCACGCATCTCCGGGTTCCTTCCGCGCTCGGGGCGTGACCATTTTTGTGGTATCAGAGCCTAGGATATTCAATTCCTAGGAGACCCAAGTCCAAGGATAGGTTTAAAACCTTTAACCGGTGAGATTGGGTAGAACCAAGGGTTAAGTTAACTTAGAATCAAAACCTTTGAACCTAATCACATTTTAATATAGTTATTATAATTGTAGAACAATGGCTGCCGAACGTGCTCAGTGGCGCAACATGCAACGCACTCTGCAAGGCATGACCCAGGCACTTCAACAAGTGGCACAAGGAGGTGCACATCGTGGAGCAGGAAATCTCCACCAAAGCTTCAAGAACATGAACCCTCTTAAGTTCATGGGATCCACTGATCTGGATGACGCCGAGCACTGGATCCGGGAGACCGAACGTATCTTTCGAGTTATGCAATGCACGGACCAAGAGAAGGTCTTGTTAGCAACGTTTCAATTGGAAAGGGACGCCCGCTGTTGGTGGGAGTCGGTAGAAGCCACATTAGATCAAGGACAAGTTACTTGGGAGGAGTTTGTTGAACATTTCAACAATAAATATTTTTCAGACCGAGTCCAGGAGAAGAAGGCCGCCGAGTTCGCAGCACTGAAGCAACGATCATTATCGGTGGCCGAGTATGAGGCACAATTCTCAAGGTTATCCCGATATGCAAAACATCTAATTAGTACCGAGAAGATGAAAGCTAGAAGGTTTCTAAATGGGCTCAGGCCCCAGTTTATCACACAACTGGTCCCGATGGACATACAGGTCTATTCGGAGATGGTACACCGAGCTCAGTTACTGGAGGATGCCACGGAACTATCTGATAGGATCCGTGGGAGAGACAAGAAGGAGAATGTTACTAGCTCCGGCACCTTCAAACCCAATTTCAAGAAGAGGCCGAGTAATGGAGGTACTCCCTCCCAAGAGCAAAAGTTCAAGAAGACCAAACCTTTCTCCATCACCACTACACCTTCTAAGGTGGTATGTAGACACTGTGACAAGGTCGGACATAAAGCCGAAGAATGTTGGAGGAAACTTGGAGCGTGTCTCCGTTGTGGGAGCCGTGATCATCGGATTCCCGACTGTCCCCTACTTAATGATCAAGCCGGTGATGGGAAGCGCCCGGTGACCAAGAATGCACGTCTCTAGGCTATTAAGGAGGCGGATCAAGACGAAGGCGGACTGGCAGAAGGTACACTGAAAGTTTGTTCCAAGTCTGCACATGTCTTATTTGATAGGGGTGCATCACATTCTTTTATTTCTAAGAGGTTTGCTGATCCATTACCTATGGAACCGGAATGGATAAAAATAGTTTTATCTACTCCTCTCGGAAACGAAACCGATATTACTCATCATTATCAGAATTGTGAAGTCTTGATAAAGGGTAGAAATTTTCCTATCAACCTAATATGCCTAGATTTAAGGGAATATGATGTCATATTAGGAGCAGATTGGTTATCCATGTATCAGGCAACGGTGGATTGCCGTAATAGCAAGGTTACTTTCAAGGAATTCCCGGAACTAGCATATACTGGTCCAAAGAGTCGGAACAAGTCACCTCTCATTTCGGCTCTCCGAGCAAGCAAGCTAATAAGGAAAGGATGTGTATCTTTCCTAGCGTTTGTCACCATTAAGGAGACTAAGGAGACAAAGCTAGAAGACATCCCAGTTGTGCAAGAATTTCCAGACGTGTTTCCGGAAGATTTGCCTGGATTACCCCCACAAAGAGAAGTGGCCTTCACCATCGATTTGGTCCCTGGTGCTGGTCCAGTTTCTAAGGCACCATATAGGATGTCCCCTGCCGAACTCAAGGAACTAAAGGAGCAATTGATGGAACTTCTTAAGAAAGGATTTATCAGACCAAGCACTTCCCCGTGGGGAGCACCTGTGCTATTTGTAAAGAAGAAAGATGGATCCATGAGGTTATGCATTGACTTTCGACAGTTGAATCATCTCACTATCAAGAACAAGTATCCGCTGCCGAGAATCGATGAGTTATTTGATCAAATATCTGGATCCAAGTATTTTTCGAAGATTGATCTCAGGTCGGGATATCACCAACTAAGGATCAAGGGTGAGGACATTTATAAGACCGCGTTCAGAAGCAGGTATGTGAACTATGAATTTGTTGTTATGCCTTTTGGACTAGCCTTTATGCAGTTGATGAATAGTATATTCAGGCCTCATCTAGATCAATTCATAGTGGTTTTCATTGATGATATACTGATCTATTCAAAGACCAAGGAAGAACACGAGGAGCATTTGAGGATTGCATTACAGATATTGAGGATGAATCCGTTATATGCAAAGCTCAGTAAATGTGAATTCTGGTTAGAAGAAGTATATTTCTTGGGGCATGTTATATCAAAGGACGGTTTATCCGTAGATCCATCAAAGGTTGAAGCTGTCAGGAATTGGGAAAGACCGACCAATGCTAGTGAGATCCGAAGTTTCTTAGGTCTTGCAGGTTACTATCGGCGATTCATCAAGGATTTCTCCAAGATCGCCGTACCACTCACTAGGCTAACTCGCAAGGAGATCCGTTACGAATGGAGTGAAGAATGTGAAAGAAGCTTCCAAGCTCTCAAAGATCACCTAACTACTGCCCCGGTTTTAGCTTTACCAGTTGAAGGCGAGAGATTTGAAGTATACACTGATGCATCTGGCATTGGCCTCGGATGTGTTTTAATGCAACAAGGGAAAGTTATAGCCTACTCTTCTCGCCAATTGAAGAAGCACGAGGAGAACTACCCAGTCCATGACTTAGAATTGGCTGTGGTAGTGTTTGCACTGAAGATATGGAGACATTATCTATACGGAGTGCAGTTTATTGTATACTCTGACCATAAAAGTCTTAAGTATCTCTTCTCTCAGAAGGAATTGAGTATGAGGCAAAGACGTTGGCTAGAATATCTCAAGGACTTTGACTTCACTATACAATATCATCCTAGAAAGGGTAATCCTGTAGCCGATGCCCTCAGTCGAAAGCCGAGAGCACTATTAGCCAATTGTATGATTCAGGAGTGGAAGTTGCTAGAACAATTCTCTAAGCTTAATATAAGCATGGACAAGGGTAGTAGGTGTGTCACATTATCCCATATGAGTATACAGCCAGACTTGCTATCCGAAATACAAGGACTTCAAGATTGTGACCCCGTACTAGTGGAAATCAAAGACAAGATAGGAGAACAACCTGATTTCAAGATAGCCTCGGATGGAAGATTGATGTTTCGGAGTAGAATATGTATACCAAATTGTCCAGAGCTAAAGAAGAAAATCTTAGATGAAGCTCACAGATCGAAGTACACAATTCATCCAGGGTCTACCAAAATGTACCAAGATTTGAAGAGGACCTTCTGGTGGCCCAATATGAAAAGACAAGTAGCAGACTTTGTGTCTCGTTGTCTTACGTGTCAACAAGTCAAGGCAGAACACCAAAAGCCTGCAGGAAAGCTACATCATCTTGATATTCCCAAATGGAAGTGGGAGGATATCGGTATGGACTTCATTATGGGTCTGTCTAAATCAAAAGGAGGACATGATGGAATATGGGTTATCATCGACCGATTGACCAAATCGGCACACTTCTTGCCAATCAAGAGTCGATGGTCAGTTGATGTTCTTGCGGCATTATACATTAAGGAGATAGTCAGGTTACATGGAGTACCTATCTCAATCGTGTCTGACAGAGACCCCCGTTTTACTTCTCACTTTTGGAAGGGTCTACAACATTCGCTAGGGACGAGACTTAACTTTAGTACAGCTTTTCATCCTCAAACGGATGGTCAGACCGAGAGAACCAATCAGGTGGTTGAAGATATGCTTAGAGCTTACATCACTGATTTTGGTGGAGGCTGGTATGATCACTTGCCTTTAGTTGAATTTGCATACCACAACAGCTACCAGGCAAGTATACAAATGGCACCTTTCGAAGCTTTATACGGAAGGAGTTGTCGATCGCCTTTGTGCTGGGATGAAGTTGGTGAGAAACAACTATTAGGTCCAGACATGGTAAGGGATACCACTGAAAAGATTCAGTTGATTAGAGAAAGACTTCAAGTTGCTCAGTCTAGACAGAAGGTTTATGCTGACACAAGAAGAAGAGATCTCGAATTCCAAGTCGGAGATCACGTATTTCTCAAGATATCACCTGGACGTGGAATAAGGAGATTTGGCGTTAAGGGCAAGCTTACACCAAGGTTTATCAGACCTTTTGAGATACTAGAAAGAGTTGGCGAGGTTGCTTACCGCGTCGCTTTACCTCCTCAATTGTCCGAAATTCATAATGTATTCCACGTATCCATGTTGAAGAAATATGTGCACGATCCGTCACATATCATTGATCATGGAGACCTGGTGATTCAAAGGGATCTCACCTATGAACAAAAGCCCATGAAGATCCTCGATCGCGAAGTACGAACATTAAGGAATAAAGTTATTCCCATGGTTAAGGTGCAATGGAGTAAATGTTCAGAACACGAAGCCACATGGGAGACTGAGGAGTCTATGAGGAAATGATTTCCAGACTTATTCTAAAAGGTATGTACTCTACACTCTCCACGTTTATATGTGATTGAATTTGGGGACCAAATTCTTTTAAGTGGGGGAGGGTGTAGCAACCCTGGTAAATTAAAGGACTAGAAAGTCCAAATAAAATTAAAATATATAAATATATAATAATTAAACGAGGCCTGGATCTTGTACATAACCCTCTTACATTCTGAAAAGTCTTACGAAATGGACTCATATACCTTACCATTATATTATAATACATTTAAGAATAACATGTTATTTTAAGTAGCCATTTGATGCACAAAATAATTTTAATTAAATTAAGAATCATTAAATCTTGAAGAAAATGTCAATTTATATTTTATTACTAATTTAATATTCCACATTTACTATATTATAATCTTATTAGAAGGAAGAAGTATATATATATAAGATTTAAATACATTAAAGATATATAAAAGGGTAAAAGAATGGGCATATATACAATATCGGTCCTTTAGAGGTTAAGGAAAAATTGCCAAACACAATTGACGTCTCTTACTGCACGCGTTATTTTAAAAAGATGACATAGGGTATGTCGTTAATTAGTTAAAGTATAAGTAGCATAAGAAAGGACATATAGATAGAGATTTCTAAGGTATAAACACAATTTTGCTTCTTCCAGGGGCATGAAGAAATGCCAAAATGTAGGAAACGCCTATGACAATGTCGTAAATTAAAAAAGAAACGACTTGATATAAGTCGTTATTTTATTCTAAAATGAATAGTGCCGATTTTTTCATTAAAGAATTTTAGAAAAATAATTATATGAAAAAATAGAGAAAAATGGAAAATTATTACCCTTAAAATTTCTCACCTAGATCACATCCAGAAAAAAAGATAAAAATCTAGAAAGAATAAAATGGAAAGAATTGAAGACTTCATGTGTGGGCATCAATTTAAAAATAACGCCTCAACCTGAGACGTCAATTTCAAACTTTCTGCTTGTGTTATGTTCGAACGAGGATATGATCTGGGGTAAGTTTTAAGATTTTGCTACGTGTATAATCAAGTTTAGTAAGGACTCTATCAAGGAAATTTTAGTTCTAATCGAATTCTAACCTTATTGGGTTCCTAAAAACCTATAAATACCCCTCCCATCGAGCCACCCTGAAGGCTCTTTTCTTCATCAAAACTCTATTGCTGCTGTTCCGGACGTGAAGAACCTAAGGAAGTTCTTCTTCCCCTCCATCCAATAGTAGGAATTTCATCTTCTTTCTCTTCAACCTGATTGTAGAGAACGTGAAGAACATTGATGGTTCTTCATCTTTCTTCTGCAGGTTGTCTGCAATGAGAAGGAGTTGCTGCCGTTACTGCGTGAAGAACATTGCTTGTTCTTCATCATTCCTTCTTCCTCCTTGCTGCACGGAGGCTTGAAGGCTATAGTCTTTCTTCACCGTTGTTGTTAGATCAAGCTGCTTCCTTCTACGCGGTTACTCTGTTTCAAACAGGGTATCGTTGTGATCAAACCTTCATATATATATATATTCTTCACGTTCCATCAACCAGATCATCACCAAGGTAGGTTTTCTCAAGGGTTATGCCAAATTGAGTTAGTAATAAATCCTCGCATGCATTTAGTTTGATAAAGATCAATAGGGAAGTTTCTATTTTACTGATTTCTACATTTACAGTAAGAGACGCCCTTGCTTAAGGCGTTATTTTGATTTAACGCCCTTGCGAATAGTCGTCAATTGCACTATTCAATTAATAATTACGCATGATCAAAATTTAATAACTATGAATCCTGATGAGTTAACTAATGCATGATTATATTAGTAAATTCATGCTATTTTTCTCTATCTGTCCATATCTCTAGATTCTTGATTGAAAATACCCCAAAATCCATGTTATTGACCTATGACTATAAATAACGACCATGCTGATGCCGTCAAATTGAATGGACGCCCTCACCCACAGGCGTCAACTTAGTGAGATACCCGGTGAAATCCACTTGATTATTGAAATGACGACATATACCATGCCGTCAGTTTTGTATAAGACGCCTGTAACTAAGGCGTTATTCACAGAATTAATGACCTAAGCAAAGTCGTCCATTGCATAATATCTGAAAATTGAGATTTTTATATATATTAAACTTGTATGTAACGACTGAGTGAACAGTCGTCATAATGTGAACTGACGACCCAGAGAAGGGCGTTAATTCATAAAATGAAGACTTGACACAAGGCGCTATTTTCCTGGTTTCTGATTTCCGTGAGTTTTATATATATGTATGTATGTATATCTTTATAGGCACTATATTCCAGTCCGTGAATATAGTGCCGTGTTTCACGTTGTTTTATCGAGTACACACTATTTCTCGGTGATAGACAAACTCTCCATGGGACATTCCGTTCCTTTGGACCGGTGACTTTATCATAGAGACCTATGTAAGACTCCGCTAGCCTTGGATTCCCTCAAGGCAGCCGAGCTGGTTGTACCATTAAAACCCATGACACTATTTAATCACCATGTCACTCTAAAGAAACATGGTGTACCGGCCCTCACGACATGCTGATTGTATGTCATGAGAATATTCTTGAAATAATGGGATGAGTAATCCATACCATTCATATCCTTTAAAGAATAGTGTGCCTTACTTATGTACACAAATTCTATCTACCTTATCATGTACAAGAACGAGCGACCATGTTCATGTGGGCGCTTATTCCTATCGTCATGGCACCCGAGTTAGGGAGCCAATTCCACCTAGTTTTATCGATAATCATGATTATACCGTTATTATCGTCATTATACCACATGTTCCAATCCTTGAAATGTTATTCCACAAGATCTACCTTAAAAGTTCATACAAGCTTGTTCCTTGAAATTCCATATTGGCTATAACTATAGTGGATGTCGAAAAATACATGATCAATGCCTGCGCATATAGGGCCCGATCTGGTCCTAGGAGGAGCACCCAAAAGTACTAGTGCCCATGAGAGTTGTAATGATCACGGTATGGCATTGTACCGAAGTGCATGACTAGCTTGATTAGACATTCCACAATCTCATACTCGACTTGACATGACATGACTTGCGTGACCCGGAACGGGTATTTATATACTTGCTTGAAATGTGATAGCCAAATTCCGACATGACATGATACTTGCTTGAATATCTTGACATTCATTGATATAAGTTCTTGAAAGACATGCTATTATCTCTTGTTATACTCTCTCTCTCTTGTCATTTTACGCAAACATGCATAGCTTTATTGCATTCATATAACATGTAATTTACTTAAAGCAAGCTAGCTCTTGAGATATAATTCCTACTGAGCGTTCGCTCATCTAGTGTTTTTCCTTATTTTTCAGGTAAGTCCGATGATGAGACTCAATCGGATGGGGAAGGTCAAGAGTGAAGAGACTAGAGCTACTCCGTCTATCCAAGCGTCTAATAGTCTTATCTTTCTATATCTTTGAGTCAATCATTGTACTTTTCTCTTTTATTGAGTCTTAGCATTTTCATTAAGTGGTTTGTAATAGAAGTATACTTTTGAGGTTGTGACTGAATAAAGGATTGGGTTATCTTTACTTTTACGCACTCTGTCTTTGTGTTGAATACACTAACGCTCTTATTGACATGATCGATATAAACTCGTCACGCATCTCCGGGTTCCTTCCGCGCTCGGGGCGTGAAAAATCCTCTCTTCCTCTGAAACACAGAGGGGACCTCAGAGAACAGATCTCCCTTCCTTTGATAGACTCAGAGGGAACCGATCCCTGAACAGGGTATCAGAAGAACAATGTAGAAAGGAACGATAACAAACAAAAAAAACACAAAAAAAGAACAAAAGAATGTAGCTCCAAGGGAACAAAGCTTTTTTAGATTTGATCCATGAACTGATGAACACTTCAGATCTTCAGGATGCTCTGGCTGCACTCAACCTCACGATTCTTGCCACTCTTCTCTTCTTCTTCTTCTCTCTCAATTCTTCTCTCTGAATCTCTCTCAGATTCTCTTCGAACTCATCTGCTCTACCTCTTCTCTATTCAGCTCTCTCTATTTTTCATTTCAGGGCTCTCTCTTTTCTCTTATCTTTTCTCCTCTCTTTTCTTCAGCTCTCGCAGCAGTCCCCTTCGCAGTGGCAGTAGCCCCTTGGGCTTCGAACGGATTGATATATATAGCAGAGAATCACCCTCTTCTGAAAATGATCTGATGCAAATACAAATTCATTCATTGATCCAGGTGTCAGAGAGAATATTCTGACTCTTATGAACCTTCCAAAGCTCAGCCACGAGATTGGATTTACGCGCCAAAGAGTTGAGGTCACTGGCACGTGAATTGCTTGAGTTCCTCGCGAGCTCGGTTATTTTTCAGACTTGCAGATCCATTTGTCACCCAAACGGTTCATTTTTCATCATTGTAAAGTTATTATTCACCCTTGTTCTCTTGAAGCCGTCACCAGAACTTAAGTTGTTGAAAGTTGTATGAAGCTACATCGACGTGCCTCCATGTTGCGTCGATGCGGTGATCGATTACTGGCATTTGACTTGGTGCGTCGATGCATCAACCTTGACGCGTCGATGCTTCAACGAAGACATGGTTTTGGTTCTCGGCTTAGTGCGTCGATGGAGTATCTTGATACGTCGATGCTTCAATGAAGACAAGGCTTTGGTTCTTGGCTTAGTGCGTCGATGCAGTATCTTGATACGTCGATGCTTCAACGAAGACAAGGCTTTGGTTTTTGGCGTAGTGAGTCGATGCAGTATCTTGATACATCGATGCTTCAATGAAGACACGGCTTTGGTTCTTGGCTTAGTGCGTCGATACACTACCCTGTTGCGTTGATGCTTTAATGAAGAACCTTTAGACAGAAGGCTGGCATTTGAGTGCGTTGATGCAGTTCCATGATGCGTCGATGCACTAGATAGAATTCTGGAATGCTTTTGGTAGCATGACTGCATCGATGCAGTGGTGATCCTACATCGACGTCCTGATGGCAAACAGAACACTTGTTCTCTTGAGTTCTCTTCTGGTGATTTCGGTTGACCGAAATGAGCAGTTCGGTTGACTAAACTTATCTTAAGGCTTGATCTTGTATTGCTAATTTTTGCTGAAGGTCTGATGAAGGTTGCTTGTGTTAACTGCTGTATCTGCACTGTAACTTCACTATTGGTACGTTACTGAATTTTTGTTGACTGTAAGGTTTTCTAATGATGTGGGCCTTGAACTTAAGCTGCTGCTTAGCTTGAGTTCATCAACTCCATCACTGCTGTCCATGCTGTCCAACATGTTCTTCAATTCTTTACAAATTTAAGGATGCTCATATAGGGTTAAGGCATTATATAACAATAAAGCATGGCATGATTACAAACATGAATCCGTGAATCCAATGCACCAATACATGACTCATAATGAGTCACTGTGTTTGACATTATCAAAAGCACATGGACACATCATTCTCCCCCTTTTTGATGATGGCAACAATATGAGTCATTATTACCAAATTTACACCCAAGATGCATGATTAGAGATACTATTAGAGATACTAACTCATCAAACTATTCTTCCCCTTTGACATCAGCAAAAATAATAGTTTGATTAAAGCAATAGAAATGAGCTCCCCTTTAGACATGGAATCAAATATACAAAGCTATTCTCCCCAAACTAGTCTCCCTCTTGACAAAAAAAAGTTTCTCCCCCTTGAAGAAAGAGCACATTTCACAGACAGGTCAAACAATCTCCCCCTTTGACTACACTGAATGATTTGAATGGAAGTGTAAGGGCTAGAGATAATTAAAGCAAGAAGGGGTTATGACAATGAAGGCTTAAAACACAGTCAATGAGGCTATCAGCAAAAGCACAGGGAGGAATAATCTCAAACAGTGTCAATGTAGATCATTAGTATTGCAATCAGAATTGATACCACACTGAAAAGTCAGTGTAATATAGAGTGTGACATGAACACTGCAAATTATTTCCAGCAGACATGAGGATTTAACACAAGAATTTCAAATTTGGAGCATTCAAGATTTCTAATTAGATACCAATTTCATAATTCAGAAGGAATGAATTTTCAGAATCTTCCATTATAAAAGCCTTAAGAAATAGTCCTTATTTATGTACATGGTTCAAATATAATGAGTTCGGAGTTTATCAATGAAATTCATTTTTTTTAAATTACATTCAAGTTTAATAGAAATGAACTAAGATTTCATACTAGAACCCTGTTTAATCTTCTTTGATCTTACTTACTCAATTGCTATGACTGCCTTAGGAGTTACTTAGATAGTATTGAGGTTAAACAACAAGATTTTCTGAACTCATTTTTGGGTATCAACAACATTCTTTTTCTATTTTTGCTACCACATGAATTTCTTCTTTTGTTCATCAGAGTTTTAAGAGCAATCAAGTGCAGTGCAGACTTTGAATCTAGAGAATACACGTTGTTTAGACACCAGTATCCCGAAGAACTTAGTATGACTGACTATCATGCCTCTTTTAGAACAGAGGTAGCTTTTTCACCTCATGACATATCTCAACTTATTTCATTGATAAGGGAGATATATTTCTCAGTGATCCTACCATTACTCTGCCAAGATTTTGTAATGAATTTTCTACAGAGTTAACAATGGCACTTCATGACATAGTCCACAAGGCTTCAAGGTCAGGGGACATGGTTTCATAGTGGACCATTGTCATTGCTCTATCAATGTCCTTTAGGAGTTGTTCAAATTTTCAAATGTATAAAAGTAATACATGAACTAAGTGCCTCAACCAAAATTGCCATCACTATATAAGTTTTCAGATTTTAGAAAATTTTACTAGGGCACATCATGCAAAAAGTGGTTAAGACCTATTAAAGTTGAACACAGAGTTTCTCAGGAATTTTATCTTTAAACTCAATGAATTCATTAAATTTAAACCATCCATTTATTTGGACAATCATAATCCATTATAATAAAAGATTCCTTATTTAAAAGGTTTTCAGATTTATGATCATGGTATACTAATTGAAATCTTCCTAATTTTCATGTAGCTCAAGAAGATGACAGAAGCAGTTAATTTATGCAGCAATCATGATGATGACTTTCAAGGTTAGTCATTCAAGTGGTTAGACATCAAGAAATTTTAAGGTGCATCCAAGGTGAGTAGCACGGATGACAGAGATTTTCAAACAAGTAGCAATGAGCATATCAATAGGCAGACTTCAAATGGAATGAAACACAGGTATGGCAAGAGTGTTCAAATTTCAGTAAGCACAAATGATTTTAGAAATGATTTCAATGACACCAATTTAGGTGAAAGATTTCCAGGAAGATCAGTTCAAAGAGATAGCAATAAATTTCAAGCATGTAGTAGATATGAAAGAGTTTCAGGGTGACTTTCTCAAAAATGAATTGAGATGGCCAGAAAACTCTTTGGCAGACATCAATGGTGCTGGATTTTCAGAAGAAGTCAAATAGGATCAGTTTTCATGGAATTAATGATTAGACATTGCAAGACAATTTAAGAAATTTTATATGAAGGTTCCCCCTCAGCAAATGCAGGAGCTAGCAATCAAAGGATTTCAAAAGTGAAGCAGTTTTAAGTTCAAATAGTTTCAGAGATGTAGGAGTGAAAACCACAAATAGACTGCTGGTAGATGATGCTTCAGATTCTTACACAGGTAAATCAACTTGGGCTTTCAATAAGTCAACTTGGGAGACTTTCACAGAACTGCAAATGAACAAATGACTGTATGCAATGACTCCTACTAACTATGTGCATGCATTTCAAATAAGCTTTTTGAATTTTCAACATTGAATGATATGCAATCAATTTTAAACTCAAGTCAATTCTAAAAACTTTATATGCATGAGAGCATGCAAATGCTCATGACTAAACTGTGAAATGCGGGGACTCCCCCTATATATATGCACAAAGGCATCAAACATGACATGAAACCTATGTAGGGAGTTTATTGAGTAGAACTCATATGTATCTAGACAGCTCTATATGCAATTTTGACCTATGGTACCAAGTGGAGGACTTAGATCCTAGGATCACCTCTCGCATGGTGAAAGCTTCCAGATAGGCTTAACATGTCTTTATTCATATCACCATTTACTATACCATGAAGTCATGTATGAGAATGCATAACAAGTGAGATGCAGTCTTATATGCAAAAAAAATAACTTTTTCAAAAACTGTGCATGACTATGCAAATTTCATATTCATATGTGAAAATGTATGTATGAACAGACCAACATATGCTTAGAGAGACTCATTGATAACAAATGCAAGTGACATGTGCAGACATGAGAACTCACGCATTTCAATTTAATTCGACTCCCCCCTTAGTATTCAACTGAAAGGATAATAATAGAAATGAAGTCATGAGACTCTAACTAACAAATTTAAAACATGATGTGTAACTATATGAAAGGAATTATTGAAGACTCAAATATCTAAACCAGGAAAGTGCAGAAATGGGGTTTTACCAATCCAAGGTGCCTTGATTTATTGAATCCCTTTTTATTCTGCTTCTTCAAGGCACTCCTGCAAAACAACTCTCATTTTGCATACATGGGTACCTAAGAATTCTTGGGTCCTCTATGGTTAGTGACACCTCTACTAGGTGCTCTATACAGTTTTTGAACATGAGGATCATCAAATTTCAGCAATTCATAATTAAACATGGAATGTCCAAAGTGACCACAATAAAAACAACATCCTGGGTTTTTCACATTTATCTGATAAGCATGATTTCTGAAATTCTGTGAATAACCAGATCTGTTATCATGAAAAATTTTCTTTTCTTTTGCATGCTAACAGTCCTTGACTGAATGGCCATACTTTCCACAGTGAAAACATGAAAAAGAATTTCTTCTATCAACAGATGACCAGCATTCAATAGCCTTATGACCCGGCTTCCCACATTTAAAGCATACAATGTGCTAGCCTTTTGAAACAAATTTATTTTCATTAAAAATATGCTGGTTCACAGAAGAATTAACATGTTCAGCATAAGAATGAGATTTTCTTTCTCCTTTGACAAACCAACAATATGCAACAGTATGTCCTACTTTGCCACAGTGAAAGCATTTAACATTCTTTTTCTGATCAATAGAAAACTTTTGAGCATGAAAATTCATGTTATGCATTTCACTAATATTCAAATCATCTTTTTTCATCAATTTACAATCATGCATAAAGTGACCATGCTCACCACAATAGAAACATGAATGGTTGGCTTCGTGAGCATGGTTGTTAACATTTAAATTCTTGACATGCACATTGTTGAATTTTTGTTTCTGAAATTTGTTTTTTTCTTGTTTTTTAATTTCCTTCTATTTTTGACTTCTTTGAACAATTGGCTGACTTGGAGAGATAGCAGAAGTGCTAACTACATTTGAGCTTCGTACAAAGGTGGAGTAAAGCTGATTTCTAATTTCAGAATTATAACCTATCCCCTTACTAGGATTAGTGACCTCATCTTCCAAGGGTATTTTCAATTTCTCTTTGCCTTTAACAGAATTAGATGAAATCTTTTCCAGCTCTTTTGCTTTCTTTTCCAAAGAGGCTTTAAGAGTTTCAGATTCAACTCTTTCCTTTTCCAAGGCATCGAATCTTTCTTTCAATGTTTAATTTTCATTTTTGTATTTTTAAATTTCTTTTTCTAGAGAAGGAACCATGGATTTCTCTCTCTCAAGACTGAGCAATCTGTCAGACATGACAGTGTTCAGTTCCTTCACTTTTCCATTTTCCTTTATTAACTCTTCATTCTGAACATGTCCATTAACTGAGAATTGATCATCATCCATTGTACTCAGTTTTTCTTCTAGTTCAGAAATTCTATTTAGAAACTCTTGATTTTAATTTTTCAACAATCCCATATGTTCCTTAAGGTAATTTTTATCCTTTTCAATTTCAGAAATTTTGGTCAATAGATCTTTATTTTCATCTCTTAAGGAACCAATTAGATCCTTATTCATTTCTCCATCAAGCAAACAAGCATCATAAGATTGTTTCAATTTCAAACAATTTTCACATGAAGATTTTGAATCATTTTACTCAACTTTCTTTTTCAACTTTTTATTTTCAGTTTTCATTTTCTTATATCTATCTAACAACTCTTTATATAAATTCATCAACTCATCAAACGACAGTACTTCAGACCCAGAGCTTACCTGAGATGATGAATCATCCAATTGATCACTACTGTGATTATCTCTATCAGGCATCAAGCATTTGTCCTCCTTTTGATCATGGATAGCCATCAACTTATCCAATATCTCCTTTCCAGACTTGCAGTTGGAAACAAAAGAGAACACATTAGTATCAACTGCTGATTTCATTAACTTCAGAGCTCTTGTATTATCAACATTTTTGAACTTATGAGCGACAGTCCACTTGGACTTGTGCTTTGGCAATTCATATGGACCATGTGAAACTAAAATCCACAAGTCAGAGTCAACCGAGTTCACAAATTTACGCAGGCTATCTAACCAGACATTGAAATCGTAACCAACAAACATGGGTGGATGAGCCATTTAAATCAAATCAAACCAATAATCCAAAAAACAACAATGCACCAAATAAGCAGGATCTACTCAACAGATCATTGGATCTGATTAATCAGAGACCCGCTCTGATGCCAATTGTTAGGTGCAAGGACGGGATCTAGAGGGAGGGGGTGAATAGATCCCCTACAAAAACTCATGCTCAATTAACAAACACACCCAATTCAAATCACAACAGAGGCTAATACTATAGACTCAGCAAACTATTCAATATGTATCAACCCATACAAGACATATCTCGACACATGGCACACTTCACTCAAGTAAAACTTACTCCCTACTTAGGTTAGAATGAAAATGATGCAATGGACCAAACAACCTGTCAATGATCA
The DNA here is from genome assembly GCA_022559845.1 of Amorphophallus konjac. NCBI lineage: Eukaryota > Viridiplantae > Streptophyta > Magnoliopsida > Alismatales > Araceae > Amorphophallus > Amorphophallus konjac. The sequence goes on along the minus strand of CM040124.1, from coordinate 133,496,486 downwards.
GATTCGAACAACACTAGACGGAATAAGTAGACAGTTGAGCAGACTAGGTGTTCAAATTAAAACTACTAAGAACAGCTAGCAGTTCATATAGAATAGATCTCGAACACCTAGCACATGATGAGAATGCAGTGCAGAACCAGATCACACAACAACCTGTGAAGGGGTTAGATGAAAAAGAGTAGACACACAGAGTTAAACCACGATGCTCACAGGATTTTAGGTGGTTCGGTCTACTACCCACAGACCTACGTCCACCCCTCACTCAACCTGAGTGAGGCTTCCCCTTGCATAAGCAAGATCACGGACTCAGTCTGCAACAACCGCTGTCAAACAGCTTGACCTGGAGGAACACTCTCATCCCTTCTTATGATAGACTCAGAAGGAAACGTGAGCAACACCCAGTTGCCCACAACCAGAGGACCAATCCTCTCTTCCTCTGAAACATAGAGGGGACCCCAGAGAACAGATCTCCCTTCCTCTGATAGACTCAGAGGGAACCGATCCCTGAACAGGGTATCGAAAGAACAATGAAGAAAGGAACGATAACAAACAAAAAAACACACAAAAAAAGAACAAAAGAATGTAGCTCCAAAGGAGTAAAGCAGCTCTGGATTTGATCCACGAATTGATGAACATGTAAGATCTTCAGGATGCTCTGGCTACACTCAACCTCATGATTATGGCCGCTCTTCTCTTCTTCTTCTTCTCTCTCAATTCTTCTCTCTGAATCTCTCTCAGATTCTCCTCGAACTCATATGCTCTACCTCTTCTCTATTCAGCTCTCTCTATTTTTCTTTTCAGGGCTCTCTCTTTTTTCTTCTCTTTTCTCCTCTCTTTTCTTTAGCTCACACAGCAGCCCCCTTCGCAGCTGTGGCAGCAGCACCTTGGGCTTTGAACGGATTGATATATATAGCAGAGAATCGCCCTCTTCTGAAAATGATATGATCCAAATATAAATTCATTCATTGGTCCAGGTGTCAAAGAGAATATTCTGACTCTTATGAACCTTCCAAAGCTCAGTCACGTGGATTGGATTTGTGCACCAAAGAGTTGAGGTCGCTGGCACGCGAATTGCTTGAGTTCCTCACGAGCTCGGTTATTTTTCAGACTTGCAGATCCATTTGTTACCCAAACGGTTCATTTTTCACCGTTGTGAAGCTATTATTCACCCTTGTTCTCTTGAAGCCGTCGCCAGAACTTAAGTTGTTGAAAGTTGTATGAAGCTGCATCGACGTGCCTCCATGTTGTGTCGATACGGTGATCGATTACTGTCATTTGACTTGGTGCGTCGATGCATCAACCTTGATGCGTCGATGCTTCACTGAAGACACAGTTTTGGTTCTTGGCTTAGTGTGTCGATGTAGTATCTTCATAGGTCGATGCTTCAACGAAGACAAGGCTTTGGTTTTTGGCTTAGTGCGTCGATGCAGTATCTTGATACCTCGATGCTTCAACGAAGACACGGCTTTGGTTCTTGGCTTAATGCATCGATACACTACCCTGTTGCGTTGATGCTTTAATGAAGAACCTTTAGACAGAAGGCTGGCATTTGATTTAGTGCGTCGTTGCAGTTCCTTGATGCGTCGATGCACTAGACAAAATTCTAGAATGCTTCTGGGAGCATGGCTGCGTCGATGCAGTGGTGATCCTGCATCGACATCCTAATGGCAAACATAACGCTTGTTCTCTTGAATTCTCTTCTAGTGATTTCGGTTGACCGAAATGAGCAGTTCAATCGACCAAACTTATCTTAAGGCTTGATCTTGTATTGCTGATTTTTGCTGAAGGTCTGCTGAAGGTTGCTTGTGTTAACTGTTGTATCTGCACTGTAACTTCACTACTGGTACGTTGTTGAATTTTTGTTGATTGGAAGGTTTTCTAGTGATGTGGGCCTTGAACTTAAGCTACTGCTTAGCTTGAGTTCATCAACTCCATCATTGCTGTCCATGCTGTCCAACCTGTTCTTCAATTCTTTACAAATTTAAGGATGCTCATATAGAGTTAAGGCATTATATAACAATAAAGCATGGCATGATTACAAACATGAATCCATGAATCCAATGCACCAATACAAGACTCATAATGAGTCACTGTGTTTGACATCATCAAAACCATAGGGACACAACAATAGAGGACCTGGTCCACTGAGGGCTTCTGGACAAGTTCATTGCCAAGGCTGCCGAGAGATGACAGCAAAGGGCCATAACACCATCTCCTGTTGACAATTGACCCAACAGAAAAGAGATCATGATGATATCCAGAGGGCCAGCATTAGGGGGACAGGTCCAGCAGGTGCCGGGCATACGCCTCCTGGGTCAACCAAGTAGACTACGATGACGTGAGCCATCATGACTTGGCTGCTTAGACCCCTATGCAGGATCGACTCAAGGAGCCCATCACCTTCTCAGACGAAGATCTATCGGGCGTGACCACTCTACATTTTGACACCAAAGTAGCCTCCATGACCATTAACCAATGTACAATGAGTCATATTCTCATAGATAATGGAAGTGGTCCAAACGTCATTGTGGACACCCGTTTTATCCCACAAGTTGCGTTATTTCTCTTATTCATCATTTTTGATGTCCCGAATTACTCATTATTTTGGAGCCTTCATTGGACGGATTTCGAGCCCATTTTTATCATTCCCTAGTCTTTGGACTTTGGAGATCATGATTTCTTATAGCCCAGGAGGTTATCTTATCAACTTCTGGCCTTCCAAGTCGACTTGCGGCTCATTTAGGCCGGCTTCCAGCAAACATTCGACTCTCTTTTGCTGCGCAGTCTTGAAGACGGTCCTTTTCCATCCCATTCTCTTCCTTTATTCAAAAAGTTGTATTCACCAAAGTTGTTCTTCTTTTAAAGATCTACAATTTATTCTTCTACGCCATTAGCCAGTTATGCACCAATTTCAAGTTATTCATGCTTTTCTGGCGTGCTGCGCTGTTCACCTGCGTTCCATAATTCTTGCTCTGTGTTTTAGCCCCATTTTCTCCTTCTTCTGATCATTTTCTCATTTTGCTTTCTTCATTAAAGTTGTTCCTCTTTCATTTATCTACAATTTTTTCTTCTACCACTTTCACTAGTTCTGCATCGTTTGAGCGATACACTCCAATTCTCAAAGTCGCGTGCAGTCTACCCAAAATCTTCCTCCTGCAGTGAAGTGGTCTATTAGTAGACCGCCAGAGCACAAGAAGTGGTATATTATTAGACCGCCAGAGCATAAGAAATGGTCCTACGATAGACCGCTACACCTAAACTTGCCTAAAATCACCCCGTTCGACCCCTAGAGCGTGGCAGTTCTACCCTAGACCGTTTATGGCCTCTGGCGGTCTTACGATAGACCGTTTGCCAGACATAGAGTCCTAAACTTCCTGAACTCCGATTTCTTCACCGTGGGACTCTTTGGAACCCTTGTTCAACCTATTTTCTCCAAGAGGAAGCTTCCAGATCATCTCTAATTGATATAGGACTCTTATCCCTACTATTATCTGGAGTTTTATCAATCTAAATCTCCTATTTTGGGTGTTTATCTCAGATTTAAACTTAATGACTTTTCTGCTACTATAAATAACTGCCCAGCTCGCAGTTGTAAAGGGGGGCTCTTTCTGGACGTAGGGCGAAGCCATGCTACACCGTCGACTCAATCCTTTGACCCTGGCTTGAAGAGGAAAGTATTGGCTTTCCATTGCATCCTTTTGGACTTAATTTCGTGGTCTATATTCTTAGTTCTCCTCTCCTCAAAATCACAAATCATCACAGTTTTCTGTATTTTCTGCTACACATGTATTTTTCCCCATTTTGCATCAACGATTTCTCTCTATTCTCTCAACCAAATTCCGTGATTTCAAATCCTATGCATGCACAACACACACACCTATTATTTTCACTCTTCTACGGGGGTTAAAAATCTCCTCTCGGTGAGTTTGCCCTCAATTTCTACCCCTATTTTATCACTTTGGGATTAATACTACACTTATAGTTCCTAATGGTTTTTTTCTCTTGTGTGTTGGCTTTGTTTTGCAGGAGAAGCATGAATGAACGTGAGGCCTTCTTCATCTAGCCGGCTGGAAGGAGAAGAGGTTCAATTCCACAAGTTCCCCGCATCTCGTTGCTTGCATGCGATCAACTCTTCTGTCCAAGGTACACGGCGCCGTTCTGATATCTTTATCCTTTGGTGTTGTTAAATCCTTGGCGGCGATCACGGTTAGTATTTATCATCCTTTCACCCCCCTTTTCTTTGATTCACATGTTTATGCATGTATTAATTTAAAGGGGGCAGGATAGAAACCTAATTAAAATAAATCTATAGTTTTTTGGCGATCACGGTGGGACTCCAATGCCCATCACGCTTGTTTTCATGCTCTTTTGTAGGTTGGGTGGATGCATGTTCATGTTTAGGTAGCACTTCCTCCATTCTCCCACTATTTTTGGCGTTTTATGGGCTCTGGTTGTCTAGCGGTCTTATGGTAGACCGCCAGGGGGCAAGAAATGGTCATTTGGTAGACCGTTTACGGATTCTGGCAGTGCTCACGGGGCCCTGTTCGTCGGGACATAACTTTTGATCCTGGAGTCCGATTGAGCTCATTTTTATTCCGTTGGATAGCCCTTTGTATTGTCTTTCCATCCATATATCATTTGCACTATTTAGATCACATATGCATAATCTAACATTGTCCGACTTTTTGAGTTTTGTGTTTAAGTTATGCAGGCAGGCCCAGGGACAGGTTCACAGGTACATCTTTACTCAGTGATTTGACTGCCTTCCCGACATCTGATTGCACTGATTTTTATTCCATTGGATAGTCCTTTGTATTGTCTTTCCATCCATAGCTTATTTGCATCATTTGGGTCTCATTTGCTTAGTTGAAAATTATCATTATTTTAGCATTTTGTGCATAAAATCTGCATGCAGTCTGCGCACAGGTTCACGGGAGTAACTTTCTTGGAGGATTTGATTGACCTCCCGAGGTCCGATTACTCTGTTCTTGAGCTCATTGTGTAGACCTTTGTATTATCTTTCCATCCATATACTACTTGCATCATTTGGGTCACATTTTCTTAGTTAAAATTATCATCATTTTAGCATTTTGTCCATAAAATCTGCATGTGGTCTACGCACAGGTTCACGGAGGTAACTTTGCTCAGTGATTTGATTGACCTCCCGGGGTCAGATTGATCTATTCTTGGGCCCGTTGTGTAGACCTTTGTGTTGTCTTTCCATCCATATACTATTTGTCTTATTTGGATCATGTTTGCATAATTTAATTTTATCTTGATTTTCTAGTTTTAGGCTAGAAATTACATGCACTCCGGTGCACATAGGGCCATGCATTGCATATCTTAGTTACATTTCCTACCTTGGTAAGTGATCCTCTTGCCTCCATATTCCTTGGATTCGACTAGGTGATCTTATCCGGGACCTCTATAAGTCCCCGTGAGTCGTGGACTCCTACACGGACGCCGGGCCGGTTGTACCTTTTTCACCCCTTAAGCTTGCATTTGCATAAGTGTGAGGGAGTTAACCTTAGTCAACCCAAAGTTTGGACTTTATTCCCATAGGATTCCTATCTTGAATGAATTATTCTTAACTCAAATCATTAAAAGGTCCATTAAAACTTCTAAAATATTTCTCATCATATCAACTTGTTTGACTTGGGTGAAAACTCTCACATTGCATTGTTTGTGTTGTTTGGGTTTGTCCAAGCCCATTAGTGGTGTTTTGTGTTGCATCCACATGTTTTGCTGTTGTTAGGCCCATTTAGGCTAGCCCATTTTCTGTGTTCATTGTCTGGTCCATTGTCCCGTGGTCCGTTGTCCATTGGTCTTTGCATTAGTGGGTCATCCCCCTCTTGTCCTCAAGCCCATTAAGCCCTTGCTTCCCCACTTGTATTGTCCTTGATATCCTTGTATTAAGTCTCCATTTGCCCTCATGGAGCATCATTCTAACCCCTTGTATCATTCTTTTCTCCAATATTCTTCCTATTCCCGCGTGGAATCCTCTTCCCACGCGGGCCCATCTCACCGTGGTCCCTCTGATCCATCCGAGGAATAGGCTAATCTCATGGCCCATCTATCATGCCTTGTTTGCCAAATGGACCCGGCCCAGGCCCAATGTCTCATTACAAATCATCTTAATGGGCCTTCTTCTCATCATGGGTCATCTTCCCTTCACGGGCCTCTTTCTTCTCCTTCATATGCTACTGGCCCGATTTCTAATGGGACTTATTCTTTTAATGGGTCTCATTCTTCTGTCCTTGTTGCTGCTGACCCATTCAACCCATATGCCAATGTTTCCTCCAGGCCCGCATATCCTTCCACTACTGGAATGGCCCCTTTTCCTCCTTAGTCCGGATCCTCTTATCCGGCCCAATATCATCATTCTGGTCCATATTCACATCCTCTTGCTCAAGTTGGCCCATATCCTTCTCGATCTCTCCCTACTCAGGATATGATTGTTCAAACCCAACGCCAGCTTGATGAGCTTCAATGCCGAATTGATCCTAAATCCTCCTTAAGTATTCCATTCATATTTCAAGGTCTTCGGCTTCCGCCATCTTCACAAATTTCCGCATATCGCCGTTATGGTGGAGTCGGTAACCCCTATGTGCACTTAAAGGAGTTTCTTTATGAGTCGACCCAGTTTTGGCATGACCAATGCTTGACGGCTTACCTATTCGGTATGTCACTGGAAGGCCTAGCTCTGGATTGGTTCTTTCGTTGCCGCAAGAGCAAGTTGTGAATTTTCAAACCATGCAAGAGAAGTTCATTCAGCAGTATCAAGACCAGGTTGGGCCCAAGTATTCTATAGTGGATCTGGCCCATGAGAGGATGAAGCCCGAGGAGGAGTTCTGCACCTTTGCCGATCGCTGGCGTCGCCTCACCGGGCAAGTCCCGGGGCACATTCCGGAGGGAGAGCAAATCAAGATGCTTATATCCAATGCAACACCCGAATATCGCTTCATCTTAGCCCTCAACGACATTACCTCCTGGTAACAATTATACAGCCGAGCCCGTTTCATTCGCCAACAAATCCAAGATTCCCTTGACCCCGAGTCTCCACCATCCACTTCCATATATCAACCTTCACCCTCCACGTGCCAACCCTACGCTCCCATGAGTCAGCCCGCCATGAGTCAGCCTTCCCCCGCATATCCCTCCACGAGCCAACCTCCCGCCTCTACATACCCATTCGCCTCACATATCAACCTTCCATGAGTCAGCCTCTTGCATCCGCATACCCGTCTCCGTCTCCACCCTTGGTCAAGGTCACACCATATCCCGAGCAGGTGGATGCCGTCTACATACCTCCCCACTCCGTTCCACATATGCCTTCACCAAATCCCTCCTCCGTCGGCCAAGCACTATTGCCTACGCAACATTCACTTCCGTCTCCACAACCTTCTCCACCACCTCATACCCCTCAGCATCCGCCTTGCCCGAAGCGGGCTCCTTGTCCTCCGTTGTCGGAGTGCTTTACCGACATTTTTAGGGCTTTGATGCCTGCTCACGCATTGCAGCTCCCTCCAGTTATGCCTTGTCGACCCGCGGTGGGAAATATGCTTCAGTTCTGTGATTATCACCGCCAGTAGGGGTATTTGGTTGAGGATTGCCCCGAATTCTGGGATTATATTTATGACCTAGAAGCCAAGAAAAGGATCGATTGGCCCGTGATTCACAAGGTTGTTCTTTTTCTTTGCGGTGAGCAACAACAGCAAGAAGCGCCGCCTAAGCAGCCATCTCCATTTCAAGACCAGGGGCACCCCTGTGATTCCTTGTCTAGTGTTGAACCCGCTCCATCGCCTACTCTGTTACCTTCGCCATCTCCTATCCAATCTCTGCAACAAACCCAAGCCTCTGCTCAGGCCAGTGTCTCCCCTTCTTCTCCGGTCGCCACTTCCACTACTTCTATCCCTAACGCCGTTCAACGCGTTGTGTCAACACGTCGACGGTGGGCACCACAACCTCCCTCTTCACCCTCTCCACCTCCATGTCCATTACTCCCATCGCCTTCATCACCATCCTCACCATCTCCATTGCTATCACCATCATCTCCATCTCCACCACCAGTGCTTCCATTACCTCCACCATCTCCACCGCCTTTGCCATCTCCGTCACCATCATGGCTTGAGCCTGAGCAAGCTATACCCCCACCTTCACCTCCGCCTTCACCTTTGCCCGCACTCGAACTTGCCATCGTCTCAACCCCTTTGCCTCCACCTAAACACCTCATTCCCGTTGAAGCCTCCACGCCTTCCAAACCTTCACCTACGTCACCCAAACATATTCCCTCTACTTCTCCATCCATTTCCACCCCACGGAGCGGGTGTGCGTTACCCCTGGTGCCCCTTGGGTCTAATCCCCAGGGAGACAATAAGCCAAGTCAAGATGATTCAGTGCCGGCCATGCATTTCAAGATTCAAGATTTTATCTGTCGAATGCCGATCCGCGTCCTGGTCCCTGGTTATTTTGGGGATGATGCGCCTCTACTTTCAAAGATGACAGTTGCTAAGAAGAGTTCCCTTGAGTTGATGCTAGTTTCTTCCCGAGCAAGGTCGGTGGCAATCTCTTTGCTCACCAGAGAGTTCACCATTGATGCTATTATTTCTCTTCGCTCTATTGCCATTCAGATGACAGGCCAAGAAGGGTTCTCTACCCGTGTTGTGCTAACTCATACGGCCTCCAAGCATATTATGGATTCTATGTTCAAGGGGCAATTGGCCGTATCTTCTGCACTTTCCAAGGATATTCTGCACTTGTTATGCAATCTTCCTCGGTTTATTAGCAAGCCGGCCATGTCAACGCCGTGTATTACTCTCCCTCAGCTTCATCCGTCTCTTCTATCAGGGAGTTGTGCTTCAAGGTTGAGTTCCGAGTGGAGTTGCCGAATCTCATGCTTCTAGTGCCAAGAGATAAAACCCCGTGGGTTTGTGATATTCATCACTCTGAAGGGTTACTTGTCCAAGAATGTCCACCTACTGTTGTTAGCACTGGGTGTCTAGGGGCAACCGCCCTAGCAAAGCTACATATTCATAATCGGGCTAGGCCGTCTGCCAGATGGGCTCGTTATTTAAGACATTGCATGTCGAGAAAGCCAAAGGTACAAGCCCACGCCAGGCGGGTCCATTACAAGCCAGTTTCAGCTAAGAAGAGGCGGCGGCGCAAGTTCAAGAGCCGTCAGTTGTGCATTAAGGGGTCCACCTCTTCCTCCCCTTCTTTTCATTCATCCTTCCTTCTACTCAGTTCCTACCCTTGGGTGGTGTACCTTCCTCCATCTGATCATATTTCCATCATTTTCTCCTCCTTCCGTAGGTCCGTGCGTCCCCATTCCTCTCTTTTTTCTCTGGATCCTCCAAATTCCCCCCCTCTCACAATTCTAGGCCTCGACCTATGTCTTTTCATCCCGATCTCGGGACATCTCCCAGTTCTTCTCCTCCAGTATCTCTGGGTTCCATCTCTAATTCTCCTTCCTCGACCCCGTCAGGTGATTTTCACTCTTATTCCCCGACCATGTCGAGTGTCTATGTCTCTTCTTCCCCGACCCTGTCAGGTGATTCTAATTCTCCTTCCCCAACCTCATCCGATGATTATCATTCCTCTTCTCCGACTGCATCGAATGATTCTTATTCTCCTCTTTCTACTCACTCCTCTTCACCCTTTCGGGGTCATAACCCTTTTTCTTGCTATTTTCGAGGTTTTAGCCCGCCTTGATCCCAACTAACCTTTACTTATTATGTATCTGGTTTCTTGTTATCAAGGTCTCTGCACCTTAACGAGGGAGTTCTAGCCCTCGTCTCTCTTCCTTTTTATCCTTATTTGTCCAGTTTGATGTTTGCCACTTCTCCGTGTAGAGGAATCTTTGATCCTTTGCTATCCTCTCATCTTTGTCCTGTCAAGTAAGGAATACAAAGCTCGTACTGCTCAAAAGCTCGATGGTCAAGATCGCTTTAGGATGCTGGTTTCCGTTCCATGGATTTGCAAGGTATCGTCATTTTGTGCAAGAAAATGTTATCATCGCCATTATCTCTCTTACTCTTGCACATGCTTATAATGCAATTCCTCAACATGGTTAAGTGGCTTTTAAAAATTTGCTTAGTTAAGCTTAGTCAAATGAGTTTGCTTCTGCAGCATTCTTAGGCTGGTGATAGCTCCACGCTGGGAGTCTAGTTTCTTTCCCCGATTGTTGACGGTGACCTTTTGTACGGGTTTTCACACTACACGGCGAGCCATAGTCGATTCCTCTTAGGCACACCATTGCTGCTTTGGCCATACCATGGGTATGCACAAAGGTCTTTTCTTATCTCTGCTCGGCCAAGTACAGGGGCAAGAGATGGACGGATGAGATGACCAACCTAGGCGCTCCCTAATACGAGAGAGGTCTCAAATAGGGGTAGTCTTGACCTTTAAAAGTGAGCTTTCATGAAATATCGAGCCAATAAGGGCCGTCAACAGAAAATCAAAAAAATAAATCAATGATCTGATCAATTGCAAAATTATGAATCAAAGGCATGGCAAGAGTGGCAGTACAGTTCCCCACGGGATATAATGAGCCCGGTCGCATGCGTGCCTAAAAAATATGGGTCTCAAAATCAAAGACAAAGTTCCGGCGCAACAGACTGTATCTTTGAGGGGTAGTGCCCTGGAAGGAAGTCAAATCCTGATGTCTCCCATCCTGCACAAAGCTTGTCTCCAATTTTTCTTCTACTTCTCCTTCTTAGGTTGGGTTGTATCCCAGGTATGGCCTTAGTAGGGGCACCGTTCTTTAGAGACGGTTGGTTGTGGTGAGCCACCCTCACATGCACGCCCTGCTTAAGGGAAGTCTTTAATAAAAGGGGTAGGAACGACGATCCCTGGCCAGTAGTTCAAGCCGTCTTTGGATGCTGCAGATATTATCAAAAATCCAAAAAAAATTAGATAATATGAAAATTTTAAAAAAATGATGAAATATTGTCAAAATCCAAAAAAAAAATCAAATATTGTCAAAATAAAAAAAATCAAATATTATCAAAAATCCAAAAAAATCAAATATTGTCAAAATCCAAAAAAATTGTCAAAAATCTAAACAAAAATATTTTTACCTATTTTGTTTTGAGGACATGTATGATCTGTTTGTTAAGTGTGCAGGTTGTAGGTGTTCAAGCTCTCCTGGCTCCTTATCATTTGCGCTGTCTCCTGTTCATATCTTTTGATCTGTTCTCTCTTCTTCAATCTTATCTCTCGATATGTTCTGAACTTTATGTCCTTCTCAAACTATCACTTCCTTTGATCATGTCTTTATGAGAGGGCTCTTTGCCTTACGATTATGAACCCGACGGTTCTGCTTCGTCTGATCTTGGGCTTGATTGAAGAGCATATATGTCATGTCTCGTGTTGTCATCCCGCATATGTTGTCTCATCTCGTGTTGTCATCCCGCATATGTTGTCTCATCTCATGTTGTCATCCCACATGCGTTGTTGTCCCACGTGTTCTTGTCCCAACCGTGTGTTGTCCCACTACATTGTTGTCTTGTCCCACCATGTTCGTCATACATACATATTGTTGGTTTGTGTCTTGCATGTGTTGTTGGTTCATCCGTTGATATGTTATGTTGAGCTATCTTTTTCGTTCATTTGTTTGTTACGTTATGTTCATCTTTATGTTATGTCCATGTTGTTGGTTGTCTTATACATGAAAATTCATAAAAATCTAAAAATCAAAAATCTAAAAAATGCCGCTTCGCTTGCCAGGTAAGTCAGGTATGGCTTGTAGATTCTAAGAAATCCACTTAGAATAATTAAAAACAAAAGAATTAAGCATGCACGAGGTGCTAATAAGGAGAGTGATCGCCAGAGGGGTTACCTCAAAAGAAAAGGAAATTGATCGCGAATACCTGGTGAGAAAAGGGATGCGGGATGATTGTGGATTTCTTCCTCCTCCTTCTACCGGCCGGTCGATGAAGGGGGTTTCTCTCTTTGATTACCCTTAAACAAATCACAAACAACCAAGGATAAAATATGATTAGCCAAAGTGTAGTATCAATCCTCAAATAAAATAAGATGGTGAAATAATAGCATGAATTGTGCACCTTTTGGTTTCTTTAAAAACCCCTAAGAGAATTAGGGAGAGGAAAGGAGATGCAAACTAATGCAGGAAAAAGACTGATGCTGATCGATGATGATAGGATGATGAATGATGATAAGATGATAATAAGATGGATAATATCCCTGCTGTTCCTGTCAACAGTAGAGGGAGAAACCAATATATCAGCTCGTGGCTAGTGCAACAGGAGGAAGCAGACCACTGAAGGATCAAAAGGCTCGTGCAGAAGAGAGGAAAACTTTTCTGCGTGAAAGAATCTACTGCTCTCTGCGTCGATCTCTCTATTGCTCTCTGTGTTGCTATTAGCTAAAGCTCCCTCTCTTTTTTCGTTGTTCTCTCTGTTTCTTCCTGCTAGCAGCCAGCTTCGCGCGAGCTCGACGCATGGATGTATTTATAGGATGCAAAACACAGATGTGGTGGGATAAGAACAGGCAAGACTCATCTACGGCAAGGCCTCTACTTCTCCAATCGAACACGGTGACCAAAACATAGCAGGGAACTCTCCAGGAAAGGGTTGTTCAAGCAGGACACGGAAGGGTGAAAGACGACCCATAGAAAGGCGTTATTTGAAATTGACGACCTGGGACAAGGCGTTAATTAAAATCACGATTGGGACAAAGGCGTTAATTCATGGATTTAATTTTAGTAATGAAAATATTCTTTATTTGAAAATGATGAAGAGACGCCTGAGAGAGAGACGTTAATTCAAAACACGACCCATGGAGGGACGTTAATTCTTATTTTCTAATTTTTGAGTAGGATTCGTAAAAGTCCAGAAACTGACGCCTTTTGGATCAGTCGTCCTTTCTTTGAGAAACGCCCCGGCCCAAGCCGTTATTTAAAACACGCCCTACGTAGAGTCGTGAATTACAAAAACAATTAGAAAACACACAAAAATAAAAAAACTTCATATTATGGAAATATTGAAGTTCATTTTGGGGTGTTAATATGGTGACATGAGATTTAATCAACATAGTATCAATTTTGGCGTGTCTACAGCTGCCCCGCCTTGGCGTCTGCTTTGCAAGGGAGTGAGACGAAATGAAGTGAAAGTGCAACAATCGAAATGAAGTGGAATGAACTGATAAGTAGATGCCAAGGTGTGATGTGACACGCCTCTGACACTAAGCGTTAGAAATATTTCCAAGATTCTGAGTGTAACAACTCCGGGTGATTTCAAGAAAACATCGATTGGCTAGATGAAGGAGACTAAACTAAATAAATGAAATGTGCGCGAGGGCACGACAGGGAGGCACCATTGGAGAGCGGTTACCAGCCAATGTGGATGTGCTACAACCAAGGTGGATTTGCAGAAAATTAAAGTGAATGGAGATGAAGACCCAACAAAGGGACGCTTTCAAGGAACTTGCCTGAGCGGTTTCAGAGAGAATAAAGTACTTGATTTGGAGTGGAATATCTCATGTCAACTCAATCAAGAGCGAGTGACCTTCATTATTGCCGTAATATGAAGATTTTCATCATTAAGCTCAAAGTCCTACATGATGCATGCTGGGCTAAAAGAAAAATTAAAATAAACTAAAAATAGAAAATAATCAAGGATAATGATGCCAAGCCATCTAGATTTGGTCAAGAATCCAGATCTCTGAGCTGACACTAAGCCGAAGCCCGTTTGTCCGCGCATCAACCCATAAAGTGGAACCATCGTCCCAGACCTTTAATGACTCAACGGCCTATCCGTGTGATCAAGATTCTCCTAGAATTATCACTATTTTTGATGAAGGGGAACTAAAATTCCAGGTTCGTCAGAACCACAAGGTCCTTGATATGCTATAATAGCGTAGAGTACCATATAGTAACAATGCTTATAGGAAAGAATACAAGAACGGAATGATGTTACTCCCATGCATCTCGAATCCTGCACTCTTCTGCACTTGAAAATTCATTAGTCCTCATGATAGAAAATATCCCCAGTTTAAACATGACATGACCATAAGTGCATAATCACAAATAAATTCTACTTAAAAGACAGCACTTAAGTTCATTAAAAACAGCATAGAGGAGCTGAATATGCAAGTCATAAATTGACGACCGATAGCAGTGGCGTCAAAAGGATAAAAGACGACTAGCATCAAGGCGTTAATAGCTTTGAGATTTCAACAAAAGACGACCCTCATCAAGGCGTGAAATAAAACACGACCTGGAGCAAGTCGTTAATTAAATAAATGACGCCCTGAATATCGTCATTAATTAACCATAAATTCGAAACACACGCTTCCGACTCTGAATCAGAAAGCTTAAACCCAGTTATGCTCGTACTTGATTTTGCAGTTTCGAACGGCCATAAGCTCCTTCAAACTTCTATAAAAGGAGGGATTTCCCTCAACAAATCAATCGAATCCGCCATTCTATTTCTTCTTCTTCTACTTTCGCAGGTGTTGTTTGTTCCGTTCGGCTTCTGCAGACAGTTACTCAGAAGATGGAGAGAGCTATCAAGAAATCGAAGATTTCCACTCCTAGGCTCTCGGAAATTAATGGACACCTTAGCAACCGAGTTGCCATGAACCAGGTATTTCATAATTTAAGTTGTTAGTTCTTCTGTTTCTTCTCTTCTACCTTCAACTGCTCATCCCTCTTCTCTGTGCTTTCTTTTCTTTTCTTTTCTCAGGATTATCCAAATATTCCAGGGGCAAGGAGATTCACCAAAAACAAATGGCTTCCCCTCTTGCTCTCCAAATTTAGTTCGGACATGAGAGCTTTCCTATCTAGATGGCATCTCCTAGGTTTAGTTACCCATGCCAAACATTATGACCAAATCCCCCTAGATTGGGCAGCTATAGGAGCTCTTGTTGAGATATGGCATCCTTCTACTCACACCTTCCTCTTCTCTACTTTTGAAGCCACCATTCTATTAGAAGAGTTAGAGATGATTTTGGGCTTAAAGAAGATGAAACAAGGGGATGAGGAGAAGATGGCCATCATGCCAAGGAAAATCTCTTCTCATGAATTGCTAACAAGCTTGATTCCTAGCCCCAACTTAGTGAGCCAGATCAAAGCCACCAAAGGAATTAACCTTTTAAAGCTTGCCTCATGGGTCTACAAAAGGTCCGACCAAGCCAAAGAGGATGATGAAATAGAATGGGTAGCAAAAGCCTTTGTTGTGTGCTTGGCGGGAGCAATCTTGTTCCCCTCCACGGAAGATTTCTTGGAAGAGTCCCAATTGAGTGCTATAGCTAGCCTTTGGGAAGGAGAGAGAGTGGGACCGGCGATATTAGCCTTTCTATATAGTGGGCTTACTTCGGCATCAATGGGGAGACCAATTTATGGATGCATGCTTGCACTTTCTAGTTGGGTAGATCTCCACTTCAAGTTCGATCCATGTGAGGAGGCCCAACAACCATCAAGGATATTCTCAAAAAGCCCTCTTTCTTACATGACCGGCTCATTGGGGTTGAGCAATAGAGTGGTGAACCGGATTCCTCAAATCAAGAAAAGGGTGGAATGGAGGGAGCATCTCAAACTAATGCCTAAGAACCTCTTCACATGCGCCCCGGGATTACTCAAATTTCAACAACTCCGCGCACGATTCTCTCCCGGGACGGATCTTCGTCTAATAGGCGCCACAGAATTCGTGTTATACAACTCTCATAGGTGCCTTCCTCAACTCGGGCTTCCACGGCGACTATTCGAGGATTTGTCTCATCTCCCTCCTATCAAGACAAGGGACATCGGCAGCAATGAAGATGGAGAAGAAAGCACAACAATCCAAGCATTGTGGAAAATCTGCAAAACTTATCAGCCCGTGGATAACTTAGAAGAAGACAGGGATCAGTGGAAATCATATGTAATAGCTTTAAGAAGTTTAAGGCCCAAAATGGCTCATTAGATGCATTGTAATCTTTTCATATCATAAACAATGATGACATTCTGATCGAGCCATATTATGCTGTTTCTGATGAATTCTTTCAAAAATCTGTGTTTCTGTTCTGAATAACGACTTAGAGAATGACGTTAATTCCACAAATAACGTCTCAGAACTTGTCGTCTCTCATTGATCTTTTTCTAAAAATCAAAACATTAATTCCCATAATTGACGACTTCAGCAATGGCGTTAATAGAATCACGCTTTAGGACAAGGTGTTAATTTGATTCAAATTCCAAAAAAGTATTCGTTAAATATCCGAGAATAACGCCTTTAGATAAGCCACTTCTCATGTAAATAACGCCTGCATCAAAGTCGTTAATCAAAAAATAGTAATGATTATTCCAATCACGTCAATCAATTCTCATTGAATGCAACTGACGACGGTTGTCATTCCCCATGCGAAAAGAAATCACGCCTCAAAGCTCGTCGCCAAATCTGGAAGTAACGCCCTGTGTCCTAGTCATCCCTTTAACAAGACACGCCTTCCTCTCAGGCGTTAATTCTTTTCGAATACTAAAACACTTTCCCCCCTTCTTTCTTCTTCTTCCTCCGTCCATTTTTCCCTCTTTCCCTCTTCTGCAACCCTAACCGAACCCATCTCCCACTCTCTATCCCTCTCATTCTCTCATCCCCTAGCCATGGCCGGCGGTGGACTTAAGCGCCAGAGGGTTTCTGCTCCCGATGTCGTGGACCTGGAAGGTGAGCACGCTCACGCCGAGGAAGAGCTCCCTCCCACGGCGGCCGAGGAGGCTCCGACGGCGGAGCACGGCGACGAGGGAGAACCCGGCGAGGAAGAACGAGAAGACGAAGGTGATGAAGAAGATGATGGAGAAGATGAAGAAGGAGAAGACGAAGAAGAAGGAGAAGACGAAGAAGAGGAAGGGGATGAAGAAGAGGAAGAAGAACAAGGAGAAGAACAACCGGCGGCGGACGTTCCTCGCCGCGGACAACTCGACGGCCACGGCAACCCCGGCCGCCCCGCCGTGGAGGGATGGTTGGACCTAGACAACAAAAGGTAGGCCCCCAAACCTTCATTTCCATTTTTTTTAATTTTATTTCCATTTTCCATAGCTCTCGGTGGGGAAAAAATAGTGACTCAGAAAAGAGACGCCCCCAGGGGTGTCGTGAATTAAAGAAAAGACGCCCAGACCCGGGGTCGTCAATTCATTTTTTTTATTTTGAAAAATAATTAATCACATGAGAACACGCCCTGTAGCATGTCATTAATTTGAATTATCATGTTTATAATCATGCTGGTAATTTCCATACTTTTTCATTTTCAATAATTTATTTTTCAATATGTCTGCCCTGATTATCTCGCATGCTGTTTCATTCATTTTTTAAAACCCTGGGAAAAGAGCGCCCACCATCGGGGCGTTAATTCATTAGGTGACGACACATGGGTGGTCATTAATTCAAACATTCCCAGAACAGGTTCCAAACCAACGCCTCCCATAGGGGCGTCTTCTAGATAACCAACGACCCAGGCTGGGTCGTTAATTCAATAAACATAGAGAACCATTTAGAAATAACGCCACCCTCAGGGGCGTTAATCAAGCAAGCCACGACCCAAGGTTGGTCGTTTAATTAAATCAAACACCAAAACATCTCAGCAAATGCAGTTTAAATGAATTTTCACATGAAATTCAAACAATTAAGCAAAAATTCTTTCTTTATGCATGCAGGGATTGATGAGGACACGCATTTCCTGGGTCCAGGTCCGGGCAGCATATTATGGTCTCCCCGAGTTTCAGAGAGCTAGGGTAGATGCTATGGGGTTCAGGGCTTTCCTCAGCATAGAGCCAGTTAGGCCAGACCTAGCACTGATCCAGGTTCTGAGAGAGAGATGGGATAGGACTAGCCGGGCATTCCTGATGCCATGGGGTCATATGATCCCCACCCTAGAGGATGTGGCTAGGATTACCGGGCTGAGGGTAGACGGTGAGGCTGTGAGCGGGTTCACCTACCCTGACTACACTGAGCTTACCCAGAGACTGCTAGGGTTAGAGATGGTTTATGAGACACCTAGCGAGTGCAGGACCGTCTTCCGTACCGACCTCACCACAGCTATGGGATTGGGCGATGCGAGGCAGAGATCCCGGGAGTCCTTAGAGCAGTTTTTCCAGAGATTGATGGATGGGGCTAGGGCAGCCTATTGCCAGGACCCAGCTGACAGAGAGAGGGCAGACAGAGATCTGAGGAGGTTCTTATTTTTGATGCTCGGGAGGCTACTGCTCGGCACGAAGGGCGACGTCATCAACTACCGATTCCTAGGGATACTCGAGGACTTGGAGGGAGTCGGCAGATATGCCTGGGGAGCAGCGCTGCTGGCGCACTTGATAGCCGACCTCTCCACGGGGATAGGTCGAGAGACGACTGTCAGTGGCTTCTCACCTTTTCTTCAGGTATGCATTTTTCCTCTTTTATGTGTTTTTTCTTATTTTTAGAATACATATGCGTATGAATGCTTTGCTAATATGATGCATGGATGCAGATTTGGAGCCACTTGTACATGCCCATGGGGCGCGTCGACCCATGGTCTGGAGGTGAGGGATCTTTCCCTCTAGCACGGCGCTGGCTGCCGGTAGTGTTTGGAGCCCCACTCGCCTATGAGTTGTGGGTATTACGTAGGGAGTTCCGAGACTTCCCTTCCTCATTGGTATGCATGATGCAATGTTATGCATTTCTTTTTATGTTTATGTTATATGATGGATATGATGGATGTATGCATGCTTGTGAATGCAGGTGCGATGGAGACCCTACGAGGGGATGACCGACGAGGGCCAGCCATGGGTCGTAGCGGGCCGACCTCGCTTTGAGCATGAGCTTTGGGTTCATTGCCTGAGCGAGATTTAGCCGTTACGGCTTAGGCTAGTGATGAGGACTCTTGGCCTTCATCAGGAGTGGATAGAGATTGGAGAGCCGCGAGGATTGGGAAGAAGACGCGTGGTCGTACCAAGGAGATCGACTGGAGAGTGCGGTTCGCGGACCAGTACGCCGACTGGCAGCGGGGCGGGATCCGAGTCACCTCTCAGGCAGCGGACAGCTCCGAGTAGCTCCGGCGCTACTGGGAGGTTTACGCCGGCCGGCCCCAGATGAGGGTCCTAGGGGTATGTATGAATGCACTTATTTCTAAATTGAATGCAAATGCTTATGTATCTATCATTTTGCTAATATGTGATAGATGCAAGATGCGCGGGATATAGCAGCGATGGATGCACAGGCCCACCTACACAGCCTGGAGGCACAGCTGGCCACCACGCGGGCAGACCTTGAGACCTTGGTGAGTGCTTAAATGATTTCTATATGCAAATAAATTTCTGTCCTTGAATTATTGATGATTAGCCACTAACATTCTCAATAAATGCAGTGTGCCCAGCAGGGAGCAGCTGGGAGAGAGACGGGAGAGGCCTCTAGCTCGAGAGGGCCTAGTGCAGAGGCGACTACACTAGCGGAGCAGCTAGCAGGGGTAGTGACACGGGCCGAGGCAGCAGAGCGCGACCTCGCCTCACGGGTAAGTTTCAAAACTCAGACCTCATTCAATTATCTATTATTATGTGCTGATGAAAAAGTGTTTTGCAGACGGAGGAGCTCCGAGCCGCTTTTACTTGCATCGAGGAGGGCCAGCAGGCGATGGCCACATGGGTGAGTTTTACTTTTAACCATGCATTCATTTCATGAATTGTTGAATTATTGCATTAAATGTGGAACTGATGACTTGTTTACCTGTTTGCAGACTACACAGTTACAGGAGGCTCATACCCGGGCTGCCCTAGCCGGGGCAGAGTTGGCGATCCGTGAGCAGCGGGTCGCGGAGCTGGAGAGGGCTTTGAGGCGGCGGGAGGAGCTGCCTCAGGACGTAGCGGAGCTGCGGGTCGCTCTTGAGCTGGAGCGGAGAGAGCGTGCTCGGGAGCGTGAGGAGCACTAGGCGGAGCGTGCCCGGGACCGTGAGCAGTACCAGCGGAGCGTGCCCGTGACCGTGAGGAGTGATCAGCTTGCGATCGAGAGCTTACAGCCTTGAGGGCCCAGCTAGCCGTTGCACAAGAGCGGCTACGAGCGACCGAGGAGCGTCTTTAGTGAGGTCGGGAGCGGGCGCGAGCTGCAGGGTATAGCTTCACTAGCTCCACCTTCGTGGCGGGCTCCTCTCTTCGAGAGAGGAGCGAGGCAGGGGACCAGGTTCGAGTTCCAACTTCTTCACGGGGGCCCATGCCCCCTCCACCAGCGCCTCCTCGGGACGGCGAGGACGAGGTAGAGAGTAGGAGAGAGGAGGGTGGAGGCGAGAGCTGAGAGAGACTTACTTGTACTCCTCCACCCTCACACCTGTACTCAGATATTTATGATGTATATATATATGAGATTGAAATTTTTGTTACCTGAGCACTTGTGTAGTTGTGTACTTGTGGTTGTGTACTTTGCTCCTTTTCCACGTTCTTTGCTTTTGCTTCACTTTTCCATGTGCCTGCAGCCGTAATTCACACTTAAGCAAACAGGTTAATTCATCTGTTCGACTTGGCCCCTTGCTTAATAGGCAAGAGATGTCTTTACTTTGACCTTGATAACGGGTCAAGGGGCCAAGCCTTTAATCAAATAAGGCAAATGAAATAACCAATAAAGGGAGATGCAACACGCAAGCAGTCATATGCAAACCATAATAAAGGATGCCCATACAAGATGCAAGCACACATCATGAACGATAAACCACCACCACTCTTTTATTTTCTTCTTTTCTATTTTTCTTCTTTTCATTCTTTTTTTTTATTTTCTCAAAAAGACGCCTTAGACTAGGTCATTTTTCAAATAAAAGACGCCCTCAGTGACGGTCGTTAATTTTGAAAAAGAATTTGATTTTCGTGGAAATGACAACCTACCTAGGGGCGTTATTTGAGAAAAGATGACTTTCACACAGGCGTTAATTCCATAAAAGGCGCCTTACTCAGAGGCGTTAATCTCCGTGTCTTCAGAATTGGGTTGACAAAGCTACTAAGGCACTAGGTCCTACGTGTTCATCATTGAGTATTCATTGATCTTTCTTGAATAATCAAAAGGGGTCGACGTGCTAATGGTTAAACTTATACGCAAGATCTCGCACGGTGCAATCTCCTAGGTCAGTCTCGACCATTCTGCTGGTTTATGACTTACCACAAAGAAAGAGATGGAAGAAGATATAAAGAAGCCCATAAAGGGATTTCTGAGAAGCTCGAGGCAAAACTACCTCCCCTACCCTATGCCTGTTGGGGTTTAGTCTTCGGCATAGGGAAATTTTGTTGCCTTTTGCCTCTTTTATATTGCATGCATACGCCCAAGGTTTTCCTTGCGGGGACTTTGCCCTCTTGACATGCTTTTCTTTTCACGATTTGACTTTCTCTTCGAAACTGATTTGTACTGATGAAAAACCTAATTGTACTTGGGCTTTTGCGGCATTTTTGTTCCCTTTTGGGCCCTGACTTCCACTTACTAAGGCGGCGGGTAGGCTTGGCGGGTCTATCCCGAGACCTCCCTTCCTCCCTTATGGGCCGAAGAGGAAAAGAATGGGTATTGTCTTCACCTTTAGTCAGGTTTTTGGCTTCCTATCGATTTTGCACCGCTTGAGTTCGAGGTTTAAGTGTGTAGTGTGTGCAGGAGTCGACCCCATTTTAAGTTAACAAGACTGATGAATGAATACTGAATTTTGACCTTTCAGACTTTGCGTCCTCGTACGCCATGGCAACCATTTTGGAAATTGGAAGATTTTTTTTTGGATTTTGGAGAATTTCTATTGTTTTTTTTTGGGTTTTAGAAATTTTAATTTTTTTTTGGATTTTGGAAAATTTTAATTTTTTTTTAGATTTTTAGATTAGGGGTAGTATTTCTTAAGGTACAGACCATTCCAAGGATGAGCTAGCTCCTCTCCTTCAGCATTAATCAATTTATAAGCATTTCCAGGATAAACATCTTTTATAACAAAGGGTCCTTCCCAGTTTGGTTGAAGTTTTGAACGGGGTCCACCAGGTTTTACAAAGATTCTCTTGATTACCATCTCATCGATTTTGAATTTTCTCTCAATTACTTTCTTTTGATAAAAACGTGAAAGCCTATTTTGATAAACGCGCGCATGCTCAGCGGCGACCAGATGCTTCTCATCTAGGAGTTCCAACTGGGCAAGGAGTGAATCACGACGCTCATCAATAGAGAATTTCTTGTCCAATTGTACTCGCAGAGAGGGAATGAGAATCTCATAAGGAACTACCGCCTCCATTCCATAAGTAAGGGCGAAAGGGGTTTGCCCAGTGGGGGTACGAATGGAAGTGCGATAGGCCCAGAGAGCTTCAGCTAGCTTGTCTGGCAAATCCGAAAATTTATTAGCCTCACACGTTTTCTTAACAATTTTGATCAATGTCTTATTAGTTGCCTCTGCTTGACCATTACCCTGCGGATAATAGGGAGAAGAATGATGCAATGCAATGTTATACCTGTTGCAGAGATCCTTGAGCTCTTGAGAGATGAATTGAGGCCCATTGTCGGTGATGATGGTGCTCGGGATTCCGAACCTTGCGATTATGTTCTTCATTATGAACTTGCAGATGGTCGATGCTTTGATCTCCACGTATGCTTCCGCTTCCGCCCACTTGGTGAAGTACTCCGTTGCCGTAAGGATGAATGACTTTTATTTTGTAAGGAGGTTCGAATCTCCAAGAGGTCCAATGATATCGAAAGCCCACATGGATAAAGGCCATGGGGAGGACATAGGATGGAGTGAAGAGGCAGGAGAATGAATCTTGTCGGCGTGCAGTTGGCACTTAACACACCTTCGAACATAGATGGAGCAATCCTCTTCTAGAGTTGGCCAATAGAAGCCTAGCCTAAGGATCTTCTTAGCTAGCATCTGGTTGTTCACATGACCACCACACACTCCTGAATGCGCCTCTTCCACGACCTTCCAGGATTCATCATTGTCGAGGCATCTTAATAAAACACCCGTGAGCCCTCTTCTATAGAGCACACATCCAATCAAGACATAACGTTGAGCCATTTTTCTAATTGCTTTCTTTTCCTCCACAGTGGATTCTTCGGGATAGGACTGATCATTGCAATATCTGGCAATCTCATAATACCAAGGTTTCTCCTCATTAGCCAATTCTTCTTCCAAATCTAATAACATGACCTCTTTGCCTTTAAGAGCTTCACTCCGCCTGACCTTCTCAAGCACCTTGTCCCTAATGTCGAGGAACGCGTGATCCTTAGTAGCTGGAGTGTCACGCTGATGAATGAGAGGAACATGGAAATCTCATTCCGGAGGGAAGACTAAAGCAGAGGCCAATGAGGCAAGAGCGTCAGTTAAGATGTTCTGGCTACGAGGGACATGGACGAAGATCAATTTGGTGAAGAGTTTGGCATAAGCTGAAGCAAGTTCCTGGTATGGTTTGAGCTTAGGATTGATAGTGCGGTATTTGACAAGCACCTGGCGTAGAATGAGCTGACTATCACCAACAATTCGTAATTGGGTAACACCATATTTATGAGCAGTTTGAAGGTCGGCCAAGAGAGCTTCATACTCAGCTATATTATTTGTGACAGGGAAAGTAAGCTGAGCGGCGAATGGGATGGTGACCACTTCTGGTGTTAAAAGAACCATGCCGATCCCTCTTCCTTGGGAATTTAGAGCTCCATCAAAATGTAGTGTCCACATAGGATCGTGGGGTTGATTAATGGACATTAGTTCTTCATCTGTAAACTCCGAGTTGACAGGATCAAATCGGGGTAGAGGGTGGTGAGCAAGATGTTCGGCAATGGCGTAACCTTTGATAGCTTTCTGTTGAATGTAAGTGAGGTCAAATTGAGAGAGGAAACTTTGCCAGCATGCTAATCGGTCAGTAAGGACAGATTTTTCAAGAAGGAATTTAATCGGATTCATGCGTGCAATGAGATGAACCTCGTGAGCTAAGAAATAATGCCTTAACTTCTGAACTACCCAGACTAGAGTAGCGCAAGTCTTTTCTATAGCTGAGTACCTTTGCTCACAGGGGTTAAGAAGTTTAAACAAGTAGTATGCTGCCCTCTCCTTCCCTTCTTCATCCACTTGGGCTAGGACAACACCCACAGAGTCATCCAGGACAGAAACATAAAGGATGAGCGGTTTGCCTGGGATTGGCGGCCTCAGGACAGGAGGATTGGCCAAATAATCCTTCAATCCGTCAAAAGTTGCCTGACACTTGTCATCCCAATTAAACTTGACCCCTGACTTAGTAAGCTCGTAAAGCGGCCTGCATCTTTGTGAATGCTGGGAGACAAAGCAACGAATAAATTGCAACCTCCCGATTAATCCTTGAACTTCCTTCAAATTCTTGGGAGGAGGCATATCTCTGATGGCCTTTACCTTATTGGGATCAACTTCAATTCCCCTTTTGCTGACAATAAATCCAAGCAACTTCCCTGATGAAACACCAAATACGCACTTCTTGGGGTTCATTTTCAACTGATACTCTCGTGATCTTTGCAAGACTTTAACTAGAACCCCAGGATGCTCAATCCTTGTTCTTGATTTTATCACCAGATCATCCACGTATACCTCAATATAAATGTGGATCATATCATGAAAAATTACCATCATAGCCCTCTGATAGGTGGCTCCAGCATTCTTGAGCCCAAAAGGCATGACCACATAGCAGTATGTTCCCCACGGTGTAGTAAACGATGTTTTTTCTTGATCTTCCTCAGCCAAGCGAATCTGATTATAACCCGAAAAGCCATCCATGAAGGAGAGAGTCTCAAATCCTGCCGTATTATCAATCAAAACATCAATATGAGGGAGGGGGAAGTCATCCTTAGGACACGCACGGTTGAGGTCCCGAAAGTCTATACAAATCCAAACCTTTGCATCTTTCTTCATGACCGGGACGATGTTAGCCACCCAGTTAGGATAGAGGACAACTCTAACAAATCTAGCCTTATGAAGCTTGTCGACCTCTTCTTTCATTTTTAAATCCATGTTAGGGTGGAAACGTCTCAACTGTTGTTTGACCGGGACAGACCCTGGCTTAAGTGTAAGCCGATGTTCAACGAGTACAGGGTCTAATACAGGCATATCTTCATAACTCCATGCAAACGTGTCCTTGTATTCTTGAAGTACCAAAGTAAGCGCCTCCTCTTCGGAAGGCGGCAAGTTCTTTGAAATGAGGACAATCCTGGGGTATTCTTCCGTACCCAGATTTATTTCTTTGGTAGGCTCTTCTACTGAGGCTGATGGTTCATCAAATCTTCTCATGCTACTAGCAAAGGCGTCAGCCTCGTCCTCATATTCTTCGTAACTTTCATCCCCCTCTTCAATAGGGTCTTCATCATTCATAATCTCATAGACACCCAAACCCTCATAAGAAGCACAAATACCCTCATATTCTATCTCTGGCAGGATGATCGGATTCTCTAGAAATTCGGGAAGAGTTGAGCATGCCTGGCACCTTTTAGCCAATTTTAACAGGAATCTACGGGGAATATGCTTACCCTTGGATTTTTTATGTGAAGCTACCCCATGAATTTTATTAGAAGAAGAAGAAGAGCAACTAGCTTGATCATTAGAAGAAGAAAAGGAAGGAAGTGGAAAAGTGGATACAGGAGGGGATACAGATGAAGACCCCTCGTAGGAGGGGTAGAAAAGATTTATCAATGAATCCTGGAAGAGCGGACCCTGGGTCGGGACACACTCAGAAAGGAGATAAGAGGTCTCCTCAACGGAGATGGAGGATTGAAAAGTTAGAATTTTGGCGGTTTTTTTTCTTCTTCATTTTTCTCTTCATTTTTATTTTCTTTTTCCAATAGAAAGCAATGTGAAGGGGGAATAATAGGAAGAGTGGAAATTGAAAGATTGGAGAAGGGTTGAATCAATAACGACCCACGCGGGGGTGTGATGGAGAGTCTGGAGAATTGCTCGAGGAGCAAGGGAGGAATTGGAGAAGAAACTCGAAGTGAACTTGGAGAAAAGATGACCATGATTGGAGGCGGTCTAGCACACATGGAAACATTTGGGAATACAGGGAGACAAGAAGAGACGGATGCATGGAAGTGAGAGAGAAAAGGCCGGCCCACAGCCTGTCTGTCGTGAAACCTTCTTCGTATGGCACATCAGGCTCTCCAGTGTCTGTATAATTGCTCAGCAGCTGCCTCTTATCTGTTATCACAGTAGGTTTCTCAATCAACTCATGGATTAGTGGCGGCCATTCCGGATCAGTTGGCATAAATAGACGGCTCAAAGTAATAGCAATATCATTCATGTCAAACCATCTATACCAGTCACACTCTGGATCACCCATTTTCCTTCTCTTATCAGGCCTTAGAGACTCGAGGGCTTTATAGGTGGCCAATGGAGCAATATGACGAGTAAACTGTCTAGCATGAACATCTTGACAGCCTAACATGGAAGTGACTATTATAGTCTGCTCATTATTTTGAACGCCACCTTTAATAAAATGTGTCTGCAATGTCCAAGTAAGCGGTTGGCGATCAGTCTTCAAAGTGGATGTCATAACTGCCCATGGTGCTTCTTCATTCTTGCCCGGCCCTTTATAGCCTAGGCCGCCCCGTGCAATCAATCTTTGTGGCTTGACAGGCTTGGTTCTGCCTTGGAAATTAACACCCAGGCCTTTACCATCTTGGTACCCCATTTTCATCAGAATATTCCAGCCAGGGGTATTTATTATGCTCTTCTTCTTCTTCCCCTTGGAAGTCAGAGGTGTCGTTGTGACTGTCTCTGAGGGCATCGGCCGTGGGTTAACGACATCTAACACTGATAACAACGGTTTGTTGGAAGGCCAAATAGACGGAACTGATGTTTCTAAGTGTATGTCTTCATCTGGCAAAATCGGCATGCTAGTGACTTTAATAATGCGGCCTTTATGTGGAAACTTGAGGCATTGATGATTTGTAGAAGGCACCGCATCCAGCTGTTGAATATAGGGGCGACCCAGGATGCCATTGAATGTTGGATCCATGTCCAAGATGTGGAAATCTACTGTGATTGTAGCTGGGCCCAAACTGACTTTTAATGTTATCATACCCAAGGGAGGCTTCTTGGTGTTATCATATGCTGTGACTGTTATAGTGGATGGTCGAACCTGACTTTCCGGAATGCCGCACATCCTTAAAGTGCTAGGCGGCAATACATTGATGGATGCCCCAGTGTCCACCAAACATTGTTTTACTGCCACCTTGTTAATGTCCACTGTGATACACAGAGCATATTTCCAAGCTGGTTGAGGTGCTAGTTCATGTTCATGAAAAATAATTGCTGGCTGACCGCTAGCAGGCGTTAGGACCGTGGTTATATGCTCGGCAGGAATGTCTTCATTAACCATGACCTTCTACAGATATTCTTTTAAGGCCAATTGATGGGTTGTTGACCTTTTGATCAGCTCTAAAATAGAAATTCTTGCTGGAGTCATGTCCAGATGCTTTAATAAATCGTATTGAGTGCCCGGGATAGACTCCTGCTCCTGTTCTTGCTCATTGGGCCCCTGTGTGGGCTCCTGCTCCCTCTGAGGAAAAACACGGTGGAATATCCATCCACTGCGGAGTACCATAGTTTGATTCGACGACGCCTCTGTCGGGGCAAGGGTGGAGGGAGGTTTAGAGGATGAAGAAGGGACATTAGTGTTGGCGAGTGGTGGAGAAGTGTTCAAAGAAGGAGCCCCCGTAGGGGGTGTTGGGAAGGGTTCAAAAAAGAAGCCCCCGTAGGAGGCGTGGGAGTAGAAAGGGGTGCCCGAATGTGGGTGGAGATAGTTGGTTGAATAAGGAGAGACCTGGGTATAAATGGTAGGTGAACTGATGGTGGAGGGGTCCTTGCCGGTGGAGGAGTAATGGTGGTGGATGTAACATGTGTTGATGATGGGCGGATGAGGAGTGGCCTAGATGGCAAGGGCGAAGGGTTGGTGATGGGTGGTGGAATTTGCTGCGTGGTAGGCTGCGGAGGGGGAGAACGGGTAAGGAGAGACCGGGTTGGCAAGGATGGGGAATTAATTGGAGTAGATGGGGTTTGGTTAATAGGGTGCAGAGGGGTGCTGATTAGCTGGGGAGTGTGAAGCGTGCGTAAGAGGCGCGGTGGTTGGTTTGGATTGTGGTTTAGTGCCCCGACAGAGGCGTTTTCTTCGTGCCATCCTTGCCCCCTCTCCAACTCATGGAGGGTGGTGACAGGGTTCACATGCTGGTTTAGCGGGTGCTCCGGTAGTGGATTTTGGGCAATCCCCATATCTTGCTGTGGTGCTGGATGTTGCTGTTGTACTTGTGGAGCTGGTTGCTGCGGCTGCTGAGCCTGTTGCTGCCGAGGAGGCCTTCTTGTTTTCAGAGAGGCGATAAACTGCCTCATCTCATCCCAATTAATACCGCCTTGGTCATTTAAGTCATAAATATAGTCTTTGAAATGAAAGCAGTGATCAACATTGTGACCAGGGGAGCGGTGGAAAACACAATAGCGGGACGTGTCAACATTAGCGGGCCACGCCGTCCTTTCCTTTGGTAACATGAGCAAGTTGGCGGCCATAAGGTCATTGAATATATCCGGGAGACTTTCGGGCAATGGTGGATAGTGGGCCCTTTTAGGACTTAGTGGTCTCCTTTGTTGTTGTTGTGGTGGGCCGTAGTTGGCGGGTGGTGGTACTTGGTTGTATTGTTGAGGAGCTGGGGGGTCGAGGCGTAGCGTTTGGTTTTGTGGAGGAGCAAAGGAATGTTGGGGAGCTGATTGGTGTTGTGGGGGTGCATTGAAGAGGGTGCTTTACTGTGGAGGTGGCAGAGGTCGTGGGTTAGATTGGCGAAAGGGTGTGGGGTTGCCAACCACGCCAACTTGCTCGTTAGTAACGATGCCCTCAGTCGTGGGTCCGCTATTGTTGACATTTGTATTCTTCTTAATCAGCCGCAGTTTTGGTTCAAACATGCCCATGAAGGGCGAATCTTTCATCTGGGTTTGAATATATCGAGCTCTCTCATAGAGCTCCTCCATGGTAGTCAATCTATTCATGGCCAATATATGCCGGAACTGAGGGGTTGCATTTGAAATGATCATCTTGACCTGTTCCGGTTCTGACAATGTATCTTTCAATTTTTCGGCCATTGATCGCCATCTATCAGCAAATATAATGAAGTCCTCCTCAGGCTTCATCTTTTCCGCAACCAGATCAGTAACTGATAGGGAGGGTCCGACCCGGTCCCTATATTTATGCAAGAATTTCTTTTGGACCACATCAAAGTTACTAGCATCTGCCGGGTCCAAGGAATAAAACCACTCGAGGGCTAGCCCCTCTAGTGACCTTCTAAACAAATAAGCCAATGAGGCTTTGTTGCCCTGCCAAAAGGAAGTTTCATACATAAAATCTTTCAAGTGAATAAATGGATTGCCAGTTCCATTATATCTCCGAAAGTTCGGCATTTCAGAAGGTGGTAGATGAAATACTGGCAATGTAGGGAGAGAAATCTCCGGAGCATTCTTTGCAACAGTAACTTTCTTGAGTTGTTCTTCCAAGCTAGCCAACTTTTGAAGGAGTAGAGCATTGGTGTCTGACTCGACTGGGGCCGAATTTGGAATGAAAGAATTTGGCATAGGCGTCCTTTGAATTTGGGGAGGTTGAAGGAATTGAGGCCTAGCCGCAGAATAACTTGCCTGTTGGGCCGGCATGGCCACAACGGGCGTTGTTGGACGTGAAGGAGTTTTGTGCAAGACCGCCTGGTCATTAACAACATGATGGCCACTCGCGACCGGAGGGGGGTTGGAAGATGAAGAGGTAACAACTTTCCCTTTCAAAGCGGCCTGAACTGCCTGCCGCTGGGAGTCATCCAATTGAGATAAAGCATGAATCAAATCATTGACATTGAATGATGGGGAGGTGTTCCCTGATGCGTTTTGGTTGGAGGGTAAAGCTTGAGAAGAGGGTTCAACCTCATGAGTTGTGGTGTCAACCACATGAACTTGGGAATAATGTGCATGAGACGGGGGGTAGTTTCCCTCGTGGTAAATGGAATCCTGGAGGGGAACCTCATAAGATTGACTGAAAATATTCTCATCCATATCATCATAGGAGTACCCGTAGCTTGCCATGTTGATGATTTTACCTGAGCGAAGTTGCATGTTTAAGAGGAGAGAAAGCTTATCTTGAAGGGATTATAACCACAATAATCACTCAATCTAATCAAGTTTATGCAAACAAGTTGTGATGAGTGCAAGCTTTTAGATTTAAGTTTGAGGTTAGGGTGAATTAAATTGAAGATCAATCCACTCCCTTTTGCAATGTGAACCCTAGTTATGAATTTGAGTGTGATCTCCGGGTTAACTAGGTTCTTTCTCTCTCCTCACCAACGATGGGTTGTCTAAGCTCCGGGTACTTCAAGGTACAACCAGCCCGGCGTCCGTGAGGGAATCCACGGGTGCGGGGACTTACGGAGGTCTTGGAAAAGGAATTTCCGGTCCAAAGAGACGGAATGCTCAATGGAGGGTTATTCCAATTCCAAGAAAGGTGTGTGGAATCATAGTGTAGAGAGAGGAGGTCTCTCAACCAAATGCTACAAAATGTAGAATAATATGATTAGATCAAACAGGTATAATCAGATGATGAACATATAAATCAATCCAGCATGAATAGACATAGCAAACCGGTTTCTGTAAACACACAGGTAAAAAGTGACTTAGCAACAGTCGCTAAAAGCAGAAGAAACGACAGGGGGGCTGCCGCTAATCTGTGAAGTGCTGACCGACAGTGCAGAAGAAGCGCCTCGGTGTGAGGCGTTAATTGTGAAAAGGACGCCTCTGGCAGAGGGCGTCAAAAAAAAAATAGTGCACGAGCTCAAAATAAAAGACGCCTTGATGTCAGGCGCTGCATTAACAAAGGACGCCCAGACCAAATGGCGTGAATTCTCAGGGAGTGATAAACCAAATCAAGAGATATGATGAATAGCGCCTTTGCAGAAGGCGTTATATAACAGAAAGACGCCTTGGGTAAAGGCGTTAAATTATGAAAAATGCCTTGAGGGAAGGCATCAAATAAGAAAACAGCAGCGATGCTCACAAACTGGCTAATCCGCAGTGGACAATGGAGGGTGCCCGTGGGGCACAATGGAGGGTGCCCGTGGGGCACAATGGAGGGGTACCGTGGGTACCAAAGGGAGGGGCACATGTGGGTGCCAATAGGAAAGGGCACACGTGGGTGCCAATAGGAAAGGGCACACGTGGGTGCCAATAGGAGAGGGTAATCAAAAGAAAAACAGTGGAAGTCCCACCGCCAATTTGTAGATTCTAAGAAATCAACTTAGAATAATTAAAAATAAAAGAATTAAGCATGCACGAGGTGCTAATAAAGAGAGTGATCGCCAGAGGGGTTACCTCAAAAGAAAAGGAAATTGATCGCGAATACCTGGTGAGAAAAGGGATGCGGGATGATTGTGGATTTCTTCCTCCTCCTTCTATCGGCCGGCCGATGAAGGGGGTTTCTCTCTTTGATTACCCTTAAACAAATCACAAACAACCAAGGATAAAATATGATTAGCCAAAGTGTAGTATCAATCCTCAAATAAAATAAGATGGTGAAATAATAGCATGAATTGTGCACCTTTTGGTTTCTTAAAAAACCCCTAAGAGAATTAGGGAGAGGAAAGGAGATGCAAACTAATGCAGGAAAAAGACTGATGCTGATCGATGATGATAGGATGATGAATGATGATAAGATGATAATAAGATGGATAATATCCCTGCTGTTCCTGTCAACAGTAGAGGGAGAAACCAATATATCAGCTCGTGGCTAGTGCAACAGGAGGAAGCAGACCACTGAAGGATCAAAAGGCTCGTGCAGAAGAGAGGAAAACTTTTCTACGTGAAAGAATCTACTGCTCTCTGCGTTGATCTCTCTGTTGCTCTCTGTGTTGCTATTAGCTAAAGCTCCCTCTCTTTTTTCGTTGTTCTCTCTGTTTCTTCCTGCTATCAGCCAGCTTCGCGCGAGCTCGACGCAGGGATGTATTTATAGGATGCAAAACACAGATGTGGTGGGATAAGAACAGGCAAGACTCATCTACGGCAAGGCCTCTACTTCCCCAATCGAACACGGTGACCAAAACATAGCACGGAACTCTCCAGGAAAGGGTTGTTCAAGCAGGACACGGAAGGGTGAAAGACGACCCATAGAAAGGCGTTATTTGAAATTGAAGACCTGGGACAAGGCGTTAATTAAAATCACGATTGGGACAAAGGCGTTAATTCATGGATTTAATTTTAGTAATGAAAACATTCTTTATTTGAAAATGATGAAGAGACGTCTGAGAGAGAGACGTTAATTCAAAACACGACCCATGGAGGGACGTTAATTCTTATTTTCTAATTTTTGAGTAGGATTCGTAAAAGTCCAGAAACTGACGCCTTTTGGATCAGTCGTCCTTTCTTTGAGAAACGCCCCGGCCCAAGCCGTTATTTAAAACATGCCCTACGTAGAGTCGTGAATTACAAAAACAATTAGAAAACACACAAAAATAAAAAAAACTTCATATTATGGAAATATTGAAGTTCACTTTGGGGTGTTAATATGGTGACATGAGATTTAATCAACATAGTATCAATTTTGGCGTGTCTACATGGCTCTCTATCCCTGCTCAATGTTGCATTACTATATGATATCTACATTATTATAGCCTCTCAAGGACCGACTGGTTGTCCGTGTGTTCTGGGATCTGATGTTCCCTTTAACAAAAACGATGATGATTTAGGAGCATACGGTTAATCGTTGGATAGGCCGCTCGGTTGAGTCGGGTGGAGGACGATGGACTCTGCCTCACACACCGTGGTTGTAAGAAGACTCTTGAACCCGTCTTACTCGGTCTAGCAAAATTATCCTTGAGTACTTTCTATTTTATGTTTTCTTTGCATTCATTTTGATGATTTCTTTATTTTAGCCCATCATGCATCATGTCATTTTTGAGCATTCATATCTCGTGATTCTTTCAAGGTTTCTCCTCAGCAATGGTTGATTGTCTTGTCTTTCTCTTGGATAAGAGATTCTCATTCCTTTTTGAACGATCTCTCTGATCTGCCTGCTTGGTCTGGTTAGCCAGCGTGATTCCTGTCTGGATTTTATCTCAGTCTTATTCTCTTTTCCAGCTTGCAGCTGTGTTCCTTTCGACCCCCTCATTGTCTATGGATTGTGCCCCCGATGAGGTTGGTCGTGTTTCTTTTTCCTTAGTTTAGCCCTCCAGACATGTCTCATCTGCGTCATCCATTCCTGGTGGTTAGTTCGGCATTTTCGGGAGAATTCCCGTCGCTTGTTGGTTGTGACATGTGTCTTTTTCCTTGATGCCCGCTTATCAGTTCTCTCCGCTTCATCTCTGTTTCATGTTCGTTTCACATCGCTGTTACTTTCGCTCTATGTCCTTTCCATTCCGCCTCCACGTCGCTTTCGCTCATTCCCTTACAAAGTAGATATCAAGGAGGGACATCTGTTGACACCCGTTTTAGCCCACAAGTTACGTTATTTCTCTTATTCATCATTTTTGATGTCCCGAATTAGCCATTATTTTGTAGCCTTCCTTGGATAGATTTCGAGCCCATTTTTATCATTCCCTAGTCTTTGTACTTTGGAGATCATGATTTATTATAACTCCGGAGCTTATCTTATCAACTTCCGGCCTTCCAAGTTGACTTGCAGTCCATTTAGGCCGCCTTCCTTCAAGCATTCGGCTCTCTTTTACTACACGGTCTTGAAGACGGTCCTTTTTTATCCCATTTTCTTCATCTATTCAAAACGTTGTCTTCACCAAAGTTGTTCGACTTTCAAAGATATACAATTTTTTCTTCTATGCCATTAGCCATTTCTACACCAATTTCAAGTTATTTATGATTTTCTGGCGTGCTGCGCTGTTCACCAGCGTCCCAGAATTCTTACTTTGTGTTCTAGCCCCATTTTCTCCTTTTTCAGATCATTTTCTCATCTTGCTCCCTTCATAACAGTTGTTCCTCTTTCCGTTATCTACAATTTCTTATTCTACCACTTTTACTAGTTCTGCACCGTTTGAGAGATACACTCTAATTTCTAAAGTCGCGTACAGTCTATCCAAAATCTTCCTCCAGCAGTGAAGTGGTCTATTAGTAGACTGCTAGAGCACAAGAAGTGGTCAATTATTAGACCTCCAGAGCATAAGAAACGGTCCTACGATAGACCGCTACACCTAAACTTGCCTAAAATCACCCCGTTCGACCCATAGAGTGTGGCGGTTCTACCCTAGACCGTTTATGGCCTCTGGCGGTCTTGCGATAGACCGTTTGCCAGACAGAGAGTCCTAAACTTCCTGAACTCCGATTTCTTCACCGTGGGACTCTTTGGAACTCTTTTTCAACCTATTTTCTCCAAGGGGAAGCTTCCATATCATCTCTAATTGATATAGGACTCTTATCCCCACTATTATCTGGAGTTTTATCAATCTAAATATCATATTTTGGGTGTTTATCTCGGATTTAAACTCAATGGCTTTTCTGCTCCTATAAATAACTGCCCAGTTCGTAGTTGCAAAGGGGGGCTCTTTCTGGACGTAGGGCGAAGCCATGCTGCACCGCCGACTCAATCCTTTGACCCTGGCTTGAAGAGGGAAGTATTGGCTTTCCATTGCATCCTTTTGGGCTTAATTTCATGGTCTATATTCTTAGTTCTCCTCTCCTCAAAATCACAAATCATCACAGTTTTCTGCATTTTCTGCTACACATGCATTTTTCCCCATTTTGCATCAACGATTTCTCTCGATTCTCTCAACCAAATTCCGTGATTTCAAATCCTATGCATGCACAACACACACATATTATTTCCACCCTTCCACAGGGGTTAAAAATCTCCTCCCGGTGAGTTTGCCCTCAACTTCTACCCCTATTTTATCACTTTGGGATTGATACTACACTTATAGTTCCTAATGGTTTTTTTTCTCTTATGTGTTGGCTTTATTTTGTAGGAGAAGCATGAATGAACGTGAGGCCTTCTTCATCTAGCCGGCTGGAAGGAGAAGAGGTTCGATTCCACAAGTTCCTCGCGTCTCGTTGCTTGCACGCGATCAACTCTTCTTTCCAAGGTACACGGCGCCGTTCTCATATCTTTATCCTTTGGCGTTGTTAAATCCTTGGTGGCGATCACAGTTAGTATTTATCATCATTTCACCCCCCTTTTCTTTGATTCACATGTTTATGCATGTATTAATTTAAAGGGGGTAGGATAGGAACCTAATTAAAACAAATCTACAATCATTTCTTAAGACTATCTTGTTCTGATGGGTGTGGATCTCTCCGCATTGCGTCGTTACATACGCCCCTGTATGGATTCTCTGGCTTTACGGTCTATCCCGAGGGACGAATCTCCATTCCGATCACCTTCGGAACCGCCCCACGGGATGCAACCTTTGTGGCCGATTATACCATCATGTGAGGCATGACTGACTACAACACCATCGTTGGTCAGGGGATTCTGGGCATGCTGAAGGGGGTTCCCTTGTCATACCATCAAAAGTTGAAATTTCCCACTCTTCACGGAGTGGGGGAAGTTCGAGGAGACCAAGGAGAATCTTTTCGGTGCTACTTGATCTCCACTAGGGAGAGAAAAGTGGAAGATGCCCCACCAGAGAAGAAGCCTAGGATGGACGTGCCCAGACCAAGTGAAAGTACGCCGGCCGAGGACCTCTTTGTCATCCAAGTTGGCGAGATCCTAGACTGCACCCTAAGGATCGGCTCGCTACTGTCTGAGCATGAGAAGGAGGCTTACTGATGCTTCCTGGTGGTGAACCAAGATGTGTTCGCTTGGTCTATGGATGAGCTTCCCGGAGTCCCTCCAGACATAATCACCCACCAGCTGAAGTTATACCCCAAATGTCACCCGATTCAACATCGCATGAGATATAGTAACCCCTAGTGACAAGCAATCATTCAGGAACAGGTGAGCGAGTAGCTGCGCACCGAAGTTCACCGACCAACCCAGTATCTAGACTAGGTTAGCAATGTAGTTGTAACGACCCAAGATCCGGATACCGGGAATAACCCGATACCATGCGAATCTTGGCCCGCCACCCATGAGCCGGAAGGCTCGGAAGGGTTAAAGGGATGGTGTGGTCATGTATTGAAATTCTAAACAATAGCAGGAAAGTAAATCTACAATTCTGATAGAAATAAAGTTACATTTTATAATAGTTAAACAACTACAGAGTCCAGTCCACATGTACAGTCAGGGAAAAGAAACGTACTGTCACGCCCCGAGCGCGGAAGGAACCCGGAGATACATGACGAGTTTATATCGATCATGTCAATCAGAGTATTAGTGTATTCGACACCAAATCAGAGATGCGCAAGAATAAAGATAACCCAATCCTTTTATTCGATCACAACCTCAAAAGTACTTCTACTACAATTCACTTAATGAAAGTGCTAAGACCCAATAAAAGAAAAAGTACAGTGGTTGACTTAAGAAATTTGAAAGATAAGACTAGTAGACGCTTGGATAGATGGAGAGCTCTAATCTCTTCACTCTTGACCCTCCCCGTCCGTTTGGGTCTCGTCATCGGACTTACCTGAAAAGTAGGGAAAAACTGAGTGAGCGAACACTCAGTAGGAAATTATATCTCAAGAATTAGCAATGGGTTTAAGTAATTATAATTTTTCACATGCAAATGTAATATGGCTAGGCATGTAGAAATAACTAATCAATAGAATAACACGTCGTATAAAACATCCAAGTGAGTCTTAAACAAGAGATATTCATGAGAGACTTTATAGATTATTGGCTATTTCACGCAAGTACTTTGCCCGTTTCGGGCCACGCTAGTAAAGTCACGCAAGTCGAGTCATGCACGTAAGAAAGAGAGAGAGAGTGTGTGTGTAATGCCAAAGATCAAGAGAAAAAGTACTTCGGTGCAATGCAAGACACCGTGATCATTACAACTCCCATGGGCACTAGTACTTTTGGGTGCTCCTCCCAGGACCAGATCGGGCCCTTATATGCACAGCATTAAAGATAGATCTATGTTGGGTTCGGTGCTATGTATTCAGAGGGGGGGTGAATGAATATATGCCCTTTAAAGACCTTTCGCCCAATTAAAATTTCGCTCAAACAAGATTTCGCTCACTCAGAACAGATTAAAACACTCTAAGAAAACTGATCAACTCTTCTGCTCAACCAGAAACCAAATACTTAGAGTGCCCCTATGCAATCATCTAGCGGAAGCATAAATAGACAAAACAAACCACAATGCACAAGGGTTTTTTAGGTGGTTCGGTCCTCCAGACCTACATCCACCCACACTCAGCCCGAGTGTGGCTTACTGCTTACTCACAGCTTGAACCACTGGGCCTCACAGCTTGCCTACAATCAGCTGGGCAACACAGCTTGCCGTCCGAGGTATCCTCCTCGCCCGCTGAGCAACACAGCTTGCTGTCCAGTAGAATCCACCACTGCAAACCGCTGGGGATTACAGCTTACCCGTCCAGAGGCAGCACCACTGCAAACCGCTGGGCAATACAGCTTGGCCGTCCAGTGGAATCCTCCACTGCAAATGCTGAGCAACACAGCTTGCTCCGCTGACAAACAGCTTGAAGAAATGTATAAAGGAAAACGAAAATAGAACAAGACAGCAATCAGAAAGCTGTAAATGAAATACACAATATAGCTCTCAACAGAGCAGACTGGCCTGTATTTGATCCATGGTCCAGTAAACAAATCTTCAGACTTCACTCTTCTTCTCTCGATCTCACTGTCTCTCTTTCTTTCTCTCTTTCTCTTCTTTCTCTTCTTCTTCTGCTAATCTCTCACTCTCTGCTCGAGCTCTCTATCTCTTCTTTCTCTTCTTCTTTCACTCTCTGTCTGGATCGTGGCTCTCTGTATGGACTTCACCTCTTGCCAACTCGATCAGTCTTCTTCTGTGGAAGAAGGCTCATATATATAGTAGCAGCAGCAGCAGCAGCCCTGGCGTGTGACCTCCACATTTCCAGCCCTAAGTATTCGGACCACGTGGCTGCATCCAGCAGGCTGTCAGTCCATGTGTCATCATCTGGTCAGGCCTTCCAGCCTTGGATCACGTGCCCTCCTTAAGCTTCATGAGCAGAGCACCTGTCAGACAGACTATCGGAATATCAGGTTAAGTGAAGAGCTTTGTATAGACTTGTGAAAGCGCATGCATTGTACAGACTTAGTGAAAAGGAATGCATGTAATACAATTCTTTTAAATACCCAGAGACTAGTGCATTCTCGCACGGGAGCATATGAAGTCTCAGGGGAGCATCTATGGCCTCTGGACAGCATCACCAGCGTCAGGGGAGCATGTGGAGCACATGCTGTCTCTGGGGAGCAATCGCTGCTCCAGGGGACCATCCTCAAAGTTAGGGAAGCAATAGCAGTCACTGGAGGGCATACTCGGTCCCAGGAGAGCATCCGGGGGGACAGGCGAGCATGCACGTCTGATGTAGAGACTATACCAATGTATAGACTTGGTGGATAGTGATGCATAGCCAAACGGATGTACAGACTTCACTGTGAATGCATGAACAGTGAATGAGTGTATAGACTTGATCAAGAGAGACGCTGCATGATCGAGCCTAACCAATGTATAGACATTACAATGCTCATCCACTGAATATACTTCACAGTGCTCAATTAGACTTCACGATGCTCAATCAGACTTCACGATGCTCAATCACCCTTGAAGATGTGAGCGAGACAGTGTATGGACTTCAAAAGCTTGAAGGCCCAATGTACAGACTTTGAAGAGTCTGAACCAATGTACAGACTTATAACGCTTGAGGACCGATGTATCGACTTAGGAGCATATGAAGCCAATGTACAGACTTGCCAATGCAAGGCCAATGTACAGACTTACTCGAGTGAGACGATGACCAAGACGATGCAGCTATAGTGATGTACAGACTTGGCATGAGACGCTGAGAAAGACAGTGGATGTACAGACTTCTAAATGTACAGACTTTCCACCGACCAATGTATGGACTTGCTCAGCCTGAGGCACTGTATAGACTTTATGCGTCTCTGCCCAATGTATAGACATCATATATGCAGTGCTGTGCAATGTACATACTTCATATATGAAGTCACTCGCTGTACATACTTTGAATATGAAGACTCATCGTGCAATGTTGTCTAGACTTAGAATGCAATGCATGAAGCAGTGAATAGACTCTGAGTGCAACCAATGTCCAGACTTGATGGTGTGCTGTGCAAACATGATAAGATGCAATGTATAGACTTATGCGAGCATGCTGCAGACGTGAGAGACACTCACAGCGTTGACGCTGCATGAGACACTAAATAAGATGGACAGTCTGAGGGAGTCGACCCATCAAGGATATCAATCATGGCACACTCATGCAATCTCCACAGACTAAATCAGATATAACACACTCAAGCATTCAAATCAACATGCCATCATCATAAAGAACACATAATATCATAATGCACTCACTGTGTTGCAATCATCAAAACAAAACAGCATTGCTATCATCAAATCAACATAGCACATGCTTGTGCCTAAGGGGCCCAACATTCTCCCCATTTTTGATGATGGCAACACACTGTGACAGTGAGTCACACACAAAATTTTCTCCCCCTTTGACATAATCAAAAAGAGAAAAAAAATAGTATAAACATGAGTGCAAAGTGCATTATGCATGCAAATTTCCCTTATGAACATTCTCCCCCTGAATGTAAGACTCCCCCTGAATTATTTCTCCCCCTAAATAATAGCTCCCCCTTTGAGAAGGAATATGAACAGATAATTCAAAGGTAGAGAAGGTAGGAGGGTCACTTGACAACAGCTGAATCATTGGTTCAGAAAGTAAGCCTGATTATAAATAACAGTTAAAGTATAAGAATCAGCAACATACAGTTTTGACAAAAATTCAGGTTTAACAGTGATAAATCTAGAGTAAAACACCTGACCCCTGAAAAAGAGTTTATAGATTCCATTTATAGCAATGAATCTAGGGCACATGGTATTAATAGATAAGTCTGAAATAATACCCTTTTGTGATTAAACATGGAATTTCAGGAAAGGCAACTTGAATATGTATTGAGAAAAATAATTTTCACTCATTGACTTTTGATTTCAAAGGGTTACAGCAGTTTGATTTTCATTTTTCAATTTCTGAACCTGAACTAAGTGAATAGACCAGTGGCATTTATGCTGTTGACATTAGGTGTACACCTTGATCAGAGGCAGGTACCCCCAGTTACTAGGCATAAACTACTAGATCTATTTCAGATCAAGACCTACAAGGAATAGTCTTCACTTTTGACATTAAGGGCACACCTTGATCAGAGGCCAGTACCCCCAGTTACTTGGTGAGGACTCCCCCTATAGATTTGACCCTATGAACAGAGATAGTCTAAAGCACTTCATGACATGTGAATTTTCCTGCTTCTTTGGAGGAGTTCACAGTTTCTCAGTGCAATCAACCATTGCTATGTCACAATGTTCAGTTCTTTACATTTGTGATCTTATTTACTGCTGCCCTTATTTCTTTTAGAGTGATTGTTTAAAAAATCATTACATACTCTTATTCACATGTTCTAGACATATCCAGTTCAACACATTTAGGCATTACAAAAAACTTTTTCTATTATAGCCATGAGACAAAGATTAAGAGCTATAAAAGTTTTCTTTTATCTCAAATTCTGAAGTGCAGACACTTAACTCTCCAATTTATAAAGGTTAAACCTTTAGTTCTTTTCAATTTGTAAGAGTGATTCTTATAAAAGAGCAATTGAAATAATCACAACTCAATGTACTAAACCAGAAGCAGAACTGTTGTTCAGTGAAGGTTAGGGAAATGATAGCAATAGGCATTGAGTTCCAGGAGCATTTGATGTCAAAGGATATGAAAGAACTAAATGGGGACAGTGAGAAGTAGCAAGGATTCAATGAGTTGACCAGAAAAACTCTCAGCTCCCCCTGACACCATGATGCAAGGATTATGCTATGCAACACACTGTTCTACATGCAGACTATGCACCAATGATATATGAGGCAAGTATGCACTCAATTCAAGTTTATGCATCCAAGTCATGAACATTTTTATCCTTTTTCAGATTTTTCAAAAATATGATGTAGTGCACTGTTCTACATGAAGACAGGACCCATGGTACTAGGCAGAGAACCTGGTCTCAAAGACCATCTCACACATGGTAGGAACCTCCGGGCAGATTTCCCTGCCTTTTAGTAACATACCATTTGATATACCAGGGTTAACAAGGACAATGCAACATAGAGCAATCCTACATGCTTTGAACAACATCAATGACAGTCATGCAAATGATGTATGCAGACATAAGACACATGCATTGACTGTGTACACTAAATGAACCATTCACACTCAGTCCAAGTATGCATTCAACAACAAGCATGCATTGTACTGACACAAAACACATGCATTTACACAAAGTCCATATAGTGCATCAACTGTATACACTAAAGAAGCATTCAAATTCAGTTCAACATATGTCAAGAGAAGAGCATCAGATATGCAGAATTGAATTCAATAGCTGAGTCTGGAATGTAGACTGATCAGCTAGACATGAAGAGATCATCAAAATTCATACAAGCATATCAACATGAAGTTCACATTTTTTCATACTCACAAATTCATATGATGAATTTTAAAGCAAAGTTCAGAACTGACCTGAAATATAGAATCCTGGGGTTTTCTGTTGAGTGCCTTGGATCATAAACCCCTTTATTCATCAGCTTCCAAGGCACACCTGCAAGATAAAATCAAGTTGATCCTGCAGGAACCCAAGAGGTCTTGGGTCCTGAATTACCCCTATCAGGTGTTCTAAATGGTCTCTTAAGAAAATTATTATCATAGCCCATCACCATATGGCTGGACAAGGAATAACCAAATTGACCAGACTTACCATGATAACTAACAGAATTTAAGTTCCTTTTATGCACCTTATTGTGAGCATTAAATTCATGTGCATGAACATTAAAATTTCTGTTGTGTGCATGGGCATTTTGTTTTCTGAACCCTGCCACCCAGCACACAGAGGCTTTGTGATCAGGTTTTCCACAATTAAAGCATGAAGCCACAGAATTAGCAGAAGCATGATTGTTTCTTTTATTACCATGAACATTTTCTTTTCCATAATCAGCCAGCCAACAATTGGTAGCTTTGTGGCCTAGCTTACCACATCTAAAGCATGCAATATGCTGAACTTTTGAACCAAGAACATTTCTAGCACAGTCATAGAAAACAGGGAATTTTACTGATTTAGAATTAAAGTTCTTCCCCTGAGCATACCAACAGTCTTTGACTGTATGGTTATGCCTCCCACATTCGAAGCACCTTGGGTGCTTGCCTTTGGAGCCAATGCCATTTCTATCAAAAATCTTTTTGTTGACATGGAAATTAACAGGTTTA
This sequence comes from Amorphophallus konjac, assembly GCA_022559845.1. Classification (NCBI taxonomy): domain Eukaryota; kingdom Viridiplantae; phylum Streptophyta; class Magnoliopsida; order Alismatales; family Araceae; genus Amorphophallus; species Amorphophallus konjac. The sequence goes on along the minus strand of CM040124.1, from coordinate 133,454,144 downwards.
GAATTGAATCTCTTTCCCTGAGCATGCCAGCAGAAGGCAGCAATGTGGCCAAAATTCCCACAGTAAAAATATTGAATTTTATTTTTATGAGATGCATGATTCTTAGCATGGAACAATTTATCATACATTCCAACAGCAGCAAGATCATCTAATTTCATTTGTCTACAATTATGCATAAGATGACCTATTTTATGACAGTAAAAACATTGGATTCTTTTGGTTTGAACAGAAGAAGGTTTCTTCATAGAAGACTTCCTAACATGAATTCTATCTTGTTTCAAATCATCCTTCTTCATCACAAAACAGTCATCCATCTCATGGCCATATTTACCAAAGTAGAAACATTTCACATTCTTTCTTTTAACATGAGACATTTTGGCCTGAGAAGTTTTAGCATACAGATTCTTATTCTGTTTTGGTTTCTTTTTCTGAATTTTCTTTTGTTTTTCCAATTTTTTCTTTTCTCTCTGATTAGAAGGCATATTTGAGGAGGAAGCTGAAGTGCTAGCTAACTCAGAGCTACGCACAAATGTTGTATACAGTCTTTTTCTCTCTTCCTGCTTACTACCTCCATCAAAGACTTTCTTCTTAAAAGCATCCTTCAGATTTTCTTTATTCTTAAGAGACTCAGACAGAGAATTGTTCAGTTCAGTGATTTCTTTTTTGAGAGAAGAAATGAGCATTTCAGAATCTGTGATCTTTTCATTAAGTAAGACATTAATGGCTTTGTAGCTATCAATCTCTTCTATCAATGTGCTCACTCTCTCACATTCATTTTCAACTGAATTCTTCCCTTTTTCAAGCATTAAGAGTCTCTCAGACATGGCAGAATTTAGCAACCTCAATTCTTCATTTTCTTTTCTTATTTGTTCATTCTGAACTAGTTCATTAGTTAAGATTTGATCATTTCCTAATGAATTCAGCTTATATTCTAGTTCAGAAATCTTGGCAGTAAGTTCATCATTTTTATTTTCCAATAAAGAGATTTGTTCCTTACTCACATTCAGATAAGCTAAGCACATATCATGAGATGTTTTTAGTCTTTGACAGTTTTCATAGGGAACATTAGAGTTAATCTGTTCACATCTCTTTTTCAACCTTCTATTTTCAGATTTTAATTTCTTGGATACTTTGAACAAATCTTCATACATGACTATCAATTCATCAAAAGTGTATCCATCTGATTCGGAGCTTACCTGAGATGAGGTTTCCTCATCATCACTTCCCCGATTGGCCATTAAGCATATTGACTTTTCTCCTTCTTCAGCACTGTCCGAGGTGTTCCCTTTGAGTTTCGAGAATTCTGGACAGTCAGCCTTCGTGTGGCCAACCTTCCTGCATTTGTAGCAAACGTTAGTGTCAATATTCTAAACAGGATTAGAATTATACCTTATTTGCCTTCTGCCATCACCATGCTTTCCTTCTCTTTTTCTTAAGAATTTCCTGAAATCACTGATCACCCTTTCAATGTCTCCATCAATTTCAGACCGCGAGAGGCTACTTTTCTCGCTTAATGATCCACTGTGGCTGGATCTGTTTGCTTTGCTGGAGCCAGCCTTCAGCACGATTGGTTCCATTGCAAATAATCTGAAGACACAGAAAAACTGAAGGACCTAGACCAAATGAGCAAGGCAAGGCACTAAGTCGGAGAAACAAAATAACTAACACAAAAAGCACACTATGAAATGCACCAAACATAAATGCGCTAAACCAGATGATCAAAGTAAATCGGTAAGATAGTGAAACAAATCAACGAGCAGAAGAAGCCCACTCTAATGTGCACCAAAAGCTAGCAGGAACTGCTGCGGATTGTTAGATCCTATGCACAGCAACCCGCTCTGATACCAAGTGTTGGGTTCGGTGCTATGTATTCAGAGGGGGGGTGAATGAATATATGCCCTTTAAAGACCTTTCGCCCAATTAAAATTTCGCTCAAACAAGATTTCGCTCACTCAGAACAGATTAAAACACTCTAAGAAAATTGATCAACTCTTCTGCTCAACCAAAAACCAAATACTTAGAGCGCCCCTATGCAATCATCTAGCGGAAGCACAATAGACAAAACAAACCACAATACACAAGGGGTTTTTAGGTGGTTCGGTCCTCCAGACCTACATCCACCCCACACTCAACCCGAGTGTGGCTTACTGCTGACTCACAGCTTGAACCGCTGGGCCTCACAGCTTGCCTACAATCTGCTGGGCAACACAGCTTGCTGTCCGAGGAATCCTCCTCGCCCGCTGAGCAACACAGCTTGCTGTCCAGTGGAATCCACCACTGCAAACCGCTGGGGGTTATAGCTTACCCGTCCAGAGGCAGCACCTCTGCAAACTGCTGGGCAATACAGCTTGGCCGTCCAGTGGAATCCTCCACTGCAAATGCTGAGCAACACAACTTGCTCCGCTGACAAACAGCTTGAAGAAATGTATAAAGGAAAACGAAAACAGAACAAGACAGCAATCGGAAAGCTGTAAATGAAATACATAATATAGCTCTCAATAGAGCAGACTGGCCTGGATTTGATCCACGGTCCAGTAAACAAATCTTCAGACTTCACTCTTCTTCTCTCGATCTCACTGTCTCTCTTTCTTTCTCTCTTTCTCTTCTTCTTCTGCTAATCTCTCACTCTCTACTCGAGCTCTCTATCTCTTCTTTCTCTTCTTCTTTCACTCTCTGTCTGGATCGTGGCTCTCTGTATGGACTTCACCTCTTGCCAACTCGATCAGTCTTCTTCTGTGGAAGAAGGCTCATATATATAGCAGCAGCAGCAGTAGCAGCAGCAGCCCCGGCGTGTGACCTCCACATTTCCAGCCCTAAGTATTCGGACCACGTGGCAGCATCCAGCAGGCTGTCAGTACATGTGTCATCATCTGGTCAGGCCTTCCAGCCTCGGATCACGTGCCCTCCTTAAGCTTCACGAGCAGAGCACCTGTCAGACAGAGTATCAGAATATCAGGTTAAGTGAAGAGCTTTGTATAGACTTGTGAAAGCGCCTGCATTGTACAGACTTAGTGAAAGGGAATGCATATAATACAATTCTTTTAAATACCCAGAGACTAGTGCGTTCTCGCACGGGAGCATATGAAGTCTCAGGGGAGCATCTATGGCCTCTGGACAGCATCACCAGCGTCAGGGGAGCATGTGGAGCACATGCTGTCTCTTGGGAGCAATCGCTGCTCCAGGGGAGCATCCTCAAAGTTAGGGAAGCAATAGCAGTCACTGGAGGGCATACTCGGTCCCAGGAGAGCATCCGGGGGGACATGCGAGCATGCACGTCTGATGTACAGACTCTACCAATGTATAGACTTGGTGGATAGTGATGCATAGCCAAACGGATGTACAGACTTCACTGTGAATGCATGAACAGTGAATGAGTGTATAGACTTGATCAAGAGAGACGCTGCATGATCGAGCCTAACCAATGTATAGACATTACAATGCTCATCCACTGAATAGACATCACAGTGCTCAATCAGACTTCACGATGCTCAATCACCCTTGAAGATGTGAGCGAGACAGTGTATGGACTTCAAAAGCTTGAAGGCCCAATGTACAGACTTTGAAGAGTCTGAACCAATGTACAGACTTGTAACGCTTGAGGACCGATGTATAGACTTAGGAGCATATGAAGCCAATGTACAGACTTGCCGATGCAAGGCCAATGTACAGACTTACTCGAGTGAGACGATGACCAAGACGATGCAGCTACAGTGATGTACAGACTTGGCATGAGACGCTGAGAAAGACGGTGGATGTACAGACTTCTAAATGTACAGACTTTCCACCGACCAATGTATGGACTTGCTCAGCCTGAGGCACTGTATAGACTTTATGCGTCTCTGCCCAATGTATAGACATCATATATGCAGTGCTGTGCAATGTACATACTTCATATATGAAGTCACTCGCTGTACATACTTTGAATATGAAGACTCATCGTGCAATGTTGTCTAGACTTAGAATGCAACGCATGAAGCAGTGAATAGACTCTGAGTGCAACCAATGTCCAGACTTGATGGTGTGCTGTGCAAACATGCTAAGATGCAATGTATAGACTTATGCGAGCATGCTGCAGACTTGAGAGACACTCACAGCATTGACGCTGCATGAGACACTAAATAAGATGGACAGTCTGAGGGAGTCGACCCATCAAGGATATCAATCATGGCACACTCATGCAATCTCCACAGACTAAATCAGATATAACACACTCAAGCATTCAAATCAACATGCCATCATCATAAAGAACACATAATATCATAATGCACTCACTGTGTTGCAATCATCAAAATAAAACAGCATATCTATCATCAAATCAACATAGCACATGCTTGTGCCTAAGGGGCACAACAATCTAGACATCCACTTTATAGTATAGCCAATATGAATTTCAAGAAAAAGCTTGTGGATTTTCAAGATAGAGTAGAGTTCAAAATTGAACTTGATGTATAAGGATGATAATAACGATATAAACACGAGTATCGATAAAATTGGGTGAAGTTGGTTCCCTAATTGGGTACCATGACAATTAAGTGTCCATATATAGATGGTCACCCATTTGATATAGAATTGAGGTCCACAATAACGTCATGATAACCTCATCCCATTAAGAATATTCTCATGAGATCCATATAGCATCTCATGAGGGCCGGTATACCATGTTTCTATAGAGTGACATGGCAAAATAGTGTAATGAGTTTTTAGGGTACAACCCGCTCAATCGGCCTTGAGGGAATCCAAGGCTACGAGGAGTCCTACGGAGGTCTCCATGACTAACTTGTTAGTCCAAAGGAACGGAATGTCCAATGGAGAGCTTGTATGTCACCGAGAATTGAGGGGTAATCGATAAAACATCGTGGAACGTAGGACTATACTCACGGAATGGAATATAGTGCCTATATATACATATATATTTATATAAAACCCTCGGTTAACAGTAAACATCATAATATATATATATATATTTGTACACAGGAAATTAACGTCTTAACACAAGTCACTACTTAGTAAATTAACGCCCTTCTCTGGGTCGTTATTTTGACATTTGACGACTTCTGTAACCGTCGTCCATTTAAATTTCTATTTTTTTGCTGAGATTTTCTTGATTCTGTAATTTTGGTTAAACGCGCCCTAGCCAAGGGCGTCTCTTTCATAAAAGACGACCTACTGAGGGTCGTTAATTCACAATGTTTTTCCAAGGATATGAATAGTAACGAATTTTCATGATAAATAATTTGCAGGGAACAATTATATGGATAGGACGAGAAAAATACCAGGATTCCAAATCTATGATCATGCATTAAATTAGATTTATGGTTTCATGGATATTCAATTTCTAACAGAAGTAATTACTAATTATCTGAAATTGACGCCTCCTCTGTCGGGCGTCAGTTCTTGAATTAGCGCCCTAGTCAGGGTCGCCTCTTACATATTTCCCAGAAAACTTCATAAAACGCAGTGAAACGATGTGCATGAAATACATATATTATCATCATGTTATTAAGACGGTTTGGGGCTACAATTCTTGAGAAAACCTACCTGATTAATCAGATCTTGGTGAGTGTACGTGAAGGTTGTGAAGAGAACTCTGTTCTAAACAGGGTTTTCTGGAAGAACGATGTATTCAGCTACTACCGAATCAGAAGAACTTCAACACCCCTCTGATGGTCCGGAAGCAGACTTCACTAATGCTCCGTCTGTAGAGAAATCCCTAGCTTTCTCTGTAACCGATGAAGATGATTTTGATGAAGAACCCCCGTTCTTCACTTCAACAATAGAGTTACTATTTGCTGCAGACTTCCTACAGAAGGAAAAGTTGAAGATCATTAATTTTCCTTCATCATACATAACCGAAGGTAAGGCAGGAACAAGGAAGAACAAACCTGTGTTCTTCACGGATGACAGCAGCAGCAGATCGCCAAAATAGCGATCAAGGTTGATTAGAAGGGTATTTATAGAGTTTTAGGAACCCTAATGGAGTTAGAGTTTGATTGGAAGGTATATTTCCCCGTCAGAGTCCTTACTATAATTCTACTAACGCGTGCTAATCCAGAAACTTACCCTAGATAATGTCCTGGTTCGAACGGAACACAACTGGAATTAACGCTTTAAACTAGGTCGTTAATTTTAATTGACGCCGTATCCTGGGCCGTTATTTTTGTAATTCGCGCCCAAGAAGAGGGCGTTTCCTTCCCTTTCCTTTTTATTTCACCCATTCCTTTTAGTTTTGACGCCCTTTAGTGTAGGCGTCTCTTTTTAAATTAACGCCTCAGGTGAAGGCGTTTCTTATTTTAATCACGCCTTGATGAGAGGCGTTATTTTCATTTTGGCTTATTATTTATGCACTTTTGGTTTTTTATCATGTATTTACTAAATCTTTTAATCTATTTTGATTTACTTTGATTTATTCAGATCTATTTGGATATATTTGGATCTATTTGGATCTATTTCTTTTATTTTACCAGGGTTGCTACACCCTCCCCCACTTAAAAAGAATTTGGTCCCCAAATTCATTCGCATATATATATGTGTGGAGAGGGTAGAGTACATACCTATTAAAATAATTCTGGGAATCGTTTCCTCATGGATTCCTCGGTCTCCCATGTGGCTTCGTGTTCAGAACATTTACTCCATTGTACCTTTAGCATGGGAATAACTTTATTCCTTAATGTTCGTACCTCGCGATCGAGGATCTTCATGGGCTTTTGTTCATAAGTAAGGTCCTTCTGAATCACCAGGTGTAGCACCCCGAAATTTATAAAGGATACATATTAATATTGGTCATGAAATAAATATAGAAAATTAAACTTTGATAATGGAAATAGCCTAAATTGATAGTGGGCCTAAACGTTAAATTAGTTATACGTAATATATATAGTTAAATGGATTTCACTAAAGATCTGAATGTTAAACACATACGTATTTGTATAAAGATTTTCGTAGGATCGAACCCGACTCTTATACCCAGAGCAAATGACGAAACTTGATAAAATGAATAACTAAAGTGATAGGAATTGAGGTTTATATATATATATATAAAAGTTCTGCTAAGTAGTTGAACCTATTGTGACTTCAAATAAAGGTTTGAGGTTTTAACCATGTAAATTTGTAAAACTTAGTTAATGATCTTTAAAAAGAAACATGAACTGGTGGGCTTTAGTAAAGGAGAACCAACCCAAATCCCATTGTATATACAGCCATGAGGCCAAGTTAAGAGTGGGTTACTAACCCAAAGACCAATCCATGTGAAAGGGATCGCCCAAACAACCCAAAGCCCATATATCAATCCCACCCAAAAGGGGCCTTACGTACAAAGACTAGAAGGCTAGCCACAAATGTTCCAAGGCTCTTAAACCCATACTCATTGTATAAGGCATTTAACCCACATACATATAGGGACCCAATTATTATACATGTATATACTAGGCCTCAACCAAATGGGCTTTGTGAAGGCCTTTGAGAACTACTCCAGGGGATGGGCCATGTAAACCCAACGATGTTAATCCATGAAGAATGAACCTCACGTTCACACTAATGAATGGGCCATGTTAACAGAAGCCCCTCAAACCAAGCCCATTACCCTTTTTCTGAAACTGCAATAAATAGGCTACTAATACCCACGACAAAGGCTTGTTCAGAGCCATCACAACCACCCTTGTCAATGACCCAACCCATGTTACCACGTTCGACGTTGAAAGGGTTTAGGCTTAGGGTTTCATTCGCAAAGCAAGGCAGGCGGCAGGTTATAAGGCATGTGATTAACGAGATGGAGTAACACATGGTACGATTCTAAAAAAAAACTTGCCTTCGATAGTCTTCGAGCCCTTGGGGTTTTTCAACCCTTATAAATAACCCCTCCCACGAACAGGCAGCAAACTATTGCTGTTGCTCTTCGTCGAAGTTCTTCATCCATCTTCCTCCTGCAACGTGAAGAAGTTATTCTTCTTCCTGCTGCCAAGGAGAACCGGCCGTGATCCTCTTACAACTGTGATCGTGAAAGAGCCTAAAGATCCTCTTTCTCCGCTTCCTTTCTCTTTGATTAAAGAACGTTAAAAAGGTAGGCAATCTCCCAAGTAAAAATTTAAATGATCCTCAATTTATTTCATCTTTTTTTTGTTGATCCTGTGCAACTGTCCCGTTCTGCATATTCCGTTCAAAGAAAATATGTATCTTTTTATTTGTTAATAATTGATGAATCGTTTAAAATTTAATATCTATTGAATCATGTTAAGAAAAATAGTAAAGTGCACATTTTTATGATCCCTATATTTTTCTGATAATTTTTATAATTTTATTTAGTTAAAATTTTGTTAGAATAAAATTGACCCCGATTATTCGGTTAAAACTTCACATGAACTTCAAAGATTTTTATCTTTAAAAATAGAGAGAATAAATTTATGATATTACATGGTTAGGATACTTATATTTTTCTCCTATTTATTATATATTTTGTTTCATAAAATTCTTGATAAATTGAAAGTGATACTATTGTGTGAAAAATAACAATGACGACTTGATGTACGTCGTCTCTTCTGAAATTGACGCCATTGTCAATGACGTTATAATAGAAGAAGGTGACAGCCACAACGTCGTTATTCAATTGAAATAAAAAAAAAGAAACGACGAAGGTTTAGTCGTAAATTTCAAAGATGTTAGTTATAAATTTTTAGCGTTTATAGTTAAACATGGGTATAGAAGTATCCTTTCGCCATGAAAATTTTTGGGTGTACTATTGGGATAGGGACCAAGGTAATAGAAGTGGTTGCACCATTTTTCGTGCCCCCTATCGCAAGATCCCCCGTCTCTCATCGAAAAATTATTTTGAACGTATGGTTAGGTAGAGTTTTTCGAGCCGGTCATTTCGACATATTATAAGCTAGATTCCGACATTGTTAAGTATAGAAACCAAAGGTTCCAAAAATCGAAATTTTCGAAATAACGACCAAAGTTAGGTCGTCCTATTCCTTTTTGACGCTTGGGGGTATAGGCGTTAATTTAACTATATATATATATATCATGTATATATGTCTTTGAAAATCTATATTTATTAAAATATATAACCAAAAATTATGAAAAAAATATATTTGGAATCCTTGTATTTTTCTCCTAATTATCATATATTCTTTTTCTTTAAATTATTTTAAATAAATCAATGTGCCTTTTAATGTATGTTTTTGAGTTTGTTCAAATAAATAGATATAAATGTGAATTCTTGTTAAATAAATTTATTTAAAAATCATGAAAAATAACGTTCCCCAAGAGGATGCCAATTAATAAATGACAGCACCCACGGGCCTTAAAAATAATATAAGTTTATTTAATTATAGTCAATTATAGAATAGGAAGGACATGAATTCCATGATTAACATACACATGTTCTCACCGTTTTCTTCCGTTTTTAACCCATACCGCGGGTCTTTTGGCACTCTCATCTCATGTCCGTAGATGGAGTCTCCGTTTCATGATTGGTTCACGTTATACACTCAACTCTCGGTGACATACGAGCCCTCCGTTGGACATTCCGTTCCTTCGGACTGGCAAGTTAGTCATTGGGACCTCCGTAAGTCTCCTCGTAGCCTTGGATTCCCTCAAGGCCGACTGAGCTGGTTGTACCTAATCACCCAGATTTTCAGAATGTCATGGTTTTCATCTGGTTTATTGATATATTATCCTTATTACAAGTTCTGTCCTTGAACTCTATGTTTCATGAAATCTATCTTAAAGTTCTTACATGCTTGATCCTTGAAATTCTTAGCCATTAATATGGAATTAGTCTAGACTAAATGTCAGGGGCTATAGGTCCCACTAAAATGACATTTTAAATGCTACGGGTCCTGATCTGACCCTATTGGGCGAGGCAAAGTCCAAACGTTACCGGTATACGATGATCGGGTGCAGGCATTCACCAACTCGGTTATTGGCATTTAGGGGCAATCATACAGTCGTGAGAACTCCTAAGTGTGCGACCAAATACTAACTAGTGCTATTTCCATGAGGGGTGGTCATATCGTCGTGACTTTCCCCTTAGTGCATTGGCCAATCCTATATAGTGCTAGAGGTGCAAACGCTCTCGTGATAGTGATGATCGGGAGTAATTGCCATCACAGTGCATCTTTCTACAACTTATTGTTCGTCATGAAAATATCTTGAATTGCCTTATTGGAGGGGGTTATCATATCGTCGTGATATTCCCTTAGTGTCTTGGTAAATGCTATATAGTGCTTGTAGAAGTAGTTGTTCTACTTCTATATCGATCATCCTAAAAGTTCTTGAATTATCTCATTGATAGTACTCGTTATCTTGTCATGAAGATCCTTCACAATAATGGATACCTTGAAGCTCTCGTGATAGTGTTCGTCATAGAGAGACGAATGTTATATTTTCTCATGAATGGTCTTGACCTAACTTGAGAAAGTACTTGATTAGATCTTGCTATACTCTCTTGATTATCACCGTCCTTACTCTTCATGAGTTTATCTAGCATCTTGCTTACTTTGTTTATTATAGTTCTTAAATTTATCTCGTGTTATTATAGTTCTCGATTTCTATATCTTGCATGACCTGCATGAGCATGTTAAACTGTAATTGACTTAAAGCTAGCTTGGAAGCATGAGATATTAAGTCCTACTGAGCGTTCGCTCACCCTGCGTTTTTCAAATATTTTTCAGGTAATGACTTTAGTGACGACGAGACCGAACATGATGGGCAAGGGCAAGAGTGAAGAGTACCCCGACAACCTAGATGAACCATCTAGCGTGGTTATCTTGTGTCTTATGTTAAGTCGATTCAAGAGTCTCATTGTAATTTTTCTTTATTGAGTCTTTTCATTTATTATGGGCCCGAATATGTAAAGAACTTATATTTGAAATGAAATTTGTTATTTGTCCAAATTATGTTTTGTGGAAATGACTATGCTCTGATTGACATGACTGTTTAACTGCCACGTTCCGAGCAAACGACACGTTCCGCTGCTATCGGTTCGGGGCGTGACAGAAGGTGGTATCAGAGCCTAGGCTTTCTAAATCCCTAGGTCATTTAGTCCAAGTCTTAGATTGAGTTCTCCTTGTCAGTTATCCTATAGGAACCCTGTGAGATTTGGGTAGAGCTTTGGGGTTAAATGATAAAATATGCTACATTCGCGATAGATACCTGCCGAGATATGCATATCATTAATCCAAACCTTATTATTTTAGGCTAGAATGGCCGCTGAGAGAGCTCAATGGAGAGAAATGCAACGTACGGTTCAAGGGTTGACACAAGCATTACAACAGGTTGCACAATACGGGAACCAACATGGAGCTGGGGATCTGCATCGAAAATTCCAAAAGATAAATCCCCCTAAGTTTAGTGGGTCGACTGACCCGGATGAAGCAGAGAATTGGGTGCAAGAAATAGAGAGGACCTTTAAGGTGATGCAATGCACCGATGAAGAGAAGGTACTATTAGGAACATATCAATTAGAGAAGGATGCCCGGGTATGGTGGGGATCCGTGGAAGCAATCTTGCCTAACGAGCAAGTTACATGGGATGAATTCTTAGAGCACTTTAATGAAAAGTATTTCTCGAAAGAATTCGCGAGAAGAAAGCTATGGAATTTGCAGCTTTGAAGCAACGTAGTCTGTCAGTCGCCGAGTATGAAGCGAGGTTTTCTAGATTGGCCCGATATGCACCACACTTGGTTAGCACGGAGAAAATGAGAGCAAAGAGATTTATGAATGGCTTGAAGGTGGAACTTATACCTCAACTAGCTCCACTGGAAATTCAAACATATACGGAGATGGTTAGAAAAGCTCAACTCTTGGAAGATGCTATGGATATGATGGAAAGAATCAAAGGAAAGGCCGCTAAGAAGGACTTACCAAATGGATCCGAGAACAAAGAAAATGTGAATGGCAAGAAGAGATTTAATGGAGGCAACAAATTCTATGAAAATAAGAAACCTCGGAATAATGATCGACAAATTGTTCCAGCCAAGGAGAAATGCGAGCATTGCAAGAAGGGCAGGCACAATCCGGACGAGTGTTGGTATAAACTTGGAAAATGCATCCGTTGTGGAAGCAGAGATCACAAAATTACTCGATGTCCACTCTTAAAGGAAGAAGCAACGCAAGCAACGGAAGGTAACCCTATAAACCTATCTCATCTAAAACATGCATGAATCTGATATGACCTTAAGTACTTGGCATGATATGGGAATGATATAGCCAAAATACATGCTTTAGATATGGTGATCTTACCCCACAAATTTGGAAAGAAAACTATGTGAATTTGGGGACCAAATTCTTTTAAGTGGGGGAGGGTGTAGCACCCCGAAATTTATAAAGGATACATATTAATATTGGTCATGAAATAAATATAGAAAATTAAACTTTGATAATGGAAATAGCCTAAATTGATAGTGGGCCTAAATGTTAAAATAGTTATACGTAATATATATAGTTAAATGGATTTCACTAAAGATCTGAATGTTAAACACATACGTATTTGTATAAAGATTTTCGTAGGATCGAACCCGACTCTTATACCCAGAGCAAATGACGAAACTTGATAAAATGAATAACTAAAGTTATAGGAATTGAGGTTTATATATATATATAAAGTTCTGCTAAGTAGTTGAACCTATTGTGACTTCAAATAAAGGTTTGAGGTTTTAACCATGTAAATTTGTAAAACTTAGTTAATGATCTTTAAAAAGAAACATGAACTAGTGGGCTTTAGTAAAGGAGAACCAACCCAAATCCCATTGTATATACAGCCATGAGGCCATGTTAAGAGTGGGTTACTAATCCAAAGACCAATCCATGTGAAAGGGATCGCCCAAACAACCCAAAGCCCATATATCAATCCCACCCAAAAGGGGCCTTACGTACAAAGACTAGAAGGCTAGCCACAAATGTTCCAAGGCTCTTAAACCCATACTCATTGTATAAGGCATTTAACCCACATACATATAGGGACCCAATTATTATACATGTATATACTAGGCCTCAACCAAATGGGCTTTGTGAAGGCCTTTGAGAACTACTCCAGGGGATGGGCCATGTAAACCCAACGATGTTAATCCATGAAGAATGAACCTCACGTTCACACTAATGAATGGGCCATGTTAACAGAAGCCCCTCAAACCAAGCCCATTACCCTTTTTCTGAAACTGCAATAAATAGGCTACTAATACCCACGACAAAGGCTTGTTCAGAGCCATCACAACCACCCTTGTCAATGACCCAACCCATGTTACCACGTTCGACGTTGAAAGGGTTTAGGCTTAGGGTTTCATTCGCAAAGCAAGGCAGGCGGCAGGTTATAAGGCATGTGATTAACGAGATAGAGTAACACATGGTACGATTCTTAAAAAAAACTTGCCTTCGATAGTCTTCGAGCCCTTGGGGTTTTTCAACCCTTATAAATAACCCCTCCCACGAACAGGCAGCAAACTATTGCTGTTGCTCTTCATCGAAGTTCTTCATCCATCTTCCTCCTGCAACGTGAAGAAGTTATTCTTCTTCCTGCTGCCAAGGAGAACCGGCCGTGATCCTCTTACAACTGTGATCGTGAAAGAGCCTAAAGATCCTCTTTCTCCGCTTCCTTTCTCTTTGATTAAAGAACGTTAAAAAGGTAGGCAATCTCCCAAGTAAAAATTTAAATGATCCTCAATTTATTTCATCTTTTTTTTGTTGATCCTGTGCAACTGCCCCGTTCTGCATATTCCGTTCAAAGAAAATATGTATCTTTTTATTTGTTAATAATTGATGAATCGTTTAAAATTTAATATCTATTGAATCATGTTAATAAAAATAGTAAAGTGCACATTTTTATGATTCCTATATTTTTTTGATAATTTTTATAATTTTATTTTATTAAAATTTTGTTAGAATAAAATTGACCCCGATTATTCGGTTAAAACTTCACATGAACTTCAAAGATTTTTATCTTTAAAAATAGAGAGAATAAATTTATGATATTACATGGTTAGGATACTTATATTTTTCTCCTATTTATTATATATTTTGTTTCATAAAATTCTTGATAAATTGAAAGTGATACTATTGTGTGAAAAATAAAAATGACGACTTGATGTACGTCGTCTCTTCTGAAATTGACGCCATTGTCAATGACGTTATAATAGAAGAAGGTGACAGCCACAACGTCGTTATTCAATTGAAATAAAAAAAAAGAAACGACGAAGGTCTAGTCGTAAATTTCAAAGATGTTAGTTATAAATTTTTAGCGTTTATAGTTAAACATGGGTATAGAAGTATCCTTTCGCCATGAAAATTTTTGGGTGTACTATTGGGATAGGGACCAAGGTAATAGAAGTGGTTGCACCGTTTTTCATGCCCCCTATCGCAAGATCCCCCGTCTCTCATCGAAAAATTATTTTGAACGTATGGTTAGGTAGAGTTTTTCGAGCCGGTCATTTCGACATATTATAAGCTAGATTCTGACATTGTTAAGTATAGAAACCAAAGGTTCCAAAAATCGAAATTTTCGAAATAACGACCAAAGTTAGGTCGTCCTATTCCTTTTTGACGCTTGGGGGTATAGGCGTTAATTTAACTATATATATATATATCATGTATATATGTCTTTGAAAATCTATATTTATTAAAATATATAACCAAAAATTATTAAAAAAATATATTTGGAATCCTTGTATTTTTCTCCTAATTATCATATATTCTTTTTCTTTAAATTATTTTAAACAAATCAATGTGCCTTTTAATGTATGTTTTTGAGTTTGTTCAAATAAATAGATATAAATGTGAATTCTTGTTAAATAAATTTATTTAAAAATCATGAAAAATAACGTTCCCCAAGAGGATGCCAATTAATAAATGACAGCACCCACGGGCCTTAAAAATAATATAAGTCTATTTAATTATAGTCAATTATAGAATAGGAAGGACATGAATTCCATGATTAACATACACATGTTCTCACCGTTTTCTTCCGTTTTTAACCCATACCGCGGGTCTTTTGGCACTCTCATCTCACGTCCGTAGATGGAGTCTCCGTTTCATGATTGGTTCACGTTATACACTCAACTCTCGGTGACATACGAGCCCTCCGTTGGACATTCCGTTCCTTCGGACTGGCAAGTTAGTCATTGGGACCTCCGTAAGTCTCCTCGTAGCCTTGGATTCCCTCAAGGCCGACTGAGCTGGTTGTACCTAATCACCCAGATTTCCAGAATGTCATGGTTTTCATCTGGTTTATTGATATATTATCCTTATTACAAGTTCTGTCCTTGAACTCTATGTTTCATGAAATCTATCTTAAAGTTCTTACATGCTTGATCCTTGAAATTCTTAGCCATTAATATGGAATTAGTCTAGACTAAATGTCAGGGGCTATGGGTCCCACTAAAATGACATTTTAAATGCTACGGGTCCTGATCTGACCCTATTGGGCGAGGCAGAGTCCAAACGTTACCGGTATACGATGATCGGGTGCAGGCATTCACCAACTCGGTTATTGGCATTTAGGGGCAATCATACAGTCGTGAGAACTCCTAAGTGTGCGACCAAATACTAACTAGTGCTATTTCCATGAGGGGTGGTCATATCGTCGTGACTTTCCCCTTAGTGCATTGGCCAATCCTATATAGTGCTAGAGGTGCAAACGCTCTCGTGATAGTGATGATCGGGAGTAATTGCCATCACAGTGCATCTTTCTACAACTTATTGTTCGTCATGAAAATATCTTGAATTGCCTTATTGGAGGGGGTTATCATATCGTCGTGATATTCCCTTAGTGTCTTGGCAAATGCTATATAGTGCTTGTAGAAGTAGTTGTTCTACTTCTATATCGATCATCCTAAAAGTTCTTGAATTATCTCATTGATAGTACTCGTTATCTTGTCATGAAGATCCTTCACAATAATGGATACCTTGAAGCTCTCGTGATAGTGTTCGTCATAGAGAGACGAATGTTATATTTCCTCATGAATGGTCTTGACCTAACTTGAGAAAGTACTTGATTAGATCTTGCTATACTCTCTTGATTATCACCATCCTTACTCTTCATGAGTTTATCTAGCATCTTGCTTACTTTGTTTATTATAGTTCTTAAATTTATCTCGTGTTATTATAGTTCTCAATTTCTATATCTTGCATGACCTACATGAGCATGTTAAACTATAATTGACTTAAAGCTAGCTTGGAAGCATGAGATATTAAGTCCTACTGAGCGTTCGCTCACCCTGCGTTTTTCAAATATTTTTCAGGTAATGACTTTAGTGACGACGAGACCGAACATGATGGGCAAGGGCAAGAGTGAAGAGTACCCCGACAACCTAGATGAACCATCTAGCGTGGTTATCTTGTGTCTTATGTTAAGTCGATTCAAGAGTCTCATTGTAATTTTTCTTTATTGAGTCTTTTCATTTATTATGGGCCCGAATATGTAAAGAACGTATATTTGAAATGAAATTTGTTATTTGTCCAAATTGTGTTTTGTGGAAATGACTATGCTCTGATTGACATGACTGTTTAACTGCCACGTTCGAGCAAACGACACGTTCCGCTGCTATCGGTTCGGGGCGTGACAGAAGGTCTCCATGATCAATGATATGTGACGGATCGTGCACATACTTCTTTAACATGGATATGTGGAATACATTATGTACTTCAGACAATTGAGGAGGTAAAGCGACGCGATAAGCAACCTCGCCAACCCTTTCTAGTATCTCAAAAGGTCTGATAAACCTTGGTGTAAGCTTGCCCTTAACACCAAATCTCCTTATTCCACGTCCATGTGATATCTTGAGAAAAATGTGATCTCCGATTTGGAATTCGAGATCTCTCCTTCTTGTGTCAGCATAAGCCTTTTGTCTAGACTGAGCTACTTGCAGTCTTTCTCTAATCAACTGTACCTTCTCAGTGGTATCCCTTACCATGTCTGGACCTAATAGTTGTTTCTCTCCAACTTCGTCCCAGCATAAGGGTGATCGACAACTCATTCCGTATAAAGCTTCGAAAGGTGCCATTTGTATACTTGCCTGATAGCTGTTATTGTATGCAAATTCAACCAACGACAAGTGATCATGCCAGCTTCCACCAAAATCAACGATGCAAGCTCGAAGCATGTCTTCAACTACCTGATTAGTTCTCTCGGTCTGACCATCCGTTTGAGGATGAAAAGCTGTACTAAAGTTAAGTCTCGTCCCTAGGGAATGTTGTAGACCTTTCCAAAAATGAGAAGTAAAACGGGGATCTCTGTCAGACACGATCGAGACAGGAATACCATGCAATCTGACTATCTCTTTCATGTATAATGCAGCCAGAATATCAACTGACCATCGATTCTTGATTGGCAAGAAATGCACCGACTTGGTCAATCGATCAATGATAACCCATATTCCATCATGTCCTCCTTTTGATTTAGTTAGACTCATGATGAAATCCATACCAATATCCTCCCACTTCCATTTGGGAATATCCAGAGGATGTAGCTTTCCGGCAGGCTTCTGATGTTCAGCCTTAACTTGTTGGCAGGTGAGGCAGCGAGACACAAAATCTGCTATTTCTCTCTTCATATTAGGCCACCAGAAAGTTCTTTTTAAATCTTGGTACATCTTAGTAGATCCTGGATGAATTGTGTACCTTGATCTGTGAGCTTCATCTAAGATCCTCTTCTTTAATTCTGGACAATCCGGTATACAAGTTCTATTTTGGAATAACAACCTTCCATCTGAAGCTAGTTGGAACCCAGATTGTCCTCCTAGTTTGCCTTTGATTTCCACTAATACCGGGTCATCATCTTGAAGTCATTGTATTTCTGAAAATAAATCTGGTCGTATGCTTACGTGATATAGTATAACACTTTTGTTTCCCTTATCCATGCTTATCTCTAGCTTCGAGAATTGTTCTAGCAATTTCCACTCCTGAATCATACACTTGGCTAATAATGCTCTCGACTTTCGACTAAGGGCATCAGCTACAGGATTACCCTTTCCAGGATGATATTGTATAGTAAAGTCGAAGTCCTTGAGATATTCTAGCCAACGTCTTTGTCTCATATTCAATTCCTTCTGAGAGAAGAGGTACTCAAGACTTTTATGGTCAGAGTATACAATAAACTGCACTCCATACATATAATGTCTCCATATCTTCAGTGCAAATACTACCGCAGCCAATTCTAAATCATGAACTGGGTAGTTCTCCTCGTGCTTCTTCAATTGGCTAGAAGAGTAGGTTATAACCTTCCCTTGTTGCATTAAAACACATCCGAGGCCAATGCCAGATGCATCGGTGTATATTTCGAATGTCTCGCCTTCAATTGGTAAAGCTAAAACCGGGACAGTAGTTAGATGATCTTTGAGAGCTTGGAAGCTTCTTTCACATTCCTCACTCCATTCATAACGTATCTCCTTGCGAGTTAGCCTAGTGAGTGGTATGGCTATCTTGGAGAAATCCTTGATGAATCACCGATAGTAGCCCGCAAGACCCAAGAAACTACGGATCTCGCTAGCATTGGTCGGTCTTTCCCAATTCCTTACAGCTTCAACCTTTGATGGGTCTACGGATAAACCGTCTTTTGATATAACATGCCCCAAGAAAGCTACTTCTTCTAACCAAAATTCACATTTGCTGAGCTTTGCATATAACTGATTTATCCTCAATATTTGTAATGCTATTCTCAAATGCTCCTCATGCTCTTCCTTGGTCTTTGAATAGATCAGTATATCATCAATGAAAACCACTATGAATTGATCTAGATGAGGCCTGAATATACTATTCATCAACTGCATAAAGGCAGCAGGGGCATTTGTTAGTCCAAAAGGCATAACAACAAATTCATAGTGCCTATACCTGCTTCTGAACGCGGTCTTATAAATGTCCTCATCTTTGATCCTTAGTTGGTGATATCCCGACCTGAGATCAATCTTCGAAAAATACATGGATCCAGATATTTGATCAAATAACTCATCGATTCTCGGTAGTGGATACTTGTTCTTGATAGTGAGGTGATTCAACTGTCGATAGTCGATGCATAACCTCATGGATCCATCTTTCTTCTTTACAAATAGCACAGGTGCTCCCCACGGGGAAGTGCTTGGTCTAATAAATCCCTTCTTGAGAAATTCCATCAATTGTTCCCTCAGCTCCTTGAGTTCGGCAGGGGACATCCTATATGGTACCTTAGAAACTGGCCCAGCACCAGGGACCAAGTCAATGGTGAAGGCCACTTCTCTTTGTGGGGGTAATCCAGGCAAATCCTCCGGAAACACGTCCGGAAATTCTTGCACAACTGGGATATCTTCTAGCTTAGTCTTCTTAGTCTCCTTAATGGTGACAAATGTAAGGAAAGATACACATCCTTTCCTTTTAGCTTGCTAGCTCGGAGAGCCGAAATAAGAGGTGACTTGCTCCGACTCTTAGGGCTAGAATAGACTAGTTCTGGAAAGTCCTTGAAAGTAACTTTGCTGTTACGGCAATCCACAGTTGCCTGATACCTAGATAACCAGTCTGCTCCCAATATGACGTCATATTCCTTTAGGTCTAAACATATGAGGTTGATAGGAAGATTTCTTCCTTTTACCAAGACTTCAGAGTTTTGATAATGGTGAGTAATATCGGTTTCGTTTCCGAGAGGAGTAGATAAAAATATTTTCATCCATTCCGGTTCCATAGGTAGTGGGTCAGCAAACTTCTTGGAAATAAAAGAATGTGATGCACCCGTATCAAATAAGACATGTGCAGACTTGGACCAAACTTTCAGTGTACCTTCTACTAGTCCGCCTTCGTCTTGTTCCGCCTCCTTAATAGTTTGGAGACGAGCATTCTTTGTCACTAGGCGCTTTCCATCACCAGCTTGATCATTGAGTAGGGGACAGTCGGGAATCCGATGATCACGGCTCCCACAACGGAGACACGCTCCAAGTTTCCTCCAACATTCTTCGGCCTTGTGCCCGGCCTTATCACAGTGCTTACATACCACCTTAGAAGGTGTAGTGGTGTTGGAGAAAGGTTTGGTCTTCTTGAATTTTGGCTCCTGGGAGGGAGTACCTCCATTACTTGGCCTCTTCTTGAAATTAGGTTTGAAGGTGCCGGAGCTAGTAACATTCTCCTTCTTGTCTTTCCCACGGATCCTATCAGATAGTTTTGTGGCATCTTCTAGTAATTGGGCTCGTCGAACCATCTCCGAATAGGCTTGTATGTCCATCGGTGCCAGTTGTGTGATATATTGGGGCCTGAGCCCATTAAGGAATCTTCGAGCTTTCATCTTCTCAGTACTAACTAAGTGTTTAGCGTACCGAGACAACCTTGAGAACTGCGCTTCATATTCAGCCACCGACAAAGATCGTTGCTTAAGTGCGGCGAATTCAGCGGCTTTCTTCTCTTGAACTCGATCTGAGAAATATTTATTGTTGAAATGTTCAACAAACTCCTCCCAAGTAACTTGTCCTTGATCTAATGTGGCCTCTATCGACTCCCACCAGCATCGGGCGTCTCTTTCTAGTTGAAATGTGGCTAACATGACCTTCTCTTGGTCCGAACATTGCATGACTCTAAAAACACGTTCCGTCTCTCAGATCCAGTGCTCGGCATCATCTGGATCAGTGGATCCCATGAACTTAGGAGGGTTCATGTTCTTGAAGCTTTGGTGGAGGTTTCCGGCTCCACGTAGTGCACCTCCTTGTGCCACTTGTTGAAGTGCCTGGGTCATGCCTTGAAGAGTGCGTTGCATGTTGCGCCATTGAGCACGTTCGGCAGCCATTGTCCTATAATTACAATAGCTATTTTAGTATGTGATGGCATTAAAAGGCTTTTTATTCTAGGTTGACTTTAACCCTTGGTTCTACCCAATCTCACTGGTTAGAGGTTCAGACTTATCCTTGGACTTGGGTTTCCTAGGAATTGAATACCTTAGGCTCTGATACCACAAAAACTGTCACGCCCCGAGCGCGGAAGGAACCCGGAGATGCGTGACGAGTTTATATCGATCATGTCAATCAGAGTATTAGTGTATTCGACACCAAATCAGAGATGCACAAGAATAAAGATAACCCAATCCTTTTATTCGATCACAACCTCAAAAGTACTTCTACTACAATTCACTTAATGAAAGTGCTAAGACCCAATAAAAGGAAAAGTACAGTGGTTGACTTAAGAAATTTGAAAGATAAGACTAGTAGACGCTTGGATAGATGGAGAGCTCTAATCTCTTCACTCTTGACCCTCCCCGTCCGTTTGGGTCTCGTCATCGGACTTACATGAAAAGTAGGGAAAAACTGAGTGAGCGAACGCTCAGTAGGAAATTATATCTCAAGAACTAGCAATGGGTTTAAGTAATTACAATTTTTCACATGCAAATGTAATATGGCTAGGCATGTAGAAATAACTAATCAATAGAATAACACGTCGTATAAAACATCCAAGCGAGTCTTAAACAAGAGATATTCATGAGAGACTTTATAGATTATTGGCTATTTCACGCTGTTGAACATGTGTGCAACATGATTAAATCATTTTATGGTTTTGATGATGTCTGCCTCTTTAGTTGGTTTTGATGATGTCTGCCTCTTTAGTCATTAATGAACTATACCTGCATTTGATAATATTAATATTCATACATTTCAGGTCATTATACTTCCAGTGTAAAAGCTCAAGAATGGCACACTAATCTTGACAACTGAATTGACAGATATCAAGGCATATGACAATATTGGATGCACGAAAATATAGCATGTTTCAAGCACAGAAATCAAGCTGAATAGCATCACACATAAGGTCATTGCATATTTTTCACATGGTCAGTGCATGTCTTACCTTATGGATGATTCAAGGTCGGTGCAACTTCTCGATAGCATGCTACAAGATAATCCAAGGAATGAAGTGGAATTGACAAATGTGAAAGCTCAAGGCAAACGTGAAAGCTCAATGCAAATGTGAAAGCTCAATGCAAATGTGAAAGCTCAATGCAAATATGAAAGCTCAATGTTGCGCCCTCGCACGCGGATCGACCTGCGCGGTCAGGTCGCGGGGATCGACCTGCCCGGTCAGGTCGCGGGGGTCAAGGGGGCCGCCCCTGGAACAAAATTCTGATTATAGGAATGATATAATCAACAGAATTCTTCAAGACAGTCAAGGGTGATGCTACAAACATGCAAGGGCTGCTAATGGAGTTTGAACGACGGAGTTCAAGACTTAACGGACCGAACCGGAGACTCAACGGACCGACCCGGGCCAACCCGGGCCAACCCGGGCCTTGCCCAGCTGGCGGTCGACCGCCAGCACAGGGGCGGTCGACCGCCCCAGCCAGCAGCTGCCAGCCTGCACGAGTCTCAGTAGCGGTCGACCGCCAGCTAGTGGCGGTCGACCGGAAATCCTAGGGATCGCCCGTTTGCAAGTTTCACAGTAGCGGTCGACCGCCAGGAGCTGCAGGTCGACCGCCAGCCCCGAGCCAACCAAGTTTGACTTCGAATTCCACCTCGTGGTCAACCCCTTTCCATGGATTCGTTTAATCAAACCCTACCAAACTTCTCACAAATTATGGATCTGGTCTGGAGGGTAGCTATGGACCATTCAAGGTCTATAAAACTCTTGTAAGAGGGTTAGAAACCCTAATGCTTCATTTGGGATTAAGGGTGGCTGCAAGAGGGGTTTTCAAGAGAGAGGAGACGAAGTACTGTTCATATGAACAGTAGTTCGTGAATGAGTTCTTCATCCACTCAAGAGTTTCAAGTAAAGATATGAAGCAATCCTGAAGCAATCACCTTCTACTCTTCAATCAAATTCCAAGAAGGAGAAGAAGCAAAGCTTACAAGGCGATCCAAGAAGCTCATTTCTCAAAGTGATTTTCTTCATCCTTTCAAGTTCATCCAAGGTGATTTTTGAAGCAATCAATCTCCTACAAGCTGTTGAAGAAACAAGATTCAAGGTAGAATCAATTACTCTCTTCATCCACTTCAAGAAGATACAAAGAGAAGATCAAAAGAGGAGATTGAAGGAAGAGTTACTGTTCACGTGAACAGTACTCCGTGAAAAACATCTTCATCCAATCCAAGGTAGTTAAAGTTCATATCAAAGCAATCATCTTCCAAGATCTGTGAAGAAGGAAGCAAGGATCAAGGTAGCATCTATTCACTTCTTCATCCATTCAAAGAGATCAAAAAGAAGATCAAAAGAGGAGGATTGGAAGAACAGTTATTGTTCACATGAACAGTACTCCGTGAAGAACATTCATCCATTCAAGGGTGAATCAAGAAGATTGATTTGCAAGAAGAAGAGATCCCTGTTGCTGATCAACAAATCATTTCCATTCAAGGGCTAATTCCTTCTTACTCAATCTCTTGTTTTAGCTCCTTCACATTTGTTTTACTTTCAATATTGTTAAACACTTGAACTTGTGAATCGTCCCTACCGGTGGTTAGTAGGAAGGCAATCAGAGGTTGTTCGATTTGCGGTGTTGATCGTCCCTACCGGTGGTTAGTAGGAAGGCAATCAGGAGTTCTCTGATCTGCGGTGTAGCCGTCCCTGCCGGCTTTGTGTGTAGGAAGACAGAAAGAGGGATTTCTCTGTTCTGTGGTTTGGGGCGTGTCCCCGGGTCAAGCTGTGAGCCAGCAAGGAAGCCTCACCGGGTTTTGGTGAGGGGTGGACGTAGGTTGCGGGGTTGCAACCGAATCACCTTAAAAATCTCTGTGTTGTGGGTTGTTTATTTTGTGTGATTGCTCTATATCTTCTAAACCCATTCGCTGGTTCGTGTGCTTCCATACTTGGTTATCTTGCTCACATACATATGCACTTTGAGTGATCAACATAGCACACACACACACTCACGGTTGTTGCAAGCTATTGCATGCTCTAGTGTTATGCTTTATGATCCATGCACTACAAGGCTTATTTCTTTCAAGATCACAATTGTGTTTAGAGAAGTGTGGACGTTTCATAGCTTGTAATTCAAGTCTTTTTATTTGAGCCACTCTACTTAATTCCGCTGTGCATTGTGCCTAAGTGATTCATTCACTTTATAAGAGTGGTTTAAGCTTTCGCTAGCTAAGAGTTTTTAAATAGGCCAAAGCTTTTGATAGGATCTATTCAACCCCCCCTTCTAGATCCGTTTACACCTCACGGGACCCAACAAGTGGTATCAGAGCGAGGCTCTGTCATTCCTAGATCCAACGATCTGCAGGGAAAGATCCCGGTGTTTGTTATTTAAATGGATTCACATGCTACACTTGCTTCGATGGTTTCTCTGCCCATTTATGATGGTTCAGATTTTTCTACATGGGTAGGGAGCATGTTCATCTATGTTAGCTCCATAGATCCACAATTGTGGACTCTTATATATAATGGTCCTTATGAGCTGCCATCAAATTCAATTGACTGGTTAGCCGAACATGAGACCAAACACAATGATAATCATCTTGCATATAACTTAATTAGAGCTGCAGTTGATCTAAGACTAACTCATCTTGTGTCCTCTTGCAGCACAGCCAAGCAGATACTTGACAAGTTGGTGAAAATCCATGAAGGGAAGGAACAAGAACAAGAATGCTTCATGGCCGACCGTGCAGAACAGTCTAGCAATGCATCCTCATCACAGGTAAACTCTGACTCCGAGGAATTCACTTATGAAAAGCTTATGGAAGCCTATGCTGAATTGATCACACAATACAAAAAGGTAAAAATAGAAAACAAAAATTTGAAAAAGGATCTCAAGAAAATCAACCAAAATGAAAGCTCGTGTTGTAAAAGTGTTCTATTTTTAAAGAGCGTAATAACACTCTTTCTTTTGATCTAGATACGCATAAACAAAGCATTGCATGTCTAAAGGATGAAAATGAAAATCTTCATGATGAAATCACTAGGTTGGAAGAAATTGTAATAAAACTTCAAAACCAACCTAAATCAATCTCTAATGATCAAACTATGGCCGATGGGCTAATCTATGATGAGAGGTTGATTGAAGAAAATAAAAATTCTGTTTCATGCTCTGCTAACTTTGTATGTGAAAAATGTTCATTCTTGAGAAACATAAATGTTGGTCTTCATGATGATCTTGAATGTCAACAAAATCTGATTGATTCTCTGAAAGAAGAGAATAGAGAATTGTTGGAAAAGAAAATTGAACATGAAAAAGTTAGAAAAAGAATTGCTTGAAAAATTGGCTGCACATGAAAAAGGCAAATCTATCATTGATGATCACTCCGAAACATTGCATGCTTTAGAACAACAAAGTCAAAATCTTAAAGCTGTAAATGCCATGCTCAATGAGCAATTGGCAGCATGTGAAGAGGGTCTTAATGAGTCTAAACAGTATATTTCTTCACTTGAAAATGAAATTCAAGGTTTGAATGATTTCCTGTCAACGTTTGCCCAAATCCAAGATTTTGGCTCACCGGAAGCCACCACTTCATGTGGTCACCAAAAAGGGCATACTGATCGAAAGAAAAGTAAAATTCAGCATTTTCATCCAAACATGCACCATAACATGTTCAATGCTAAATATCATGTTTTCCACAAAAAGAATGTCCATTGTTATTATTGTGGTAGACATGGTCACACTATGCATGATTGTTTTATCTTGAGAAATGATGAGTTTAGAGCAGGACAGCAAGGGAAAGAACAAGGAAAGAAAGAAAGACACCACCCTCATACCATGAAAGGTAAGAATCATGCTCGCCCACAAAAGTATAGTCCACATGCACACGCACATGAACATAAAAAGAAAAATCAATCTTTTGTGTGTTGTTTCTATTGTGGGAAAAATGGGCATGAGATATATGATTGCCTCACAATGAGGGAGGATGATATGATTGCCCTGAAAAAGATGGGCCAAGATGTTAAACATGTTGCTAACCCACAAGGACCCAAGCAAGCTTGGGTACCTAAAAATTCAAAATGAGATTTTTAGGTGCAGGTTGCCTTAGAGCTGAGAAATGAATCCTAAGGTAAATAAAAGCTCAAGGCACAGGTATGTACATAAACCTTTAAGTTCAGTCATCTTGCATGTTTAGTCTTGACATGTAGATAGTACATCATATGTCTGCCCAATGTCATTAGATTTTGTAAATTGAATTACTTTTTGAAATGCAAAACCCCCATGCTGAGAGATGAACTTTTGAGCTAGATAACTTGTTCACACCATGCTTGATTTCAGCTATTTAACACATGAAAAACTTGTTATGCTGATGAAGTTGATGTGATGATGAGTTGCTTAAGTCTTGCTATCAGCCACATGAAATGCTTGGATTTTGGGTTTGATAATGCATACCATGGCTGCATTTGCAACTCGTTATTCATGTTAGCATTGTTCAAAGGGGGAGTCTAGCGATTGGCATCATCATCAAGTTGCATTCAGTTCAAAATCAATTGTGAATGATTTATGTTTACATCATCGTGTGATCTCATGTACTTCTATACAAATCATGTTTAGGAAAACATAAAGAATGTGCAATCATCATGCAACATCTTCATTGCATTATGCACTCACATAAGTCTTAGGTCGCATAGTTCATTGCCAACCCATGCATGCATTCAGGGGGAGTCAACATCAATCTAGTTTAAATCATTTCACATCATTTCACTCTTGCACGGCCATGGTATATCAAATGTTGATGTATGGAAAGGCAGGTTATGCTTGCCTAGAAGCACTCAATATGCGTGAGGTTTCATCTCCGCCACGTACCATGCGCCAATGTCGCATATAGACCATAGAGTAAGGGGGAGTTGGTTGTTTACAGCATTCATGCATATTCTTCATCTTCATTCTGTTGACATCATGGCATAGAATGCATCTTCTCAGGGGGAGCTTGTTCATAATGAAAATCCAGTCAAAATTCTACCGGTCGACCTCATTCCTTTGACAGGTCGACCCCACAGCGCTATCCACCTGATAACTTTATCTCTTGCATTCCAGTCTGAGCTCAGTGCATAACCTCAGGGGGAGTGTTCACCATTAATTCTCAAGTTTCCACTCATATGTAACACTCTCTTTCTATATCAAACCATTGCATCATATTGCTTAATCCTTTTGTGGTTCAACTTGGATTCAAAGTGCCTTGAACTTCTTGAAGGATTCCCTATCTTTTATTGAGGTAGTTTATCAGAGTAAATCTTCAAGAAGAATTTTCTTTTATAGAGTCTTGTGATTGCCTTGAACATGAATGATTTTGGTTTAACATTAATGATTTTTGAGTCTTAAAGTTAATGGTCTTGAAAATGTTTGTGGTCGGGCTTAATAGACTTAAACTAGTTACTCATGTTTTGAATTGTTATGCCGTCTTGAATCTGAAAGATTCTTTTCAAAAGGCATCCTTAATTGAGAAACTTCAGCTAAGTATTGTTTTTAAACATTTGTTGAATCTGTATATTTCAAAAGTGGCTATACTTAAAGTAATCTCAAGGCAGAGCAATGGCACTGTTGCTGAGAAATATATCTCCTCATCAAAGAAAATTAGGTTCGATATGTCATGAGGTGACTATGCTATCTCTGTTCTAAGTGAAGTAAAATCATGAGCTACACTGAGTAACTGGGGGTGCTTGCGTCTGGTAAACGTGCACACTCACGTCAAAAGGTGATTGCTACACTTGACTGCTCGTAAAATGATTTAATCATGTTGCACACATGTTCAACACACGCAAGTACTTTGCCCGTGTCGGGCCACGCTAGTAAAGTCACGCAAGTCGAGTCACGCACGTAAGAAAGAGAGAGAAAGTGTGTGTGTAATGCCAAAGATCAAGAGAAAAAGTACTTCGGTGCAATGCTAGACACCGTGATCATTACAACTCCCATGGGCACTAGTACTTTTGGGTGCTCCTCCTAGGACCAGATCGGGCCCTTATATGCACAACATTAAAGATAGATCTAGACATCCACTTTATAGTATAGCCAATATGGAATTTCAAGAAAAAGCTTGTGGATTTTCAAGATAGAGTAGAGTTCAAAATTGAACTTGATGTATAAGGACGATAATAACGATATAAACACGAGTATCGATAAAACTGGGTGAAGTTGGTTCCCTAATTGGGTACCATGACAATTAAGTGTCCATATATAGATGGTCACCCATTTGATATAGAATTGAGGTCCACAATAACGGCATGATAACCTCATCCCATTAAGAATATTCTCATGAGATCCATATAGCATCTCATGAGGGCCGGTATACCATGTTTCTATAGAGTGACATGGCAAAATAGTGTAATGGGTTTTCATGGTACAACCCGCTCAATCGGCCTTGAGGGAATCCAAGGCTACGAGGAGTCTTACGGAGGTCTCCATGACTAACTTACTAGTCCAAAGGAACGGAATGTCCAATGGAGAGCTTGTATGTCACCGAGAATTGAGGGGTAATCGATAAAACATCGTGGAACGTGGGACTATACTCACGGAATGGAATATAGTGCCTATATATACATATATATTTATATAAAACCCTTGGTTAACAGTAAACATCATAATATATATATATATATATATATTTGTACATAGGAAATTAACGTCTTAACACAAGTCACTACTTAGTAAATTAACGCCCTTCTTTGGGTTGTTATTTTGACATTTGACGACTTCTGTAACCGTTGTCCATTTAAATTTCTATTTTTTTACTGAGATTTTCTTGATTCTGTAATTTTGGTTAAACGTGCCCTAGCCAGGGGCGTCTCTTTCATAAAAGACGACCTACTGAGGGTCGTTAATTCATAATGTTTTTCCAAGGATATGAATAGTTACGAATTTTCATGATAAATAATTTGCAGGGAACAATTATATGGATAGGACGAGAAAAATACCAGGATTCCAAATCTATGATCATGCATTAAATTAGATTTATGGTTTCATAGATATTCAATTTCTAACATAAGTAATTACTAATTATCTGAAATTGACGCCTCCTCTATCGGGCGTCAGTTCTTGAATTAGCGCCCTGGTCAGGGTCGCCTCTTACATATTTCACAGAAAACTTCATAAAACGCAGTGAAACGATGTGCATAAAATACATATATTATCATCATGTTATTAAGACGGTTTGAGGCTACAATTCTTGAGAAAACCTACCTGATTAATCAGATCTTGGTGAGTGTACGTGAAGGTTGTGAAGAGAACTCTGTTCTAAACAGGGTTTTCTGGAAGAACGATGTATTCAGCTACTACCGAATCAGAAGAACTTCAACACCCCTCTGATGGTCCGGAAGCAGACTTCACTAATGCTCTGTCTGTAGAGAAATCCCCAGCTTTCTCTGTAACCGATGAAGACGATTTTGATGAAGAACCCCCGTTCTTCACTTCAATAATAGAGTTACTATTTGCTGCAGACTTCCTATAGAAGGAAAAGTTGAAGATCATTAATTTTCCTTCATCATACATAACCGAAGGTAAGGCAGGAACAAGGAAGAACAAACCTGTGTTCTTCACGGATGACAGCAGCAGCAGATCGCCAAAATAGCGATCAAGGTTGATTAGAAGGGTATTTATAGAGTTTTAGGAACCCTAATGGAGTTAGAGTTTGATTGGAAGGTATATTTCCCCGTCAGAGTCCTTACTATAATTCTACTAACGCGTGCTAATCCAGAAACTTACCCTAGATAATGTCCTGGTTCGAACGGAACATAATTGGAATTAACGCTTTAAACTAGGTCGTTAATTTTAATTGACGCCGTATCCTGGGCCGTTATTTTTGTAATTTGCACCCAAGAAGAGGGCGTTTCTTTCCCTTTCCTTTTTATTTCACCCCTTCCTTTTAATTTTGACGCCCTTTAGTGTAGGCGTCTCTTTTTAAATTAACGCCTCAGGTGAAGGCGTTTCTTATTTTAATCACGCCTTGATGAGAGGCGTTATTTTCATTTTGGCTTATTATTTATGCACTTTTGATTTTTTATCATTTATTTACTAAATATTTTAATCTATTTTGATTTACTTTGATTTATTCAGATCTATTTGGATCTATTTGGATCTATTTCTTTTATTTTACCAGGGTTGCTACACCCTCCCCCACTTAAAAAGAATTTGGTCCCCAAATTCAATCGCATATATATATGTGTGGAGAGTGCAGAGTACATACCTCTTAAAATAATTCTGGGAATCGTTTCCTCATGGATTCCTCGGTCTCCCATGTGGCTTCGTGTTCAGAACATTTACTCCATTATACACTGCCCCGGGGCACACCCCAGCAACCTGGCGAGCTGGCAACTAACGAACCATCGACTGGGACGCTCCGCTCCGAGGAGATCGTCGCACCTGAAAAGCAGGGGGTGAGCCTCATCTCATTGGCTCAGTAAGGGATCCGCGAGTCCCCACTGTTGTGTCCCTGGGAGAATGTTGTGTCCCTGGTAGTTTTGATGATGTCCAACACTCTGACTCATTTATGAGTCTGATTATGTCTTTAATGATGATATCTTTTTATCTCTAAAATTATTCAAAGCTCAGGTTAACAGTTTGCTAAAGACTCATGAAGACTCTCAAGCACAATACAAGTCGACTTGGAGAAGCACAAGTCGGCTTGGCTAGGCTGCTGAAGATCATCTAAAGGTAAAAGAAGAAGCGGAGTCGATACCATGTCCAAGTGGAGTCGACGCTGTGAAGTCTGCCACTGTTCTAGATCAAGGGTGACAAATATCCAACAGAGGTGACAAATAGATATACATGGCAGACAAATGGCTCGCAAGGCTGAAAAATGGATAACAAAGCCAAAAGCATGGAAATGAAGAAGTGGAGTCGACGTCAAATGCAAATGGACTCGACGCAGTCAAAGTAGTGTAGTAAAAGCCAGCACGGGAGACGAATGGTCCAACAAGGGTGAAAAATATCTAATAGGGGTGACAAATAGATGGACAAGGGTGGTAAATGGTTGACACCGGTGACAAATGGAGCTCAGGGGAGACAAATAAGAATAAAGGCGACGGCTTATGCGGCTAAGGGTGACAAATGGACGATACAGGTGACAAATAGCTAGCAAAGCTGAAAAATAGCTAGTAGGGCAGACAAATGGGCAGTCAAGGTAACAAATGGACAACAAAGCTAATAAATGGATGAAACCAGTGAAGAATAGCTCACAGGGGAGACAAAAGAGAAACAAGGGAGACAAATACCTACTAAGGGTGAAAAATAGCTTGACAAGGCTAACAAATGATGGAAACAGGCGAAGGCAGAAAGATAATGAACAAAGGTGATAGCTCATGAAGATAGGAGTGACAAATAGATAAGTAAGGCAGACAAATAGGCGATAAGGGTGAAAAAATAGCCAAGCAGGGCTAACAAATAACTAGTACGAGTGACCAACAGCTAAGCCTTGTGTCTGCCATGAAAGCTTCACATCCAAGCTCAAAGGCCAATCATTTGGCACATGATCCAAGGCCACCTGACACTTCCCTGAGAAGAATATTCCTTCTTGGCACATGAACAAATGGGAAAATGGCAAAATGAGTTTCTCTTATCTAGAAGAATTTCGGAGCTCCTACTCTATATAATCCCGCAAAAAAGAAGAGGGAGGGAAGCGAAGATAAAAGAGCTGCTACGAGAGATTTGCAAAAGAAAGAGCTACGTAGGCTTGAGAAGATACCTTCAGAGAGAAGAGTGAGCAGAAGATCTGAGAGAGAGTTGTGAGAAGAAGAAGAAAAAAGAGAAAGAGAGATAGAGAGCCCAGATTCAGAAGTTAGTGAGAAAGAGGATTGAGTGCAGTCGGAGCAATTTTGAAGATCTATTGAAGTCTTTGACTCGTGGATCAAATCTAGAGTCGTTCTGCTCCATTGAAGCTATATTGTTTTCTGTTTTTCTTTTGTTCTTCATTTCTCTTTGTAACTTTCGATACTTTGTGTTGAGATCAGGTTAAGCTGTTTGCCAGCGGAGGCTTATGCCTCGTGAGGATTGGTTCCTCGTCGTCAAGCTATTAGTCAGCGGTTAGAAGATTTGTTCCTCGGTTAAGGGATTTGTTCTCTCGAACCTGTGGATCAGCGGTTGTAAGGGATTGGTTCCCTCGAAGCTGTGGATCAGTGGTTCAAGCTGTGTGTCAGCGGAATCTTCACTCGGGTTGAGTGGGGGGTGGATGTAAATATGCTTGGTGTGGACTGAACCACCTAAAAATCCCTGTGTATCGTGGTTTGCTTCGTGTGATTGATCCTTCTCCTCTATCCCCTTCACAGGTTGGGTTGTGTGTTAATTTTCACTTCTGTGTTCAGATCTAGCTTGTGTGATAAGCGCTCAATAGAAGTCCCGTATCAGCCAGTGAATGCTTAGTTGCTTGCCTTCTTAATTCTTCAATAACACATTGTCACACACTCGAGATTGGTCCTGGTCAAACCAGTAATTGCTATACTGGCGTATGTTGATTTGCTTCAATCGGATATCCTGTTGATTCTTAGTTTCAGAGAATTGTCAAGTTCTCTACATTCCTGAGTTTATTCTTTTCTATTTGAATTGAATTGGGTTGGTCTTTTAATTGAGCACAATTTTTATAAGGGTATCTATTCACCCCCCCTCTAGATCCCAACTTGCACCTAACAATTGGTATCAGAGCGGGTCTCTGATCAATCAGATTTAACAATCTGCAGAGAGGATCCTGCTAATTTGGTGCATTTACTATTATGGATTATTGCTCTAAGTTGTTTTCAATGGTTCATGGACCTTGTTGAGTAGTGGATAGCGGATCTAGAGGGGAGGGGTGAATAGATCTGCCCCTCTTTTCGCAATGCAACCCTCTTTAAAGCTAGATAATGGTAATAGCAGCGGAATATAACTAGTTTAACAAAGGACACAACGATTTGCTTAGCAAGATGATTACTAATATATCGATTCAAACCTAAGCATGCATCTAGAACGAAACAATCACACAAATAAATCACAACACACGAGATTTTAAGGTGGTTCGGACTGAATCCCCAGTCCTACGTCCACCTCTCACCAAATCCGGTGAGGCTCCACTAGTGCCACGCAGTGAGCCGCAAATTGGAAAGACCTCCGATTACCTTCCTACTAACCACAGGTAGGGACGTCATCACCGCAGATTGGACAACTTCCGATTGCCTTCCTACTAACCACCGGTAGGGATGAACTTCAGTTTCAAATGTTTGAATGAAATGAAAAGAGAACAAATATCAAGCTATTCAAACAAGATATAGAGTATGCTCAAAGAGAAAAGATCTTGTCTGAGATTGTTGGAGCTTGAATCGAATGCTTCAATGGTATCTTCTCTCTTGTGAAATGATCTTCCTTGGATCACCTTGAGTTGATGAAGAAGATAAAGGATGCAGATTTGATCTCCCTTGAGAATGAGCTTCTTTGGATCACCTTGAGAGGATGAAGAGGATGATGGTTGCAGCTTTTTCTTCACTTAGCTTGGGGTTGATCTCCTCTTGAAGTAGCTTGAATCACTTGAGGATTTGATGAAGAACTTCTTCCCGGAGTACTGTTCACAGCTACAGTACTTGATCTCCTCTCCTTTGAACACACCCTTGTAGCCTCCTTTGATCTCCCTTGGATTCACAAATGATCAACTAGGGTTTCTAACCCTCTTGCATTGGTTTTATATCTTTTGAATGGTCCTTGGACATCCCCCAGACCAGATCCACAATCCATGGGGGATTGGGTGACTTTGGGGTTAAACAAATACAAGGAAAGGGGCTCTTCTCGAAGTGGAAAACAAAGTCAACATTTGTTGGCTCGGGGCTGGTGGTCGACCGCAACTGAGAAACCCTTTAGAAATTTGATCTCTGGAATTTTCGGTCGACAGCTACTGAACTGGCGGTCGACCGCCACTGAGAATCCGTCAGCCAGTGAGCTGCTGGCAGGGGCGGTCGACCACCCCTGGGCTGGCGGTCGACCGCCAGCTGGGCAGACCCCGGGTTATGCCGGGTCAGTCCGTTAACCCCTTTAGCTCCGTCGCTTGAGTCCTTTAGCAGCCCGTTCTCATCTGTGGCAACAACCTTGACTGTCTTGAAGGTGTCAACTGAGTCTTTGACCTTGGGCTCTCTTGGCTATGCTTCTTTGTGCATCGACCTTGGCTATGTGACGTGCCGAATGAGAAATGTCGACTTTTACTTGTAGAAGAGATTTACATCCTTGCTTGTGCGCGATCAATGAGCTTTCACTTTTGCCATTTTCACTCGATTCTTTGTCCATTCATTGGTTTATCTGTCATGAACAAAATATCACATATGTCAGTCATATGAGAGTGAAAAACAACAATGACTTATAGTGTTTAGCCATTATCAAAAATAAGAATATCAAATAACTCAAATGATCACAAGATGATGTCGAATGATTCAAATGACCACAGGGGCTCAACATTCTCCCCCTTTTTGATGATGGCAACACTGTGAGTCATTATATGACAGTAATATCTAAGATGGCAAAGTTGATAACATATACGACATGTGCAGCTCAAGATCCATGATAATTAAAGCATGTGAATGCAGATATGAACACAAAGCATATGAATGAATGCGGATATGTATGCATGAACGATCAAAGCATATGAATGCTATGCAATTATGAAAACCCCCATCAACAGTCAAAGCATATGAATGCTATGCAATTATGCAAACCCCCATCAACACTCAAACACACAAAGGTTTCTCCCCTTATGACAACCCTCGTAGATGGACAACGCACAACTCTTACAAAGGACTCACACAAAGAATTCTCCCCCATTTGACAACAGCAAAAAGGAAGGGATAAAGTAGAGAAGGCTACAAAAGTCTAAGAGACCAGAGCTGAATGGAAGTGAAGAGTAAGCCATTATATGCAAACCGGAACCAGACCGTGAGCAATATATATATGGTTCAAAGCTAATGAAATTTGAGATCAACAATGGAGTTCGAAAAGTAGCTTCATCCAAGGTTTAATAAAAATGAACCAAAAATGCATATCATGGCAGTGTTTAACCTTCCCTTATCTTATATATCCATATTCAATAACTACAAAGGGAATAACACAAAAACTAGTATGGAGGCTAAACGAGCATGAGTAAAGCATGGAATTTTATGAGTGCAACAAATTTGATTTTCAATATCTTTTGAATTTGAAGGCACATGACTCATATTTTACGAGCAATAAAGTCTAGGCCTCCTAGCCGTAAGAATACACGTTGTTTAGACGATAGTATCCCTAGGTATTTGGCAAGACTGACGGTTATGCTTCAGAATGAACAGAGATAGCAAACTCACGTCATGACATATCCGATCTCATTTCTTTGATGAGAAGATATATTTCTCAGCAAGTATGCCAGTGCTCTGCCTAGAGTCCAAGTGATAATTAAGACAGAGATAACATGGGCACATCATGACATATCATTTGTCACTTGATTTGATGACATGACATGTTTCTCCGTGCAACAATATCATTGCTCTGTCAAATGGATTTCTAAGAATTCCAGCTCATCAAGATGTTTAAGAACAATACTAAGCTTGAGTGTATCACCAAGATGGTCATGAATTTTAAATTTTCAGATATCAGGATAGTCATTCAAAGAGCAATATGCAATCTCTAGTTAAGGTCTATTAAAACCACAGAACATAGATGATTTCAGAACAAATATTTCAGAACTTCAAGGAAATCATTAAATCTGAACCATTTTCATTAGATGGACAATCATTAGGGCATATAATAGAAAGCTCTTACGCCGTAGTTCTGTCGGTCTCATGATCTCAAATCAGACTGTAAGCCATTGAAGTTCAGATTGCAAGAGATTAAGAAAAGCAACAAGACTCCCCCTAAGGATATGCAATGAATGCACTCAAGGAGTTATGTTTGCAAGTGAAAAGACAATTGTC
The DNA here is from genome assembly GCA_022559845.1 of Amorphophallus konjac. Lineage (NCBI taxonomy): Eukaryota > Viridiplantae > Streptophyta > Magnoliopsida > Alismatales > Araceae > Amorphophallus > Amorphophallus konjac. The sequence continues at coordinate 133,418,433 of CM040124.1, read as the reverse complement.
AAGGAGAGGTTGACTAGAATCATGCAGGGGTTGACCTGATTAAACATGAAGTTGGCAGTCATGAAATGCATGACCCAGCACATGGTTGTACACTTATTAAATACAACAGAATGAAGATGAAACAAATGCATGAATGCTGCAAAGAGACAACTCCCCCTTACTATATGGCCTATATGCGACAGTGACGCATGGTACTTGGCGGAGGTGAAACCTCACGCATATTGAGTGCTTCTAGATAAGCATAGCCTACCTTTCCATACATCAACATTTAATATACCATGGTGATGCAAGAATGATGCTACACAAACCATGCAATACATCGTGAACATGAATTCAATTCATTATTATGCATCATGACTACATGAAATGCCACACCATATGCAAAAAGACATATTTACATTTAAACAATGCATGGAACACCAATCTGTAAAAATACACACTAAATTGAACAAGATCATCATTTCAATTTTTATTGGCCTGAGGTTGGCAAAGACCAAGCTCCCTTCTGAGTGGTGAAAACCTGTCATTACACAAGGGCTTGGTGAAAATATCAGCAATTTGATTTAGAGTATCAACAAAATGCAGTTCAAAATTTTTTTTAACGAACTCATCTCTAATAAAGTGATGCCTAATCTCAATATGCTTAGTCCTAGAGTGCTGGACTGGATTTTTTGTAAGGTTGATAGCACTAGTGTTATCACACAGAATCGGGACACAACCAAGATCCACTAAGTAGTCTTGGAGTTGGTGTTTAATCCACAACACTTGGGTGCCACAGCTCCCCGCAGCAACATATTCTGCCTCTGCAGTTGAGAGGGCAACCGAGTGTTGTTTCTTGGAGGCCCAAAAAACTAAACACCCACCCAGAAACTGGCAGTAGCCACTAGTACTTTTGTGATCCAGCTTGCATCCAACATAGTCCGCATCAGAATAAGATATAAGAGATAAATCACATAATGACAGATACCACAATCCCAAATCTTGAGTTCCGGTAAGATATCTAAGGATACGTTTGACGGCAGTCAAGTGGGATTCTCTAAGACTAGCTTGAAATCTAGCACAAAGGTATACACTAAACTGATATCTGGTCGGGATGCAGTCAAATAAAGTAAAGAGCCAATCATACCTCTATAGATATTTGCATCCACTAATTTATCAGTTTCATCCAAATCCAGTGATGTTGTGGTGCTCATTGGAGTTGTAATTATTTTACTGTTTGTCATGTCAAATCTTTTTAGTAGCTCCTTGATGTATTTGGCTTGACTTATGAAGCATCCATCATCTCCTTGGTTGACCTGTAAATCGAGAAAAAATTGGAGTTCTCCCATTAGACTCATCTCAAATTCGCTAGTCATGAGGTTAGCAAATTCCTCACACATTTCAGACTTAGTAGAGCCAAACACAATATCATCAACATAAATTTGAACAATCAAAATGTTCTTACCTTGCTTCTTGGTGAATAGTGTTTGATCTATCTTATCTTGTGTGTACCCTTTCTTAATGAGGAATGAGCTTAGTCTCTCATACCAAGCTCTTGGTGCTTGCTTCAGTCCATAAAGCGCCCTGTCTATCTTGTATACAAAATCTGCATGGTTAGTGTTCTCAAAGCCAGGGGGCTGCTCAACATAGACTTCTTCTTTGATCAAGCCATTCAAGAAAGCACTTTTTACATCCATTTGATACATCTTTATTCTAAGGGAGCATGCAAAGGCAAGTAAAATTCTGATGGCCTCAAGTCTAGCAACCGGGGCATAAGATTCTTCAAAGTCTACCCCAAACTCTTGATTATACCCTTGAGTGCCATCCTCACTTAGTTTGTTCCTAAAAACCCACTTAGTACCTATGACAGATTGTGATGAAGGTCTAGGAATAAGATGTCAAACTTTGTTTCTTTCAAACTTGTTTAACTCGTCTTGCATTGAATTTATCCAGTTTTCATCTTTTAATGCTTCATCAATGTTCTTGGGTTCAAGCTGAGAGACAAGAGCAAGTTGATCTAATTCTTCCACAATTCCGAAATGTGACCTGGTTTTACGTGGGTCATTCAAGCTTCCAATGACATTTTCTAAAGGATGATCCTTAAGAATTCTAATGTCTGTAGCATCATTACCTTCTACTGGAGCTTGATCCCTTGCATTGCTTAATTCAGCTAGGTCACCATCTTCTTTTATTTCTTCTTGTGGAGAATCACTCTTGTCCTTCATGCTTAGGAATTCCTCGTCTTCATCATTTTTCCTTCCAGAGTTATCATTGTTAGAATCATCATGATATTCATCAAAAGAGACATGGGGTGATTCTTCCACACTTCGACTCTTAACATTGTAAATTCTATAAGCCCTAGATCTATCAGAATATCCAAGGAATATACCTTCATCGCTCTTGGGCTCAAATTTATCTAAATCTCTTTTGCCATTATTGTGGATGAAGTATTTTGACCCAAACACTTTCATATGTGTGAGAGAATACTTTTTATCTTTCAGCAACTCATAAGGAGGCTTTTTGGTGTGTGGCCTTACCATAGAGCGGTTGATAATATAACATGCCGAGTTTACCGCTTCAGCCCAAAATTTCCTTGGGAGTTGCCGTTCGGCAAGCATTGTTCTTGCCATCTCTATGAGTGTTCGATTCCTTCTTTCAACTATACCATTTTGCTCTGGGGTTCTTGGTGAAGAAAACCGGTGTGAAATGTCTTCAGCCCTGCAAAGATTATAGAAGTCAACATTTTTAAATTCACCACCATGATCAGATTGAATGTTGGTGATTTTGAACTCACCGTCTTGCTTTATCTTCATATAGAGTGCCTGAAACTCATCAAAAGCATCATTCTTATGTGTGAGAAAGAAAACCCATGTGAACCTAGAGTAATCATCCACTATGACATATCCATATTTTCTACCACTTAAACTAACAGTTCTGGTTGGACCAAACAAATCCATATGAATCAGCTCAAGTGGTTTAGATGACATGTTTGCAGATCTAGCCTTGAAGGATTTTCTTGTTTGTTTACCTAGGGCACATGCATCACACAATTTATTTTCTTGTTTAAAAGAAAGTTCAGGCAACCCATTCACTATTGAATGCTTTAACAGTTTATGTAAGACATTGTAGCTAGCATGACCTAGTCTACGATGCCATAACCATGCAAGTTCAGATTTTGGTGCAGCAAGACAAAGATTTATGTGAGCAGGATCATCTAAGTCAATCATGTAAACATTGTTGACTCTTTTTCCAGAAAATTTTACCTTGTCAGATTTTGGTTCAAGGATTCTACATTCATGAGAGTCAAACAACACTTTGTGACCCTTATCACAGAGTTGACTTATGCTAAGTAAGTTGTATTTCAAGCCCTCAACTAGCCGCATGTTATAGATGGAGTTGGAGAGGTTCTTACCTATATTACCTGTTCCAATGATTTTTCCTTTATTGTTCCCTCCAAATGTGACGTATCCTCCTTCCTTTTTCTCCAAGAGACAAAATTTTGTTTTGTCTCCAGTCATGTGTCTTGAACAGCCGCTATCAAGGTACCACCTGTTATGCATGGCTGCAAGACACTCTGCACAAGTAATTAAGCAATTGTGTTTGAACCCAACCAAATTTATGTCCCATCAAACTCTTCAGATTTTCAAAACATGAAACCATTTCTTTTGGAATCCAAACCTTCCTAGCATTCACGTTTTGTTTGCTTAGAGCAGGGATTTGATTTTTCTTTTCAGCTTTGACATTCACTTTTTATTTAGAAGCACTTTGTTGGATTTTGTGGAAGTTTGAGGAAGTTTGCTTCTTAAACCATTAAGGCCGTTGGTTGGTTTTAGGTTGAAAGTGATTGTTTTGCCACCTAGGGGATTGAGACTTATAAGATTGGTGAACACATGAATCATAATTTCTCCAAAAGTATGGTGGTGTTGGCCTATATGAATGTGCAATCTAGTTATGGTGATATCTGGAAGATTGAGCATGCAATGGCCAAGGAAGTGTTGACCTATGCTGCGGGGAAGGTCGACCTTTCTTAAGCTTTTGGACAAACTTTTTGGGAATTTCAGTTACTACCTCTTCAATCTTTTCTTTTCCTTTGGATGTTGTTTTTGAGGAAGAGGCATCAGAAGCGGAAGCAAATGTGACAGTCTTTAACCCAATTGGCCTTTTGTTTGTAGGTTCAAAACCTAACCCTCCCTTGTTGAAGTTCATTCTAGTACCTAGCAATGCATCTAGATTTTCTTTCCCATCCACAAATTTTTCTAAAGATTGTTGTTTATCCTTCAACTATTTTTGTAGGTTTTCAATATTTTACAAGAGTTGAATGTTGACTTGTTTGACAACTTCATACTTCTCATTGCTTAATTTGCTATCCTTTTCATAAGTTTACATTTTGAGCTTCATGCTATCAATCTCATGTCTCAAATCTCATTTTCAATTTTTAAGTCAGCCATTTCTTTTCTTCCTTCCTCCAAGTTCTCAATCATTTTCTTAAGATCTTCAATTTCAGTTTCAAGAAGAGCATTCTTATCATTCATATCATGATCATGCACAAACAAGTTAATTTTCTTTTTCAATGATTTATTCTCCTTTTTATACATGTCATATTTTTCCATGAGCTGTATATATGTTTCCTCCCAATCATCAAGTGTGTAATTTTCAAATGGAGAGTTTACCTCAGTTTCTTCATCACCTCTGGCCATGAGACAAAGATCTTCTTTTTCCTTGCCCGAGGAGCTAGTTCCACCATCACTTTCTTCCTCGTCACTCCAGGTGGACACCATGGCCTTGTTCTTCTTCTTGCCCTTCCATTTGTCAGCCTTTTTGAATCTGTCAGGACAATCAGTCTTGAAATGCCCTAGTTTGTTGTAAGAATAACAAATGATTTTGTCAGATTTCTTAAAGTTTTCAGAATTAGATTTGAAACCATTTCTTACCTTTGACCTTCGTCTCATGAAACTCTTACCTTCCTTTCTCAGAAATTTTTTGAACTTACGTGTGAGCATGGCTACGTCATCCTCATCTCTCTCACTTGCCGAATCCTCACCTTCATCAGAAGTGCCTTGACCGCTGGGTCTTACTTTAAGAGCTAGGGGCTTTTTCTTAGGCACCTCAACCTCTTTGTTCTTAAGGTTGATCTCATAGGTCATCAATGACCCAATGAGTTCATCTACCTTGGTAGTTGTGAGATGTCACGCCCCGATGCGGAATCTCGGGACGTACAGTTAGGGGCACGCGAGCAAGAATTTAATATTCCGAACCATTGCAAACCATTGCACAAAAGGTTGGAAAAGGTAAATATCAGAGTTTTATTGATAATAAAATGCTGAGTACATTTGGGTAGACAACTACATTCGAATAGTAATCCAAACTAGAACAACTTCTCACTATTACATAAGGAATACAAACTGACTGAAAAGCTATAAACTAACACTCGTATCACTCTAGTCCATCCCCGACATGGTCATCACCTGGAAAGAGGGGAAAAGTAGGAGTGAGCTAAACACGCTCAGTAGATAACCGTAAGCAGGTATAAGTATTTAACCAATTATTACAATTTACATGAAATGCAGTAAATGAACAAATGTCAACACGATAAAGAACAATATATGATATCGAGAATGTAACACTTTTACCACAAGTAATGATCAAGTAATGAACAAGTATAGCAACTACAAGATAAAGAACTTTGGCCATCATTCAAGTATGTTACACATGTAACCAGGTAATCACGCACGATTCAAGTATCACGAATTGTCATAGACGTAACAAGTCAAGTCAAGTACTCGGGTGCAATGCCTCACCCTGTCATACACATCCCATGGGCTCACTATCGTTTCGGGTGCTCTCCCCAGGACCAGACCGGGCCCTTATGATGCGTTGGCATTTCATTGGATCCATGATCCCCCGTCTAGACATAGTCAATTTATGGCCAATCTAATCAATAGAATTTCTGTCAAGTGTAAGATGAGAGGACGACCCTTGTCTCCTCTGATTCAAGAGTATAACACAACGGAAAACCCAAACTAAGGGTAGTCGTACGGCGAACACCGGGCCGTACTCACACGAGTAACGAGTCACGGAGTCAAGTATGAACGGTTGACAGTAAGCCGTTCGAGAAAAGTAAGTGTATAGATTTAATATACGAACCTCTCGGGTCGTATACGGAGATACGGTTCTAGAAAATCCGTATTTAAGTATAACAATAATTCTAATCATAAGATGAGTTGTGTATAAAATAGTTACCGGAATACAATGACCATTTAACCCATTAAAAATAATGGTTGATTCCGGGCTCGAGTATGACCGAAGGTTAATCAAGGATAATCGGTCATTTTAACAAGTTAAAACGATGGCGATTGGGACATTAGAGGATATACGGTATATGCTTATACACCGTATAGGCCTAAGTTGCCCATTTTATACTTTAAGCAATAAAACACCGGTCTAAATCATGCTTTCTATTGTAGACCATGGATAAATTTACCATTTGGTATCATTTCCTTTCATGGTAACAATTTAGAATTTACCGGATAGAGTGTCCGGCGTAATTTTACATCGGCCAAGACTTGCATAAGTCGACCGTCATACTAATCTTGGCTAATATATACTTAATCTTGCCTAATCCTATGTAAACTTGGTTAATCATGCTTAAACATAACTAATTATGCTTTAAACATGACTAATTATGTCTTAAACATGACTAAACATGCTTAAACATAACTAATTATGCTTTAAACATGACTAATTATGTTTTAAACATGACTAAACATGCTTAAACATAACTAATTATGCTTTAAACATGACTAATTATGTTTTAAACATGTCTAAACATGCTTAAACATAACTAATTATGCTTTAAACATGACTAATTATGTTTTAAACATGTCTAAACATGCTTAAACATAACTAATTATGCTTTAAACATGACTAATTATGTTTTAAACATGACTAAACATGCTTAAACATAACTAATTATGCTTTAAACATGACTAATTATGTTTTAAAAACTTGAGTTTTGTGTCTATCCAGTGTTTACAATGAAAATAAAAGTGGATTACAATGCCTTTTAAGCTTAAAACATGATTGAACAATTAACAATCATTACAATAACAGAAATTTAATCTCCTGATGATATGTTATTCATGTGGGTTAACAATTGGTTACTTAACAAGGAATACTATCTACGGATGGTATCATGATCACTATAAACACGATGTAAAACATGTAAAAGCATGATAGCTCCTTGTCTAATGATGCTAACAAGTTCATTCTTCTATGCTTAGATTGGTGCCTTGGTTACCTACCGAATTTAACGGAAGAAGGAGAAGGAATAGAAAGAAGCAAAGGAACTCCTGGAGAACGAAGTGATGAATAGTAAGCTTGCAGAGAGTTGCAGAGCTCCCCACGGCCTCTTCTCCCAGCAACTTAACTAACGAGGGAAGCCTTAAGGCTCCCTCCCATATATATAGGCTTTTAAAAGCCACGAGTTCCTCATTCGGGTGGGAATGGTCGCACACGTCGCCGCAACGGGATGACCACAGTGTGGACTCCGTGTTTGCCGACTTAAACACGTTCTCACGTGTTTTATTGAGGTAGGAGATTAAGTTAAACCTCCTTAAAGCTTAGGATTAGCTTAAGTGATTAAGGGTGCTTAGCTCATAAATCCCACTAAACGATTTTTAATGAGTTTGACCCAGAAGACAAAATTGCTAATCAAGACGTGATCTTTTAGATTATGATTTTTATGGAATTTTATCACAAGGTTTAATGTTAATCTCCCAATCTTAAGATTAAAATAATAATTTAACCGAATGTTCAACGGTTTAGTCGATAGAGAGAGTTTTTGATTTTTACCGATGAAACTCCAGAAGACAAAGTTGCTAAGAAAAATACTCTCTATCAGATGTGATTTTTGCAGATTTTTCCAAGATAGTTATATTTTCAGGTGAATAGTGTTTTCCGCGTTTTTAAGTCAGGCTTAAATCACTGATTAAGCCATGTAAATGATTTTATTAGGGTCAGGTACAGGAGACCAAAGTGTTTATCATGGTGTTTACTAATTAACTATCATTTTTCAGAATATTTACACGATAGTCAAAAATATTTACTATTTACTATTTACCTCAGTCACTATTCAACATTTACTATTTACGAAATTTAATATTTGTACAGAAACTCGGGGTCTTACACCCTCCCCCACTTAAAGAATTTGGTCCTCCAAATTCACTGGACCAAAATACAGTAAAGGAAAGATAGCTCACCTAGAATAGGTCGGGATAACGCTTCCGTATAGCGTCCTCGGATTCCCAGGTAGCTTCTTCAATTCCACGCCGACTCCATTGAATCTTAACCATTGGTATGGAACGATTCCGAAGTTGTTGTTCCTTCCGATCCAGAATCTTTACTGGTCGTTCTTCATAAGACAAGTCCTTCTTCACTTCGAGGTCCGCATGTTGAATGACGTGACTAGGGTCGTACACGTATTTCCGAAGCATAGAAACATGGAACACGTTGTGTACTCCAGCTAGTTGAGGAGGTAAGGCCAATCTATAGGCGACTTCACCCACTCGATCAAGGATCTCAAATGGACCAATATACCTTGGGCTTAACTTGCCATGAATACCGAATCGGCGAATACCTCTCGACGGAGAGACCTTCAAAAATACATGCTCGCCAATCTGGAATTTCAAATCTCTTCTTCTATTATCAGCATAACTTTTCTGCCTTGATTGAGCTACAAGTAACCGGTCTCGAATAATTCGAATATTCTGTGATGATTCTGAGACAAGATCCGGTCCAAGCCATTGCTTCTCGCCAATCTCATCCCAACATAATGGAGAACGACAACTCCTTCCATACAAAGCCTCGAAAGGTGCCATTTGTATGCTGGATTGATAACTATTGTTATAGGCGAATTCTATCAATGCCAAATGATCACTCCAGCTGCCATCGAAGTCAATCATACAAGCTCTCAACATATCTTCCACAATCTGATTTGTTCTCTCGGTCTGTCCATCTGTCTGCGGATGAAATGCAGTACTGAAATTCAGACGGGTACCAAGAGATTCTTGCAAACCCTTCCAGAAATGAGATGTAAATCTCGGGTCTCGGTCAGACACAATGCTGACTGGAATACCATGAAGTCTAACCACTTCCTTCAGATATAATGCTGCTAGTACATCAACCGTCCACTTGGACTTAATAGCTAGAAAATGGGCTGACTTAGTCAATCGATCCACGATGACCCATATTGCATCATAGCCACCTCGAGTCTTAGGAAGACCCATAATAAAGTCCATACCAATACTCTCCCACTTCCATTGGGGAATATCAAGTGGTTTCAATTTACCTGCCGGTCTAAAATGCTCGGCCTTTACTTGTTGACAAACAAGACATCTGCTTACAAAATCTGCAATTTCCCTTTTCATGTTTGGCCACCAAAATGTCCTCTTCAAGTCTTTGAACATCTTAGTGCCTCCCGGATGGATAGTGTATCGGGATCTATGTGCTTCTTCAAGGATCCGATTCTTTATATTAGCCTCATCCGGTACACAAGTTCGACCTTGAAACACCAGTCTTCCATCATTGGCTATCGAGAAGTCAGGTCTGCCACTTAAGTTTTCCTTAATCTCGACTAGCTCGGGATCAATATCTTGTAATAGCTTGATTTCCACTAACAGTTCGGGCTTGAGTTGCATCTGGGAAATCAAAATCCGATCATTATCAATATTGAGATCCAGACTAGCCATCTGCTCCAGTAACTTCCATTCTTGTAACATAAGACTGGATAACTTGGCCACAGGCTTCCGACTTAACGCATCAGCCACGACATTGCCTTTGCCAGGGTGATACTCGATAGAGAAGTCGAAATCCTTTATATATTCCAACCACCTTCTTTGCCTCATGTTTAATTCCTTTTGAGAAAATAAGTATTTCAGACTTTTGTGATCCGAAAATACCGTGAATGATTCTCCATATAAATAGTGCCTCCAAATCTTTAATGCGAATACTACGGCTGCCAATTCCAGATCATGCACGGGATAATTAACTTCATGCTTCCTTAACTGCCTAGAAGAATAGGCAATCACCTTGCCATGCTGCATAAGCACACAGCCTAAGCCAATACCAGAAGCATCTGTGTAGACCACAAAACCGCCTTCACCCGAAGGTAAGGTCAAAATAGGGGCAGTAGTCAAACAATCCTTCAGAGTTTGAAAACTCCGTTGGCATTCAGCTGACCACTCAAACTTGATTTCTTTGCGGGTTAATTTGGTCAAAGGTACCGCAATTTTAGAGAAATCTTGAATGAACCTTCGATAATAACCAGCCAGGCCAAGAAAACTCCTTACTTCAGTAGCATTAGTAGGCTGTTCCCAATTCTTGACTGCTTCCACTTTAGATGGATCCACAGAAATTCCATCCTTAGTAATAATATGTCCTAGAAAGGACACTTCACTCAGCCAAAATTCACACTTGCTGAATTTGGCATATAATTGGTGATCTCTCAATAATTGAAGAGCCGTTCTTAGATGCTCGGCATGATCTTCTTCACTCTTTGAGTAGATCAAAATGTCATCAATAAATACCACGACCCATTGATCAAGATAAGGTCGGAACACATTGTTCATAAGTTGCATGAAAGCTGCCGGTGCATTCGTTAACCCAAAGGGCATAACGACAAACTCAAAGTGACCATATCGGCTTCGAAAAGCTGACTTGTAAATATCATCTTCCTTAATTCTCAATTGATGATACCCAGATCGAAGATCGATCTTAGAAAAATACGAAGCTCCAGCAATCTGGTCAAATAACTCATCAATCCTCGGCAGTGGATATTTATTCTTGACAGTTATCTGGTTGAGTTGCCGATAGTCGATGCACAACCTCATCGAACCATCTTTCTTCCGAACAAACAATACAGGAGCTCCCCAAGGGGAAACACTCGGGCGAATAAAACCCTTCTCGAGCAACTCCAACAATTGCTGCTTCAATTCCCGCAATTCCGCAGGAGACATGCGATAAGGGGCTTTAGAAACAGGAGACGATCCAGGAATAAGATCAATAGAAAATGTCACTTCACGCTGAGGCGGAAGTCCTGGTAACTCCTCTGGAAAAACATCTGGGAAGTCTCGGACAATAGGAATGTCCTTAATCTCGGTCTGCTGTTCAGGGGACGCATGAATAAAAGCCAGGAAAGCTTCACATCCACGCCTCAATAACTTATCAGCACGAAGAGTCGAGATAAGAGACACCGGACTAGGATGTTTCACTCCTTTGAAGAATAATCCGGGGTGCTTAGAAAAAGACACCGAACAAGAATTGCAGTGAACATTGACCTCATACTGGGCCAACCAGTCGGCTCCTAGGATTACATCGTAATCCTTCATGTCTATGCAAATCAAGTCGGCTGGAAAATTCCGATCATTCACCATAACTTTACTAGAAGGATAATAATGCTGAATAGCTGAACTGGTCCCAATAGGGGTTGATATCTCTAACGGAGAGTCCATCAAAACAGGTTCTATAGCTAATAACTTAGCAAATCTCCGGGATATAAAAGAATGTGTTGCACCAGTATCAAATAGAACAAAAGCCGGAAAGTCGGATATAATGAGAGTACCTTCGACGAGTCCACCATCCTCGGAGATACCCTTTTCCTTTGTATGAAGAGCCTGGAGCCTGCCCTGAGGCTTCTTGACGTTTAGAGGTTTTGCCGGGATAGCTTGTTCCGATAATAAGGGGCAGTTGGGAATGCGGTGCTCCTTGCTTCCACATCGCAGACATGCACCTTGCTTGCGCCAACAATCCTCCATTTTGTGACCGGGACGATCACAATATCGGCATACGCCTTTGAATGGAACCACAGAATCAGGTTTCTTGTCTTCTTGTCTTGGCGCCTTGCCCTTCCACGAACCAGAACCAGAACTAGAACCAGTACTAGTGAAAGGTCTTTTCTTGTTAGGACCAGTGCCAGAATCAGTCTTATCATTCTTGAGTGCCTTCGGTTGATTCTTCTTACTACCTTGACCACGAATCCTTTCCGTCATTTCCAATGTATCTTCTAATACTTGTGCCTTTCTTACCATCTCAGAATATGTAGAAATTTCTAGTGGTGCCAGTTGATTAATATAATGAAGTCGAAGACCATTAAGGAAACGCTTCGCCTTCATTTTCTCAGTTGAAATGAGATGTCTCGCATAACGAGAGAGTCTTGCAAACTGGGCTTCATATTCTGATACCGATAAGCTTCGCTGCTTCAGAGCTGCGAATTCCGCGGCCTTCTTTTCTTGCACGCGATCAGAAAAATATTTATCATTGAAGAATTCCTCGAATTCCTCCCACGAGACTTGTTGGTCACCGAGAGTCGGTTTAATAGACTCCCACCAAGTACGTGCATCACGTTCCAGTTGAAAATGGACAAGAGAACACGCTCCTGGTCAGTGCATTGCATGACCTCAAAAATCCTTGCCATCTCGTCGAGCCAGTTCTCGGCTTCATCAGGATCGGTTGAACCAGCAAACCTAGGCGGGTTCATCCCTCGGAAATTCCGATACAATTCACCAGTACCATGAGCTGCGCCATGAGGTGCCGCTCCGGCTCCAGCTCCTGCCTGAGCCAATGCATTCAAGGCTTGCGTAAGTCCTTGAACCGTACGTTGCAAATTCCTCATCTCAGCACGATTGGCTGCCATTTCAAGTACCTATAAGGTAATCCATTGTTCATGAGTCGATTATTATGAGAGAAGAATTCTCTGATGAGAGGAGAGAGAAAGAACTAGAGGAGTGAGACATGATTACGGTTAATAGCTTAACCCGATTTCTACCCAAATCTCACAAGGTCTAGTTTTTCCTAAACTTATAGGAGAGAAGGAAACCTAGGACAATTTTAACCTAAATTTCTAGGTCAATGCGACCTAGGCTCTGATACCAACTAAACTGTCACGCCCCGATGCGGAATCTCGGGACGTACAGTTAGGGGCACGCGAGCAAGAATTTAATATTCCGAACCATTGCAAACCATTGCACAAAAGGTTGGAAAAGGTAAATATCAGAGTTTTATTGATAATAAAATGCTGAGTACATTTGGGTAGACAACTACATTCGAATAGTAATCCAAACTAGAACAACTTCTCACTATTACATAAGGAATACAAACTGACTGAAAAGCTATAACTAACACTCGTATCACTCTAGTCCATCCCCGACATGGTCATCACCTGGAAAGAGGGGAAAAGTAGGAGTGAGCTAAACACGCTCAGTAGATAACCGTAAGCAGGTATAAGTATTTAACCAATTATTACAATTTACATGAAATGCAGTAAATGAACAAATGTCAACACGATAAAGAACAATATATGATATCGAGAATGTAACACTTTTACCACAAGTAATGATCAAGTAATGAACAAGTATAGCAACTACAAGATAAAGAACTTTGGCCATCATTCAAGTATGTTACACATGTAACCAGGTAATCACGCACGATTCAAGTATCACGAATTGTCATAGACGTAACAAGTCAAGTCAAGTACTCGGGTGCAATGCCTCACCCTGTCATACACATCCCATGGGCTCACTATCGTTTCGGGTGCTCTCCCCAGGACCAGACCGGGCCCTTATGATGCGTTGGCATTTCATTGGATCCATGATCCCCCGTCTAGACATAGTCAATTTATGGCCAATCTAATCAATAGAATTTCTGTCAAGTGTAAGATGAGAGGACGACCCTTGTCTCCTCTGATTCAAGAGTATAACACAACGGAAAACCCAAACTAAGGGTAGTCGTACGGCGAACACCGGGCCGTACTCACACGAGTAACGAGTCACGGAGTCAAGTATGAACGGTTGACAGTAAGCCGTTCGAGAAAAGTAAGTGTATAGATTTAATATACGAACCTCTCGGGTCGTATACGGAGATACGGTTCTAGAAAATCCGTATTTAAGTATAACAATAATTCTAATCATAAGATGAGTTGTGTATAAAATAGTTACCGGAATACAATGACCATTTAACCCATTAAAAATAACGGTTGATTCGGGCTCGAGTATGACCGAAGGTTAATCAAGGATAATCGGTCATTTTAACAAGTTAAAACGATGGCGATTGGGACATTAGAGGATATACGGTATATGCTTATACACCGTATAGGCCTAAGTTGCCCATTTTATACTTTAAGCAATAAAACACCGGTCTAAATCATGCTTTCTATTGTAGACCATGGATAAATTTACCATTTGGTATCATTTCCTTTCATGGTAACAATTTAGAATTTACCGGATAGAGTGTCCGGCGTAATTTTACATCGGCCAAGACTTGCATAAGTCGACCGTCATACTAATCTTGGCTAATATATACTTAATCTTGCCTAATCCTATGTAAACTTGGTTAATCATGCTTAAACATAACTAATTATGCTTTAAACATGACTAATTATGTCTTAAACATGACTAAACATGCTTAAACATAACTAATTATGCTTTAAACATGACTAATTATGTTTTAAACATGACTAAACATGCTTAAACATAACTAATTATGCTTTAAACATGACTAATTATGTTTTAAACATGTCTAAACATGCTTAAACATAACTAATTATGCTTTAAACATGACTAATTATGTTTTAAACATGACTAAACATGCTTAAACATAACTAATTATGCTTTAAACATGACTAATTATGTTTTAAACATGTCTAAACATGCTTAAACATAACTAATTATGCTTTAAACATGACTAATTATGTTTTAAAAACTTGAGTTTTGTGTCTATCCAGTGTTTACAATGAAAATAAAAGTGGATTACAATGCCTTTTAAGCTTAAAACATGATTGAACAATTAACAATCATTACAATAACAGAAATTTAATCTCCTGATGATATGTTATTCATGTGGGTTAACAATTGGTTACTTAACAAGGAATACTATCTACGGATGGTATCATGATCACTATAAACACGATGTAAAACATGTAAAAGCATGATAGCTCCTTGTCTAATGATGCTAACAAGTTCATTCTTCTATGCTTAGATTGGTGCCTTGGTTACCTACCAAATTAACGGAAGAAGGAGAAGGAATAGAAAGAAGCAAAGGAACTCCTGGAGAACGAAGTGATGAATAGTAAGCTTGCAGAGAGTTGCAGAGCTCCCCACGGCCTATTCTCCCAGCAACTTAACTAACGAGGGAAGCCTTAAGGCTCCCTCCCATATATATAGGCTTTTAAAAGCCACGAGTTCCTCATTCGGGTGGGAATGGTCGCACACGTCGCCGCAACGGGATGACCACAGTGTGGACTCCGTGTTTGCCGACTTAAACACGTTCTCACGTGTTTTATTGAGGTAGGAGATTAAGTTAAACCTCCTTAAAGCTTAGGATTAGCTTAAGTGATTAAGGGTGCTTAGCTCATAAATCCCACTAAACGATTTTTAATGAGTTTGACCCAGAAGACAAAATTGCTAATCAAGACGTGATCTTTTAGATTATGATTTTTATGGAATTTTATCACAAGGTTTAATGTTAATCTCCCAATCTTAAGATTAAAATAATAATTTAACCGAATGTTCAACGGTTTAGTCGATAGAGAGAGTTTTTGATTTTTACCGATGAAACTCCAGAAGACAAAGTTGCTAAGAAAAATACTCTCTATCAGATGTGATTTTTGCAGATTTTTCCAAGATAGTTATATTTTCAGGTGAATAGTGTTTTCCGCGTTTTTAAGTCAGGCTTAAATCACTGATTAAGCCATGTAAATGATTTTATTAGGGTCAGGTACAGGAGACCAAAGTGTTTATCATGGTGTTTACTAATTAACTATCATTTTTCAGAATATTTACACGATAGTCAAAAATATTTACTATTTACTATTTACCTCAGTCACTATTCAACATTTACTATTTACGAAATTTAATATTTGTACAGAAACTCGGGGTCTTACATGAGATCTCTCGATTATTCAACCACAGTAGCCTTTGTGTGCCATGCGAGAGTCAATGATCTGAGAATCTTTCTCACAATTTTTTGTTCTGAGTATTTCTTTGCCAAATCAGTCAGACTATTAGTAAGCATAGTTACCCGAGCATACATATTTTGAATTGACTCATCAGGCTTCATGCGGAACATTTCATATTCAGAAACTAAAATGTTGGCTTTTGTTTCTCGTACCTGAGAGGTTCCTTCGTAAATTACCTCTAACTTGTCCTACATTTGTTTTGCCATTGCGCAGGTAGCCACTCTTGAGAATTCTACTGGATGGAGTGAGCACTGCATGATGTGTCTGGCACTCGAGTTGACAGTGGATTGTCTTATTTGTTCTTTGGTCCATAAATCCTCATTATCCGTAAGCTCATACGGACCTTTGCTGATCACTCGCCAAAGTTCGTAGTCTTGGGCGCGAATGAACACCTGCATGCGATGTTTCCAATAAGGATAATTAGTTTCAGTAAAGTAAGGAGGCCTATTCACAGAATGTCCTTCAGGTAAGAAACCTTTGGACGCTAATCCACCATTTCCCTCAAGGTCGTTGGACCCCATAATGAGAGATTAGGCTCTGATACCACTTGTTGAGTAGTGGATAGTGGATCTAGAGGGGAGGGGTGAATAGATCTGCCCCTCTTTTCGCAATGCAATCCTCTTTAAAGCTAGATAATGGTAATAGCAGCAGAATATAACTAGTTTAACAAAGGACACAATAATTTGCTTAGCAAGATGATTACTAATATATCGATTCAAACCTAAGCATGCATCTAGAACGAAACAATCACACAAACAAACCACAACACATGAGATTTTTAGGTGGTTCAGACTGAATCCCCAGTCCTACGTCCACCCCTCACCAAATCCGGTGAGGCTCCACTAGTGCCACACACTGAGCCGCAAATCGGAAAGACCTCCGATTGCCTTCCTACTAACCACATGTAGGGACGTCAACACCGCAGATCAGACAACTTCCGATTGCCTTCCAACTAACCACCGGTAGGGACGATCTTCAGTTTCAAATGTTTGAATGAAATGAAAAGAGAACAAATATCATGCTATTCAAACAAGATATAGAGTATGCTCAAAGAGAAAAGATCTTGTCTGAGATTGCTGGAGCTTGAATCAAATACTTCAATGGTATCTTCTTCCTTGTGAAATGATCTTCCTTGGATCACCTTGAGTTGATGAAGAAGATAAAGGATGCAGATTTGATCTCCCTTGAGAATGAGCTTCTTTGGATCACCTTGAGATGATGAAGAGGATGATGGTTGCAGCTTTTTCCTCACTTGGCTTGGGGTTGATCTCCTCTTGAAGTAGCTTGAATCACTTGAGGATTTGATGAAGAACTTCTTCCCGGAGTACTGTTCACAGCTACAGTACTCGATCTCCTCTCCCTTGAACACACCCTTGTAGCCTCCTCTGATCTCCCTTGGATTCACAAATGATCAACTAGGGTTTCTAACCCTCTTGCATTGGTTTTATACCTTTTGAATGGTCATTGGACATCCCCCAGACCAGATCCACAATCCATGGGAGATTGGGTGACTTTTAGGTTAAACAAATACAAGGAAAGGGGCTCTTCTTGAAGTGGAAAACAAAGTCAACATTTGTTGGCTCGGGGCTGGCGGTCGACCGCTACTGAGAAACCCTGTAGAAATTTGATCTCTGGAATTTTCGGTCGACCGCTACTAAGCTGGCGATCGACCGCCACTGAGAATCCGTCAGCCCGTGAGCTGCTGGCAGGGGCGGTCGACCGCCCCTGGGCTGGCGGTCGACCGCCAACTGGGCAGACCCCGGGTTATGCCAGGTCAGTCCGTTAACCCCTTTAGCTCCGTCGCTTGAGTCCTTTAGCAGCCCGTTCTCATCTGTGGAATCAACCTTGACTGTCTTGAAGGTGTCAACTGAGTCTTTGACCTTGGGCTCTCTTGGCTATGCTTCTTTGTGCATCGACCTTGGCTATGTGACATGCCGAATGAGAAATGTCAACTTTTACTTGTAGAAGAGATTTGCATCCTTGCTTGTGCGCGATCAATGAGCTTTCACTTTTGCCATTTCCTCTCGATTCTTTGTCCATTCATTGGCTTATCTGTCATGAACAAAATATCACATATGTCAGTCATATGAGAGTGAAAAATAAGAATGACTTATAGTGTTTAGCCATTATCAAAACCAAGAATATCAAATAACTCAAATGACCACAAGATGATGTCGAATGATTCAAATGACCACAGGGGCACAACAAACCTGTGTTTGACGGTTCTGAGTTTTCTATGTGGCTAGGCAATATGTGCACATTTGTTAATTCAGTTAATCCAAACCTGTGGAACCTCATCTATAAAGGTCCAAATAAGTTGGCTAAGGACATGTCCAAATGGACTGATGTTCATAGATCTAAGAATAATGATAATCTTAGAGCTTTAAATTTAATGAAGGCTGCTGTTGACGTTAATACATTTCCTTCTGTTTCTACATGCAGCACTGCAAAGAAGATACTGGACAAATGCATGGCCATCCGTGAGAAAAGGAGGACAAATGTCTGATGGCTAGTAGAAGTGATCACAACAGTGATCAAAAGGATGAGTCATCCTCTTAGGCTCCGAATCTGAAGGAATTTTGTTTGATGAATTGATGAATCGATGAATCTTTATGAGGAATTGTTAGATAGATATAGGAAAATGAAAGCTGAAAATAAAAAGTTGAAAAAGAAAATTGAGCAGAATAATTCGTGTTCTTCCTGCAAAAATTATTTGCATGTGAAACAATTATATGATACTTGTTCGTCTGATGACAAAATAAATAAGGAGCTGATTGCTTCCTTAAGAAATGAAAGCCAAAATCATTTGGCCAAAATTGCTGAACTGGAACAAACAAAGAAAGATTTGAAAGAAGAATTAAATTCCATGGTCAATAGTCAAATCTTGGTTGATGAATTAACTCTTAGATGAAAAATTGGTGGAAGAAAATGAAAAATTGAAGCAACTGAATAATGCTATGTCAGAAAGATTGATATCTCTTGAAAAAGAAAATTGTGTGTTTTCGGACAATACTGAAAAATTGCCTACTCTTGAGAAAGAAATTGAAAATCATAAAAAAGTCAATGAAACCTTGAAAGAAAGGCTGGCTACCTGTGAAAAAGAAAGAGCAAATTCTGAAACCCTCATAGCCTCCTTGGAGAAAAAAAATCAAAGAATTGGATCAGTCTTCATCCAAATCTGTTAAAGACAAAGGTAAAATGAAAATATCTTTGGAAGATGAGGTGAGTGGTCAAAGAGAGGGGATAGGTTACATTTTAGGAAATAAAAGGGCAATTAATAATCAGTTATACACCACTTTTGTGCGAAGCTCAGAAGTGGCTGACACCTCTAGTGAATATCCAAAATAGTTTATTATTCATAAAACTAAAAAAAATAAAATTCAGAAAAAGAATTTTAGCAAGTCTAACATGCATGCTAAGAACTCTCATGCGAAACACCATGCTTCAAAGCAAATAAACAAATCATGTTATTACTGTGGTAAGCATGGACACTTTATGAATAACTGTTTTGTCATGAAAAGGGATGATAAGAATGCTGGTAGAGAGAATGCTAGGAAATTCCACACTGCTCAGAAAAAAGAGCATTGAATGTTTTCACTGTGGAAAAATGGGACACATTGCTGTACAATGTTGGTCTGTCAAGGGAAGGAAAAATCTTCAGTCTAAACCTGTTAAATTCCCTGTAAACCAGCATGTTTTTGATAAAAACAAATGTGTTTCAAAAGGTATGAATTTTTTGTGCTTTAAATGTGGGAAGCTAGGCCACAAAGCCTCTGAATGTTGGCTGGCTGTTCATAGAAGATACAATTTCCAGGTTAAAACTGGTAACATTCATGGTCACTCACAAAAATCTCATGTTCATGTTCACAAGAAAAATGTGAACTTTTCAAAATGCAGCCACTACTGTGGAAAATCTGGGCATAATATGTTTGATTGCTCTTTAATGAAATCTGATGATTTGAAGGCCCAAAGGTTGTGGAGAGCATCTCTAAATGGTGCTGCTAACTTGCAAGGACCCAAGAATTCTTGGGTACCTAAAAATGCAAAATAAGATTTTTTTGTAGGTGTGCCTTGAAGGAAGAAGGAAAATAAAAGGGGGTTAAATAAATCAAGGCACCCGTTATTGGTAAAAACCCCAGTTTCTGCTTTTATTGTTATATTTGTTGACGACCATTTCCCTCTTGATAAGTTCATATCATGTTTTAAAATTGGTCAAATAAAATTCATGTGTTCATTATTTTAATTGGTTGAATAATTAAGGGGGAGTCTGGTTAATTTGATCTATCATGCAAGTTTTTGTTTAAATTAAAAATATGCTGCATGTGTCCTCTTGCATTTTCATGTTCATTTATGCTTGATCTCATGGTATATAAAATGGTGACATGTGGAAGGGCAGGTTAGCCCTGTCTGGAAACTATCACTACGCGTGAGGTGATCTTCGGATCTAAGTCCTCCGCTTAGTACCATGGGTCAATCTTACATTTAGATTTTGCAGATTTCATGTCAACATACTCCCTTGCATGATCTTCATTTGAAAATTAATTTTTCAATGCATTTAGTTAGGGGGAGTAAAATATTTCAATAATGATTTACATTTCTCACATGCTTAGACTGCTTCATTAAGGGGGAGTCATATCTGAAAAAAATCTTGGATTCCATTTCTTCAGGGGGAGAGTGTGTTTTCTTTGAACCTGTTTCTTGGATCTCATTTCTATGAGAATTCATTCCTCTAAATCTCCCATATAGTTGCTGTTTGCTCATCACTTATGCATACGCTTGAAACTTATCCTTGCTTGCTGCTCGGTTGGCTGCTTGTCAATATCTTTGAGTTACCTGAAACTTAGGAGGATTCCAATCTGTGTACTATGATCCTAAATCTGAACATCCAAAATTAGGAATCTTCTATTATACAATCTTATGATTGTCCAAAATAATTAGCTGGTTCAAGTTTAATGAATTCATTGAGTTTAAAGATAAATGTCTTGAGAACATACGTGTTCAATTTTAATAGACCTTAACCAGCTTTTACATGTTGTGCCTTGGATAATTTTTTGAAATCTAAAAATTCTAAAATCATGGAAACTTTGGTTGAGATACTCAAATTGAGTATTATTTTTAAACATTAGGGAAATTTGAAAAATTCCTAAGGATTAAAAAAATCATCAGAGCAATGACAATGGTCCACTGAGAAATCATGTCTCTTTTCCATGAAGATAAGTGGACTGTGTCATGATGTGCCACTGTCAACTCTACAGAAAAATCATTGAAAATCAAGGCAGAGCAATGCCAATCTCACTGAGAAATATGTCTCACTCATCAATGAAATGAGTTGAGATATGTCATGAGGTGACATAGCTACCTCTGTTCAAATTGAAGCATGACAGACAGTCATACTAAGTACCTAGGGATACTGGCATCTAAACAACGTGTATCCTCAAGATACAAAGTCTGTATTGGACTTGGATGCTCTTAAAAATTTGGTGAGCAAAAGAAAAATCTGAATTTGGTAGCAAAAGGTCAAAAGAAAAATAAAATTGCTGAACCCAGGAATTCAATCTGAAACTCCTTGAATGTTTAACCTTAATACTAGGTTTGGGAACTCCAAAGGGAGTCATTGAACTTGTATAAGTAAGATAAAGGAAGGTTAAACAAGGTGTTAATATGAAAATTTGGTTCATTTCTATTAAACTTGAATGCAAATATATTTTTAGAAACTTCATTGATAAACTCAGAACTCATTTGGTTTGAACCATGCTGTTAAATAAGGAACTTATCATAAGTTACTTATAATGGAAGAATCTGAAATCAATCACTGTAGATTTATGAAATTAGTATCAGATTGTGAACTTTTCTTGAATTATCAGGCGTACTAATGTCAAAAGGATTATGTCTCCTCACTTCTTATGCTTGCTGCTTATTTAATTCTTGATCTGAGTCATTTCTACATCTATTTGGTCTTCTGATCATATGTCAAAGGGGGAAATTGTTTCAACTCTAGAACTTATTGATGCCATGTGACAAATGTCGTTTAAAAATGCCGTGCCACACACAATTTCAAAATTATTTATCGCACTCACTCACTTAAAAGATTTGGAAATCCAAGTAAAATGGCGAGAATGGGTCGATCCCATGAGGAAGAAGAGACTTTTATTAAGTTGGAAAACTTCTTGTAATTTTTTAGCAAATCGTGGAGTGAGTAGCATAAAGTAAAAACTTAAAATTGCTTGAAATAAAATCTAACTAAAGAACGTTGGAGAGTTGAAGAAGAGAAAATTGGTAGAGAGAGAGACGAAGAGAAAGAAATAAAATTGCACAAAATGAAACTTGTATTGCTATGAATTGAAAAGAACAATGTCTATGAAAATAGAGATGACAACCAATGTAAACTAAGAGAAAAGTGAAAAAACTAGAGCTATGAAAGGATGATGAATGCCGTCGTCTCCTCCTCGCCGAGCCTTGGACAGGATCACTCCGCCTTGAAGGAGATCATCGTGGAAAGAGGTGAATGAAGAAGCCGTCGTCATCGTCGTTCACGTCACGAGCCTTGGAACGTCGTCCGCCTTGATGTGCACACCGCCGTAAAAGGAGAGTTGTGGAGGATAAACTTTGGAGAGAAATATAGAGAGGAGTGTGGAAGGGTTTGTGTGGAGATGAAGAAGGAAGAAGATGAGAAAGTAAAATAGAAATACTAAAAATAGAGTAAGAATGAAATTAAAATAACTTTGAAACCAAGACGAATTAGAGGATAACGAAGAAGAAGAAGTTGAATAGGAAGAAGATAGGAAGAACTTTGATGAAGGGCGTAGAGAGAGAAAATATGAGGGAGAGGGTGAAATCGGAGGAAGAAGGGGGTGGTGTCTGCACGGATAAACAGTAAAAATGGGAAGACAACACCTTGAAAAAGAGATTATAACTTGAAAACGGGAGGGAATTAGAGGACGATGAGGAAGAAGAAAATTTATATCTTAAAAAAAAAGAAGTTTGATGAAGAGACTCAGATGAAAAGAAGAGCAGAAGGGGAAGAAATCTTGAGAAGAACAAAGTGTAGAGCTATAGATGAGCAGTAAAAATATAGAACAGAACTTTGAAAACCTTGAAATAACTTAAAAACAAGAGAGAATTAGAGGAAGAGGAAGAAGAGATATTTAAAGAACTTTTAAAGATCTACCACATTCGTGAAGAAAGTAGAGGGAGAAAGAAATCACAAAGGGGATAAAATAGGCGAAGAATAGTGGGACGCATGTTCAGGTGAACAGTAAAAGGTGGAAGATAGAACCTTGAAAACTAGGTGATATCGTGAAAACTAAGAAGAATTAGATAATGATGAAGAAAATAAAGTTGGAGAGAATTTAAAACTAAAGAACTTTCATGAAGAACACAAGAGAAGAAAATGAACAGAAGGGGGAGAAATCGGTGGCCTAAGATGAAGATGTGAGAGGGAGAGAAGAATGCCAATGGAAGCCCCCCTTTCTCCTCCTTGTCATGGGCTATTTATAGGGAAAATTGAGTCAATGGAGGGTGGAGATTGTATCAAAATGATATGGATTGCTGGGATTTAGGTAGAAGATGATGTATGGGGGAAAGAAAAAGGAGGTGGGCACCCCCTCCTTGAACTTTGGGCACCCCCTTTTCCAAGACTCATTATTTCTCCTCTTTATTTCAAACTTTGAATTTTCTTTTCCCTCCAACCAAAATATGTGCTTCTTCTCCTCAATTTCAAACTTTTAAAATTTCTTTTCCCTCCAACCAAAATATGTGCTTCTGTGTTTGACTTGGTCAAAGTGGTGATGACAGTTTTACCCCCGGCTTCTTTTGCAATTACCTTCGGTGTCCTGCACACACATAATTACGATTTAATCCAAAAAAATTACCATAAAGTGCACATGAATCTCGATTGCTCATAATTATGCGATAGAGAATTAATGTTCATGACTCTCAACTCTATTTTATTAAATGAAATCACCAAATTAATTAATTTACGTGAAAATCCCAATTTAAACGCGGAGTTGAGGTTAACTATGAAATATGCATAATTACCTAATTATATGCACATAAAATGTTGTGTATGCAATGAATTATCATAGAAAATGGACACTTATCACACCTCCCAACTTGAACATTGCTAGCCCCTTAGCAATGCAAACAAATTAAGATTAGGGACCAACAAGAGTTTGAAAGATTTCATATCTCCAATCAAGATCTCCCTTCACAGAATCAACTACGGATTAGGAATTTGGAATTATTAAAATGAACTAGCCATAGGATTAGAATGTGATGCTCTCATAGAACACTCCCAAAGTCTCATAGCATTTGTGCTCGTGATATCTAAATCCACAGTTTGGACAATTGCGTTCTCTAGATTGCCATCTTAGCTAGGTGTCTTTCAACTCTACCTCCCAGATCAGAGCTTTAATCATAGCAGCCTTCATTTTTTTTGATTAACACATAGTGCTGCACAACCCTTCACCGTTTGACGCGAACCTCAACTCTTGCCTTAGGAGAAGCAGGCCCGGTTACTAAGATCAGGGATATTTTTCATGGTTTTTTTTAACACATGGTGCTGCACAACCCTTCACCATTTGACGTGAACCTCGACTCTTGCCTTAGGAGAAGCAGGCCCGGTTACTAAGATCAGGGGTATTTTCCATGATTTTTTTTGATCTAACTTTTCACTAGGGAGGGTAGAGTATCATACACCATACCAAATGACAGAAGACTTGTCTTTCTTGTTTCATTAGTGTGCAAGTAAATTTTTTTTTTAATGCTAAGAGACCTTAGGAGATTCTAAACTAATTTCCATGACTAGACACAAAAAATCATTCCATCATCCATCTCCACAGTTTTTTTTTCAGAGTCTCTTTTATGAAAACATGAATCATGAAAGCTCAGTTGGGGCTCTCTTTTTTTTTTATAACAACATGAGACATCAATTAGCATGAGATTTGTACAAGGAAACATGAGATTTTTATAATGATTACCCTTACCCCCCAACTTAAATGACATCGTCTATGATGGCATGAAGAATATATGAACAGGATAATGCATACATGAATGCTTGGGAAGGAAAGGTACAACCTGGGGTGCGCAGACGTGGCTATTTTGACATGCAGCTTTACGAACGACTTCTTCCAGCTCCTACAAACACAAATGAAAATGACTCACTAGATTATTGAAGGGAAATGGTTGGGTTACCTCCCAACAAGCGCTTAGTTTAATGTCTTCAGCCAGACGACCTTCTTGTATTTATCATGGGTCACTCAGTGGGATTGATTCCTTTGATGAGACTTGTGTGTTCTCCAAGTAGGGTTTGAGATGTTGACCATTGACAATGAAAATTTGACCATTTTTATGATCTAGGATTTTGATAGCACCATGATCAAAGGCTTTGAGCACAACAAATGGTCCATCCCATCTAGACTTCAATTTTTCGGGGAATAAGTGCAACCTTGAATTAAAGAGCCAAACTTTTTGATCAGGTTGAAATGACTTTCTCACAATGTGTTTATCATGGAAAGCTTTGGTCTTGGCTTTGTAAATCTTGACATTTTCATAGGCTTCATTCCTCAACTCCTCCAACTCATTTAGTTGTAGGGCCCTATGAGATCCAGTTTGGGCCAAGTCAAAATTAAACTGCTTAATAGCCCAATATGCCCTATGCTCAAGCTCAACGGGTAGGTGACAAGCTTTTCCAAAGATTAACCTATATGGAGACATGCCAATCAGAGTTTTGTATGCTGTCCGATAGGACCAAAGAGCATCATCCAATCTTTCGGACCAATCCTTCCTATCGGGCCTAACGGATTTCTGTAGGATGTTTTTGATCTCCTTATTGGATGTATCCACTTGGCCACTTGTTTGGAGGTGGTAGGGGGTGGTAATATTATGAGTGATTCCATATTTTCTGAGAAGAGCTCAAAATTGGGCATGAGTGAAATGAGAACCTCCATCACTAATGATCGCCCTCGGACACCCAAACCTTGAAAATATATTCTTTCGGACAAACTTCATGACAACTTTGTGATTGTTGGTCCGGGTGGCAATGGCTTCAATCCATTTAGACACATAGTCGACCGCTATAAGAATGTACTCGTGTCCGAATGATGGCAGAAAGGGCCCCATAAAATCAATTCCCCAAACATCAAAGATTTCGACCACTAGAATGGGGTTCAGTGGCATCATATCGCATTTGCTCATGTTCCCAACGACTTGACACCTAAGACAAGTCTTGCTAAATTCATAGGCATCTTTGAAGAGAGTGGGCCAGAAGAACCCACTTTGCAACACTTTGGAAGCCGTTTTCTTTCCCGTGAAGTGTCCCCCACAAGCTAGAGTGTAATAAAAGTTCAGGATGCTTTGTTGTTCCTCTTCGGGGACACACCTCCTAATTATTTGATCCGGACCCACGTGGAATAATTCAGGGTCTTCCCAGAAATAGTATTTGATTTTGGCAAACAAATGTTCTTTTTCATGTTTCGACCACCCATTAGGAATTTGTCCTACAGCTAATTAGTTGACAATGTCTGCGAACCATGGGAGTTGACTATGAGTGATGGACAAGAGGTATTCATCAGGAAATGAATCTTGCAAAGGAGCCTTATCAGTTGTGAGAATACGAGAAAGATGATCGGCAACTTTATTCTCAGAACCTTTTTTGTCTCGGATCTCAAGATCAAATTCTTGGAGTAAGAGGATCCACCTAATGAGTCTAGGTTTGACATCCTTCTCGGAGAATAAATATTTGAGTGCTGAGTGATCAGAATACACAATGCCTTTTGCCCCTAAAAGATACGACCAAAATTTTTCGAGGGCAAAAATGACTGCTAACAACTCCTTTTCTGTGGTGGTGTAGTTAAGTTGAGCATCGATGAGGGTGCGACTCGCATAATAAATCACCACCAGACACTTCTCAATCCTTTGGCAAAGAATTGCCCCTATAGTATAGTCGGAGGCATCACACATGATTTCAAAGGACAGAGACCAATTGGGAGGTTGGAGAATGGGTGCTTTGGTCAAGGCCTCTTTAAGGAAATTGAAAGCCTCAAGGCAGGCGGCATCTAAATGGAATGGAGTGTCTTTGGCCAAGAGAAGAGTTAACGGGCGAGCAATCTTAGAAGAGTTACTTATGAACCGGTTGTAAAAGCCGGCATGGCCGAGGAATGAACGAATTTGCCTCACAGAAGTCGGAGGTGGGAGATTAGAAATGAGGTCAATCTTGGCCTTATCAACCTCTATACCCCGCTCGGACACAATATGGCCCAAAACCATGCCTTCTTGAATCATGAAGTGTCTCTTCTCCCAACTAAGAACAAGATTCATTTCAATACATCTAGCAAGCACTTTCTTCAAATTTCCCAAGCAGTTTTCAAATGATTCCCCGAACACAGAAAAATCATCCATGAAGATTTCTAAGAATTCTCCCACCATATCGGAGAAAATGGCCATCATGCACCTTTGAAAAGTGGTCGGTGCATTGCAAAGACCAAAAGGCATCCTCCAAATGGCAAATGTGCCATATGGGCATGTGAAGGTGGTCTTCTCTTGGTCTTCCGGGTAAATGACCACTTGATTGTACCCGGAATATCCATCTAGAAATAAAAATATATTTGGCTTGCTAATTTCTCTAGAATTTGGTCAATAAAGGGGAGTGGAAAATGATCATTTTTGGTCATGGCATTGAGCTTTCTATAATCGGTGCACACTCTCCATCCCGTTGTGGGTCTAGTGGGCACATCTTCTCCTTGTTCATTTTTGACCACGATAAGTCCCGATTTCTTAGGAACCACTTGAGTGGGACTCACCCATCGGCTATCCGAGATAGGATAAATAATTCCCGCATCGAGCCATTTGACAACTTCCTTCTTCACCACCTCCTTCATGTTCGGGTTCAACCTCCTTTACATTTCCCAATTAGGTTTGGCATCGTTTTCTATGTAAATGTGATGCATACAAATAGACAGACTTATCCCTTTAAGATCGGCCACCATCCAACCTATGGCACCGTTATGAGTCCTAAGGACTTCTAGCAGAAGGGTTTCTTGGGTAGGGGTAAGGTTGGAAGAAAAGATAACAAGAAGAGTTTGATCGGGGCCTAGGAATGCATATTTGAGGGAGTTCGGAAGGGGTTTAAGCTCTAGCTTAGGAGGACTTTCAAGTGATGGTAGGGCTGGTTCATTTTACAAATCCGGAAGAGGTTCAACCTTAGGCCAAACGGTACTATGATGAGGAGAATCTTATAGAGTATTGGCCTCTCTTATTTGATCCATGCCCGGACCATTCTCATGAAATTCATCGTAGATATCTATGAAATGACATTCCTCATCAAGGTCCAGATATTTGGAGGCTTTGAACACATTGAGAGAGACTTTTTGACCTCCAAATGAGATGTCCATAGTTCCCGTAGCACAATTGATGTTGGCTTTGGCAGTGGCAAGGAATGGACGGCCTAGGATGATTAGAGTGTGGCTTAGCTCCGAGGAGGAGGCCATATCAAGAATAAGGAAATCCACGAGGAAGTAGTAATCATGGACTTTGACAATCACATCCTCAATCAAATCTTGAGGGGTCTTGACTGAGCGATCGGCCAGTTGGAGAATGACGGGGGTTGGCTTGAGTTCCCCTATGTCAAATTTACTCATAAACAGAGGTGGATAAAAGGTTGACACTAGCCCCTAAGTCGAGGAGGGCACGATCAAAGGTTACACCACCTATATCACATGAGATGAGGGGAGCACCAGGATCCTTCAACTTTCTAGGGAGATTGTTCATCAAGACAGCACTAACATCCTTGGAGAGCCAAATTTTCTTAGGGGTCGACTTGGGCCCTCTTCTTGGAGTGCAAAGCTCTTTAAGGAATTTGGCGTAGGCCGGAACATGTTTTATGGCATATGGGAGTGGAATATTGATGTGAACTTGTAAAAAGAGCTCCATTAATTTCTCATTTTGGGCCGGCCTAGTCTTTGTGGGCTTGGGTTCTAAGGCATTTGGGAAGGGGACCTTGGGTTGATAGGAATTTGGATCTTCATGGGCCTTTCCTTTCCCTTTAGGATCTCCCCCCAACTTATCCTGAGTGCATTCCTCCTTGTTCACATCCTCATCATCTTAATTCTCTTTCATGGCATCTTGTAACACTTTTCCATCATTGTATGGGTCTTCTAACACCTTCCCACTTCTTAAGGTTGAAATAGTTTTGACATTCTCAAATTGTGGGCCTTTAGGTTGGGCTTGTGGGATGGGTTGAGGTAGGAGGCCCGGTTGTGGAGGAAAGCCCGGAGGTTGATTTCTAAGGTTGGCCACGGGTTGACTTAGAAGTTGGCCCGCTTCTCTTCTCATTGTAGCTTCCGTCAATTGCCCTATTTGACTTTCTAGCTTGGAAATGGATTGTTGTTGATTCAGAATGATTTGTTGGAGTTGATTGAATTTATCTTCAAAATTGGATTGAGGTTGGGGTTGGTAAGTGGGTTGGCCTTGTTTGGATTGAAAATGTGAATAGCCCATAGGAGGGAATTGGGCTTGTGGACCTCTAGCAAATGAATTAAAGGTGTTGGGTTGGGCTTGAATTTGACTTTGCATGGGTTGTTTGTGGGCTTGATGAATAGAGGGATTGGTTACTTGAGGTGGGGCTTGTTGGCCCTTCCAAGAGAAGTTAGGATGATCTCGCAAGCCCGGATTATAAGAATTAGAAAAAGGATCGTAATTGGACTTGGAGAACCCTTGGGCCGCTTGAACTTGCTCTTGTATGAATGGTGGTAATTGGGCCGCCGTTGGGCATTCCGTGATGTGATGGGCCGGACTTGAACATAGCATGCATGCATTATGTGAAGTGACAGATTGAACCGAGTATGAATGGGGTGATGGTTGGAAAGAAGGGTCTTTCAAAGTCAAGAGTTGGTCTAACTTTTGTGTCAAACTCTCTACCATATCCAACTTTTGGGTGATAAGGCTTATGTCTAATTTTGGCTCAAAATCTCCCCGGGCTTTGACCTCATATAATCCGGCCTGCTTGGAGGGTCCAACGGATCTCTCATAGGATGATAAAGAGGCATGATTGATAGAATTCTCACTAAGCATCTCAAACAAATCATACGTCTCATCCTCACTTTTGCTCATGAATGCCTGATGAACGCTTATTTGTTTATATTTATTTATATCACACACATCAATTTTTAGGCTTTAATGGAGTCAATTATGCAATTTTTTATGATAATCTCCGTCTTACATAAAATGAAGATTTTCTGATAATTGGCAGGATTTGAGACATGTTTAAATAAATAAAATTGTGTAATTAAATTGGGATAAAATCATTTGAAATTTTGCTAGAATTGCTTCCTTTCACATAAGTTTAATTGTCACAAAATTCACTATATGTAGAGGGACTTAGGCATAATTATTTCATTAAATCTTCTTTTATTGAGGGGTCTAAATATATATTTGTTTTGCGTGAATAGGAGGCCAGCTGGAGATGCTCTCTTCACCATAAATTTCTGGCGTGAGACATGGTAACATGGGTAGCATACAAGAAACAGCTCGCATGGGGTCTCTCTTCCCCTCCTTCATCTGCAAATGGACAAAATTCCAGCATTGGACAAGGACATGACAGCGCCTCCTCCGGATTGGGCATCTCCACCAGCGTGTGTTGGCGGACATAGGCATGTGGGCATTCAAGTGTGCATTCAGGAGGTGCAACCGCTGGGCTCTCACAGCAATAACACAGCATGGGCACACCGTTGGCGCCCTTCTCTTCTTCCCCTACAAGAACCCAACTCCGTGACAACTCCCGGGGCACCCTCTCTCTTTCTTCTTCGCCCCCCTCCTTCTCTTCACCCTCTTCACCTCTCCTCCTCCTCCGGACTCCTCTCTTCCTCCCTCCCTCCCTCTCTCTCTCTCCACGGTAGGATCTATCTCTCTCTACCTCTCTTCTCTTTATCTCCCCTCCCTTGTCGAACCTCCCTCTCTCTCTCCTTATCCCTCTAATCGCCTCCCCCTCTCTCTTCTCTCCCCCACGCTCGCTCTCTCTCCCTCTCTCTTCCCGGCATCCCTTCTTCCCCCTCTCTCCATCTTCCTACTCCCACCGCGGCACCCTTCTCTCTGCCGCGAGCCACCGCATGCCCTCCTCCCTTCTCTCCCTGCACACACTTCATCTCTCTCTCCCTTTGTAGCTCTCTCTGTCACCCACATGCGCACGTCGCCGCTGCGGACGCGCTCTCTCTCTCTCTCTCTCTCTCTCTCTCTCTCTCTCTCTCTCTCTCTTCCCCTCTCTTTCTAGCCTTTCTCTCCTCCGATTTCTCCTCACCACTACCCTCCCTTCATAGCTCGCTCTCACACACCTCTGCCCTCTCTCCCACACACACCTTCTCACCAGTGGTGGCCTCCCTCATCCCGTCTCTCTCTCTCTAGAAGTCCCGGTGGGGGGGACCAACTCTCTTCCCCTTCCCCGTCTCTCTCTTCCCGCACTCACTCGACCTCTTCCTCTCCACACCACCGCATCGACCTCGCCGACGTATCACTCTCTTCTCTCTCTCACTACCACTCTCTCCCTCCGCGTCTCGCCACCGCTGCCACGGTCGTCATCTGCCACGACTGCGCCCATCTGCACACAGCATCACCCCCACGCGCCACCCTCTTCTCTCCTATTCACAGCCGGCGTCCGATGTTCTCCTGCTCCTTGCACTCCTGCACGCATCGGCAGCTACCTCTCCTCCTCTTTCCCTCGACCCGTCTCTCTTTCACAACCTCTACGCCTTCTCCTCACCACCTCTCCCCACCGGTTTCTCATCCTGCTAACCCCTCTCCGGTGGCCCTATTTCGCACACACACATGCATATACTATAGGATCTCCCTCTCTCACCCATCTCTCTCTCTT